>CM038225.1:69071735-70271735 GCA_021442155.1 Cymbidium sinense
TCATTTACAAACCAGTAAAATTAGTGACTAGCTCATTGCACAACTTGATAAGAAGTCCATAGAAAAGTTAGCAAAAAAATTTAGCTTCTTCTTATTTCAGTTTAATATTAGCTTTAAGAATCTTAAACTTAAAACAAGATTCATGCTCCATATATTAATCATTTTTTTGTGGATAAATGGATTTGAAAATTGCTCTTAAAGCTCGTCTCCTTAGATTGCAATATGCCTCGTAAAACTTCAAATCACGCATGCATCATGAAGCACTCAATTGTAGCTATAGTTATCAGATGATAGGAGAATGGATCTCATGCGTAAAGTTGTTCATGGCTCAGACCATCTTAATAACCAACATGCAAAAAGCCATCTTGTATTATTGTACAATGATTTGACATCATAGATTAAAAAGGATGCAATGCATATCTATAATGAAGAAAAGTGGTGATATTGCACTATACAAGGCGTCATGGACTAAACGTCATGTGGTTTCCTTCCAACTGTCTGGAGGCACTACTTTCATACACAATACAATATCAAGCTATTGCCTACAGGTCCTACTTGATTTCAACTAGTTCAAGTTATATCCCTAATTTAAGTGTTACAGAGATGAGGATGCTCAGGTGGATGAGTGGCTTTACCCTTAGAGATAGAATGCAAAATGCGTATGTCGGAGACCTGGTAGATAAGATTAGATGCTTTAGGCCATAAAGCGCGTCCGTTTGTCCAGACAAAGAGTAGAGATTTAGATTTTTCTTATGTTAAGAAAGTGAGACCCAAAAAGACTTGGTTAAGAAAAAAATGATCTTAGTATAAATTAAATGAGAATTTGACACACAAATTAGACGCATGATTCATGAAATTCCCCACCTAGTGGGATTAAGGCTTGTTGTTGTTGTATATAGAATTGTAGCTTTAAATTCAAGTGATGATTCTGTAAGATGATATAGGAGTTGATGGAGCTCACATTACGGCAAACATTACTATAAAAGTTGCAATGTTCATGGTAGTTATCCATACCCAGTACCAAATGTGATGAATGCAGTTGACTTTAATCATTGACTTTTCTATGTGTCAGCTGCGTAGCTGGATGGGAAGGCTTTGGTAATGATATTAGCGAACTAATGATGCTTTAAGAAGATCTATAGCTTTAAGGTTCAAAAAGGTATAAATGCATATCATTTTCATGCTTATAGCACCATTTCAATAGGTTTTACAAGCTTATTCACTTTACAGGGAACCTGATAAACAGTGGCAATAAATTGGATGGTAATAGACTTCCAGACATGGTTACAGATGATGGTAACATTAACAATCAATCAAATCGCATTTCTTAAAGAACTTCATGGTATTACAATGATAATGAATAGCTATTTAAAATGCATCCAAAAAACCTTTATCAAGAAAAAATTTAACCCTACAATTACGAACATTAGAATGCAAGTTGTTATGAAAATTATAGCAATATACTCTAATAAATAAACTTTTTAAAAGAAAGAAATAGATATACCTCTTCAAACTTTCAGATGCACCTTCCAACCAATGTATTAGTAGAGACTTATCAAGGCGGTAACCATAAATATTAGTAAGAAAACAAAGAGTGCCATTCCTGTAGAATGAAAAAAAATAATATGGTTACAAAGGACTAATCAAAACTTGGTTTACTCAAATCTGTATAAAATTAATTAAGTACAAAATAACTCATAATATAATTATTGGTATAATAATTGATTTAATAATTATGCCTATCTTGAAACAATCATTCGCATATAGTCCAGCTGACTCCTGATACATTGAAAGATTGTGTAGTTAGATTGAGACAAGACTTTAATTTGTGACACTACTTTATTTCATTGATGAATTTTTTATGGCACAACGTTCCCATTTGTTGCATGGTGCAGCATAAGACATGGTTGAATACAGGTGAAGTCATGATAAAAATTGAAAGTTAACCACAGGGGAAAATAAAACAAGGTGCTGAAACAAATAATAGCATACAACTGGTGAAATCAAAAGTGAAAGTACGAAGTGGCAATAGGAAAGAGATAGGAAGAGTGAAGTAGAGAGATGAAGAAAGGCTGCGTGAGCTATAAATTGAGAAGGGGAAAGATAGAGTTTGCAATTGAGAAGAGGAAAGATAGGGTTTGCAAAAGAAAACAAGAAAAAGGGATGGAAACAAGGAATTGAAAATGGAAAGGGAGTGATGGACCATTGACTGGAAGTTTATTCAAAGAAATAATACTTAGAACTGATTATATAATTTTTTTTTTTTTTTATGTTGGGGCGTTAAACCATAATCTTAATCCACTTCTAGCAATAAAGATTCATGCTAGGTGGAGGAGAGCAGTTAAAATTTGCTTGATTTGGGTAAAAGAAAAGGGCATGGTGTCTATGACAAGAATAAGTGAATTGTAGGGTAAGGAAAGGGGATGCTAGATCTAGATGTAGGATTATTCAAGCACTCATACCATATTTATAAAAAGAACTTAAAGTATTCTAATTAGAATTGGCTCCTATATAAGCAGAGGGGCAAAAAAAATAATAATTTTGAGTATATTCTCAATTAAAAAATATATTACATTACAATGACATAATTAATGATTTAAAGGATTCATGTCATGATTATTTCAAATTTTACGTTGTTGACTACCTAACGAACCCACTTTCGCGAATGTTGGCCAAAAAGAAGCATAAGACTAAGTGTTACGAGATGAGGATGCTCGAGTGGATGAGTGGCCTTACTCTTAGAGATAGAATGCAAAATGAGTATGTTCGGAAAAAGTTAGGTAGATAAGATTAGGGAGAGTCGCCTTATGGTTTGGCCATATAAAACGCGTCCGATGACCGATTAGGAAAAATAGATTTTAGATGAAAGAAAGAGGTAGACCTAAAAGACTTAAGATATAAAAATGATCTTAGTATACTTGAATTAAATGAGAATTTGACACATAATATACACACACAAGACGGGGATTCAAAATTACCGTGGGATTAAGGCTTTGTTGTTGTTGTTGTTGAATGACATAATTAATGATAGAATATTCTCATCCTTGATTTTCCCTCTTACGATAGGATATATACAATTTGAAGAGAATGATGATCATGGTTGGTGGCATAAATCAAGAAGCTGGAGGGAGGCGTTCAGCCGAGGATAACTAAAAAAAGACTTTTGAGGAATCAATCTTTGACATGTTTTTCTTTGATGTCTTCTTTTATAAATCTTTGAGCATCAATTTGGGGTTGATATCATCTCTTAGCTGTTTTGGCCATGAGAAGAGATGATATCAAAGGTCATCTTCAATAACATCAAAATAAAGAAGATAAAATGTTTTTCTTTGATTTCTTTTTTTGCCCAAGGATGATACGCCAATAATATTGATTGAAATATCTTAAAATTATATAAACATAAAAATCCCAAAAAAAGAATATAAAGCAAAAAAAAAAGATCTCAATTTGATTCTGGAAAATAGGAATTTTAATCCCACATTTTCTATATTGCTGTATAATGCCAAGCCTAACCTATTGATATTATAATCATTTCTATCATTGCAGCATTATTGGGATACATGTGAAATAATGGCTATTAAACTTATCAATTCCATTAATCATATAGCATAACCTATTCTTAGGTGACAATTTGCATTAAAATAATAGTGATTGAAGTAACTATGCTAGTTCCCATGCAAATCCAATCAAATGTTATTTAAATTAATTACAAAGATCAAAAAGCCCCCGGACCAAAGGGTGACACATTGGTGTTGCAACAATTATTGTTATTACTTTATAGACAATTCAACATAATAATAGTCATAAAATTATTATAACCAAAAAAGCATTTAACTAAATAATTGTAGTGAATATTTGTCTACAAAAAATCAAGGGAGTTCAGTTCATATGTTCATGAAAATAAATAGTAAGTATGAAATTATAAATTTCAATTATTTGTGGTGAAGCACAAATAGATAACACGGAATCAAATGTACCCAAATGGTAAACAACCCTTTCAAAGAATCTCATAATCATAGAATCTAAAATATAATAATAATGTGTGCAACCAGTCAAGAAACAACACAATTTAGCACTTAATATTTTCATTTTCATTAATGAGTGTTTGGAGAGTGATTCAATAACAATCATACGAAATATATCTAATTTAACTAATAAATTTTATAAAGAACAAAATTTTTAAATGTGCATGAGCAAAAATAAAAAAAAAATTGCATACAAAAACATTCAGATCAGGTTATGTACTAGTCAGATTATAAATTGTACTAACCAAAGACATGATCCCTTCAAGATCCCATCTTTTATACGATCCATAGCATCTATCATCTTCAATTTTTTCTCTTGATGAGATATCTTTCTTGTTTCTTTGCAAGACTAAACATATGAGTAAATTTAGGATTATAAGTTTCATGATATGCCCAGCTACCTAGCCTTAGGATCATGTACAATTTAAACATTCAATGTACCCGATAAAACCATAGCTGCAAGCTCCATCAAACCTTGATATACGTTCCCTGAATGTCCCATCTTGTCATCCCTAGATGCATCACTCCTAGAAGACAAATTGCAATCATTGTAAATCAAATTATGTAGTAAAAAATTAAGGTCACTACTACAAAATGAAACTGAGAAGTACCAGGGCACCCCATAAGAAACTGACGCCTTGGTCTAATTCCTTGACAATAACATCAAGAAGTTGTTCTTCTAAAGAAATCTCTTCTAAAGCATCTTTGTTGAGCTTCAATTGCACATTAGCATAAAGAATGAAACAGGCCTATAAAAAAAATTATAAAATTATCAACAAAAAATCATGAAAAGAATTAGCATAAGTATAAAACTAAAAATATTAAACCTTCAATCCTCGGTCATGAGTAAGCCAAAATCAAAAAAGAAACTCCTTTATAGCAGAATGAATGTTAGCTGCAAGATCTCGAGATTAGGACCATCCTTCATTAGGTACGCGTTAATGCATTGCTTGCGTGAGTACTTTCTTTCCTTCATCCCTTATAAGGTGAGATTTATTAATTTAAAAATCTGCCACTGGCAATTATTAGAGTTGTAAAAAATTGTATGGAATTGGCACAAAATTACTAATGTCTTCTTTGTTCCGTGAAAATATGTTTAAAAAATATATATTTAAAATCAATGGCATCAAAAAAGTATCTCCTAGCTAACTTAAATAAGATACCATTTATAATCAGAAAATCCTATGCACCTTATGGAAGAGAACATCTCAATAAAGCCTACAACAAGATTCTCCCTGATATTATCAGGAAAATCACCAGGTGGGTTTTCCAGAAGGACATGAAGAGTTTGAGCGCAACGAAATGCTTCTTCTTTGGAGGTAAAGAACCTTTCACGCTAACAGTTGATACCACCTTATTCATGTACAGCAATACAAGATCTGCTTGGTGGAACAGATGATAACTTATCAACACAATCTTTATCTCATTAGCATGTTGAACATGTTATACAAAATAATATAAAAAAACACAGTTTCCTACTAGAATAAATTGACTCATTTGATAACGGTATCCATTTATAGACAGCAAGTGTCGAGGGATGCCACTGTACTCCAATTGAAATGTAGAAACTTCCTTTACAACGTCCCATATGTGATCGAATAGCTGCTTAATGACAGAACGCAAAGGTAATTGAGTACCTGAAAAAATTTGTAGGTTATTTTTTGGTAAGATCAATTGAAAAAAAACAAAAATAGTTGCAAAATAAGTTGCAGCTAATGCTATGGGAGCTAAAAGGGGCATATTGTTATGCAAATATAGACTTGATCAACATGCACTAGGTGCCAATCATGCCATGTCCACTTGTTTGTGATTAAACAACCAGTGCCCAAGTACCTAAAGCAGAGAAGGACAAAGCAATTATTTGTGCACTGGACCTTATCTAACTCTATGGTTTAAAAAATACCCAACTCTCTGGTTTGAAAGATACCCAACTCTATGGTGCTACAAAATCACATCAAGAAACTCACTAAAATGCCGACCCACATGAAACACATAGTACATATAGCGTGCATGGGAATTGCATGATGACAAAAAGCATTACTTGAAAGACAATCAAGATGTAGATTCTTGAATTTCTACATGTAATTAGTTAGAGCTAAGGCTAAAACTTGCCAAATCATCTCTGAGCCACATAAATCCTACTAAATTCTCAAATCTAATTTTCCTCTCCCTTTTAGGCTAAATTTCAATTTAGAAAATCATTGGGGATATAGGATTTAAGAGATTTATACTACTTCTCTCCTCACGGATCTTATTCTACTTTAATTAAATCCTAAATCTTGACATTACTTCTCATTGTGCATCTTATTCTACCTCATTTAAATCATAAATCTTAAAAATATTTGGCAAGCAATTTACTAGGATTTAATATAATATTTATCATGCCATATAATTTTTAGGATTTAATATCTCCAGGATTTATTGAATCTAGATTTACAAGATTTACTAAATCCTACTTGTAGTCAAACTACCCCTAAGAATTAAAACCCTAATCTTATACAGAACAAGGTTCACAAACCATATGCCTAAATCACCCACGAAAATGCTAAGGTAACATATCCATGGTACAAATGGTGACATTAAAACCAAATAGGCTGGTTATATGACATAAGACATTAAAATCAACAAACTAAAAAAAAAACTGAAAAGCATCATGCAACAGTTGATTTGAAAGACCCGTAAAGAAATCCGGTAATCCCTTTGTTGGGCCCGCTGAATCTTTGAGACTAACCCGATAGTTTGGTATCTTCAGCACACTGAATAGCTATTCGTAGGGTCTTTGCCAGTAGCAATTTTGGCTGACGCTTGCACGCTGATATCTCCAACGAGATGCACTTCGTGAGCAGTTTAAGTAGAAATGGCCACGACTCTTCTGCATAAATTCGACAAATACCGAGCTATGAACTCGATGAAAAAAAAAAACTACTAATAAATTCTCTACAACACTGGAAACCAAAACCAGCTGACCACGAGGAACTCCATCAGGCCCGATTCTTGCGGTGTTTTTCGCGAGAAGCCGGCATAAGCTAAAGGACCTCTCGCCTTCAAGCCAACTATTAAGGAGCCGTATTCCTTTCTGGAAAACATATGACGGAAGTTAGCAGAGGCGATTAGCGTGCAGAGGGTTTTCTTTTTTTTTCGTTTTGTGGGTGTGTGGGTGGGCAGGGTGATGCTTGCAATCTGAAGCCTCCATGACAATTTGAGGTGCAGACAGCTCTAAAAATGCTCTAAACTATGTGCTGATACTCGAGTTTGGAGCAAGTGCATGGGACCTTACGTCGCGCGTTTTAGGTTTATCAGAGGAGAGCTTGGAGATGATCTCTTGGACGTCACTTGATGTCGCCATGAACCTCCTGCGACCTAAAAAAAATTTTATCTCCTCATTGATGGTTCGCTTTCAACGTCAGGTTTCGCCTCTGTCGCCGAGTTAGGAAGACATTAAACAGCACGGAGCTGCTCCGAGAAGGAAGAGAAGGGGAACCGAGAGATTTTAGATTTTAAAAAATAGGAGATTAATGATAATTATTATTTAGGAAGAAAAAAAAATTAATAAAATTAATAAAAGAAGACGTGTTTACACACGTTGACGGACCTAATTTTTTTTTTTTTTTTTTTTTTTTTTTTTTTTTGGTTTCAGTGGAGAGAGAGAGAGAGAGAGAGATTTTATTTATTAATTTTTTTTAAATAATAATTATTTAAAGTATAAAATTTTAAAATATTTTATATAAAATATTTAATAACTAAATATTTATATATTTAGTTATTAATTTTATTATATATATAATTAAATATATAATTTAAAAATATTTTTAATTATATATATAATATAAATTTATTTATTAATTAATATATTATTTAAAATATATAATTAATAATATATAATATTTTTTATATTATATATATTATATATAAATATTAATATATTTTTAAAAATATTTTAAGTTATAATTTAAATATAAAATATTATAAATAAATTATTATATATTATTATATAATATAATATAATTATTTAAATATATATATTTTATTAATTTTTAATAGTTATTAATTTAAAATAATTATAAAAAATAAAATAAATAATTAAAATATAAATATTAAATATATTATAAAATATTTCTATTTATTGTTATTATATATAAATTATATATATATATATTTTTTTTATATATTATTTATATTATTTATTTTATATTTTTTTATCATTATTTATTAAAATTTATTTTTTATTTTTTTTTTATTTTATTTTTTTTTATTATATTATTATTATTATTAAAGATATATTTAATAAAAAATATTTATATTATTTATATATAATTAAAAATATTCTATAAAATTATTTTAAATTATTTATATAACTTAAAATATTTATATATAATTTAAATATATATATATATATATATATATAAATAAATATATATATATATATAATTACTTTATTTATATAGTTTATAAAATATTAATATAATTTATTCCTTATTTATTTATTTATATATTTTAAATTTATATATTATATATTAACAAAAAAATAATTATATATTTTAAATAATTATATTAATTAATAAAAAATATTAAATAAATTTATAAATTTATATATATAATTAAAAATATTTTTTAAATTATATATTAATTATATATATATAAATAATAAATAAATATATAAATATTTAGTTATTAAATATTTTATAAAAAATATTTTTAAATTTATATACTTTAAATAATTATATTATTTATTTAAAAAAATTAATAAAAATAAAATCTCCCTCCCTCTCTCTCTCTCTCTCTCTCTCTCTCCGAAACCACAAAAAAAAAAAAAAAAAAAAAAAAAAAACGAATCAGTTTTGACGACTAGTTATTTTGTAAATTATATTTTTTTAGCCTAAATAACTAATTATCATTACATTAGTCTATTTTAAAATAATCTCTAGATAGGGTTTTTGGAATGGGACTCAATGTAAAATCACAAGCCGGAATGCCCAAACTTTGATGTCGAGGATTATGACTCATGATAGAATTAAAACAAAATTTTTAAATTAAGTATAATTTAATTAATAATTAACGATTAAGTATTCATAAAAAAATTAACTTTTAGGCGATACGTCATAAATCGATGATTGGCCACTATCGCCGAGATGTGGTTACTTATGGGCCGCAAACTTAGTCAATCGCCCGATTAGTTAACGACTGGCTTGAAGCTTCATGAATTATAAGCCAATCACTAACTTATCGGTGCGCGTTCTACCATAAGGGGCAAGACATTTTTGCTCGATCTAACTTCTCGCTTCTCTCCTCCGCTCCTATGCATCGCCTCATCACGTCATCTCCATTGTCAACTTTCACCACCCACCATTTGGCATTCGTTTTGGCTCCACCAAAGGACATTCTTCGACTTCGATTTTTGTCGAGATCGTAGATTTCGCCCGTAAGTTTGATTTTTTTTTATTCCATGCTTATTTAAATTAGCAATAATGTATAGGGAAGTTTTTCATGTTTTTAATAATAATTCTCCTAAAATTTACCGTGGTTGGGGTATACGATATACTGGGATTAGGTAATTTAGTAGGTCATTTTTTGCGTTGCATAATTGTTAAGTGAACAATATGTATTTTTGTTTCAGATTTTGAGTGTATTGTTAGGTTTTGTTACAACACATTAGTTCTTTGAGCTAATAGTAGAATGAATCGGGATCTCGCTTAATTTTGTTCTATGGCGTGATGATGGTTCATTCCAAGTTATGATGGAAAAATGATGATGGAAAGTGTCACGCCAGCTCTGAGATTTAAAACTAAAGCTGGGGACGTTGATAACTTCGCGCGTGGAGACTACATGTCGTTTTCTTGCGGATACATAGCGTGTGATGATGATGATGTTGAATGATGATTTGACGAAGCTTCGCCAAACATTGATTCTTTCACGTGGAAATAAAACCACATATATCGCACCAAACCGACCGATATTATGCGGCGAATGTACACCGGTTATGCTCACAAATTCGGTTGGCCAGTTGAATGTTGAATCAAGATATCTACCGAACATGATATAGTAAGCTTTCATCTCGCCATCACTTGTTGGTGTTTTTATTTTTCTGCAGATATCTTATGATGATATATGTTTAAATGCGAACCGAGAGATATATTCAAGCGCGCATGATCAACCTAATTCATCAATAAGCCACGATGATGAGTATGAAATGATGAATAGAATCAAGCGCATCCGATGATAGCGATGATGTTGATGAGTCTTTGCTTGGTAAGGCCAATTTATGCGGATCACAGACCCCATGATCATTGTACGTTATGTCGATCCAATGAGCATGAGAATACGGGTTTATCCATGGTCTCGGATATTTTTTGATCGTCAGTTCAGAAGTTATGAAGGTATGTGTTCTCAAATAAGAAGGAGCTTCAGAATCACGGTTCATTCATAATAATGTCCACTTCGTTACCGTCGTGATATCCAATAATAATTTCTTGTTATATGCAGCGCAAAACTAATAATGGCGCATGTACATTGTGGCGAAGCAGAAGAGGTTGGAGGCGTCGGAGATTATCAACTTTAGGTTAGCACATATGTTTCCACCATGATTTAGGACATCGCCAATACACTTCTAAGTTTATTAGTTACTTCATAAATGCGATTTCAAATTGACCAGAAACCCAGAGAGATCGAAAGGATGCGAAAATTTAACATCGCTCTCTTAAGGCATGAATGCTTATGGGCAGGGGCAATGTTTTGGCGCATTGGGATGATTATCGCCTCCGCATTGTTTATGGATGTCAGCCCGGCATCTGAGTTTGAGAGATTGTTGCGGCTTTTGGACCATCAATTACTGGCTGGGGATATTGTCGTTCTCGCCAGGGACAGACGTTCCTTTTGGGCAAATATCGGGATGCTCGTCACATGATGCAAATAATGGTCTATTTCCTGCTTTGCGGTGGTGAATACGAGAATAACGAATCCACGGCTTTCATTATGTGCCTACGCCACCAATTGTTTCATCGAGGCGATGTATAATCTGGATAAGCATTCAGGGTTGGTTCGTGGGTGCCGCAATGTATTTCCATGGGCCTCACATCGTCATTGTTTGCAACATCTAGGAGAAAACTTTAAGAAAGGAGAATGGGTATTCCGGATGTTGAGTTTATGTGCAAAAAATGTACTTGGGTAGCGATATCAACATATTTAACGCAAACATGGCGACATAAAAAATTAAAATCGGGAAGTGGTTGGTAGAGCGTGATGTGGAGAAGTGGACTTTGATTCATGATGGTGGGAAGCGTACCATGACCATGAATGTAGAATGCTTTAATGGTGCACTTAAAGTACTAAAAGCAGCGATAATAGCTTTACTATAACATTGAGTCTATTCTATAAGCGGGCAAGTTCAATTGATTCAAATTCACCTTCTCTCCACGAACCCAAACAGTCTAGAAATTTGGCGGGAGGCTAGACATTTCTCACAAATATTAACAAATGAGGTGCAAGTGTGTTGTCGCTCCTTTAGAGTTGATTTCAATTGATTCAGACGAATTCACCTTCTCTCCACGAATTTACCTTGCTTGTTTTTTTTTTTCTATGTGTTTCATTTATGTTGTGTTACGTTACTTGACCTAACTTTTCATCATCGTATTTTGGAGGCATCTCTCACCTTCTTATGCTCGAGAGTGCCACGGTTCTACTTGCCCGCCGAGACTTCTTGTGTTAGCCGCAGTATCAACTTGATCATCACATCGCAGACTTAGTTTGAGCATCTCCCAGAGCCATTTTCATTTTGTTGTGGAGATAATGTAACATTGCGGGGCGTGCAATGAACGGGTATTGACACCATTATTGTCGGTATTGTTGTAGGACATGGTAAAGTGTGACAGTTGGCCGGGCTAATGAGCTTATAGGGGCATCGATTGACATGTATCACCCAATTGACCCCATATTCGACATTCGGATGAGACACGCTCGTGCATGCATCAGTGGTTACGTTGGACATTTCCTGTGACTCACCGAGTTGGACTTCATCGCATATGCGAGCCTATGTTTTGTTTCTTCTTGGGAGTTTTTACTACCGATCGTCGATTCGAGGTGCATTTGCGATTTCCCATGATAGGATCTTGACACACTCTATCTATTCGTGCAATGCTAGCTCACTTATATAGGGAGTTGCATGAGTCTACCAGTGAGGAGGGGCCAATATGGTGTGTCTTCTTGATTCGCATCTGGTCTTGGGAGAGCACGCATGTTGGTCGACGACATTACATGTCCCCCAAAGAGATCTCGATGGGTTTCAAAGAAATTAATATCTTTATAGCGGCTTTAACATATTGGCATGCAACTACGACTTGTATATTATATTTTTTTGATCAGTGGAATGTGCATCGATGCCGTTCGACAATTTGATTTTTTGAGGATGAGTTAGATGGGCCGGTACTTCCTTTAATTGTTACACATCATTCTCAACAAATCTTTGTCAAACCATTGTCTATCATGCATTGACACATATAGGTGACTTAGGGTCAGATCGCGGTGAGGTCGCCTTAGATATTTACTGGTGAGGACATCGCACGAGTTTCGATTAGTTGGAAGAGGGGTGTAGTGGTACCTTCTCGACGAGCCGCCGGTTTGGTCACTTGCCCAGAATGTAGCCAGATGGACTCCGGTTTCATTAGAGTCGATGGCGAGGGAAAGCAGTCGCGGTACCATCAGAAGTACATCGCCTGAGGCCGCCGAGATCACGCTTCTTGTTGTGGAAGATACTTACCTGCAGCGATCCTACGATACGATTACAGTAGGCATCGTTGCCGTTTTATCCTTATGACCCGGACTACCTCGAGCACCAGGCGAGCATATGTTAAGATAACTCTAATTTTCATATTTTCTTAGTTATTATTTTCACATATTTACGTAGTAACATCATTTTAGGTGGAGCATATTTGTCGAGGATCTTTTTTTCTTTGGATGTTGGATGGCGTGGACTATCGGCCGCCATCAATAAGTATGATGATTGGACCGAAGTATGGCACATATCGAGAAGGTCCAGAGCGCCGCAATGTGAGCATATGTCATCGCGGAGACCGCGACAATATGGCCATCCATTTATCGATACAGACCATCTTTCCAAAAGCACCCGGACGTATCTATAAGACACGCTGACGCCGCCGTTGGATCGGGTATCTCATAAAGACTCGCAAATGTTTGACATCGATGAAATGCTAAAACAGCTCATAAATAGCGACATCGGAGGTGTATAACTTATTTTGTATAATGTATTTGGGATATTTTATTGTTCACTCGCATTTGTACTTGAGTTTATTTTTGGCTTATGGATGAAATTTTTTTATATCGTACATTAGTTTGATCATTTGTATTTTACGGTATCATTTGTTCGCGATATTACAGCGTTACATCTGTTTGCATTTCCGACATCGAAAAAAAGACATCTTAACAATTACCCACAAAATGCCCCTGGCCGACCCAAGCACCGTTAAGAGAGGCTGACCAGTCGCCTAAGTAGGGCGGCAATACTCAATTTATTAGCGACCTGCATATATTTAAATTTTTTTACTTGGTTCTTAATTTGTTAATTAAGTTTTAAAACATACTTTAATTTAAAATGATTAAATGAATCATGAATTCATTTTTCTATTATTTGAAGAAATATATATTTAGAATAAAATATTTATAATATAATTAGTAATAATAATTTGTATATATTTATGCATCTAATATTTAAATTTTTTATATTTATATAAATAACATTTTATTCTTTATTATTATATAAAAAATAATATTATCATTAAAAAAGTTTTAGAATAGGATTTTCTTGAGTATTTGAACAATTTGAATTGTAAATTCAGATACAAATATATAGAAAAAAATTTGAACCCAAAATTTTTTAGTTAAAAGCATAAGCTCTCAACTACTTTAAAGTGTCACATACATAACAAAAATATTATATTTATAAATATCAAATTTTAGGTGTTAATAATATACATCTATAAAAATTATGTCATATATATATATATATATATATATATATTAAAATAAATAAGATGCTTCAATGTCCCTCTTTTTACGATGCTTTCTATCTATTACGATCTCATAATTCATCTTACTACTTTAAAGTGTCATGCATCACATACATAACAAAAATATTATATTTATAAATATCAAATTTTAGGTGTTAAATATATACATCTATAAAAATTATATATATATTAAAATAAATAAGATGCTTGAATGTCCCTCTTTTTATGACGCTTTCTATCTATTATGATCTCATAATTCATCTTACAACTTCAAAACTCTTACTATTGATTTACAATAAAATTTAAGAAGATTTACATGCATATCATGCAAATTTTATGCATTTACATTTATTTAACACTTTACTTTGCTTGGAAAGATACATTCCATTTTTAAAAAAATTAAGCAATCATATTTTTTATGTGTTATTGAAGATCAAAATTGTTATATATATATATATATTGAAGTTTAAGTCTAGATATGCAAATATACAAGAAAATTGTGTATATATATAAATCTCTCTAAAATTTAGTACCTTAATCATTATTAGTTCTACCTTATAATGTTATATTGTAAGATATTTTAAGGTCCAATGTATTGTCTTAAAATAATTGTAGGATGTAATAAAAAAAAGACTAAAAAAGAATCTTATATTTAAAAATGAATAAGATGTGCACTTATAACAAGAATTTCAATTTTTATTATAATTTTTTTTTTACTAAAATCTAAACCATAAACTATAATGAATTTTACATTAATTTACAATTATGTTTGAACCAAATTCAAAGTATATTGAATCTTGTTTAAACTTTATTCAAAATTAATTGAACCATAATCAAACTTGTTCAAACTTCAAATAAAATTCAAATAAGATTCAATCATAATTCAAATATGATTTGCATTATCCTTCAATTTCTAATTCATAATTTCTAGTACAACTCATACCTAAATATCAAAGCTTAAAAATATAAACTAGTAACTTTGTTGACCTTCTCCCCAATCCATTTAGTTTCTTGAATTTAAAAGATATTCTCCTTCTTATGAATCATAATATCTATTAATTCAAGATTTTATTTGCAATATATATATATATATATATATATATATATATATATTCTAAGTTACTATTCTAATTTTAGTTTCATGAACTATATTTTTGCCCATATTAGTTCATAACTCTTATTAAACACTACTGATTTTGCGCAATCGTTTTAATATATTCCCACACACATCTTGCTTTAGGAACTCCCTCCATTGACATGATGTATTAAATAATAAAAAATGTAATTAAAATTACTTTCATGTTCATTTAAAATTTATAAATAAGAGAAATTTTGTTTATACAACAATTAAAAATAATATTCAAAATTTTCTAATTAATTATAAGATTTAGTAAATTATAATTACCCATGTAATGAAAAAAATATTCAAAATAATAAACTTAACTAATTTATAATTAAAAAAAATTAATGAAAATGTACAAATCTAACAAAATTAAGTCACAATTTTAAAGAAAATATTCTATAAAGCTAATAAAAAAAGAGTGTAAAATTATTTTTTAACTTTTATAAGGAAAAATAAACTAAATTTTAATTAAATAAAATTTTGAAAATTTTAAGATATATTTTATTAAAAATAAAAATAACATAACAAAATGTACAAAAAAAAAAAAAGTAAAATTCCTTATATAATCTTAAATAACTAAAAAAACTAAAGCATAAAGTAAATAAATAAAAGAGAAAGGGTTTGGGATCAAGTCATCCAAATAATGGGGCTAGTTCCCTCTTAACTTTTTATTTTATGCTTTATTTTCAAATTAAATTATTGTTAATCTTTATTTTAAAAATACCCTAATATGATATTATTTCATGAAATCAAGAATAATTTAATTTGAAAAAATAACATAACTAAAATGTACAAAATAAAAAATAATAAGTAAAATTCCTTATATAATCTTAAATAACTAAAAAAACTAAAACAAAAAGTAAATAAATAAAAGGGAAAGGGTTTCGTATCAAGTCATCCAAATAATGGGGCTAGTTCCCTTCCTTCTTAACTTTTTATTTTATGCTTTATTTTCAAATTAAATTATTGTTAATCTTTCTTTTAGTAGATTATAATTACCCATGTAATGAAAAAAAATTCAAAAAACTTAACTAAAATTATTAAAAAAAAAAAAATGTAACAAAATCAAGTCAAACAATAAAGAAAATATTTAAAAAAAGCTATAAGAGAAAAATAAACTAAATTTTAATTAAATTTGAAAATTTTAAAATTTAAAATAAAAATAACAAAAATGTACAAAATAAAAAATAAAAAGTAAAATTCCTTATCTAATCTTAAATAACTAAAAAAACTAAAGCATAAAGTAAATAAATAAAAGGGAAAGGGTTTGGTCCAATCATCACCTCAAACATGGTCCAATCACATGCTAGAATATAGAGATTTGAGGTTTAACTCAACCATCTCTCATTCATACAATATCGTGCATTTCTTGCTTAAGCAATCTTCAATGAAATGACTTAAAAATAAATGAAAATCATAGAAATAGCTAAAACAAAAAAAATAAAGAAGGCATTGGCAAGAGAAAAGGTTGAGGAGCTCCCATGAATGAAAATCACATAAATGTTCGACAAGAGTTTCAACTAATTGTTAAATAGTGGGGTTTTAAAAAGTAAAGTATTTTGATCTTAAATAAACTTTTGAATATATTAATTAAAAAATTAAAAATCGGCATAGTTTCATAACTTCAATTATTACGAGGGATATAAAATCTAAAATTAATACAATCATTTTTTTTTACAATCATACCATTCACTATCATAATACGATTATTATTAGTTTATGATTTATTTCTACCTTTTTTTTGGAAATAGGTGAAACCTATTCAAATAAGAAGTGCAAAAAGGAAACAAATAAGATCGATGAATAAAAACATAAAAATTAAGGGTTTTACATACATATATATATATATATATATATATATAACACTTGAAACAACTCTATTTATATGTTTAACATCACAAATATAAATATTATTTATATAACACTCAAAATGGTAAATGCAAAAAATAACCTCCGTTGAACCCATTAAGTGAACTCAAAGAGACTAATAGTATGTAAGTAATATTTAAGTTTAAAAGCAAAACATATAAATGATATATTTCTGTATGTATGTAAAAACTCCTAAAAATTATGTATACATACATACATACTGTTATTAGTGTTATATTTCTGAAAATACCCTCAAGTGGTTACATCAGTCAGAGTTTGTTATGATTTGAGTGGAGGAGATCAATTTCATTATTGCAAGGCAACGGTGAAGATGGAATGTCAGATGCTGTAGCGTCATCACCTCCCCGCAAGCTAACAAATCCTTCTTGAATTATTAGTTTGTAGAGCAAGAAGAGAAATCGATGATAGGGCAAGGCTTTAGTAAGAAGACCAGCACATTGGTCCTGAGAGGCAATGCAGTGAACGACAATGGTTTTGTTGAGAATGCACTGATGGTTGAAATTATGTTTAATTTCAATGTGTTTCGTTCGAGCGTGAAATACCGGATTGTTTGTTGATGCCATAGCTGAAATATTATCACAATAGAGTGGTGTAGGACTTGCAGGGGGAATATTAAGTTCTCGAAGAAGTCGCTGTAATCATAGAATATCAGTGGCAATTATGGACAAATCTATTTTCTACTTCAGTGGAGGATCTTGCAACAGTAGACTGTTTTTTTACAATCCAAAAAATCAGATTTGAACCAAGATAAACACAATATCCAGCGATAGACTGCCTATCAATGATGTCACCTGCTTAATTAGCATCTGTATATGTGTGCATAAAAGATCTCCTTTAGTAATAGAGAGCCAGTAGGAAACGGTAACTTTTTTTATACTTGAGGATTCGTTTAAATTTTTGAAGATCAGAAACTGATGGATGATGCATTTTCTGACAAATTTGATTAGCAACAAAAGCTATATCCAATCGAATGAAAAGAGAACAAACTAGAGTTCTATAAAACTGCGGATTGATATAATCCGATGAAGATGGAAGATGTCTCGCTGTGGAAGCTGCAAGTGGAGTGGAAACTGGTTTGCAATTGGTCATGGCAGTCTTATCTAATAATTCAAGAATGTATTCAGATTGACTGGGATGATGTATGTCATTATGAGCAGTAATATTGATGCCAAAAAAAATGTGACAGGGCCGAGATTCTTCATGTGAAAATGAGAATATAAACTGGCCAATAGCTGACTGAGGATGGAGAGAATCAGTAAACCTGAGAGGCTGCTTCATGTGCACAACATCTTGTAGCGTGCCATGTAAGAACGCTACATCTAGTTGCAAAATCTACCAATTAAAATGGCAGCCAATCATGAGAAAAATATGAATGGTTGGCATTTTTGCCAGACTGAATGTTTCTGTATAAACTACTCCATATTCTTGATTATAACATTGGGCTACAAGTTGATCTTTATAGCGGCGATGGTGCCATTTGAGTTAGTTTAGTTTTGTGATTCCATTTGCAGCCGAGGACAATTTGATTTGGAGGAGGAAGGACCAGATGCCTTGAGTTTGAGTTTGAAGAGCATGGACTTCAGACATAGCATGCCTCAAAGAGAAATTTGCCGGCAGCAGTGTAACTAAGGATCATAGGTATGCTTAATAGAGTGATAGAGATCAAAGTGAATTTTCGATTTTAAGGAACCTGTAGTAATCATAGGATGAGTCGGTAATGATGGGAAACCTGTAGTGTGGAGGAGATGACAGAGGAACGTTGGAGGAGAATGAAGGCTGAGATTGATGAATGGACGATGTGAAGAAGAAGACTTGTTGTGTGGAAGTAGTAGTTGAAGGAGTTAGATAAGGAAGAGGACTGAGATTATATGGGTGTAAGAAGAAGTGGCTGAGATGGAGTGGAAGAAAAGAAGTCTTGTGAGATAGGAGTGAAAGAGGAATTAGGCGGAGATGAAATGATCATTACATGGCGAGATACATAAACTCAATTTGTTGAGAGATCAAGATATTTATAGCCTCTAGATTGAGGTGAGTAGCCAATAAAAATGCACGTTTTGAACCTGTTGATCTCACTTTTGGAGTGAGGATTAATCCTCCCTATCTCAGATCTAGGAACCTTCAAGACATTTGAATTTCTTTAGTGTTAGGACAATTTTAGTGATTAAGGGGACACTAAAACTTAACCTTAGAGACTTAGAAGGTGTGACTCTAAGCTCAGAGTCCACATTAGGACAAATAGGTTACACCTATCCTATGACTTAAACCAAAACTCATACATATTCACTCATCCAAAGTTAAGTGCACGTAGATGGAGCTAAACCAACCTCAAACCTATTCAATTAATCTTAATTGAATTTGATTTTCTAATCCAAGCTCCAAGCTAAACTAAATTAGACCTTAATCCAAGTTAACTCCATCACGATCCTATAACTCAATTCAAACACATTCAACCAAACTAAATCCAATTTGATTTTCTCAATCACTCATATTATTCATTAAATCATTTCAAACCACTTCAACACTTGCAATCAAACCAATTGAACCAAGAGAAAGTGATAAACCCAAGTTAGCCTATTTGACCTAAATAGTTTGAATGAGCCAAAGCCTAATTAAGCCCAAATCAATTTCAATCAAAACCACCACTTAACTTCAAATTTACCATTGAACACACACCATTAGCCATAACCCCAATTGACTTGACCCAAAGTGACACGAAAGGGGCAATTGAACCAAACTCCAATTAAACTCTCATTAGATCAAATAAAGCCACCTAATCCCTGCATTGATGATTGTAAGTCATTATTTAACACTCCAATACAATCTATTGAACCTTTTAACCCAAGTTGATCCAATTTGGCCTAAAGGGCCAAATTGAACCAAATCAAATCATAAACTAAATTAATTGAAACCAATGCTTCGAACCAATCAATAATTTAATATTAAACATAATCTAACCTTCAATTAGATCTAACTTGGTCAACCTAATCCAATTAGTCCACTTAGCCCAATTTGACCTTTAGGTCAAATTGAATCAATTCACTCTACAATCAAAATTAGTTTAAATTAACTATTCCACTCAATCATCAATAATCAATTAAACATAGACCTAACCCACGCTCAAGCCAATTTGGCCAGTTTGATCAAATTGGTCAATATGACCCATTTGACTAAAATTAAATTATATGAGTCAAATTCAAATCCAACCCAAATTGAATCAAACCAATTGCACTCATTCACTCCAAATGATCTATTGAACTCACCTAAATCATCATTTTGACCCAATTTGATCAAAATAGTCAACTTAGCCCAATTGAACCCATTTGACCCATATGTGCCAAATCGAGCCAAATCCAACTAAACCAAACCCAAACCTAACCAAACTTGTCATTACTCCGGTAAACCAAAATGGATATTTTCCCGAGTGATTCAACAACTGGAAGACGTCTGAAGACCAACTCGAAGTTTTACGACATTTGGTCCATGAGATGCCGGAGAGGCAACTCATGACGAAGCTACCTCTATCGGCAAACCTCCGATTTATAGCTCTAGCGAGGTAAAAATCCGGCAACCGCAGCTTTGACCCCTAGGTGTTGGTCTTTTTTGAAGTGAATTATGAGATTCTGAGATCCTTTGATCATTTTTGATCACTATCGAGCCAGTCATTCGAGTGGCATAAGGCGGACGACCGATACTCATAGGATGACTAATCACCGGCCGTCATTTTAGAATCGGCCAAGCATTAGAGATTTTGATTTAACCTCTTAGAAATGGATTAATCGGATGGATCGAGGCGCCCAAGAATGAGTCGCGTCCGGACGATTTAAGTAACCAATGCGACACCATTTGGCGTTATACCGTCCATGCCCACTAAAAAAGGTAAATTAGGCTTTAAAAATATAATTAAATAGTCAAAACTTCAAAAAATCATAACTAAGTGTAAAAATTTCAAAAAATGCAAATAAGCCTATTTGGAAAGGTTAGACAGAAGAGAATTTAAGAAAAATAAGATCTCAAATTTATGTCTAGTCAACAATGCTAAATTAAAGGTTTGAAGCTAGATTAGTTACTTTAATTATTTACTTAATTTACTTAATTGTAAATTTGGTGGAATGATTTTCCATGGGATGTCATCTACCTCTCATAATTTTCTTGTAATTATTTGCCATGTAATTTAAAAAATTTGGAATTTTAATCCTAATTACTCTCATTAAATAATTAAATAATTATTAAAAATGATAAACAATGGAAATTAATTATTGTGAACATTTGGAATTATGAGGAGAAGTAATTAGGATCCCTTTCCTAATTATTTTTCCAAATATATTTTCTTAAGAGGGCTAATTAACATGTGTAATAATTAGGGATCTATTAAAAAAATTAATAATTAGTTCAGATAATTCAAATATAATCCATTAATTTTCTTTTATGTGTTTAATAATATAAAGTCATAAAATAAATTATGATTAACCTATTGGTATGAAAAATCATAAGAGTGCTTAACATAGATTCTTTTCTTCTTTAATATAATTAACTCTTGAACATGAGTCTAATTGCATTAGATTCCTTAGGCACATTGCAAATTTTACTTTCCCGAAAGTTTATTATTGAGGGCTCATGATCATGTAGTTAATTAAAATAAAAAAGTTCAGGGAAGGGTAATTAAGTTGATGTACTTAATGGATTGAACCTAATCAATCCATAAAACTCATTTAATTGTTTTCTTTAAATATATCAAATCATCAACATGGGATAGGGTAAATACTAAGCATCATCACTCCTCTTTAGGTTTAACAACTTAAATATGAAAATCAAACCTTATAAAAACTTTAGTTAATCTTAAAGAATCCTTGTTTGGCTTGATTGCCCTTAGGACTTAATGTAATTGAGTATGTTATGTAATAATGTTTAATTACTTCTTTATAATCATTATAAATGTGTATATTTTTTTTTCACATGTTCATATGTTTTTTTTAAAAAAAAAAAATACAAAAATATGGTTGTAAAGTTGCATGTGTTGGATAAATATTATATGTGGACTATTATCACTAATAATAAATCTAAAATTATCTAAAATTTAAATGTTGGTTAGAAATGTTCAATAAAGTTTATATTTAGTTATAACCTAAAAATGATAAATGATTGTTTTGTTTTCATGGTTCATGTGTATGTTTACATATGTTTGAGTTGACAAGTATATAGTCTGGACATCTCGAGAACACGAGACTTTAAGTAGCTCTGTGGTGTTTTATTTCGGAGCATTGGGTGGACACCATGTATATCTTATGGGGGGATACTTATTGAAGTGATTGGGTACATTGAGGTATGATGTACCATTTCAAAATTTGGAGACATCATCATACAATGAACCTAATCACCTAATAAGGACTTCTAAAGCATGATGGGTCTTCGTATGTACCAGAGATCTTCCCCCTGCGTTACATGGAGATGTAAAGTGGAGTTTATTTTATGTACTTTCTTCAGATTCTTCCTTTGATTTGATTTACTTCAAGGCTTCGCCAGGTCTCCCAGGCAATGTCTTCTCGTCTAAACTTCATGGCACTAATCATAATTATATTATATTTATAGAAAATTAATATCTAACTACACATATGTGGGCTCCGAAAATTCGCCACCGATCTCTCGACAAATTTATAAATTGAAGAGAGTGATTTAAAGTGTGCTAGTGTAATTTTCAGAAGGCGGATGAAATATTATATGAGACACTACCCAGAGATTTTGTCCTCATTTGGTGAGAACTTTAGATGCGGTTCGGGTTTCTATAAAAGCCCTTATAGTTACCCCTCTCAATAAGTGAGAGAACTTTCGATTAAAGTATTCGTTAGATCGCTAAATACGTTAGCGTAGAACATATGGAGTTTCTAAAGATTATGAAATTCATCATTTCAGCTTAAACCGAGATGGTTGGGGAATGATGGCGTCATCTATCCCATGGTTCCATATCCCCGCCAGGTATCCCAAGTGCCACGAAGAAGGGACACGCCCACTAAGAAGATTGATTGAGCGAATATAATGTAACACTTGAATTGACATTGGCTTTTTTCCAGCTAGAGTTTTTTAATTTATCACCCCACAAACAATCAAGGTGGATAGATTAATTTAAGCTTTTTGTTTTAAAATTTCAAGCATTTTAGATTTATATTTAATTTGAGTTGGATTTGAAAATAGAATCACATTTTGATGAAATATCCCCTCCGGTTGAAATCATCATTCAACACAGTCATCATCAAGGTAATCAATTGATTTGAACATATTCAAGAGCTTTAGATATTGTCGACTTGGCTCAAATGTAATCAATCATATCTAATGTCACGTGACGAAATAACTTCTTATATTTCAACTTATTTGTTTTAAATTTTGGGTGTTAACGACCAGTAAGACTAAACCCGGAAAGCAATTCAAATGAAGATCCTCGACACTTGAATCTAAGTATTCAAATTATGCGTGTTGTTTATAAGCTAATTTAATTAGTGATTTCATTGATTTTAAAAATCATATTTTAGAAATGAGATTTCTCAAATTTTTTGTGTTAAATGAAAGCTCATTCATTCGTGCAGTATTTAGTATAGTGTCACATTCTGTTTGCTTGTACAGAGAATTGCAGATGTGGTAGCAACCATTTGAAAGTTTGCACAAACTTTGAATAATAATATATTCATTTTAGATATGTGTAATGAATTTATTTTCATTATTCGCATGTAATATGACCCAAATATGACCGTGATAAGATATGTGGATATCTTCATATACAGTCTATTCATATGATTTATATTGAAATTCAGAATTTTATCATTTAAGACTTTTCATATTTTCTACAACAAGAGTTGTTAGACCGATTTAGATTTATTTTTAATTTCATATCAAATTCTCTATTTATTTAAAATTAAACTTCAAATTTATGCAAATTTGTTGAGTTTAGTATTAACTTAAGTTTCACCTGTGTTTGTTTTGATAACAAATATGGAACAAGGCTTGTTGTGATATATTTTACATATATGGTTATTTTAATTATAAGTGGGTCCCACAAAGATAACTTTCTTTTCCTATAAATAAGGCTAGTGGGGGAGTTTTACTTTTCACATTATTTGCTTGAAGAAAAAACTTCATAATCTTTAAGGATTTTGAAGAAAGGAAGGGAAATTGCTTCCGTTTAAAGTAAGCAGTTTACTTTAGTATTATATTTTCTCTTTATTTTGTTTAGTTTCCTTTAAGCATTCTTCACTTTGTTTTAATATTTATTTTCATGTTTATCGTGTATTTTTATTTGATTTGAATTTAGGCGATTTCCATTTGAATTTGTTTAAGTTTCAAATTTTTCACATTTTATCTAAAATTAAGCATAATTTTTCTACAGTAGACATCATTCCGTGAGACAAGCGAGTATTTTGATTTTTTTAGACTTTAATGAAGAATGAGTGGTCTGACACTTAACCATCTTCACACCACTAATTCGGCATTAGCCTTGAAACCCGCAGAAGAAATAAATATAATGCATGTGTATTCGTTTATTTTTCTAAGTTTAGAATTTATTCACAACATTCAATTTTGGGAGGCTAACAAATGTTGGCCATTCTACGCCTCGTTCATTTTTTTCTAAATTTATTCAAAATTTTACAAAGATTTATTGGGTGAGCTAACTAACAATGTTTATTCCCCTCATGAGCTTAACGTGATATCATGATCTGCGAATTAATTTTATCTCGTCAGCTATCGTTTGACGCAGCCTCAGTGAAAAATATAAGAATATATCCACATTCACACATTGAACTCATTATTTTATGATCTACAAAGAATCTGAGAAGAAATCAAGAGAAAAACTCGCTGATGATAGTTTTCCAAAGCTGTAAGAGTCGGCAGAGAGCAAAACTACAAGAACCCGCCTTACGATGATGTTCTCCGTCATAGAAAATAAAATGGAAGTAATGCAAGGAGGCTATGAAAATCGAAAGAATAACTACGATGTGGTTGTACAAGAGAAAAGTGGAAGAATGAAAGGGCAACGCCGGAAACTGGAAGAACTGAGATGTGAAACAAAGTAGAAAATTCAGATTTGAAAATTGGGAGAATTTTCGGATTGAGAAAATGAGGGAATTTGAAAGTTGATTTCGGTTTTGGTGAAAATGAGAAAAAAATAAGGAAATTTCGGATTGAGGGTAAGGTAAAAAAAAGAGAGAAATCCGGTTGGTAAGGATGAGTAGGAAGGATTTTCGGATTTGTGAGAAGAAGAAATAAATAGAGAAAAGGAAAATAGAAGAAGAGAAGAAGGGAAAGGGGAAGAGGAAGAAGCTTTTGCCTTGAAAAGGAAGCACTGGATTTTGAATGAGGAGTAGAGAAAAGTCTCATGGTTTTGGCTCTGCGTCGGTGGGGAAGAGGGCCAATGGTTGAAGAGAGAGGAGAGGGAACTTGCCCACCGTTCTGGGAGGAGAGATGCTCGTGCGTGGGTCGCGTGAAGGGAGGAGAGGCTTCGGTCGGATGCCGTTCCGTGCCGCTCGCGTGAAGAGGAAGCCCTCCTGCTGTGCGTGAAGAGGGGCGTCACGTGTGGAGGAGAGCAAATCAGGTGAAGATGAATAGGGTAATAGCCGAGCGAATAGAGATAGATTAGTTAGATTAGGTTTTAGATTTTTAACTTGATTTTTAAATTAATTAATCGATTTCAAATTGAGTTTTATGTTGACGTGAATAGATAATCAATATATATATCAATTTAAGATTACGTTCGATAGAATCTGACGCAGCCTGCTTTGAACGGCGCCGGATTTGAATTTCGGCATCAAATCGTTTTCCATGCGCTGTCACTTTCAACCGCCACATTCGGTGATACCCATATAAATTGAGTGAATAATATTTCTTAATAGATTTTGGACGCAGTAACAATCCACGCAATCGCATTACATCGGACCACCGATAATAAATCACGCCGCAATATTTATATTCTAATCACCACGTGAACGAAGATTCGTCGTCATCGAGTGCTGATGAATTTGATTTCGATCATTTCCGATCATTCGATTTACAACTCATTCCGTTGAATGAATAAATTATGAGTTGTCTCAAACTAACTACATGGATCAATTTCGAATGGCGCCTGAGATACCTTAATTGGGCGCGGCGCGCGCTGCGTGATATCATATTCAGGTTGATCATCGTCAAGCAGATTTATATTCACGTTTGGCGTCTAAATGTAAAGTTCATCAATTGGAGGTCATTTGGATTAATTTTGGGAGCACAGATTTTGACTTTGATTTACGGCGTACCGATCATTTGACATTTACAAACTCATCCGAATTGGGCGGATTTGATACCGTTTTGATATTTCAAAGCTAGTCGATGGTGCATCAATTTCAACAAGTCATGGATATCGTTTTGATTGCATTGATAAATATGCTGACGCCAATCTTTGAGCAATATTTATATTCCAATCGCGTTTCAATGATAACAATGGTTTCCATCAGAGGTCATTTCAACCATTTTCATTTAATAACTTTTGGTATTGATATTAAAAACGTGGCATATAAACATACATACAAACCCAAGTAAATATATATTTCATAATTTGGACTTAATTGCTCATTTCATAATCATCATAATCATGGATTATGCTAGGAATAGGCAACTGCAAGCAAAAAATATTTATGTTTATTTCAATGACCAATAGCAATCCCTACAAAAAATAACATCAAACAGCCTGTAACATCTGCGAACAATAATCATAACATATAGTAGAAAATATTACATCACAAAAAAAAACAGAACATCATTATATACACCATCCTAATGTGAAGTTTGAAGTGGCGACTTAGCATTGTAATGTATGTATTTTGGCTTAGTGTGGTGTATCTTAGCTAGGCTCTTGAATTATCATCGTCTAAAGTTTAAAATTATTTAATTTGAGCATAAGGGATTATCTCATTTTAAGTTATTTAAGAGATTAGTGAATTTTAATTTGTATTTATTAATTTTTTATTTTATTTATTATTCACTTAGCATCTAGGTGCGGTAAAGAAAAAAAAAGAGGTTTAACCTCCTCCATCCCTATCCTAAGTAATTTTGTAAAGTATGTTATTATGATTGGTTTATTTTAGTGAATGATTTATTAAATATTTTATTAATCATAAGTTTAGATTAATCTTAAAGAATCCTATTCAACATCAAAGGCATCTTTAGACTAATATTGTTGAATTACCATTACATAAAACATGTTGCACCGTTTCTTTCATCACTCATAACATGCATATGATTTAAGACTTAATAAAAGATTATTGGCATACTTAAATGATTATTAATGCATGTATTTTGGTAGAAAAAAGGATTTTCATTTCTTAGCTAAGTACCACACACATGTATAAAAGTTTTAAGCAAGTACGTGCCATTGTTTAAACTAGAAAAGTGAGATAATCAATGACTTCAGTGGGGCTACTTAAAGCCTTGTATTCTTGGGATGTCCAGACTATATACTTGTTATTTTTAAATACATATGAATGAATACTCAACAATAGGAATGAAAATCATGCAAAAGATTGTATTTTCATTGAATTGTTTCACATATAGAGTAAAGATCTATCCAAATTATAGTACAAAATTATATATGAATGAAATTAAATAAGTGTGTGCCTTTATTAATCAGGGAAGTGAGATAATCAATGGCGCTAATACTTAAAGTCTCATATTCGGGATCGGACTATATACTTATTATCAATCAAACATATATAAACCCATACATGAATCATGAAGATAAAACAATACTTGCACATGAATTATTCATGCCTAATTATTCATAACTTGTCATCCATTATTAATTTATAATTTTTAAAGTAATTTTAAAATTTATTAGTGATAATAGCTACACATATAATAAAAATAAATCAACACATGCAACTTACACATAAATAAATTCTATTAATTCTTTTATTTTTGAAAATATGAATGCATGATATCACATGACATATAATATTTATAATGATTGAAAAGGAATAATAAATTTTTTTCACATAATTTATTCAACTACATTTATTTCTAGGACAATCACATTAAATAAAACTATTTAAGGAAAATCAAAGCTTCTTATGAAATTTGATTTTGAATTTTAATTATTAAACTCAAAGGGGAGGAATCATTTGTTATTTTTTTAACCCATCCCATGTTGATGATTTAATATGTTTAAAGAAAAGTAATTAGGTGAGTTTATGAATTAATTAAGTTTAAATCACTAAGTAATTCCTTTAATTACCTTCTTTCTTATTTCTTTAATTATGAGCTTCCAATGATATGCAAATGAGAAATTAAAATGACAATATTCTTCTTAGAACCTAATGCAATGAAGCTCATAATTAAATATTAATTAAATTAATGAATCTAATTAAGTACTTATATGATTTTCTCCATGTGTTAATCCATAATTTTTTTTTACTATGTATTGAACACATAAAGAGGAACCTATGAATTGAATATTAATTATTTGAAGCAATTATCATTTTAGTTTGATTAATTTAATTATTAATTGCTTAATTAATTCCTTAATTAATCTATGCATTAATTAACTCTCTTTATGAAATAGATTTGGGAGAACAATTAGGAAAGAGGTCCTAATCATCTCGCTTCCTCATTTCACTGTAAATCAGTGATTAATGATAATTAATTATTGAAATTTTACTATTTAGCATTTTAAATAATTGTTAAATGACTTAATAAGGGTAATTAAGGTCTGAATTTCAAATTCTTTCAATTACTTGGCCAATAAATTCCAAAAAAATTATGAAAGGCAGAGAACATTCCATTAAATCAACATTTCAATTTTAAGATTAGTTGGACAACAAATTAGAGCTTAATTAAACTAATTAATCTTTATTCACTATTAAAATCATAGGAAAATCAATTTTATTAAAATCTCCTATATTTATCCTTTCCAAAATGGGTTTATTCATATTTTAAGAATTTTTCTACAATTAGTTATGAATTTTTAAAATTTTGAGTGATTAATTGCATTTTTAATCTTAATTAATCCTTACAATGTTATGGTGACGCTTTCCATGGCACATGTAGAATTGACCACTTAAATCGTCCATGCCATAAGAAATGAAGGGCGCTGCCCTCACCGCTCGATCTCGATCGGCGGTGGGATAATTCTTAATAGAAAAAATTGAATAATTTAATTGGATCCATCATGGTCATCCGTTACAATCACATGAACTAATGCACGATGACCCTTTGTCCCCAGAAGCAATGAAAGACAAATCACTGTCTTCCTCCTCATCCGAGCTGGAGCTCGTGTGGCATCGAGATCAACTCCAAAAGCTTAAAGGAAGATATATAAGGGGATCCTACAGTGAAAATCACATAAAATTGAGATTTCTTTCACAAAAGACAAACAACTTAGTGAATTTCTACGGTTTGCTAGAATTTATCTCGTTGTAGCTCAAAATCAGCAGTCCAATGACTGAGGAAGTTTCATTTTGAAGAAACGAAGCCCTGTTGAGAAGACTGTGACTTGCCTCCCGCCGGTGGATCTATGGACCAAGCGTCCCTAGAAATGTCATCGGAGTTAGTATATGGATGATCTCCGGTGCTCAAATCGATCAGGAATTGATTTTTTTTCACCTCGCCGAAACTTGGGGAAGATGGGGGTGAAATTAATTTAGATTTGATTGAGTTTAAGTGGAGTTGGATAGAGTGGAAGCTTTGTTGCCGCCATCTCGCATGATGATGGGAGGCTGGGGAACCGGCGCGCAAATAAGTTTGTCTTGACTCACCGTGTGTTGTGTTTGAAATGAGATGAGAAGGAGTATACTCTCTTCCTAGATTGATCCAATGGCTTGGATTAATTTAGCCTTTGGCATGTGTCCGCCATGTAATTCCAGTGGCCAGTGGTGGGTCTGAGTAGAGTGGCACAGAGTACTCAAGTTCTCCAATGGGGTGGCTTTGCTCACCTCCACTTGGCTCAATCGCTCAACGGATCCAGTGATCCTCAAGTCTGCTTTGAGCTTGGGGCCAAAGTGGGTTTGATCCAAATGGAGATTTTGTCCCAATGGAGGATTGTACTCAATGGGTTTGAGCTAATTTGAAATGGGTTGGGTTTGATTTGTGCTGACCCATGGTGATCCAACGATGGGTCATGCCAAGTTTGGTTGAACTTGGGCTTGATTTGAATGAGTTTGGCTCAATTTGACTCAGTGGTCTCAACAGAGTTGTGACCATTGGTCAAATTGGGTCAAACCAAGGGTTGGGTTATGTTCAAATGATGATTTGTGATGTTTAGGTTCAATTGGTTTGATGGAGGGGATTTGAATTTGACTTATATATGTTCATATGAGTCAAATGGGCTAAGATGACCAATTTGGCCAAAATTTTCAAATTAGCTTGGTTTAAGTGTTTGTTTAGGTTCAATTGGTGATTTGAAGATGATTGTAGGTGTTGATTTTAATTAATTTAGATTTAGAATGAATTCCAATTTGATGATCCTTTGGGCTAAATCAATTAGTTTGATCAAATTGGATTCAATCAAGGGCTTGATCATGTTCAACAATCAATTTGTGGTGATTTTGAGCTATTAGTTTCAATTAATTTAGATTGAATTAAGATTTTGTCTAATTTGACATTTTATGTCAAATTGGGTCAACTTGGGTCAATTGGATTTGATTTGGCTCAATCGATTATTGATTTATGTTGAAGGATCAATTTATGATTGGCAGGAAACATTGGTTTCAATTAATTGAGTTTGGAATAAAGTTTGGTTCAATTTGCCAGTAATTCAATGATCAACTTGGGTCATGATCAACTTCAATTGATCAAATGGAAAATTGAAAGTGACCCAATCCAATTTGGGTTTGATTCTGGATCAAATGAATCATTTTGGTCAAGTGAACCAAATTTAATTGAAGTTGAATTGGAATTGAATTTGATAATTAATTTATGATTGATTGATGACTCTGATTACAATTGATTTGAATTTAATTGAATTTTAGCTTATATGGACCCTTTAGGTCAAATGGGCTAAGTTAAGTTGATTTGGGTCAATTTGGTTTGGTTGGCTTGATTGTAAGTTTTGGAAGAGTTTGAAATGATGATTTCAATAGTTGAAGTGCTTTTGTGAAGATTGATTGGACTTGGTTTAATTGAATAAGCTTTGGATTGAGTCCATGGGATTGAATTATGGGATTAAGATGGGTTTAGGTTCAAATAATTTTTGCTTGGAACTTGGATATGAAATATGATTCAATTGGGTTTGATTGGATTAGTTAGAGATTAGATTTGCATGAATGGATAAGCATGAGTCTTAGTTTAGGCCATAGGATATATAGGTTCCTTTGGTCTTAAGGTATAACAATGACACGTACTTACTTAAATCTCTAATACAAGCCTACATATGCTTAACTATGAAATAAATTCTTTCTTTTCTATCAAATTCATGCATTAATTATCATCAAGTGTGCAACACACACACACACACACACATATTACATGTACAAATATACATATATTAAATCAAATATTATGAATTATAAAAATAACGAAGTGTGTATTGATGATGGAAAGAAGTAGCAAAAAGTTATTCATGTAATAGTAATTCAATTTTATTAATTCTAAAAATGCCTTTCATGTTTTAATAAGACTAACCCAAACTCATGGGAGTTCTTCTCAATAATTAGATAATAAGCATCAAATGAAACAAGGAAGTATAAATTAAAATTAATCAAGTCATTGAAAGATTTGATGTGAAACCTCCCTAATGTTTAAATTAAATAATTTTGAAATTTAGATAATCACGCTTCTAAAGCCTAGTTAAGACACACCACACTAAACCTTAGGAAACACATTAAAATGCCAAGTCACCAATTCTAGTATTAAGTTAGGCCAATGTATATTATGGTGTTGTCTTGTTTTATAATATAATATTTTAGATTGGATGTTAAGATTGTTTGTGCGTAGATTGGATGTTAGGTCGCTAATAGCCTAATGATACATTTTGCATGAGATTGTGCTAAAGGGCCCGTTATAATAATAAGTAAATATAAATGTTCTTGCTTGCAGGTGCTGCTTATGCCCCTAAGTATAATCCAATTAGGATAGGTGAACTTAGTTACCCAAGTGCAGGGTGTTATGTCCAAATATATGAAATATAATTGCTTGGCTTGTATGCTTATTTAGCTAACATCTATTTTGTAGGTGTAGTTAGATTTCATTTTTCATAAATATATATTTTTTAGAATAGGATTAAGATTAATGCTATGGGGTTTACGATAAATAATGGCCAGAAGGCAAAGTCTTAGGAGGCCGTATGAAGCTTGGAGCAAATTAATCTAAACCAAAGAAAGAAAGATAAAAGATTGAAGACCCTTATATCATTTATTTTAATTGTAATCCGAGTTGATATTTAGTTCACCCAATTTCTTTTATTTTTCTGTATGTATTACCCGCCTCTTATTATTTTATGAAATTCATATATTTGATTGTTGTGTTTATATTGCGCAATAGAAATAGTAGGCTTTTCATAGGTTTCTTAAAGTGTGATGATTTGATGTGTTGTCTAGTTACGTTAGGTTTTTTAGGATAAAATTAAATTTTCTACCCCACCAAAAAAAATTATAACTAAATTTTAATAAACTTATAACCTTATTTTTTAAAGTATGGACTCTTAATCAAGATAAACAAAATAGTTAGAAACTCCTTAGCTGAATGTTATATGTTATCATATCATGCATTTCATATTGTGTCACTTTTGAATAGGGTGGGTCTCCACTTTTATACGATAGAGGATATACTTGACATTTGAGGGCAATCCTTTGTAGTGGAGAACATCTCGTCTAATTGATTTAGCCCATGACCTAATTTCATTATGCATATAGGCATAAGTATCCCAAGCCTTGGTCCAAAATGAATATGTCAAAATGATTTATAAAGTTATAAATTTTGGCATTAGCTTAAGTCATGTTTTCATGCCAATCATGATCTAGTCTTTGTGGGCTTCGAAAATTTGCCATCGACCTCTCGATGAAGAAAGTTAATTAAATGAAATTTAAGTGGATGGAATAGATAAGACACTTGTGAGATTTCACCCTCATTTTGTGAGACTTTTGATGGATTTCAGCAAAGACCCATAAGTTAATATCCTCTGGCATTGAACTTTCGATAGCAGCATGGAGTTTTAGAATTGAGATTTATGAAATTCATTATATTTAAAGTGGATGGTTTAGGAACGATGACGCCCATCTAGATCTCATCGTCATCCTGCATCACCGCGTTCCTACTTAATCGAGGATACAATCTAACCGACCTAAGGATACTTATCCAAGAACATGGGTTACGCTTGTCCAAGAAATCCTTTAGACTGAGTGATGTTTGTCAAAGGAGACAAGCTCTACCTAACAATGACTTTTTTCCTAATCATATACCCTATAGTTCACAATTCAAAGCGGCGAGCCATCGGGAGTACAAAGCCGTCAGAATCAATATAATGGTGTCACAATCACCCTGGCCTCCGCCATAATCGCATCGTGTGAACTGCTAAACCACGCAAATGAGGAGACACGCCACGCCCCATCATATGAGTTATTTGAGAATAGTGTACTTGATTTGACTTTGGCTCCTTATGAAGAGTTTTCTTAATTTGTCACCTCCCACAAATAATTAAAGCAGTTGAATTTTTGGCTTTGATTTTTTTTGAATTTCACATTTACCAATAATATTTTAAATTGCATTTAGATTGATATTCAAAGTCAATTTGTTATGAAATTGTAATCATAATTTGATAAGTATCTCCTCGGTTAAAATTTTCATTTAACATCAATGGTTTATTATTTAATTATTTCAGATCTATATTAATTTAATCATAATTTAATCTGTTGTTATTACGTAATTCAAATTTTCAAATATTTGACAAGATATTATAATAACATCATTTGATTTTTGAGTTGTTAACTAAGGCCCTAAGACCCAACCGAATCAACCCGCGCAACATCCTGAGATACTTTCAAAGATAATGTCTGTGCGCAGTGTATTTTATTCAACATTAATTTAAACTTAAGGGATTTGTATAATATTACTTATTTTAAGTAAAATTTATTGCAAGTATAAATTTTTTTTTGAAAATTTACAAATTTCAGCCTCTCAACGCCGCTCCTTACAGAGGCTACAACAGGATGGCCCCACCATGCCAAGAAAGACATGTATAGGTGGTGTAAACACCACGACCAAATGCGTCATCCCACCATGTCAAGAAAGACATGTATGAGTCTCTGAAGTATGAGACACATATTTCTCTGCCATGCTAAGAAAGATGTGTACATGTACTTATATATTTGCAATGTCAAGTTAAAATATTAATTTTAGCTTTATTATTATATTTTCATTAAGCAGTTCATGAATCATGTTAGTATAAAAATTTGATAACATCATTTGACAAGATCCCAGGTCGTCCCAGATGGGCTAATTTTATGATGGGCTTCGCCCAAGAAAGGTGTGGGGTGCGCTATGCGCTTCTTCCCAAGAAAGGCATGTATGGAGCTCTAAGGTACCTGCTGAAACAGATTTCTTTGCCACGCCAAGAAAGACGTTTACGAATACTTATACACTTGTATGTTAGTTCAAATAATAATTTTATATCATAACATAGTTTACTATCATCGCAGTTGTTCCTCTGTGTGAAGTGACAACATTTCGACAAAGATCCCGACGTCCTCAGATAGTTACGTATGTTGGACTCGACACCGGCCAAGAAAGGCGTGTATGGGTGGTATAAACCACGACCTGAATGCGCCTTCTCACCATACTAAGAAAAGTATGTATGAGTCTCTAAGGTACCTGCTGAAACAGATTTCTCCACCACCCTAAGAAAGGCATGTACGGGTGCTTATACACAAGCAAGCAAATACAAATTTCTCTGTCATGCCAAGAAAGTACATGTAATACTTATAAATATAACAACCAAGTTTATCGCCACCATGCCAAAAGGTGTAAGGAACTTATGGTCAAACAGTTTCGGACGAAAGACCTGTGCGATGCTCACTGGCACCATGATGGAATGCTAGGAAGTAAGGCGGCGCATACCCAGGGTGCAACGTGAATAATACCGCCACAATGTCGATAGTGATACGCCGCTCGCCGGAAAACTCCGCCAAAGATTGAAGACAAGTTGAAGGAGAGAGAGAGAGAGAGAGAGAGAGACCATGAGAGGACTAGTGGCTTCAGGCCACGGAAGAGAAAAATGAAAAATGAATAGAGGTTTGGGATTTTAAGAGAAGTATTTATAGATTATTTTATTATTGCCTAACTGATTTTGGAGCCAAACATGACAATATATATTGATTTTAGGTTACTCGATTTACACAACGACGTGAAATCTGCTTTAATCGGAGGCGCTTGGTTCAGCCCAAACCCGGTCAATTTCGCTCAATTTGCACGTCATTGCTTCTGCTCGCTCGATATTCGCGCATTCTTGTCCGAATTGAGCGCGAAAGTCTTATTTGATAGGTTTTGATGTTTCAACGCTAACAAGTAGATCAATTTCACAAACGGAGTTCATTTGGGCAACGTCGTGACTTCCCGATCTCAATATGTGTGCCAGCGCATCGACGACTCTCCTTGATCGATTGACCGTCGAATTATGCAAGATATCTATCAAGCATCAACGCGATGACGTAATCCGCTCGATCGGAGGTCAATCATTTCACCGGTGTATTTTAGCTTTGTTGTGTATCCATTACTCGATATTCATGCATACCGTCCAACCGAAATAACAATCATTTGATAGATTTTGACCAACAACATAGTGATCAATTTCATAAAAGAAGATCATTTGGGTAAATTCTATATATATGCTGCCATTCTGACCCTCATTCTTAATCAGTCAACTTTTGAATTATGCAAGACGCTCATTTTAATCAATTTCGATATTTTGAGCGCGATGGCGAAGTCCATTCGTCGATCAGATATCATTTCAACTATTTTTCGATGCTATCGAGTGCGTTTCATCCCCGATTTGTATGCTGAAGCTTGTCGAATTTACTTTTGACTGACTTAACTTATGACGCCAGATGGCCAGCTCTTAGGAAGTGAGTTTAGGATTCTAGCTTTCTTCTTAATTAAATAACAACCTAATTATCTTCCATTAACATAAGATCGACCTACATGATTTTAAAGCATACGAGGTGTTAATTGACGGCCACTTTAGGCGATTGTAAGCCCAGAAGAATCGGAGTATCTCTATTCTCTTTTATGGAGGTAAACCATTATGTCCCGATTAGACTTAGGTCATGCTTTTAGCTTGTGCTAAGGTATTTTTGAATTAGGTTATGAAACTACTTATTTCTTTCACGCAACAAGTATAAGTTATCACCTCTTAGGTATTTTCACAATCTTACGTCATAATTATGCTCAAAGATTCTAATGAACTTCCAATTTAAACATGAATACATTTTTTCTTTCAAAAATATAAAACCTCATTGAGGGTAGGGTAAAGCACTTACTAGGCTTCTTATATCGTGAGTGCTTCCTACTCATTCTCCTTTGAAATCAATAAATAAGTCTTCATATTTGAACCTTCCCACTTGATTTTCCAAAATATCCACTCCTTCGATAATCTATCTTTGAAATCTTTAGAGATACTTATTGACTACTTTAATTGGAAGTATTCTTAAAAAATTCTCATTTCCTAAGATGTAATTAACTATGAAAGCTTACTTCCATAAGGAACTAAAAAATCCGGTATAAATTAATCCCAACTTTACTTCTCCATGTAAAATAGGGAAAAAATCTCTGGTATATATATAGACCCATCTGCTTTAGGAGTTCTTATTAGGTGATTAGGTTCTTTATAGGATGATATTTCCATCTCCCGAGATAATGCATCATACCTTAATATCGCATTGAATCACTTCAATAAATATTCTCTAAGATTTACGTAGTATTCCTTCGATTCCAAATTAAAACACCACTGGACCTTAGTTGAAGTTTATGATTTGTGAGTGGAGTAAGCCATGGATGGCAAGAACAGTCGAATGATTTAAGATGAAATATTAAGGTGGCTTATGAAATAGTAGTTGATAAGGGAAATCCAATTGGTTGTTTAGATGGTAGCCAATTGATAAGGTAAATTGAGGTATGAAGAGCTTCACCCAAAATTTGAATAGTAAATTGGCTTGTATGAGTAGAGTACGTATTGTCTCAATTAGATGCCGATGTTTCCTTTTGGCAACTCTATCCTGCTCAGGGGTATAGGGACAAGTTAAGCAGTGAAGAATACTAGAAGATGCTAAGAATGTTTGGAATGAGGTGTTGGTGTATTCACCGCCCCTATCAATCCTCAAAAATTTGGTAATTTTATTAAACTATTTTTCAGAGTTTTGAAATGAGAGAATTTTGCCAAGGTTTCAGACTTATGTTTCATGGGATACACCCAGGAGAAACAAGTACAATCATCAATAAATAATACATAATATCTGAATCATTGATTAGAAATCATGGGACTCGGTCCCCAAACAACAGAATGAATTACTGAAGAACATCATATTGATGTGTAGAACCTTCAAAAAATACAAGTTTTTGACTCTTTGCTAAGCGATAGGAAGGACAAATTACAGACTCTGTGGAAACATTTTTGGAGGCCAAGTGTTTAAGGACAAGAAAAGAGTAGCAGTATTCGGGTGACCAAGCCTTCTATGCCAGAGTTCAACGTTGAGCTGCCTGGGAAATAGTACAAAGTCCATCACGACTGGGTCATTTCAGGATTACCGAATTTGTTTTGAGGTCATGAACGTGAAAAGAATTTGCACCAAAGGTAATAGAACAAGAATTATCAATAGCCAACTTATTAACCGATAAGAGATTGTGAGGAATTTAGGAAACTTGAAGAAAATTAGGTAATTAGGTAGATACAACTTATTGTTGGGGGTTGGAAGGATGCCATCACAAATATGAGAAATAGTTGTTGTTCATTGCCAACTAAAACTAGATCTGGATTTGCAAAATTTGACAAGGGGAAGAAGTAATAAGATGATTTGTATTTGCCGTAAGATGAGTAAATCCAAATACAATTCATCTTCTGACTAAGACGGAGTAGCAAATAGTGCTTGAGAGCTTTTGGAGGTGGATTTAAACGCTGGATTGGATATGTGCTAGCAATCAATGTATGAATGGCCGACTTTATTACATATTTGACAGACAATTGATCAATTGTTTTTGACAGGAATGCTGCGATTATCAAAAGTATTACGTCGACCATTGCTTCCATAGTTTCATTGGCCACAGTTTCGCCCTCTTCCTCGAGAAGAGTAAGGCAATCGTAGAATCTGAGACTGCTAATTGTTTTTGTTCTTTTGTAGTTTCATTATTTATCTTTTCACTACTGAGTAAAAAGAGAAAAAATCATCTAGTGAAATTGGATTAAGCGATGTTTGATTCTTTGTTTTGAAGGATTGATATTGTGATATATTCATTTGGACGGAAATTCATACAGTGAGAAAACCTTCAAAATCATTTGCACGAAATAATTCCAGAAATTGAGCTCTCCAGATGTGATAGTTTTCACCGCTAAGTTGAATAGGTACTATATTTTTGATATTAGAGACAACAAACTTGAGCTGAGGAGAAATACTAAATTCTTCCATTGCAATGCTTGAGGATGACTGTTGCTGATGCTTCACCGATGTAGCAGATTGCTCCATTATCCTGGAGATTATAATACCTGAAGCCGAACAGCACAGTGTTCTAATACCATGATGAAAAGGATCAAATACACAAACCAGCAAGCAGAAATTCTTAGAACAATACACTGAGATACATATATATATATATATATATATAGAGTGCTGTTAGAGTTATATTTTCTAATATACCCCTCAGGTGGTTACAGTTATTAGAGTTTGTTATGATTTGAGTGGAGGAGATTAATTTCATTACTGCAATACAACAATGGCAGATGGAATGTTGTTGTAGCTTTATCAGTAGCTATGCTTTTACATATTCATATTCCTATTTAATTTATTTACAATTATTTATGACAGGACAAGGTGATTCTAGTAAGTTCAGATTTTCTAAGAGGTTGTTTGGGATTTTTTTTATTTTATATTTATATTTTATTTCAAAGTAAAACATATTTGATAATTTTATTATTTTAAAAACATTCAAAATATTTAAAACTATTTTGAGTATTTTTTAAAATAATATTATTTATTTTGAAAATAAAACTAAAAGTATATAAAAAACATATCAAATAAATATATATTTTAAAAAATATTATATATATATAAAATTGGTCCTAAACAACCCTAAGCGCTTCCTATTAGCTGGTCATAACTTTTGCGACTAAGCATTAGTAATTAATAAACATCATTTTGTTTTGAGTCTCTTAGAGATCTTGGTTTGTAAAACCAAGCTTCTATCCGTGGATCCACCACCTCTCTTTATTTAAAAAATTTAAGTGTCGATGAAAATTTCAAAAGATAGATGAATAGATAAAGACACCTAAATTTCCCTCATTTTGTGACAACTTTTTTAAGTTTCCTGTAAAGTTCCTATCTAATTAATTACCCTCCCAATACCGAGAGCACACTTTCGACATAGTGATGGATCGAAAAGTAACGAGTATATAATAAGTGGAGTTTAAGATTTATGAAATTTATCAAAAAACTTTTGGCTGGAGGGAATGATGACGCATCTAGATTCTATGGTTCATTATCCATCATGCTATCCTCCTCTTAGTCGGAGGTAATGAATCTAAATCAATCCTTTATAAGCCATAAAAGTGTCCAGAGGTAGTTTGTAAGGGGACAAATATAAGTCAACTTTAGTTAATAGGGTTTTTTTCCCAACCAAATACATTCTATATTTCACAAAGCAAACATGAGAACATCGAGAACCGTAATTTAATGATGTCATATCGAATAACCACCAGTCAAAGAGCCGTAACTACCATTTATGTGGTGTCACAAAATCACACCGACAAAGCGACACGAAGCTACATCCTTAATTTGAGAAAAATAGTTATTGATTTGACATTTGCTCTTCGCGAACAAAAGTTTTTTAATTTGTCACCCCTGCATAAACAAATAAGAGGTGGATTGACTTTAAGTTTTAATTTAAATAATTAATTTTATTGCATTAATATTTTATTATTTTATTTGAATTTTGATCATTTTATGATTGATTTAGATTTGAATATTTGATGATTCATTATTAGAATTTTAATAATCGCTTTTCTATCATATAACTAATATAATGAATTGTCAACTCGCTCTGCTTTTTCTATAAGATCGTTTAATTTCATTGTCTCAAGAAATATAATCTTTCAAACCTTGTCAACCTGAGCATACAAGATGGGTTTGAGATTTCTCCTCTTGAGGGCTTGAATTTTAGAAACTATGTCAATTGATTCATATTTTATAATTATATGATAGAATTAGCTTCTCAGATATTATTAACTTAAAATTCTTATAATATCATAATTGGATTTTAGATTTTGTTAACCTGCATCCAAGATCAAACCGGAAGTATAATATCTGCTTATTTATTTTTATCTAACTTGCATATATTCCTAAATGTCCAACACTTCAACACACATACGAGTCTGCTCTTTTAAAATATCAGTATGGATGTGAATGTCTAAGTTGAAAGAAGTTTGATTTTTGATATGACATTTTTGTTTTGCACTGCATCCTAAGATCAAACCGGAAGTGTAGTTATCCTCTTTCGCCATTTGGGTTGCATATTTCTCTTAAATGTTTGATCTAATAGATATTTTAACATACATACAGTATCTATTCTATTAAACTATCATTGATGGACATGAGAATGTCTAAGTTGAAATGATTATATTTAATATGACATGTCATCTTTAATACATATTATAAAATAAGTAATGATCTATTTTTGATCAAGCATATATCTATTTTTTGAATTTAAATCCCAAATGCAAACCAAATAAGTATCTATTATGATGATCAAGCCTACATCCTGCTCAAAGAAATAAGACATCTACTTTCACATCAAGTGAATATTTATTCTTTAATGATATGAATTTAAATCCTTCTCGACTCATCATGAATCAAATATGTGTATTTTATAGATATATCTTTAACCTTTTAAAGCATTTGCTAAGCATCAAGTGTGATATCTATCTTAAGAAAAATATGAGAAGGTTATGATAAGTTTGCACGCCACGCCCAAAACCCCATTATATGTATTAGAATTTTGATGAATAGAGATCAATTCAAATGTAGACTTGTATGTGAATTTTCATGATGCTTCTTTAAATTTGAAAGAGAGCTTCATGCTTAATAAATTATACCTTTCACATATTCATAGAAAGGAAAGAATGATGATGCTAATAAAACTACTTACCCTCTTCTCATTTTTTTTTATTCACTATTCTTTTAAATGATAACCCATTAGAATTTAAGTATCATATCAAGCAAGTATTGGAGGATCTTGCCCTACCTTGTAACGTGCAAGATAGAAAGATATGATCCTATTATATATATATGATATTAGAGATAAATGACAATAAAGAATTAATCTTCCCTTAGATTTATGTGTATGTCATGTGACATTAAAGAGAAATGACAAACAAAATTAAATCTCCCTTTAGATTCATGTGTATGTCACATGTCATTAAGAGGAAATGACAATGGGTTAAAGATTTCTCCTTTAAATTTATGTGTATGTCATATGACATTAAGAGGTAAATGACAAGAGAAATTAAATCTCCTTAGATTTATGTGTATGTCATGACATTAAAAGAAAATGACAAACATAATTAAAGATCCCCTTACATGCAAGTGTATGCCATTAAGAGAAAATGACAAAGAAAAGTTAATCTCCCCTTACATGCAAGTGTGTGTCATATGACATTAAAGAAAAATGACAAACAAAATTAAATCTCCCCTTAGATTCATATTTTTCATGTAATATTAAAAGGTAATGACAAAAAAATTTAAAAATACATACATGTGTATGTCACATTAAGAGAAAATGACAAAGATAAAGCTAATCTCCCATTAGATTTATGTTCTTGTCATGTAATATTAAAAGGTAATGACAAAGAAACTTAAAAAACTTTTTACATACATGTGTATGTCACATAACATTAAGAGAAAATGATAAATGGTTAAAGATTTTTCTTTTAGATTTATGTTCTTGTCATGTAATATTAAAAGATAATGACAAAAAAAAATTAAAAATCTCCTTACATGTGTATGTCACATGACTTTAAGATAAAATGACAAAGAAAATATTAATCCTTAGATTTATGTTCTTGTCATGTAATATTAAAAAAGTAATGACAAATAAAATTAAAAATCTCCTTGGTGTGTAACATGACATTAAAAAAAATGACAAAGAAAAGTTAATAAGAAAATGACAAAGAAAAAGTTTAGATTTAAGTTCTTGTCATGTAATATTAAAAGGAGATGACAAAGAAAATTAAAGATCTCCTTACATACAAGGGTATGTCACATGACATTATGAGAAAATGACAAAGAGAAAGTTAATTTTCCCTTAGATTTATGTTATTGTCATGTAATATTAAAAAGAGATGACAAAAAAAAAAAAATTAAAGATCTCCTTACATGCAAGTGCATTTCATATGACATTAAGAGAAATGACGATAGAAAGTTAATCTCCCCTTTCACGCAAGTTCTAATAAATGACATTAATAGATAAATGACAAAGAAATAAAACTTTTCTCTCCATCTTAATGTCAAAGAAAAGAAAAAAAAAAGAAATTAATGGGATGACACAAGTCACACTTTTATTTTCTCTCTCTTTTTTTGGCCTCATGCTAAGGGGTTAATCATTATAAATAAGAGAGAATCTCTCATGAGACTTTACTCTCCCACTTCTCCCCTTTTTCCTTACAAAATCTATTGCAAGTCTAAGTTTCATAAGATAGTGTTCATTCATCCTTCAAAGAAAGAGCCTAACACTCAAGTTTGGTCTTATCATAACATATCAATGTAAGTTATAACTAACTTAATGCTTTAGATTTATCCTTTCCGACTTCATATGAATAGATATATCTCAATCTTATTTCAAGACTTAGGCAAAGGGGAAACAATCATATTATAATACTTAGTAAGACTTTAAACCAAATCATATAAGATGCCTCTTTTCTTTAAATAAATCACTTAAGTAGATAAGTACCATTAAAGAGAAATGAACTAAGCATGAATAAGCATATTATGATTGCTTTTTTCTTCTTAGAATTTAAGCATCTATGCAAACTCTTTTTTATCAAAATTTTCAACAACCTCCCAAGATCATCTCAAGATATGGGTGTTGCCGAGAGCCTCACCACGAAAGACATGGTATATAGGCATTGTAAAATCAAAATTTATTTACCCACCACACCAAGAAAGACGTGCATGGGTTAATACAACATAACATTTTTTTGCCACGTTAGGACAACATGAGCAAGTACTTACATCATAAACGAATATTTCTACCACGCTGGAACAAGGTAAAAATTCCCAACATTGGAACAACGGAATTACTTATAACAATAGATTTTTTGCCATGTTGGAACAACATGAATAATGTATATATTTCTCCGTGAAAAACAATGTGAACAGATACTTATAACAAATGATTTTTCGCCATATTGGAACAACGTGAACATGTACATCACAAGTTTTCCCATCGCATAATGTAACAATGTACTTATAGTAATAGATTTCTACCACGTTGGAACAACGGAACAAGTACTTATCATAAATTTTTCCGCCACATTGGAACAATATGAAGTACTTATCACAAAGCATATTTAGAAATTTGCATTTGCATATGTATTGAATTAAATGCTACTTAAGCTTCTTTGCAAGTAATAGAAAGAAGGAAAATAGATAAACAAGAACAAGATAACTCCCATGAAAGATCATAACATTCTCTTCTCATTTGTTTAGTAACTCAAACAAATACACTAAGAGCATGCTATAAAACTTGACTAAATACTCATCGATATAATCATAGATAACCAAATAGTAGAAAAAAATAATGAAAAGACAAGACAAGCAATCACACTAAACTCCTCACCACACATTTGAAACTTTCAACTTTAGCCAAATAACTATTTGCATGATAACTTTCAATATAAGTTGAATTATAGACAACAAAACAAATCTCTTCCAAAGACATCCACCTCCAATGTATATAAGAGGAAGAAGAGTTTGCACACTCTCTTTTTTTTTTTTTTTTAAAAGGACTTTGCATTTGGATTTGAGCTTCAAAATATGAAGTATGTAGTCACCCCAAATTCAACAAAGCATATGTCTAAATTTTTAGATTTAAAGAGAAACTTGCATACTAATAAAGATCTAAATGAAATCTAAGATGAATAAGTATGAAAGCAAGCCAGAGAGAGAGAGGTAATCAAGTTCAATTCTTATGTAAAATCAAAACTTTACTTCCACTAGATAGCCATTCATAAAGTCAAATAACTTTAATCCATCAATGGTGAACAACCCTACTATATTCAATATGCATCATTCTGAAATTTTGAATCGATTAGATGGTCACTTGCATATGAAATGTCAAATGATAAAAATCAACATGTATGATTGAATATATAATTTTAGTCCCCTTTGAAGACTCTCTCAAATTTCAATATTTGGAGTAATGAAACATACACACATATTCAATTTTCATAATAAATAATAGATTTCTCTCTCTTTTTTTTTTGCCTCAAACAATAAGACAAACTTCCACACTTGCTTTTATATCTTCTTTATGCATTTTGTAATAAATATAATTGAAGGGAAATAAAATGAGACACCGACATATGACTTAAGGCTTAAACCATACATTATCACTAACCTCATTTTCACCTTTCTAATTCCATTTCAAGCATATGAAAGAGGCTTAGATATGTCATTTCATTCAAACAAAGAATTGAATATGAAAAGAGAATACAATTTGCAAATAGATTAGGTTTGAGTCAACCAACATTTCTAAACTCATTTCTATGCTTCCAAGTTCATTTTAGGTATATAAGAAAGACTTAGCAAGTGCCAATCCCTCCTAAACATAAAAAAAAAAACAAGTGTCAATCCCTCCCAAACATCAAAAAAAAAAAAAAAAAAAAAAAAAATTGAAGCATAAAATAGAAGGGAATTTTCACATAATTTAGGAATTGAACCATATACCAATTCAAAACCTTCTTTTCATTTCTAGTTTCATTTTAAGCATATAAGAAAGACTTGACAAATATTAACTCCTCCAAACAACAAAAACAATTGAAGCATAAAAGAGAACTTGCACATAATTTAGGATCTGAACCATAAATCTTATTTCATACTTATAGTTTCATTTTAAGCATATAAGAAAGACTTAGCAAGTATTAACTCCTCTCAACAACAAGAAACTGAAGCATAAAAGAGAAGGGAGCTTGCACATAATTTAGATTTGAACCATATATTCAAAACTTTCTTTCATACTTCTAGTTTCATTTTAAGCATATAAGAAAGATTTATCAAGTATTAACTCCTCCCAACAAGAAGAATCAAGCATAAAAGAGAAGGGGACTTGTGCACATAATTTAGGATTTGAACCACATACCAATTCAAAACCTTCTTTCATACTTCTAGTTTCATTTTAAGCATATAAGAAAGACTTAGTAAGTATTAACTCTTCCCTAGAGCAAGAACCAAGCATAAAGGAGAAGGGGACTTGCACATAATTTAGGATTTGAACCATATACCAATTCAAAATCTTCTTTCATACTTTCATTTTAAGCATATAAGAAAGACTTAGCAAGTATTAAATCCTCGCAAAGAACTAAAGCATAAAAGAGAAGGGGGACTTGCACATAATTTAGGATTTGAACCATATATCAATTCAAAACCTTCTTTCATACTTCTAGTTTCATTTTAAGTATATAAGAGAGACTTAGCAAGTATTAACTCCTCCCAATAGCAAAAACTGAAGCATAAAAGAGAAGGGGACTTGCACATAATTTAGGATTCGAACCATATACCAATTCAAAACCTTCTTTCATTTGCTTAACTTTCTTTTCAACATATAAAAGAGCTTTAACAAATACTATTTCACCAACAAGAAGCTATTTCAACAAGCTAAAGTTATAAAAAACCCATGAATAATAAGAATCAATTGGGCCATACATCATCCAAACTTTAGATCAAATCCTATACTCATTTCAAGCATTTAGAAGAGATTCATCAAACCCTAATTTTCCAAAGGAAATCAAAAGGGTAGGTTGGCAACGATTTACTAAGGATTTCGCAAAATCCAAGAATCAACCAAACACCATAGAGGATTTAGTAACCGATGACATAATCGGTAATCAAGAAGACGCCATAAATCCGATTTGTTAAATCCACCGATTCGGATGGGGATTTACAGAACGAACCTCGATGTATGGAATCGCAGGCCTTAACTCCTCGATTTATTTCTTCGCAAATGACGCTTTTCCGGCCACTCTTCTAGCGCTACAGTATCGCGCATCTCTCGATTGAGTTTTCTTCATTTAAGCTATCGTATGACCGTAACTCTCACGCCACGCTCAATGGTTTCGCTTTACTTTAGATCAAGACCGACCGCGAAAGCACGCGTAAAGTTGATGGGCTTACAAAGCATCGACAGCCTATGGGGAATAGAGAGATCGCTTATCCCGCCGCCAACATCCTCCTCAAGTCGATTCTAAAGTATCCTCGCTACATCGATTTCTCGAACATAACCACCACCATCACTTTAAGAGAGGTAATTGTTCAACTAACACTTTGGGATTAGGTATTTAAAGTTGTAATTCAATGCGTGAGGCCTTATTTTTTTGCAAAGAATTTGTATCACAATTGATTGATTTTTTTTTGGTTTTACTATCTTCGTACACCTTTTGTTTTTTTTTACCGCTTCATATCTTCGCCAGATTTTTTGTTCGGTAGCTTTATTTGAAATGATTGAATAAGTATATTAGCATTTTGACTTTGAGGGGTGTTAACTAGTTGGTGCCCTGCTTAAGTTTCAATTGTCTTATTTTAGTTGACCCGTGTTTTAGAAGATTGACATGAAAATTAATATAATATACTTGAACATTGTTCGCTTCACTTGTTTAAGGTATTGAAATGTGTTTTGATTATTTAACAAATAGCTCGTTAAGATCTTCATTGAATTTTCATTTAATAATGGCTCACCGCTATTTTCGAATGAATCGAATTTTTCCCGAACAATAGATTTTGTTAATGATTGTATTATTAGAGGTATAAGTCTGATGGAATAGTTTAAACTTCATGTTTAGCAAATTAACGCCTTTAATTAAAAAAAAATCAACTTTAAAGTAATACATAATGAGTTATCTCGCTTTGATGCATGTAAGTACATTTATCTTGATGATGACTTTATATTTGTAAATTAAGATTATTTCTTTAATTGCTTAATTAATTAAATCTGATATCTCAAAATAATAAACTGAACAATTTTAAAAAATTGAGACATTCCGCACCACCCACCAATAAGGAAAATACATGAACGAGCTGAGCAGCTTAAACCTCTTCTTTTTGATTTAACTAATTACGATTCCAAAAGTCGTGACTTCAAAATCAGGATTCCCAAAACATCTATTACGATCCTTATTAATTTCATTCTACCATTCTCGACTATTGTTGTATTGTTAAAAATACCTAATTTATCAAGAAACGTATTTGAGACCTTAATGTCATATCATTCAGAATGCAAAAGAGATAATCTAAAGATATAAAGTATTCAATGTAAATTCAAGAAAAAAATTTCTTATATCTAAATAACGCTTATTTATATTTCAGAACACGATATCTCCTGCTTAAATAATTTTAATTTTAATATTTTATTTATTTATTTTATATTTTAAAAATAATATTATTTAATTATAAATTCTTAAATCCTTATATAACTTATCAAACATCTTTCCATTTTAACATTTAATTACCAAATACTTTTCGTGATTTAACACTCGTGATTTACTAAATCCAGCTATATGATTACTAAATCCTACCAAATAAATCCAACCGTTGTCAAACACCCCTTAGAGTTAGATAGAAATGACATTGAGAGTTTGTTGCTAAGAAGAGTGAGTGCTTTTAGTTGAGATTTCTAGGGTTTCTCGGCTAGCTGGACGGAACCAAAGGCAAAAGAAATCGGGCCTGGTTGCTAGGCGGACGGGAAGCAGCTTGATCGAGTCTCACGTAAAGGAGGAAAGGAGGATTGCATGAGAAAAGGGAAGAACCGAGGGAGGGGAGCCACACGCGAGGGAGTTCGGGAGTGTTGCGTGAAGAATGAGGGATCGAACCCCTCATTTCGGCCTTTCGGGCCAATCGACTATTTCGATTGGTGAGATTAGCAGCGGTCGGTGGAGGGTTTAAGCGGCCGATTTAATTGGATACACGAGAGCGTAATTTTGATTGGAGTTCGGACGGTTAGATTAAGAAATTTAAGTGGCTGTTAACAGCTTAATTATAAACTAATCATATTATAATTAAAATGATAAAATGACAAATCATACAATATATTTATCAATTTTATACGCTTTACATTGTAAAACGCCAGAATTCGTTTCTGATAACGCCTCAAATGGCCAAAATAAAAGCTTAAATCGCATATCACGTCAAGGCGCTCGCAGACTTTCTCCGAATCGATCGCAAGCGCCGCTTGATGGCTTGATTTCGATAACGACGCCATCAATTTCAATGAATGGCGCGCTCGACTTCATTTCCTCGACTTCGATATACACGCTGTAATTTCATTAAAAAATTAACATTGATCATCATTGAATATTTATTAATTGATCAAATAAATTTTATTAATTAATTTTGACATTTTAAATGAATTACAAAATCAGATCGAGATAACTTTTGATCGAATTTGATCGCGATATATTTTAAACTAGATTCATGACGTTATTTCCTTAATTATTGATTTTATCTTTAATACTTCATTTCATTTGTGAATCGTATGTATAGCAACACTTATCTAGCTTTATCAAATTAATGTAAATATAACACCAAGTCAAATAGATAGGAGAAATTATTACTTGGGGAATTCGGAAATTACTGGGTATTAATGTGTATGAGAGTCAGTACATAATGTATATTCATCGTATATATACAGCAATTTGATAATCTGAATTACAACAAATAAATGCTTTTGTTTTACGGTTTAGCTACCAGCTAATGTTGCGGTAATTTTTTTTTCAAAGTTATAATTTTGAGCTAATTGGCGTGATCTATCACTGATTGCTTGGTATTACAGAGCAGAGTTTACGTGAGGTAATATTATCGTGTTACTGTGCTTCCCTGCTTGCCATGAAATGAACAGCTAGTAAGGTGCAATGGTGTAATGAGTAGAGGAAGTGAACTGCTCTCTCAGTTGTTAGAAGCCAGCACCAATGCAAAATCCATCACTCAAATACACTCTTTCGTCCTCCGCTGTGGTCTTCACTGCTGATTGCTTTGCCACTCGCTTGGTCTCCGCCTATGGCAAGCTCACCTCTCCTTCCCTGCCTGCAAGCTATTTGATGAAATCTCCACCCAAACTCTTTCCTTTGAATGCCATGCTTCGTTCTGTGCACAGCAATGGCTGAAACACTTGCCTTCTCCGACGCATGGCTGCCAAACCCTCTTACCTGGATGCATTTACACCTATTTCCCTCAAGGCCTGCGCAGCTCTCTCTGAACTCCGACATGGCTGGACCATCCATGCTGTAGCTGTTAAAAAGATTTCTACCATTCCGATATGCATGTATGCAGCGCTTGTAGAGATTCCAAATGCTCTGAGATGGGTGATGCTATCCTGGTTTTTGAAGGATTAACGGAATCAGATGTTGTACTTTGGACTTCAGTGGTCTCTGGATACCAACAGAATGGTGATGCTGAGGAAGCAATAGCATTCTTTTCCAGAATGGTGGTTGAAAAGCATGCCATTCCTAATCCTGTGACTTTAACAAGTGTGCTTTCTGCATTCTGCAGCTGGGAGATCTTCACAGAGGAAGATGCTGTCATGGATTTCTACTTAGGATGGGTTATTTTCATGATATCTCTTTGATGAATTCAATTTTGAACTTCTATTCAAAGATTGGAGAAGTAAGAATTGCAAGGAAATTGTTTGTGACCATGCCCGAGACAGATGTGATTAGCTGGAGTTGTATGATATCTTGTTATACTCATAATGGACAACCTATTGCTGCATTGACGATATACAAAATGATGATTGAGAAGGGATTGCAGCCCAATTCTGTCACAGTGGTTGGTGCTCTGCAGGCATGCTCTTTGTCTTGTGATCTTCCAGAAGGAAGGAAGCTACATGAACTTGCCATTCAAAAAGGTTTTGAACTCAATAAATCAGTTGCCACGTCACTGATAGATATGTACATGAACTGCTCATGTTACGAGGAAGCCATTAGTCTGTTCTATCGCTTGCCAAAAAAGGATGTGGTCACATGGGCAGTCACCATTGATGGTTGTGCTAAGAATGGCTTTGCTAATGAGTCTTTAAAACTTTTCAAGGCCATGCTGTTTAATGAAGTGCATCCTGATGCTGTAGTAATGGCAAAGGTGCTTACGGCATGCTCACAATTGGCAGTCCTTTGCCAAGCTCATTGCTTTCATGGTTACTTAATTAGATCTGGTTTCAGCGATAAAATATATGTGACTTCTGCGCTTGTGGACTTATATTCCAAATGCGGTAGCTTAGATGATGCTGTAAGGGTTTTTGAAGGCAGTTCTGAGAAAGATGTGGTGCTCTGGAGCTCAATGGTTGCAGGCTATGGTATTAATGGTCTTGGGTACAAGGCCATAGAAACATTTGAATATATGGTTGAATCTTCAATAAGTCCCTAACAACATCACCTTTATTTCAGTTTTATCTGCATGCAGTCATAATGGTCTGGTGGAAGAAGGCCGAAGGATATTTGGCAGCATGATGAATGCTTATGGTGTCACTCCTGACTCGAAGCATTATTATATAATGATTGATCTGCTTGCTCGAACTGGAGAATTGCGCGAGGCTTTGAAGCTTATTGAAGCAATGCCAGTGCTGCCAACTGATCCTCATGTTTGGTGTGCATTGCTTTCTGGCTGCAGGTCACACCAAGATACTGAGATGGGGGATATGGTGGCGCAGAGATTACTTGAGATTGATCCTTCCTATCCTGGATACTATAATCTGACGGCTAATATGTATGCTTTTGGTGATAAATTGGAATAATGTTGAAGTAGTTAAGAGATTGATTAATGAAAGAGGGCTGAGGAAAAGGCCAGGCTATAGCACAGTTGAGATTGGTAATGGGATTCATATGTACTTAGCGGCCGAAAAGATGCATCAAGAAGCATGTGTATAGGTTTTCCAATTATGATGGAAGATGAAATTTTGTTCAGTTGATAAATCTTTCTTTGTTGAGAAACGTTGTTTGCAGAATGTGTTAATTTAGTGAACTTCCATATTATCAGGTGGGGTTTTTTATAAGATGAATTATACTGTAAATAACACCTCAAAGTATATGCAACAATTCACGGATTTTCTAAAAAAGTTGCTTGTATCTTGACACCTTCAAAATTTTCTTTTGGTAGCAAGGTTTCTTATTTCTGTATCGTCAAGATTTTGTTGAATGAACTATTAGACCTTCATCCATTTATGAAACGTTATGCTGATGAAACGAAAGTGAGATCCACATCTGCCTTTCACTTGCCTTCACATTCTTCTGTCAGGCTGTGTTAACAGATTTTAGGTTCATATCAGTTTTTTATTTTATTTAATTCAAAGTAATAATATTAAGCTATCTTCTGCGACATTCTGATCTTTAAGAAACCAACCTATGATTCTTTTGTCTACCATTCTTTTTCTGGTACTATTTAGGCAATTGCTTGTATCAGAAGTTGACAACAGGTTGCAAGTTTGTAATCAAATTTAATTTTTAAATAATTCAACTAGGTGATAGAAATTAATAAATTGCAAAATTTTAAGCATATTTATAACTTCTGTTAATCAAATGGACCATTAGCCCTTTGAATGAGGGACTTGAACCATTGTTAGAAAGGGCTTTTGTAAGATTTTATTTTTTTTTAAATTTCAGAAGGCATAGATCAGTATGCAAAGATCAGCCTTTCACATTAAGATGAATGAAATTAAAATTGAAATTAGACCATTCAATCAGTGATATTCATACGTTGAATTAAATGAATCAATAATAATATTTGATGAGTCTATGTATAATAAGAGGAGGTGATTTAGTGATGTGGACACGTGTCCTTATAGATCGAGGCTTACGAGAGGAAGAGACTTCCTTGAGAAGGAAGTTTGGCTATTCGGAAAGGAAAAGCCATTCGCCAAGCTCAGAGAGAGACAAGATAGATCGGAGAGGAAAGGAAAAAGAAGAGCGGAGAAGAAGAAGGAGATTGAGAAGGAGAGGAAGAAACATAAGATTTGTCTGGGAAATTTTTTTCATCCCTCTCTCTGTAGTTCTCTCAGTTTATTTATAGTCAAGTTTTTACACTTCTTGGATTCTTGTCTAGTCTAACTAATTCTGTTTTCTGGTTTATTTTACATCTGAATATCGTGTTCTTGATTTTCTTTACAAAGTGGTTCCTCTGATGTTCTGTTTGTTGGATCTTGTGTTGTTGGCTCTTGCTTATAGCTTGTAGTTCTGTCTATTAGCTACTTGTTGTTGTTTCATGTTTTACCTTACGAAGTCTTTTAGCCATGTTGGTGTTTTTCGCTCTTTTCATAATGCTTGATGTACTATCGGGCACATATCATTACCCCTTCCCCTTGTCCCCCTCAAGGTCCTTTAAGGTAAGCTCTAAAATTCTTTGAAAATCCAAGATGCATCCTTTTCATCCCATTGCACTAATATTTCTTTTATGGGTCTATCACTTTTATGCTCATTTATTTAGGATTTTGATTAAATTAACTAATGGTTGGCCATCGATGAATTGTGTTGGAAGTCCTGGTGGGTGTAAATTGGAGTCTTGTCGAAACTATTTAAGGCGAGAGACGTAGAATACATTTGTGGATTTTTGCTGTGTCTGGAAGCTCCAGTTTATAGGCCACTGACCTTATCTTTTGTATGATTTTAAAAGGGTCATAGTATTGCCGTTGCAATTTTGTATAAGGATGGGTTGTTACTTAAGTCTGTCTGTATGATTATAGTTTCACAAAGACCAGATCATTTACTTGAAATTGCAACTCTCTTCTTTTTTTGTTAGTCATTTGTTGCATTCGGTTTTGGGCCTCTTGCAAATTCTCTTTGAGCTGTTGTAATACTTTGTCTCTTTGTTGTAAAATTGTTTCTACTTCTGGTAGATGAATTTGTATGGTATTATTGGTGGTGGAAGTCTCAAACTATTTGGAAAGTGTGATCTTTGTGGATGTGTTAATGACCATTGTAAGAGAATTACGCCCATGGTAGATAATGTAGTCAACTTTTGGTGACTCTAATCGACTGCGAAGATATTGCTCAAGATTATGTTAGTTACTTATTTGGCCATCTGGTGGGTGAACTATTATGGTTAATTGTAGCCACTTAACCTGAACAATTCTTAAAAAATAGATCTTGTCAAACAATACTGGTATGCCACATGCAATTTGCAAACAAAAATATGGGCAATCGATGTTGCTAAAAATTAGTATGAAGAGCTGAAAAATGTGCTTTGATAGTCTATCTACCACTACAAAGATACTAAGATTTTGTGATTTGGGTATGCCTATAATGAAATCCATTAAAAGTTCCTCTCATATATAATTGGTATGGGTAAAAGTAAAACCTGCGGGTTTCATTATCATATTTTACTTGTTGGCATATGAGGCATGTGTTGATGAATTCAATGTCTTGTTTCATTTTTTCCAATAAAACTATTGAGTTATCCTTGCTAACGCTCTTACTACTTGACCTCCTAATGGTGATGAATGCAGCTCTCATGATTGATATGCATTGAGTTTGTAGCTAGTACAATGCAGTTTTTATAGTATACTAACCCTTTATGTATTCTTAATTCAAACTTCTCTAAGTTTTCAGTCTGTCATTGTTGTTGCAATTTTGGTTGAGCTTGTGTTTCCTCTTTAATTTGCTTTAGTAAAAAGTTGAATTGTTGTGTATAAGTATAGAGGCTCTGATAGTTGTGATTCTGTGAGGTTTCAGTTGAGCTTGTGTTTCCTCTATACTGTGACTCTTGCGGGATAGGGCATCATCTGCTTTATTTGTTATTCCTGGTTTGTATTCTATTGTGTAGTCAAAACCCATGAGTTTGACTAGAAAGCGTTGATGTTTTGGTGTTTGAATCGTTTCGCATTAATTCTCTTATGTTTTTTGATGAATTGTGAATTTGTTTAGATATTGGCGTCATCTCCCCACTACTTCTGTGATTGCATACAGTTCTCGAGCATAAGTTGATATTTTTTGTAGTACTGGTGATAGTTTCTTGCTGAAGTATGCAATATGATGGCTGTTTTGGAGTAGCACTGCTCCTATTGCTGTACCTGAAACATCTATTTCTAAGACAAAAGATAAGAAAAAATTGAGAAATTCCAACCTGATACCATAGCGGTTTTAGTTGTTTGAATGCTTTGAGCTTCCTCTGACCACTGAAATTGTTGCTTAGCTAGTAGTGATGTTAAAGGTGCATCAATTCTGATAATGCCGCAATTTTTGTAATATCTTAAACCTATGAATCCCTTATTTATTTTTCTGAATGTGGAGTCGGCCATGCTTTTTTTTCTTTGTTCTGCTATCCCTTGGTCGACAAGATGTAGTACTCTATTTTTTCTTGTATAAATGTGCATTTTGATGGTTTGATAAACAAGGTATTTTGTTTCAGCTTTTCCAGGACTGATTATAAATGGTGTTGATGTTGATTGATGGAAGGGCTGTAGATTAATATGTCATTAAAGAATACTAACACAAATTTACGTAGAAAAGGTTTTAGAATTGTATTCATCATTGCTTGAAATGTTGATGGTGTATTTGTCAAACCAAATGACATGGCTATAAATTCAAAATGTCCTTCATGTGTCCTAAATATTATTTTGTATATATCTTCTTCTGCCATTCTGATTTGGTGGTAACCTGAACGTAAATCTAATTTTTAAAAAATGATTGCTCAATGTAGTTCATCCATTAATTCTTTTAGTGTTGGTATGGGAATCGGTTAGAGATAGTAAGTAATCTTGTTCAATGTCATATAATCACACAAAATCTCCATGTCCCGTCTTTTTTTTTTTTTTGATTAAAAGTGGTGAAAAAATGCTTTCTCTTATTATTCTCTAGCATTTCTTTGATCGTTTTCAATTTCTATTTTTTTGAAAATGAGGATATCTGTAATTTTTTACTCTTATAATGGGTTCCCGGTGACAGTTGATATATGGTCTATTTCTCTTTGGGAGGAAATTTGGATTTGAAATAATTATTGATATTCTTTGTTTGTGTATGTTTGCGTAGATCTTTGAAGTCGTTTAGTGGATAGTTTGGTGATGTGAAACTTCTCGATGTGTAGGTATGATACCTTTTCGCTTTGTCTTTGTGTAAAGTAATTTGTTCCCGCTTGATGTTGTGTCTCCTTATAATTGTATTATTGTATCTTTGTATTTGAATTTCATGGTGAGTTTCTCTTTGTACACTCTCCAAGTTGTTCTAGCCATCTACTACATCTACTACATTGGTAATAGGTAATAACACAAATGTGTATCCTTGTAATTTGATTGGTATGTTAGAGCATACTCCTGAGCATTGGAGTGTCTTCCCATTTCCTACTAATACTTTGAAGAAGGATGCAGGTGTTACTGTATGTTCGATAAATTTGGCCAGTTTGGATTGGATGAAATTGTGTGTCGATCCACTATCAATCAATACTTACCGTAATATTTCAATTCTTCCTTGTAACGTAAAGTTCTTGGGTTTGATTGTCCCTGAATGCATTAAAGCCGATTTATGAGATGTCATACTAATGTGTTTTCCTGTTGGCTTTCTTGTTACAGATTGTGTTCCTGTTCATCGTTAACTACCATGAGGGCAAATAGCTTTGATTTACAGTTGTGACCCCTATGATATTTCTCATCATAATTGAAGCATAATCCCTTTTTTTATTTCTTCCAACTGGGATGTTGTAAGTTTCAACGGTAATGAGTTTCTTGTCTTGGTTATTTTGAATTGGAGTAATTGAGTGGGTAGTAATGGTTGATGTTGTTTAAATCTTGCTTGATTGTTTGGTAACTTCTCCCTATGTGCATCTCATCGATAATCTATCTTCCATTAATTTTTTCAATTGGAAGGCTTGTTGTAATGATGTTGTAAGGCTCTCACTTCTCTTTTTTATGTCATGCCGGTCCAAATTCAAAACAACTTTGAAGGAAATCGGGATTCTTGAAATCGATTTGCTAATTCTTCAAATTCGTAGAATTCTTGTGATGTCTTTTGTTGCATTTTGCTAGTTCATGCAAGTCTCTATATAATGATGGTCCAAATCTTTGTATGACTTGTTCTTTAAAATTATGCCAAGAATTTAGTAATTTGTTAAGATGCATCCATTAGAACCAACTTAATGTTGGCCCATCCATATAGACTGATGCTATAATAAACTTTTGTTCTTCTGAAAGATTGTAATATGGAAAGAATTTATCTACTTTGAATAACCACCCTCTTGGGTTTTCTCCATTAAAGCGAGGCATGTCCACTTTAACTGGTCTTGAATTTAGATTTGTTAATTTTATTTATGGAGTAAATTCTATAGGTGTAGAATGACATACTTGTGATTCTTTACTCCCTTGTTTCTCTTGAAGTGATTTCTCAAGCTTGTCTTCAATGGATGACAATCAGAAACTTCATTGAGGATTATGGTAATTGATGTCATCATTATTTTTGTTCTCGTTCAACACATTCTTTTCTGTGTGTCTTGTGCCTTCTGCCATTTTTCTTATTGTACAGAGGTTCAACGAGAGTACCAATGATGTGGACACGTGTCCTTATCGAAATCGGGGAGGCTTCCTTGAGAAGGAACCAAGACTTCCTTGAGAAGGAAGTCCTATTCGGAAAGGAAAAGCCATTCGCCAAGCTCCAAAGAGACAAGATAGATGAGAGGAAACAAAAAAGAGAAGAGTCGGGAGAAGAAGAAGAAGGAGATTGAGAAGGAGAGGAAGAAACAAAAGATTTGTCTGGGAAATTTTTTTCATCCCTCTCTCTGTAGTTCTCTCATTTTATTTATAGTCAAGTTTTTACACTTCTTGGATTCTTGCCAAGTCTAACTGATTCCGTTTTCTGGTTTATTTTACATTTGAATATCGTGTTCTTGATTTTCTTTACAAAGTGGTTCCTCTGATGTTCTGTTTGTTGGATCTTTTGTTGTTGGCTCTTGCTTACAGCTTGTAGTTCTGTCTGTTAGCTACTTGTTGTTGTTTCATGTTTTACCTTACGAAGTCTTTTAGCCATGTTGGTGTTTTTTGTTCTCTTTTTCTGTTAATGCTTGATGTACTATCTGGGCACACATCATTTAGTCACTTACAAATTTTATAGGGAAATGATCAAGCTTTTAAAAAATAAATAATTAATCACATATTATAATTGAACACATACAAGCATATATGCAAAGTTGCAAGTATCCTTGCATCCTTCTTAAATTTAAGTGAGTCTATTTCTATGAAAAGCATCCTCGACAGTTCATTAAAGTTAGAAAATCTTGTCAAACTTAATACAACTTGAACACTCTTTTAGTGACCAAAGTACAAGTCTAATTTAGACTTTGGGCTGTGGTGGTATCATGCGCAAATCAGTACGGTTTGGGGCTGTGTTTGGCTTCGTTTTAGTTGTGTTATGAAAAATCTGCGGTGAAAAGATTGTATTTTCAACTTGACCTAGGTACCTCCAGTGGTGGTCAGAAAACTATTGTTTGACTATTGTAAAATTTAAAAAATTTATACAATCACCACAACTTCTTCAAATAACAACTTATTTTGTCGTACCTCCATCATTATTTTTTCATATAGTTACAACTATTCCAAACAAACCAACAGTGGATATTGCTATAATATTGTTATTATGAATTAATTAAAAAATATTTATCGCACAATATAAAATCTGTTATTATCGAACTAGCAATGAATTATCCGAACTTTAAAGTCAACAATATTAGGTTGAATTAGTTGATTCAATATTGTGCAATCTCCCTAATAATTTGATGACTTGATAAGATTTTCATTGATGAAATGTCCTAGATTTACTCACTATTTTTTATAGGTCTTCAGTATATCAACTTTAAAAGATTTATATAAATGTCATATCTTGATTTTTCACTATTTAGTAAATCATAGGGCCAAACTATTTCTCAATTAACTCCTTTGCATACACTTTTAGGGGAAATAGAAGAAAAATATTCTAAGATTTCTAAGTTCTACATTTAAGCTAAAATACTAAGATGTTGTAGTCGTCCCCTGAGGTTTCCTTTCACAGCACTGTCCTCTCTACAGTACTGTTCTCTCTCTCTCTCTCTCTCTCTCTCTCTATAGTCGAGAGTATCTCCTATCGATTTTAGCCAAATATATTTTGAAAATGAGTCACTTAGGATCATTTATATTATATTTATATTTTAATTTAATGATGATTATAACTTTTAAAATACTCAAAATATCTAAAAAATTATTTTGATTATTTTTAAAAATAATTTGATTTGTTTTCAAAGATAAAAAAAAAACAGTTAAAAATTCAATAAATAAATATATTTTTTAAAGTGTATAAAAATAAAAAATAAAAAATTATAAAATAAAATTAATCCCAAATTCCTAAATCTCTCTTGATTTATGAAGTTAAAAATTACTATCAAAACATTTACTGCACAAAACAGTAATATAGTCTTATCTTTTAGCGCTAATGTTGCATGAGAAATATAACCAAATATTTTTATTTAATTAAAATTGCTGTTTGCATTTTTTATTTTTACTTTTGCTTATCAACATTTTCCCTTACATTATAAACGACCAAATTAACGGTATTCACAAAATCATTTTATTATTCATTAAGAGAATTATTAATAATTAAAATTAATAAATGTCATATTATTATTTGAAATATTATTGAAATAACATTTTTATATTAAGGGGATGTTTTGTTGCTTTAAAAAAAGAATACAGTATAAAAAAATTCAATATAAAGCGAATTCAATATATTTAGATTACTTTTGATTATTTGATTAAAAACTTTTACAAATATATTAGTTTTTTATTATTATTATTATTTTATTTGGTAGATTGAATGTACTGTTAAATATTTTTGAAGTTATGGGTGACAGTGGTGGCAGCCAACGGTAGGTGACCAGCAATGAGGTGGTGGGAGGTGGGCGGCAGCAACACTTTACACTGACCAATGTATTTAGAACTCGCTCAAATTTGATAAATTCTAAATACACAAAATCTCGTCATTATAAAATATTCTAAATACATCACATTACTTTATAATTTTACTTTAAACTACTACAAATACACAAAAATTTAAAATCTTCTGCATTTATTTTAGTTTATTTTACACTCTAAAATAATCTAACCTAAGAGCCCCTAAGACATTCTCGCGAGACAACGATTAAACACTAGTGGCTTCTCTTCAAACAATGGAGAGTAGTTTTACATTGCTCTTCCTGGCGATGGGATTGGCAACGACTCCCACCAATTGGTTGGATCGCAACAGTACACGCCATGGCGGCTTCAATTTTTCTCTAGAGATGTGATAAAATACTGGGATTTATTATAATCAAGGGCAAGGGAAAGTTTTTATAAAGTCTGGAGAAGTATTTTGAGACATTTATACACATATTATATAACTCTTATATATTTATATAACTAATATCTAAATTTTAATATTTATATATATAATACTTAAATTTTTTTTAACTCCACTTCAAAAATATTTCTATTATTATTTAAAAAAAATTAATACACTTTTTCATTTTATAGATAATATATTAGAAATGTAAATATTAAATTTTAGAAATTAGAGATATAAATATATAAAAATTGTATGATATTTATTGAAATCTTCTAAATATTTTAGCTTGGCAATAGCTGCAGTTTTGGAAAAGGCTCAAATTATCTCATAAATTATAACTCTAATTTATTCCCTTGATCCCAAACAGTCATTTTGTAGAATTTGTAAAAAAAAATTATAAAATTTGACATCGAGATGTTTCATTTTTATTATTATTATTTGCATAGTATTCGATTGTATCATTCTTCCATTGAGTTCATGTTTTCTTCTGATTTCAAAATATAATAAATTTTCATTTAAATGAAATATGTTATGTTTATATTTTTTGTTTCAAAAATTTTGCTTTATCTGATGGCTACTCATTATACTGCTATTCGCTTTATTCTTTCGATGGCCCCATGGTTTTGATACATGTTTAGGAAGCAATGTTTATATATTATTGTAATTCAAAGCTTTTAAAAGATAAAAGGTTTAAAATTTTATGTTCAATCTTTTACATCCCTACAAAAATAACTAAATATATTTTTTATAAAAATCATAAATATCTTATAAACATCATTTTAATATATATATATATATATAATACATTAAAAAATCTATCAATTTAAGCATGAATCTTGATGGATGTATTATTGAATATCACATGTAATCAAAATCTTAACCTTTTAAACTCTTTTTTGACCATCATAGAGTCAATATAAACACCACGATGGAATTAAGAGCAACCCAACCCCGAGTCCATACTAGTCTATATCAAGCACTTAAAATTTAATTGAATACTTTGGGATTTTATTTTGATCTCTAAATAACTTCCAAATATGACACATTTATAATCAAACCGAGCATCTCGACGAGAATAATCTAATGAGTCTAAAATCTCTTAATTATAACTTTATTTGAGAAATCAAATACTTAAAATACATCTTATGATCATAAGGATCATTTTGTGTCGTTCGATGAGTGATTTGAATTTTGCCTATATTTACAAAGAATGTCACTTTCAAAATCTACAAATAGCCTTAATTCTTCACATGAATGGGGGTGGAGGTTGGAGATGGAAGAGAGCTTTAACACTTAAAGAATCCTAAAGCACAATTGAACTACCGTCATCAGATCATCGCTGACAGCCACTGCTCGACCGTCGCCTGATCATCGCCGGACCACCGTCGGTCACCACCGCCCAACAATTATCGGGTCATCGCCGACCAACGCCGTTAAACCATCGTTTATCGACATATCACGACCGCGCCATCGCCAATCACTACCGACCACTACCGCTGCCATACCGCCTAATACTTTGCCGCTGGCCACTTACCGCCATTGAACTATCGCAACCACCGCTATCAACTCTAATGGTCGCCACCATCGCATTATCACGCCTATCGCCGACCACCATTATTGGATCATATCGCTATTCGCTCGACCACCATTGCCCATCCGCCGGATCATCGACTAACGATACTGTCTTATCTATGAGCATCTGATTACACCTTCATCAAATAACACCATTGACAATAACATTGACGAATGACATCGTTCATATAATCGATACACACTGTTGAGTCACACCATCGTATATATAATCGATGTATCTTGTTGACACATGTTATCATTTATAAAACAAGTATATGCCATCAACTAATGCCATCACTTACATTAGAGTCTATTCCCTATAATCAATGTTTATTATATTATAACAACTTCCCTAATTATAATAAAGAATGTGTAACTAATGATATATACTAATAGAATCATTTTAGATGAACTAGACTCCATAATTTTTATTAAAAAATTATAAGTATATTAATATTGATTTAATTATTGTAATCGAAGTAGGAGGACAGTGACTATTTATAATAGCTTGTTCAAAATAATGGTATAAGTATTGAAATATTTAATAAAAAAAATAAGTTAAAAAAAATCATCTTATGTGAGATAGACTAAAAATGATATATTTACGATAATTTATACAAATATATTAGCAAAAATAAGCATTTATGAAGACAAAAAGATCCTCAAATTAATAAATTTTTAATAACCTGTAAAAGTAAATATAGAGACAAAATTTCACCTACACGTAGTCTTAAAACTGAACTTCAGCTATATATTATGTGATGTACTTACAAATTTACCATTTTACGTAAGATGGATAAACGAAAGTTTAAATGAGCCAAACTTGTGTTCAGCTCGTGTTTAAAATAACTAAAAATTTTACTATTCGTATTCGACTCGAATTATTTAAAATAACTCAAAAATACAATAATCTAAAAAATCTATAAAAAAGAGGATTCAAACTTAGACCAATCTTTTGAATAACAAAAATTTTAATCATTAACCCAAACTTTTATATATATTTTTATTTCGAACTAAATCGAACTAAACACAATCGAATAAAAAATTATTCAAGTTCAACTTATTTATAAATCAAATTTAAAATATTTATTCATATTTGACTCGCTTAACTAACAAATGAGTCGAACATGAACTATTCACAAACAATAAACTTTTTTGACAGCCTTAATTTTATATTAGCTAAAAAACTTAGAGCAACAAACTACCTACATGACATTTTCTAAAATTAAAATAACATATTTAAATTTAAAAAATAAATAAATAAATAAATAAATATTTTTTTTCTGTAATATTGACACTTAAAAATTTACCAACATGATGCACATCAGGGATGGTGTTAAATCAGTCATTTAAAATTTTCTTCAGTAAAATTTCTTTATGCATTATATAATAATTATTATTCAAAAAAGATCACTTTATAAGAATTATAGGTGATTTTAATTTTTCATAACCAATTCATAGTTAATCATTAGAACCCTATAAATTAGAAATTATGTTATATATTAAATTTGAGTTATTCAAGTAAATTTTTTAAAGAGAGAAAATCAAAATTTCAATTGTCCAGCACCCATATATGGTAACTAACATTTGAACCTTATATCAAAGCTATTTACAGAATGCAGTAGAAATATGGCTGTACGATCACCACTCCATGGGTTTTCCAGTTGCTCGAATGCTTCAGAATCCTGCAGTTCAAAGACATTACTAAAAGTGAGATCCAATATCAGAGCAATTGTCACTAAATCTATAAATTGTAATTAAAAAAAAACTATTAAGAAAGCAATGTCAACTAAATTCCTCCAGTTAATGCATTGCTTAGAGTAATAAAGCAGAGCAAACAACAACTCTTTGTTAGGTGTTACTCGTTTGAAATTTATTTTATGTTCGGTTCGTTTATATCGAGCAGAAATGTCTGTTAGGTTTTACTCGTTTAACTAGCAAGCGACAAACGAAATGTATGAACGAGCTTTTTTGACAATCACATAGGAGGATTACTTGGATCAATCTTTCATGTAAAATTTTAGCAAATTAATGCTCACGTTTATTATATGTAAATGTGTTCGTATATATATATAATAATAATAATAAAAAATAAATAATAATAATAAATAAAAAAAAATAATAATAACAATAATAATATAATATAATTTTTTATTTAAATCGAGTAACACGATCGAACAAATGATTGTTAGTATTCATTTATATATCGAGTTTGAAATGTATGTTGTGTTGCATTTTAGTTAACGCGAACCAGCAATCGAACACGAGTTGTTCATGCAACGAGCTTTTTGACACGATTGCTAGAATAAAGTTCAACGAAATGCATTATTTCAATAGAAAAATCATAACTTTGGCTTAGGGGTTTGATTGCGGAAAAGAAATCTGATAAAGAAATCGCGTTAGATTAGATTAGTTCGGTTGAAAATTCTAAATATATGAATTTATTTTTTTCTTTTGATAAAATAAATATAACATAAAGTATTTTAAAAATTTTAGATGGTGAAGGCCAAGAAGGGTGGCTCAAGATGGCGGCGGCGGCATGGCGACAATATACTTTTTAGATTTAGAATTACACCAAAATTTAACCTTTTGATGAATTTAAATACATTACATCACTTTAAAATTTTATTTTATATCGTACAAATGTAAAAAAAAGCTAAAATCTACATTTACTTTACTTCTAACCAAACAACCCTTAGTAATTTCAAATTGCCTGGAAAAATTTTCCAAGAACAAAACAATATGTATTCCTGATTGAGTGCCCTGAAAATTCAACATGACGGAGCTAATATACCTTGATTATAAACTATGTAATGATGATTATTCAATATCCTTAACTTCAGCTTCAATATCGACGATTGTCGCAGTAGAGGTCCCTGTGAATTTTATCTCATTAACAAAACGCAACATTTAAACCTTGAAAGCATGTGACATGAGATAAACTATGGACACGGAGACAAAATACTTGCCTCGTTCAGAACGAGTGAAGGATCCATTGAATACTTGCCCAGGCGCTGCAGACCGCTCGGAAGAAAACCTCGCAGATTCTCTTTCAAATTTATTACCTTGCACTGCAAATGCACCAACATTAAGTAAGCTACATCAAACAGTTGGTTTCAAAGCTTCGTGCACGCTAAAAATAATTACTGGAGTTTTAAGAGGATCGAACTAAGTATCTTGTTATAAAGAAATACTCTTTTTTTTTATAAACTTTCTTACGAGTGTGGTGAAGAATTACCCCTGTGCATATAGTTTGTCTTATCAAGAACCACATTCTAACAAACTTTAAAGAGTAATTACTCTAGTTTTGATTCAGTTTGATGCTTCAAATTCAAAGTATTCGCACCTGAAAAAGGTTGGGTACAGTATGGGCAGAACTGCAAACCATCCTTCATTGAAGATCTATAATCAAAGTTGGTAGAGTCAGTTCCCAGCTGCTACCAGAAAGCAGATCACAGAAAACATGTAGCTAGCATAAGTTAAACTAATTTGATTTATCTTACTTCAATATCTGAAAGTTATTTCCACAGTTGGGGCACTGCAGATACAAGTTCACAGAGAAGATTAGTTGTTTTATATACTGCAAGATATTACATTTAACTTTAAAACCACCAATTTGCACAATTTGTAGTTCATAATCATACTAATATACATAAGAATGAGATGACAGTAAGATAATTCTTACATTGCTTTGGATGATATCTCTTCCTGCAAACAAGAAGAAAGCCCCTAAACCCACAATAGGAAGCAGAAATGCCAGGAGCTGTAGATAGAACATCAAAGCCAAAGACATGTTAACAATTGCTTGAGAATTTTCAGCTTGAAATTTCAAAAAAAAAAAGGAACATAACAAGTCCAAATAGAGAATGATCAACATATAACAGAAATAAAAGATACTTATCCTGATGGCTGACTAGTATTGTTAACTGAAATATGGCTGCTGTGCCAACCAAGAAATTTATCAGCACACAAATGAATGGCAATGAAAAGAAGACAGTGGACAGTTGAATAACATGAAATTTTTTTTTCAAATAGACACCCTAATATTTAGTGATTTATATAATAGATTAAATACTAAAAGTCTGAAAATATATAAGTATAAGTTAGCCAAGAGATAGGAGAAGTAAACATTTAGTTCAAATGAAATGCATTAAGAATGAAGAACATAAAATATTTTTTTTAGAAGAGGATATTCAATATATGTGGATGAGATACTTTGATAAACTTTTTAATAAATATTATGCAAATATAATTGACTTTAATGATTTGAATACCCTAGATAAAAATAATTTTTTTTTAATTTTATTAGTGTATTTGTAAAACTAAGGTTTAAGAGGCCTTAAAGAAAATGAAGTGTGGAAAAACAATGAGACTTGATGGTATTACAATGGAAGTGTGAAAATGCTTAGGAGATCAATTAATTTCTTGATTTATTAAACTTTTTAATATTATTTTAAAGCCTAAAAAGATGTCAGATGAGTGGAGAAAGTTTGTTGGTCCCTATTTTTAAGAATAAAGGTGAGCACAAGAGTGTGCAAATTATAGAAATTATGTTAATATGCCATACATTATACTTATGGAGAGAGTAATTGAGCATAGATTATGGCGTAATACAAAAATTTCTCAAAACCAGTTTTGATTTATGCCAGGTTTACTATAGATGATACACATTTGTTGAGAGGTTTGATGGAGAAGTATAGAGAGAGTAAGAAGGATCTACATATGATATTTGTTGATTTTGAGAACGCATATGATAAGGTTCCAAGAGAAGTGCTTTGGAGAGTTCTAGAAAGAAGGGGGTTAATACTACTTATATTCAAGTCATTAAGGATATGTATATTAGAGCTGTCATACTCAAATACAAGGAGGAGAGACAAAGCATTTTCTATTTCAATTGGATTACATCAAGGATCGGCTTTAAGCTCATATATTTTTGCTATAGTTATGGATGTTCTAACTAGACATTTACAAGATGTACCTTGGTGTATGCTTTTGGCGGATGATATTCTTCTTGTTGATAAGACTACAGAGGGAGCTCAAGAAAAACTTGAATTATGAAGGGCAACCTTAGAGTCTAAAGGCTTTTATTTGAGTAGATCTAAAACTAAATACTTGGAGTGTAATTTTAATTGTACAAGATCTAATAGCGGTGTAGTGATAATGGCGATCAAGTTGTTAAAACTTAAAAGGAGTTAACATTTTAGATATCTTAGGACTATTGTTCAAAGATATAGATGAGAATATTATTAGTAAAATTCAAATTGGATGGTTGAAGTGGAGGAATGCATCGTATGTATGATAGGAAAGTCGCTTAGACTCAAAAAATTTTTTTATAAGATGATGGTGAGGCCTATAATGTTTTATGGCATAAAATGTTGGCCAATAAAAGAGAAGCATAAAATTAAGTGTTGTATAGATGAAGATGCTTAAGTGGATGAGTGACTTTAAACATAGAGACAAAATGAGAAATAAATATATACGTGATAAGGTTGGAATAGCTCCAGTGGCAGATAAGATTAGAGAGAGTCGCTTTAGATGGTTTGGTCACATAAAACGCTGGCTGTCTAATTATCCAATTAGGAGAGTAAATGTATTAGATTCGGCTTATGATAAGAAAAGCAAAAATATGCCTAAAAATATTTAGTTATGAAGTATAAAAAAGATTAAATGAGAATATGACACTTAATAGGACAATTGAAGATAAATGATTCATGTAGCCAACCCCATTGGTGGGAAAAGCTTGTTGTAGAATCACTTTTGAAATTCATATAATTCTTTACAAGAAAACATATTTATACCATGATTACTACTTGATCAACAAATAGATGATTACTTAATAGCTTTCATGGATCAAAGCGTAAGAAAAGATAAATTACCATAAGAAAATTAGAGCCTTATGAATCATCATTCTTCATTCATTTTCGTTGAGAGTTGCCTGAGGCATTAAATCTTTTTTGCACAAATCTTTATAAGCAACTTGTATCAATGTTTTTTTGGTCTACTTTTTCTGCCCAAATCTTTTTATAATAACTTCATATATATATATATATATATTAATTTGTGCATCTTTTACCCTTAGATGTACTTACCCAAATCACATAAATCTTAATTTCACTATCTTATTTTCAATAGAATCTACTCTAACAATCCATGTCACACTTATTCTCAATTTATCATCTCTAAATTTGTCAGACATTTATCATAGCATCTTATTTTTGAACAATTAATTTGGCCTTCTATGACATTTTTATCTTCCCCCATGAATTCATATATTTTAATTATCCTTCAATAAAATATATCATTTCAGTCTTCATTATGTTATCTTTTATACATAGTATTGTTGAGTCATTTTTTTTTATTTTAACAGCATTTAACTCTAGAAGCTATATCTTAATATATATTACTATTATTTTATATACTATATCCATGATATTTAAACCTATCACACTTAAGATAACACTTAATTTTCTAAAAATACTGGCTAATTATTATCAAATTCACACCAATTAAACCTACACATATTATATCCAATCTTAGTCATACAAATCAGAATCATTTATCTTGTAAACATTTCCTTCATTATTTTAATTTAGTTTTTCAACAAAGGTCTTGCCAACAAGAATTACATCATCTACAAATAGCATACATCAAAGCCACTTTAAATATTATTTATAAGCATTCTCATACACAAAAAAATACAAATTTAATGTGAATCCTAATTCTGATCTTATTAGTATTGTCAACTTTTCATCACTCCATAAGAACTACTAATTTTAGTCAATGCATTTAATAACTTCAAGGTACCTTTGGTATAATGTTTTGCACTTGATGCACATCAAATTCATTATCATAGTGCTCAACTATAAGACGAAGAAGAAATTTTTTGAAAATCCTTTACCTTTTGCTCTCTATACTTACCATCACCATAAGAGATTTTAATATAACTAAATTAATTCTCAAATTCGAACATTGATTTTTTAAGCCTACATTCCTTTACCTTCTCCCATAATTTCATTATATGACACGTAACCTTGATTTCCATATAATATCAAAATCTGACCTTATAAGATTAATAATCATCAAACTATTTATGGTGAACAAACTGCATACAAAACAATCATTTTTATTGGATTGATGATTCTAGTTTTTAAAATTTAGCAACATATCTTTCACGACAACTTCGCTATAACAACAAGATGGATTTTGTTGTCCATGACTTGAACCACACTCATGTAACACTAGTTAATTATCCTTCATTTTATGACACAAATAGGAGTTGAGTACAACACATTTAAGTTATTTGACACATGGTTGAGAAAATTAAGTTACATACCCTACAAGGGTTTTCATACTATTAAGTCAGCCAGTTGATAGAGGTGATTGATTTCCTTAGAATCTTGTGAGCAAGTAATAGTAACTCTAAAAAAGAAGTCGATGCATCTTTGCAATAGGTTATAGTGGTATAGTCATTACACAAATGATTTGTAAATAAGGAAACATAATCTCATGGAATTAAATTACTCCTTCAAGTCATATCCTTTTTGTAGTGGTGGATTGAGAAAATTGATTAGTATGTTACTAAAATTAAAAATATTTAAAATAGACCCACACTCTCACTTCACACAACACTGGCGTGACTCTGCTCCTCTTTATCTCATGTGAAACCACTTGAACTCATCTCCAGCTCAATCACACTCATCTCTTCTCTTAGTCTCGCACACTTGAGGTCACATCCGCTACCCTACCCAATCCCTCTAGTATTTATCCCAAGCTCACCTCTCTCATTCGTCCCAGATTGCACACATGACCTCTCTCCTTAAATCACTCTCTTTTGATCGTGTAAACCACTCAACCCCATAAACTACTCTCACCCTCACCCTCTCCCTTGTTTTCTTCTCTTACATGCGCCCTAGACCTTGCCTGCACAATATCTCAACCTTCAACGCCTACTTATCAAACCACTATAGTCTAGCCGACTCCCTTGTGTTCGATTGAAGCGCTAGCCGGCTTCTAACGTTTGATTGAAGTCCTAGTCAGCTTCTCTTGCCACTTGACAAGCCAGACTGAGCCCCTTGAATCTTCATTGCCAGAGAGTCTAAAGCTGAATCCTTATCTCATGGAAAAGCCAATCGAGTCCCCATTATCGATGAAAAACTCTTAGTCGATCCCCTCTTACGTGATATAGCCATAACCGAACCTCTATTCATTTGAAATAACCCTAGCTCAAGGTTTAAAAAGAAATTGAAGGGGTATTTTGGGAAGATTTGAGACTTTAAGTAATAATAACTTCTTGAATTCATAAAATTGATTTATTTTTTAATATTTGCAGGCTTTGAAATTTTGAAGATCTATGCTGTCAATGTTGGCCCTAGTTGGGAACAATTTTGAAGACCTCTACTGTCGATCTTGTGTCCAGGAGACAATCACCTTCCTCCGATCACTTGTCAATCTTGGGTCCAAGGAAGAGGGAAGAACGTCGATTAGCTAAATTTTATAAAATTGCAGCATTGTTAAGTCGTTACATTGCCGATATTTTGTGACATTATTAAACTTAAATATTTCATAAAATTATTTACAAAAAAAAAAGAGGGGACTCTATAATGTTATAAAAATCATTTAGATTAAAAATATATACATCAAAAGATTAAAATTGAATAAATCAAATATAAATTGTTAAATGCAATTAATTTATAATCCCCTAAGATTGTTAATTCCCTCATTAAGCCTAAATACATTAATGAATTTTAAAATTATTCCACTTACATAAGAAAATTTGTGAAGTTGAAATACATGGAGGTTCAAATTAAGGGATAAAATGATGAAATGACAATGCTTAGTCATATACTGACATAATCAGGAATAATTGTCAATTATTTGGTTGATCAAATACAATACATTGAGGATCCAAATATAACTCATAAAATAATGCAAATACTGAGGCTTTTCTCACCTAGATTGAATTAAAGATTCATCTTAAGCATAAAGATAGATTGCATTAAACATTCATCTCAAAAGGAGATTGAATCAATGATCCATCACAAACATAAAACGAGATTGTTCGATTGATTTGGGTATAAGTCTAAGTGCATTTCAATCGATCCCATTAAAATTAAAATATTCATCTCAAATGAGATTTAAATCAAATATTTATTTTAAATCATAAAATGAAATTGAATCAAAGATTCACATCAAACATTAAATCAAAGATTCATCTCAAATATTGAATCAAAGATTGATCTCACACACCAAAAATAAAAGATTAAATCACAAATTCGTCTCAAAGATTGAATAACAGATTAGTCTTAAACACAATATAAAATTGATATTAGATCAAGAAATCATATCAAACAATAAATAAGATTGAATCAAAGAATTATCTCAAACACTAATTGAGTTTGAATAAAAAAGATCCATCTCAAATGAAAAAATGAAGATCAAATCAAAGATTCATCCCAATTATAAAATGAGGTCAAATCATTTAAATCTGGCCTTCTAAGGATATAAGTTCAGTCATTATTCACAAGGTGTACCTTAACAAAACATTAATTTTCTAATAAACATAAATCAAATATAAATCTGATTGTCCGTAAATAGACCACACATTTAATATGGCTTTCCAACATATGTAAGCCCAATCCCAATGGCATTCCAAAATGGATGTGAGTCCAATACATATATTCATAAAATGAATTATATTTAACATCAGTATTCCAAATGAAGGTAAGCCCAACTCAATTCGACATTTCAAATGGATATAAGCTCAACTCAATTCGGCATTCCAAATAGATATAATTCCAACTCAATTCAGCATTCCAAAGGATGTAAGCTTAATAGACATCGCTTTGCAAGGCATACTTTATATCTAATTAACATTCCAATGGATGTAAGCCTATGTATGTCGCAGGAGACTTCAATCACACAAATTTGACATTTTAATGAATGTTAGCCCAACCATTATTTGCAAGGATAACCCCAAACTTTAGACTTCAATATTCCAATAGATGTAAGCCCAATAAGTGTCTACAAGAGACTTCAATCGCATTTAAAGATGGCTTTCCAATGGATATAAGTCCAATGTATGTTTGCAATGAAAACTTCTCTCACATAAAGCATTCCAAGGAATGTAATCCCAATTTGTGTTTGTAAGGCAGATTTTAATCACATAAACATGACATTCCAATAAATGTAAGTCTAGGATATATTCATAAAATGAATTACATTTAAAAACTATCCTTCCAATGGATATAAGCCCAACTTAATCAAGCATTCTAATTGATATAAGTTTAACTTATGTCTACAATGCAGACTTCATTTAATAGTGATCCTATCTAACCCATAAAATTGAATTATTAGGCAAACTTACAAGTCAAGTTTAACTTAAATAATTCAATAAACACTTACACAATAAAACCTGCACAATAACTCTAGTCTACTCAAGATTTCTGAAATGAGGCAACTAATTACTGCAAATTAGAATCCCTAGACATCACGACTAATAACCTTCTGATGTTAGTAGACTTGAATAATAGTAGACTCGGGATGACAAACCATGGAATCTTGATCAAAACTATTCTCCTTTACCTCAGATAGTTATTCGCACAATGCCAATAAACACCGATTTGCAGGAGGTCAATACTTAAATCCAACCTTAATCGAGGTGCCTATTGCGAGAGAGGTAATTAATTATGGATGCTTGCGTTCATGGGAAGTAGAACCTAGATCTAAATAAACCTTAATGTAAGTTTAGGAAAAATCTAGTTGAATAAAAATCAATCTGCCTCATGAATAATGAACTCCCTAACATTCTAAAGGTGGCAAAGATTTTCTAAGTCTTTTTCTAGAGCGGTCACTCTTATTGCCAACCTCAATTTCATCATAATTTTCTTGTTGATTACCATCAATCAAGACAAGCCTCTTTTGTAGATGGATGAGTAACAGCTTTTTAGATGGAGATAACACAGAAATTATTTATATGTGGCAACCAACTCAAAAGGAAGCTGAGTAATGTAAACTCAACAAAACTATTTATAAGCTGAAATAAAGCCATTGTGCTAGGCTTCATAAATTTTGTAAGATTTTGTTGAAGTTGACCACATGAATAGTAATGTAGATTATTATATCGTTGTCAGACATATCAAATCTAACTTTATTATCCTAACTATTTATATTAATGATATTTTACTTATAAGGATTGAGAAAGGAGAAGCATTTTTTGACAAATGTTCTAAGTTATTATAAATGCTTCTCATGTATTGAACTTGTTTGTAACAAACAAAGAGTTTCATTTCCTCAAAGAAAATATGATGTTGATCTCTAGGAATAAATATAACTTTTAACATGCAAATTTGATGAAACTCTTTAGAAGGCCACCAATGAAAAAGACCATCTTAACGATGCCTCTCATTATCAAAGGCTAGTTAGAAAATTGATCGGTTAATAGACTAGATATTTGTTTTGTTATATGAGTTGTGAGTCAACACATACAAACTATTAAGTAGAAACAATAGGAAATTGCCCTTTAGATCCTTAGACTTATTAAACAATCCCATGGAAAAGGCCTACTATACAACAAAAATTGGCACTTTGAGTGAATCTTTCTCAGAAGTTCATTATGTTATATATATATATATATATATATATATATATATATATATATATATATATATATATATATATATATATATGATGATAACCTATTATTAGATATTGCATTTTGTATGAATCAATTATTTGGAAAAGAAAAAAAATTAACTGTAGTGTTTAGTTCAAGTGCAGAGGCAGGATACTGGATCATGGCTCATTCTGCACATGAAATGATATAAGCAAAACCTTCTTGAGATAATTTGATTTATCAACCTCAAAATCTATGATCTGAAATTGTTATAATCATGCTATCATTTACATTGCCAATAATATGACATTCCATGAAAAAGCAAAACACATTAAAGTTGATTGTTACTTCATCTGGGATGTTGTTCTGTTCAAGAAAATCATCATCCCTATATGATCAAGTCAGAATAATAAATTTATGTGTTTACCAAAGCATTAGAACTACTTCAATTTTTCAAGCACTATAAGAAGCTAATGTTTATGAGGAAGTGTTAGTGTAGGACTCTAGCAGTTTTGATAGCCACGTCATACATGGTTAGTGATATAGCTATAGGTTATGGTTCCTTTAAACAATGCAATCATCCTTATATATTTATAAGGGATCTTTATATTTAATAATATACAAAAATTTTCTCCCTCTTAGTAAGACTCATATTGGAAATAAAATAAAAGTTCAGTTCATGATATATTACTAATCACTCTTACCTATTACCCCAAGTTTTTGAGTTAACAGGTACTGATTTGCTAAAATATTGAATTTAATTTGGGACTATAATGTTCAACCATCTTAACAAGAGGAATCATAACTGAAGGTTCAGTTAAGATAAGTGTTCCATATGGCATGTGACTCCAATGGGACCTGATTTAAAAGCGAGATATTCCCAAGCAGTTCTATGTGATTAAGGGTTGTTTGGTTGCCAAAAAAGAATGCGATATAAAGGAATCTGATGTATTTGGATTACTTTTAGGTTGTTTGGTTGAAAATTTTATAAATTCATGAGTTTATTTTTTTATATTTGGTTAAATAAATGTAATGTAAAATATTTTGAAGATTTTGGGTGGTAGTGGTGGCGGTGGCCGGCGGTGGCGGGCGTCGGCCACATCACTTTACATTGGCCGGCGTATTTGAAATTTGCTCAAATTTGAGGGAATTCCAAACACACCAAAATATAACTATCTGATGAATTCCAAATGCATTACCTCACTTTGAAATTATACTTTACATCGTGCCGAACATCAAAAAATCTAAAACATCTGCATTTACTTTACTTTACTTTTGATTACAACCAAACAACCCCTAAGTGGATCATGGTTTATTATGTAATACTTTCCCAAAAAAGTAATGGTTGATGTAAAAGATTGTTAAATGAGAAAGAGATTTTTAAGATCCATATAAGAGTGGATATTAGTCTCACATTAAAAGTGAAATAAAAGTTAAGTTCTTAATATGCTAGTAGTGAATCTTACCTACTAGCTTAAGAATTTGGTTTAATGAATGTCCATCTTTGTATATTAGGATCAATCTAAGCCCCTAGTGTTCCACTCTTATAATAAGTGACATAAGAGTTGTTGCCTTGTTGGTTTGCCTTAGATCTGATGGCCCATATATGCACCTAAGGGGTGAATTTGACAAAGAAAAATAAAATTGATTTAAAATCTGTGAAACAATTTTTAATTGATAATATATACACAGAGTGAGAATGGCACAATAGAGTCAAAGGAAGATACCGTATAAGTGAAACCAATTACAAATGTAGAATATATAGTGGTCCAATTCCTCAAAATGCCTACATCCACTGCAAACTCCTCCTCAGGAACTCCACTAAAACCAATGCTCACCAATCATAAGAAAATAAAATAGCAAATCTTATGTTTGTTAAGAGGGTATGTCTTGCTTCTTTAATGTTACATAAAACCCTAATCCAAGAGTGCAAATAGTGAAAGCCTACAACCATAGCTTAAGAAACCCTAAAAAAATGTAACTTCATATATATATATATATATATATATATAGTCCCACGACCACGAGTTGATCTAAGAAAGGAATGCAAGAATCCTAATATCTATTTCTGCTTCACAAATCGATGTGTTGTTACCAATTTGATCTAAATGATCCTTCATTTGATCAAATATAAATATTAAATGAAATATAACATAATTAATATTGAATCACATTTTAACAATTCTCCCAATAACTAAATATGACCAAATTAGATCTCTTTGACTATTCTCTTTAAATAGACCACTCTAAGCTCCAAAAGTCCTGAAGAATCTAGCACCAAACAATATCTAAAATCTCTAAAGCCTTTCAAGTGGTTGTCATCTTACATTAATGCTGCAATGGTATGATTCGACATCAAGATGTCATCTGATACTCTTGTGCCTTAATTTACTCCAAATTTTTTCTTGCAGTCATGAAGCCAACTACTTTCTACTTTCTTACAAACCACAATCATCCCTTGATTATATCCATAAATACTTCTGCCAAGACAGAAAGAATATTTCTCCAAAATCTGAAACCACTATCTTCATGGTTTTCAATTTCAAAATTGTGCTTTGATACCATTTTTTTTGTAACAATGATGCCAAGACTATAACAGTAATATGATCAATAAAATCAACAATGTTCTGTTGCAAATTAAAACAAAAAAAGCAATCAATATAATGACACCAAGGTTAATGTGATCCAGCTTCAAATAAGCCTACTTTCATTGACAAAAAGAGAGGATCAAAAAAAATATAAAAAACACAATCGAAGCATGCACAATGAAGAAAAAGCCCTTTTTTTTTAAATAGGCTTACCGAAATAGAGAAGAAACAATAACAACAATAATAAGCCTTTATCCCACTTTCATGGCGGAATCTTCTTCTTCTCCATTGTGTCCTCTTATGTGTCAAATTCTCATTTAATTATAATAAACTAAGGTTATTTTTATAGATCTTAACTAAGTCTTTTCCTCTACCTTTCTTAGCAAGACAAATGTAATATATCTACTCTACTTGGGTTATCGGACGCGGGGCGCTTTATGTAATCATCGACTCTCTAATCTTATCTTCCATTGAAGCTACTCAACATACTCATTTCTCTAAGAGTAAAACCACTAAGCATCCTCAACTCCTTAATTTTTTTTGCTTTTTTTTAACATGCATCATAAATCCTGGGTCTTACAATCATCTTATAAAATTTTCCTTAAGTCTAGCGGTACTTTTCTATCACATGAGACAAGATGCATTCCTCCACTTCAATCATCCAACTTGAATTACTAATAACATCTCCATCTATTTCACCATCATTTTGAACAATATAGCCTAAATATCTGAATCACTCACTCTTTTTAATGACATGATCACCCAATGTTACAACACCACCACTAGAACTTTTACAACTAAAATTACACTCCATATATTTAGTTTTAGATCTACTAAAACGAAAACCTTTAGACTCTAAGGGTGACCTCCATAATTCAAGTTTCATTTGGACTCCCGCTCTAGTCTTATTAACAAGAAGAATGTCATCAGCAAGAAGCATACACCAAGGTACATCTTCCTGTAAATGCCTAGTAAGAACATCCATAACTAAAGCAAAAGATAAGAGCTTAAAGCAAATCCTTGATATAATCCAACTGAAATAGGAAATTATTTTGTTAATCCTCCTTATGTTTGGACACAAGTAACATCTTTAGTATACATATCCTTAATGACTTGGATATAACCAATATTAACTCCTTTCTTTTCTAGAACTCTCCAAAGAACATCTCTTGAAACTTTATCATAAGCTTTCTCCAAATCAATAAATATCATATATAGATCCTCCTTACTTTCTCTATACTTCTCCATCAAACCTCTCAACAAATGTATATCATCCATAGTAGATCCACTTGGCATGAAACCAAATTGGTTTTGGAAAACTTTTGTATCACATGTAACTTAACTATTTACTACTCTCCCATAATTTTAATGTATGACCTTAACTCCTCATAATTTGCAGCTCTTGTGCATCATCTTTATTCTTAAATATAAGAATCAACAAACTCTTTCTCCACTCAACTGATATCTTTTTAGTCTTTAAAATAACATTAAAAAGATTTGTAAGCTAAAAAACTTCTTGATCTCCTAAACATTTTCACACTTCTATTGGAATATTATTAGGTCCTACTATTTTTCCATACTTCATTTTCTTTAAAACTACTCCAACTTCAAATTTACTAATTCGATAAAACAAAATTCTCTATTAAGGATGTTAAAATCAATCGTATTTCCAGTCTTCATTAAAAAGTTTAATTAAAATAATTTATTCACTTTTTAATATCCTTTTCTAAAAAAAATACTTTAAGATTTTTACTTTCAACAGATCTTTCTTATCTCTCTCTTCTTCTCATCATGTACATACATCTTTCATATCCGTCATTGTATAAATCATTTAAAATTTTTATATCATATATGTTTCTTAGAATCTTTCTGGATCGCTTTATATCTTTCCCAATTCTCCGAGTTTTAACATCTAAATCAAGTTTTATATACTTTTTTTTTTATCTTTTCTTTTGCATTTTGACTCTATCATCAATTATTTTTTTAAAGAAGCTTTCTCTTTTGATTCTTTATTTTTTTGGTTTTGTTTTATTTCACTTTTTTTTCCACATAACTTCTTTAACATCCCAATTCTAAGTTAACATGCTCTCTTAAGAATATTTTTATTATTTTTTATCCCAATCTAAAGGATAATAATTTGATTTATTTTATCTTCCAATCTATCTTTAAAATCTAAAATGTTAATGCTTACTTTAACTTGGAATGGCCTTCAATCTTTACAATCTAAACGATCTATTTTTCTTATCGGAAAATAATAAATCTGTTTTATTAGATTCATTTTTATAAGTAATAATATGCTTCATCATTTCTTAAATAAAGTATTAGCAACTACAAAATCATGTAAAATCTAATATAATTCCTTCTTTTAATAAATTTAAATCTTTAAAATCTTCTACTCTACCAATATGTATTTCCTCCTAAATATACTTTTCTTGAGGGTATCTTTTGTATTAATCCATCTAAATTCTAATTCTTTTAGCTTACATCCAAACCTGAGTATAAACACTTTTAATAATCTTAGTATCAACAATAATCTTTAAAGTTATAATTATTTCCAATCATATTAATATTTCTAACATTATCCTTCAAACTTTTATCTATAATCACATATACACCATTTCTAATTCTACTTCTACCTGAATATCAAAGTTTTAAAACATAAATTAACAATCTCCTTGATCTTCTCCCCAACCCATTTAGTTTCTTGAATACATAAAATATTTATCTTCCTATGAATCATAATATCATTAATTACATTAATTTACTATAAGAGTACCTATATTCCAAGTTTTAACATAATTACTACTTTCATAGACTCTTTCATTGCATCCGTGTAATGTAAGAACCCTTTATTTAACCACTGTCGGGCATCGATGTAGAAGAACTAATTTAAAATCTATCATGAAATTCTAATTCAAAAAGTATGTTGTTGAAGCCTTCAAGCATGACTTGAGAACCAAGAAGATGTTGCATAACCAAGAAAGAAAGGGGTGGATCCCAAGATCTACACCCATGTGATGTCATGTCATTCGATAATGGTAAGTTTGATCTTTCATTGATCAAATAATAATACACTAAAAAACTCACATAATTAATGTTGAGCGCATTTTAATAAAGAAAGTTAGTGGATAGCACAAAAGGCTTGTATTTGAAAGTAACAAATGAGAGAGACAGCCTCAACTAGGTCATATAAAAAAGTTTATGGATACATCTAATGGATGGAATGTCATTTTGGTGGCCTTAAGTCAATAGTCCTATAATATGAATTGAAAAGAATCATAGGGTGGAAAAGAGAAATTGCAATTTGAGTCTATTTCTAAACAAAAAAAAGGTTATGCCAATTAAACCCTAAACTTGGTTGGTAAACATAGATGCATGGTAATGACCATATGAGCACCTCAACCAAATTCATGGAAATTAATTAGTTGACTCAACTTGAGGCACCAATAAGGCTCATTGTACAGGCCAATAGAGTAAACTTTTTTGCCGTACTTTGGTTACACCATTGAACTTGGCCAGTTATGGCCAGTTAATCCAAAATGCTTCAATCAAGTTCACTGAACTTGAAGTCCATCAAGGTGCATGTGAACGTTTAGTCAAGTTTGATGAAGATGTTCATGCAAGTAAGATAGTGAGTTTCCCAAAGCTTCTAGTCAAGTTCAATTAACTTTGTCAGCAACCATGCTGTGTAATAGGGGGTTTACCCGAGTGCTACAATCAAGTTTCAATGAACTTGGTGCTTCAAAATGTGAAAAGAAAGTATTTCCCAAGCATGCTAGTCAATTTACTGAACTTGGTCAATAACCTTGAACTTTCAAATGTTCCAGTCAAATTCAATGAACTTGGCTAGTAGACAAATAATATATTATTTGATTAAAAGGTGAAATAAAACTTTTGCTGGATTGTGTTTACATATGTTTCCCAAGTAAGAAAACAAGAAAGAACTTGCATCACAATATTTTATGGTCTCTAGACTAATGCTCAAGAAGCCATTGACCGGATGGATAATTTTACTCATACACCATTTATATACATACACATGAGTTGTTTTGTGAGCCAAAGTTCTATTAAAAAAAAATAATCAGGGGTTCAACATGTTCATGTGTTCCAAGTGGTGAGTCATTGTCATGGGTCTTGAACATGTTGAAGCTTTGGTTTCTTCTATCAAGGTTGAGCAAGGTTCAAGAGTAGGTAATTCCCACACAAGCCTCACATAGACTCTTGGTGCATGGCACATGGTAGCATTGAAGTTGTTGTTTTAAGGGAATGATGATCGATATGAATGACTCTCAAATGAGAGGTAGATTTTGCATACTCATATAAAACCTAATATACTAGTATTGGCCCTTATAATTGGCTTAAGTTTTTTAGGTTAAATCCATCCACCAAAATAATGGGTTCAATTTAAGCCCTCAGTGTTCCATCTTTCCTACTAGTTTGGAATGTTAAATAACCAATAACAGGAAATGAGTTCATGTAACACAGTGAAACTCACATAGGTAGAATAAGATTACTAGACAAACACTAGTGAATTTTTGTAAAATTAGGTCACTCAAGAGTAAGAAAAGCTCGCATCACCAACTAAAAACCTACACAAGCGCCAAGCAATCATAGTTAACAAACACATGGAGAGTGAACAAAGCTAAAATCTACGATAATTTTCAGAATCCAAGCATGAAAAAGCATACCCAAATTGAGACAAGAGCATCCACGAGCCAACCAAGCTGCCCCGTCACTGTGAGATATGTGAGTCCAACAGCCAAAGCAAGATTTCCCAATACTCTTGAGCTGTTACTCTTATCCCATCCACCGTCTTCTGAATTAAACCCTTGTTTAGCCCTAACCACAAGCAGTCTCTCCTTCCGCCCTATTCTCTTCAAGATCCTGTCTTTATCAAAGTCCTTTCCAAGGAACACGTTTATCTCCAGTGGAAACTTCGAGAGACCACCATTTCTTGTCAAAAATAGAAACTTTCTCCTCTCAACTGAAACGGAATTGGTGGGCAGAGGTGTCGAAAGCCAAAGGCAGCTCCTTTGTTAGCTAGATTAGGGAAATGGAGAAAAAGTTGAAGAGAAGTCATCCTGGAAGAGCATAGGGCAGGAGAATGGAAAGTAGACAGAGATGCCAATTTGGGAATGTCCGAAATTTATTGTTGGATAAGGGAAAGGAAGCTGAAGAGAAATCCACCCGGGATGGCCATGGAGGGAGAAATGGAAAATACCCGCCGAGTAGTCTGGTGGATAAGTCCTAAGGTTTCAATCAGGGGGTCGATTATTTCGTTTCCATGAAATGTTGAAAAAGAAAGCTGCCATAGATTGATTCGAAGAAAGTACACGGATGAGTTTGTGGTGTGGATGAGAAATATCTTCGGAAATTAATATAGATGATGTTGCTTATGTCGTAGAAGACAAATTTACTTCTCAAAGAATTTTGAGTTTAATAGAACTTATATATATATATATATATATATATAGAGAGAGATTTATATAAATAATATAATTTTTTATATAATATTATATTTACTTTTTTTTATAACATTTATAATATATAAATCACATAAAATTTTGGAGGACTATACTTCTATTTTGTATAGAATTGTTTTGAGAGCGATAATTTATGATATCATTTTATAGTTATATATATATATCATTTATTATCATAATAATTAAAACATTTTATACCAACCTAAACACTATTGTAACCACAAGAAGTCATTCTTACCATGAAGAATAATATTGCACAAAATTCCATCTCTTCTATGTCAACTTTGTATCCCTTTATCTCCCAAATTAATAGGTAATGAATCATTCATCTTTTAAGTAGTCATGCGAATGTCGCTTGAACAGGTTTAAAATCATTGCAAACTCTCTTCATCAAATCAATCTCTTGAGCAATCATTGAATCACTCTAGATATTTTTTTTTTTGCCACTGAATCACCTCATGAGAACTTGATCCCTGCATCTCAGCTCGCTAGAAATTGGCATCTCCATCTTCAAGCTTACATTGAACTATTTTTTTAGAAAGACCTATAGGTCTACTATTATAATTTTTCTTTTAAAGGCATCTTCATATTAAATATTTTTTTCTTGATACATACATATGATAACTCTTTGTTTATAAATGATTTATTCCTTATTTTATCATGCATTAAGTTTTGTAGATTCATGCAACCTACCATTTATATTGTTCATCTATGACAAACTTTACTTTTGGATGTCAAAATTAAACACAAATGGTTAATATCCTTACTCCATGCCCTATCTTTTCATTTTAGCTACTTAGGGATTTAAACCAAAATGGAGGAACATGGCTAAGTTTTGGAGCCATAAACCACTAAAGCATGCTATAGCCTCATTTCTCCTCCTCTCTTTTTCCATCAAAATAGGTAAATTATGCTCTTTCCTCCATGAATGATCATTAGATCCTTTAACCATTGTTAACTCCATACATCATGAGATTGATGATGATGGTTTCGTTGATAATATGCTAGTTCTCCTTAATAATGACCATTATCCCTATTATATTTTATCAAACTAAAATATGCTATGGAATACTTATTAAACTAAAATATACTAAAATTACATGGAATCTCAAACTCATTTGAATATATTTTATATCTCTTATTCAAATTTTGGTTCTATAGGATCTCATTAATTGATCTCTATCAAGCATTGAGTTGAACCTCCATCGACAATGCCACTCTAATTCACCCAATAAGTTGTTCTAGTAGTGGCCTGTGTGCTATAGTGTAATGTCACTACAATAATATAAGAATGATTTATATATACTTGCTTAGTCACTTGAACAAATATTAATAAATTGTTTTAATGTTTGACATATCAATGAATAAATTGAACATTATCAACTCATTCAATTAACATGTTTTAGAATTTATTTGATTGTTTATTAAACTTCAACACAGCTTAAACTATTTTTTAAATTCAATTATAAACATTTCTTGATTTTTTTTTAATATACATGCATATTACCAATAAGTAAGAGTTAGAATCAAACAAATAGCTTAAATTATTATCAAGCTAGAAAGAACTATAATAAAATAATATTATATTCTCAATAAGAAAAAAATAAAATCATCAATAATATCTTTTTTTCTTGTCTAAAATCATAAAATCATTCTATATGACCTTTATGAGAGACTCTATTGCATAAAAAATTGAAGAGTTTGAATCATTGACCTTTGTTAGAAAAAGAAAAAAAGAAAAGCACCGTTTTAGCACTAGAAAGTAAATAGTTTGAATCATTGGCTTACATAACATAATACATACATACTCTACCACATGGGCGATGATCCTATAGACTAGTGACTATATCTCAATATTAATTTAAAATTACATCTTTAAATTTTATTACATCAATAATATTATTGTGTAACTATTCCTATTCTCTTATGTAGATTTAAATAATAATAATAATTAAAAGTTGAAGTGACTAATGATGATCCCAAGATTCATGAGGGAGGTAGAGTAAATATTCCATTATCGAATAGGTTTGTAGATATAGCGGTGGGGTGAGTCCTAATGACATTCATATGTTGGTGAAATTGTGCAACTATAGCATCTTCTTCTTTTCAAGTTATAATTTAAGTTAATATATTAATAATTGTAATTACAAATATTTTCATCCTTAATCTCTATAATCAAAATAACGTGGAGAAAATCATTTAATTTTTTAGCTATTTTAATTTTAGTTTCAATTGCAATTATATTGACCTTATAGAGCCAATAGCTTTAGTTAAGACTTGGAGGATGCCTTCATGTATCCATTTTCAACATGTGCTCATGTCTCTCTACTAATGACATGTTATAGAAGTGAAGTGAGGCATGATTTTTTTGGGTAAGCATTTGTATATGAAAGACTAATCTTACAACTAGTTAGTGATAATTCACAAAGATCCCAAGAGTGGTGTCCTCAATTTCCTCACTCTAAAGGAAAGGTCATCACGAGCATTCTAGAGAGTACATTCTATTCCTTGCACATGAGAATCACATTGTATCATCTTATATTTATATCAACTTTAAATATTAAAATAAATATGTTATAATAACAACAAAATTTTTTTTTCATTGCAAAAGAATTTTTTTTTTAAAAAACAACAATGGAAAAGCTCTTCCAAGGAACACTTTAAAAGAAAGAAACAAATAAAAGAAACAAATAATTACATTGATGCTCATTCATGTGAAATTGTTATAAGTGAAAAATTAAGGAAGAAGCAAAAATATTATGCTTTCTATATACATGTACATTTCATATTTATGCATTGATAGTAAAATTTGGTATGGAGAGTGCTAGTTAGCATGAGATTGACCTTGATGCATGGATATAAGCAATAAGTAGATTGAACAAAGATCACATGTATGCTTTTGGAGGCCATTCCTAGAAGAAAAGCTTGTTCTGATCTATCTAGCTAAGATTCAAACAATATAAGGTTGAAAATATTGTGCAATCTGTTGAAGGAGATACAATAAGGTGGCCTAAGCAATATTCAAGGCTATGGTGATAATGGTGATGATGATGGCGACTTATTTTTATTCTAGTATAGCACAAATTGATTATTTTAGATAAGAAAAATAGATCGTTTAGATTATAAAGATTGTAAGATCATTCCAAGTAAAAGTTTAAGTACCCAACATCGATTGTTAATTTCAAATTTTAAGATGAAAGATTGTAAGAAAAAAATAAATTAAATTTCATCTAGGATTAGATGGGGACTTAAAGAATACAAATGAAATTTTTTTTAAGAGCAAACTACAAGAGCTTAGAATTTGGGATGTTCATAAGGAAGCTAATGTTATATGCAAAAAAATAGCAAGTTGCTAAAAATGTGATTGGAGAATTAAAAGGAAAAGCTTTTTTTAATAAAAATAGTTTGTGATGGAGTTAGAATGTGCAAGAAAAGATAAGAAATAAGAAGCATTATTATAAAACTTGGTTTATATATATAAACTCAGAGAATTGAGAAAGATATAAAGTGGCTTAAGAAAGCAATATATGATACAAAAAATTTAGCTTTTAGTGATTTATACAATAGATTAGATACAAGAAGGTGAGAGATGTATGTATAAGTTAGCCAACCAAAGAGATAGGAGAAGTAAAGATTTAGTTCAGGTGAGGGGTATTAAGGATGAAAATAATAAAGTGATTTTTTTAGAAAAAGATCCTGAAAATAAGTGGATGAGATATTTTGATAAATTTTTTTGAATGATCTAAAAATATGATTGATTTTAGCAACCTTAATACCCAAAACAAAATAAGAATTTTGTTTTTATCATCGTAGTAAATCTGAAGTTAGAAGCTTTAAAGAAAATGAATCATGGAAAAAATAGTAGGACACATGATATTCTAATAGAAGTGTGAAAATGTTTAGGAGATCAAGGAATTTCTTAGCTTACAAATCTTTTTAATGTTATTTTAAAGACTAAAAAGATGCTAGATAAGTGTGGAAAGAGTTTTTTGGTTCCTATATTTAAGAATAAAGGTGATGCACAAGAGTGTGCAAATTATAGAGGAATTAAGTTAATGTGTCATACATAAAATTATGGGAGAGAGTAGCATAGTTTACAATGTGATCTGAAGTTTCTCCAATCGTTTGGTTTCATGCCAAGTAGATCTACTATGGATGTTATACATTTGTTAAGAGGTTTGATGGAGAAGTATAGAAAGTAAGGAGAATCTACATATGATATTTATTGATTTAGAAGAAAACTAATGATAAAGTTTCAAGAGATGTTCTGAGAAGAGTTATAGAAAAGAAAGGAGTTAGTATTGGTTATATTCAAGTCATTAAGGATATGTATACTAGAGCTGTACACAAGAAGGATTGACAAAATATTTTCCTATTTTAGTTAGATTATATCAAGGATTAGCTTTAAGCCCTTATCTTTTGCTTTAGTTATGGATGTTCTTACTAGGCATTTGGGAAGATGTTCCACGGTGTATGCTTTTCGATGACATTCTTCTTGTTGATAATACTAGAGAGTCCAAGAGAAACTTGAATTATGAAGGTCAACCTTAGAGTCTAAAGGTTTTCATTTAAGTAGATCTAAAACTGAATATATGGAGTGTAATTTTAGTTGTAGAAGTTCTAGCGGTAGTGTTGTGACATTGGGTGAACAAGACATTAAAAAGAGTGAGCGATTCAGATATCTAGGCTCTATTGTTCAAAATGATGGTAAAATAGATAGAGATGTTATTAGTAGAATTCAAGTTGGATGGTTGAAGTGGAGGAATGCATCTGGCCTGTTTTGTGATAGAAAAGTTCCATTAAACTTAAGGAAAAATTATATAAGATGGTGGTAAGACCTACAATGATTTATGGTGCAGAATGTTGGGCAATAAAAGAAAAATATAAGACTAAGTTAAGTGTTCGAGATGAGGATGCTTAGGTGGATGAGTGGCTTTACTCTTAGAGATAAAAGTTGGAGTAGCTCCGATTGGCGGAGATAAGATTAGAGAAAGCCTTAGATGGTTTGGCCACATCGTCTGCCGTCAATGACCCGATTAAGAGGGTAAATGCATTAGATTTGCCTTATGTTAAGAAAGGTAGAGGTAGACTAAAAGACTTGGTTAAGATGTATAAAATTACCTCGATATATATATATATATATATATATATATATATATATATATATATATATATATATATATATATATATATATATATTAATTTTATTATATATATAATTATTTTATTATATATATAATTTACAAATTTATCATTTATGTATTCATACTTTTATATTTTACAATATGTGAATTAGTTCCAAAATCTTGTGTGTATATTTGTGAGTTCATTTGTATATTTACATGAATAAAATTATAGAAACAGCGATAATCTTTCTATTATATATATTTTGTCAATTTTGTTATTGACATTAATCCAAGAAATGGTTTAAACCTTGGGCTAATGAGCCATTTGTGACACTATTTTTGGGACAAAACTTGCCAAAATATATTTTCTATTGACATATCTTATCATAAAATATATCGATGATTATTTTATTGACCAATTATTGACCTCACTCCTCATCATAAATCTAGGAGACACTAAGAGCTCCTTGGTCTTAAGACACTTGTAGTGATTAGGTGAACACTTAACTGGCAGAGACTTAGAAGGTTTAATCATAGGAGTGAGTTATGTCTTAGGGACTTAGGGAGACTTATCTACCTAATAGCTCAACACATGCTTTCCTTCCCAAATCAAACCTCAAATTCAATTCAAATTCCAAATACCAAATCTAATTTCTAAAATTCACAATCAACCCCATAATCAAATCCAAAATCAAAACCCTTCTTGAACTTTATGATTGAATTCCATGGCCTTAACCTTAGCCAAAATTCCCTTCAAATCAAATCAAAATCAATTTATTTCTTTATGAATCAATTATTCCATCATTTATATTCATAAATATAAATGAAGTCCAAACTCAAAAGGCCAAAACCAAATCAAACTAAATAAAACTAAACCAAGACCATTCTTAAGCCATATGGACCCACCTCCATGAGCTTAACCAAATCTCAACCCAAGTCAACCCAAAATCAATTGATTTCTTTATAAATCAATTATATATTCATTTATATTCACAAATATAAATGAAACCCCATTCATGATCAAAATTATTCAGTCAAATTAAATCAATTTCCTTCTGACCTACCTCCATGAGCTTAGTCAACTTTAACTAAAATCACTCCAAACTCAATTGATTTTCTTATAAGTTTATTTTTATATTCCCAAATATAAATGAAATATAAATTCAAATAGCAAAACCATCCAAAATCAAATCAAAACCCAATTTTCTTTGGACTTAGAAAACTCTAAGCTAAAATCAATGGATTTTCTCTTGAATCATCATTCCTTCAATCCATCCAAATATAAATAAAACCTAATTATCTAGCCAAATTAAAATCAAAAAGTCAAGCCCAACTTAGCCTTTTGACGGAAAATTCAAATAGACAAAATCCATCATTGCCCAAATTGATTGCGGTTGGATTTATATTTAAATCTAAACTTATATATAAATCAACTAAATCTTAATCAAAGCCAAAATTAATTGTTGATGCCATTTGGGTGGTCAAACATTGAGGTGGCTTCAAGAACCATATGATCAAGTTCTAATCCATTAAATTGAGTGGATTGAACCAGGCCATCAAACCTGTTTCATTGATCACCTAGGATGATCAATTGCGCTGAGTGGGTCAAACCAAGTCAACTTGGCCATTTGACCAAGTCAACCCTAGCCCATATGAAACCCAAATTAGCCAAAACTCACAATATACCAAATTAATTGAAGCCATTGATTCAAACCAACTCATAATCAATGATTGAATATGACTTAACCCTCAATTGAGCCAAACCAAGTCCAATTGGCCATTTGACCTAAGTTGACCTAAATTGGCCTAAAAGGCCAAAATGGGTCAAATCATGATCCAACCCAAATTAATTGCAACCAATGGATCAAGTTCATTCCAAATTGATTATTAAACTTGTCCAAAGCCATAGTTGAGCCCAATTTGACCAATTAATCAACCTAACCCAACTTAGCCCAAATTGACCTAAAGGGTCTAATTGGCCAAAATCCAAATTAAATCCAAATTGATTCAAACCAAAGCCTACAATCATTTTCAATAACCAATTGAACTTGAACCAACACTCCAACTCCCAATTTAATCAATTTGGTGAAATTAGTCAACTTGACCCATTTGACCCATTTGATTCCAAATGAGTCAAAATCAAACCTAGGTCAAATTGATTGAAATCACTTGAACTAAAACCCTTCAAATCATCATTTGAACCTAACCTAAGCCTTGGTTTGACAATTTGACCAATTGGTCAACCTAACCGAACATGACCCAAATCGACCCATTTGGTCAAATCAAGCCAAAACCCATAAAACTAACCCATGTGACCATACAACTTGACCTAACCCGACCCAAACTCATTCTAGGTTAGCCCAAAATCAGCCCAAACCCAATTAGAGCCAAAACCAAGGCAAATCCCCCTTGGATATGCCTCCTAATGTGGGATTTTGCCCAAATTGGCAAAGTCCACTCTCCTCTCATCCTTGGCAGCCATCAAACACCCAAATGAGGCATCACCTAAGCCACCTAGCCCATCCTAAGTGAGCTAGGCCATGGACCAAAGGGAGGTGAGCTAACTCACTACCCTCCCAAACTGAGAACCAAAGGACTAAGGGAGAAGCCATCAGCCCACATATAGCCTTGAGCCCCCTCCCATGCATTCCTCCACTCAAATCAAGTCATGTGGACCTGATGGGGACAACTTTGATGCTCTGACGGTGGCTGGCTAGCCAAAAAATGGGAGGTAATCCCTTCTATCCACCTCATCCAATTGAGGGGGTATACCCCTCACCTCTCATAAAAAAAGAAGATAACACAATGATTCATGAGAGCCTCCCAAGCATTTTTGAAATTCCCTAGCACTTCCCAGAGCGATCCTAAACCTTCCCCACTTTGGATTTCCTCTTCCCGTGTGAAATTGAAATATGGGAGTTCACATCCAATTCCAACTCTCTCATTTCTCAACCAAAACTCAATTGCTCTTACACACACCTTCCATGCACGCCAACCAAGTCATTTTTCAAGCTCCATAGCCACCGGAGGATGAACTTCAATCAAGACCGAACCTCCAAAGCTCTATCCTTGGCCTTCCGAGCAATCTAGGTGGAATCAATCCAATTGTTGCTCAACAGAGCCTCGTCTCTACTAGACAAAGCCTCCTCAAGTGTGCAAACCACCGGTCTTAGCTTTGATGAGGTATTTCCATTAAAATTGAGCTTTAGTTTAAAATGGGTTGGAGCTTTTTAAAGAAAAGTTGCATGTGAGCTGATCCTAGCCATTAGATCTTCATGGATCCCTCACACGAATGTGTGGGGTTATTTTGGAGTGAATCTGAGCTCGGGTGAGCTCAGATCGAGCGATCCATGGCGGACGGGCTTCGACGTTTATCACTCGTAGGAAGAGAGATCACGGTCTATTCATTCCGTGTGATTAGAATGGATGGCTCTGATCAAATCATGCTAGATCTATTGATTCAAGCCATTATTAACCGTGAGTTTGATTTGTGTCATCTAATCCGGACCGGATGAGGGAGATCAATATCGCTGGCCCCATTTACCACTACCACGGATGTGATAACTTAAATAGCTAATCTCGTGGTGCCACATGGAAAGCGTGCCATATCAGTGCACCACATGGTGTCGACGGGATTAGGCCTAATTAAGGCTAATTCAATGGTTTTTAAGGATGAAACTTCTATAATTCATAACTAATTGTATAAATAGCTAAAAAATATAAATAATGGCTAATTTTAAAGGTATTTTAGAGGGGAATCCATTAAAAATATTCTTAATTGATTTTAAATAGTAATTTGGGCTTAATTAAGGTTTAATTAAAAAGTTAATTACCTTAATTACTCCCTAGTTAACTAACCAATTAACTTCAAACTTTCTAAGATTATTTAGAGGGATGACCTCTGCCTCCTTTATTTTTCTTAGAATTTATTGGTTGATTAATTGGGAAAATTAATTGATTAAGCCATAATTACCCTTTAACTTAATTAAGTGATAATTAATCATATGAACAATAATTTGCTTAATTAATTGGGTCATCTATCATTATTTAACAGTGAGGAGGCTTAGGGAATTAGATTGGGCCTTCTCTCATAATCTTTTCCCTAAGTTTCCTTCACTTTTTTCAAGATAAATTAATTAAGGATTAACAGATTAATTAATTACTTGATTAGTTTAATTAAATCTTAAAATACATAAACGAATTAATTTATGGGTAGGTCTTTATGTGTTTAATAGCAAAGAGATTTAATGAAATTAAGATTTGCCCATATGTGTGGAAAAATCATAAAAATAATTAATTAAATTCTTAAGCTTAACTATTAATTATGAGCCATACATTAGGCCCTTTCATTTCATAGGACCATTGATAATTTACTTTTCAATTCATTTGCATATCTCATTGGCTCATAATTACTTGGTAATTACTTTAAGGTAATATAAGTAAGGGTTAATTAATTGATCTAATTCATACTTCAACTAAATCCATAAAATCAACTTAATTACCTCTCATTAAATCAAATTAACTTACAAATATGGGATGGGATTAGTATTAGCAAACCTTCCACTCACTTTCCTTAAATAAAATTAAATATGAAATTAAAAATGACATTAAAATGATTTGGTTTGCTTTAAGTAATTTTATTTGATATGATTGTCCTTAAGAATTAATTTAATTGAATGAAATGACATGTTTATATTTATTTATTCCTCTCCAATCATATTAAATGTTGTATGTCATTTGATTCATGCATTCATCTTTTGCAAAAATTAATTAAATCAAATGGTTTTCTTTATGTCAAATCTGCATGTATTGATTTAATTTGATATATGTGTGGCAATTATCACTATTAAATCAAAACTATTTTCAAAGTTTATATGTCAACTATAATATTTAGAGTGATGATAATTATAGATGCCTAGAAGCTTGCATGTGTCTATAGTTTAGAATATGTGATATGGAGTTCTCTTTCTTTAATCTATATGGATTTACATAAAGTTTGAATGTTAACAAGTGTATAGCCCACTTAAAAGGGACACAACATTTGTTTGAATTCATTCATATGTATTTCTATGTCAGAATTTAGATAGAACTTTAGCTTACATGTATAGATAATTCTATTAAAAGAAATACAACTTTTGCATGATTTTCTATTATTGTAGTAATTTGTACATTCATGTGTATGCAAGAATAGTGAGTATATCTAGTCTGGACATTCCGGGGATGCAAAGCTTTAAGTAGCCCCAAGGAGGTCTTTACTTCACTCCCCCAGTTTAACAATGGCGAAGTATCTGCTTAAAACTTTTATACACTTGTATGTGCATTTAGCTAATGAATGAAAATCTCCTTTTCAACTTTAGCTTACATGCATAAATAATTCAATTGAAAGAAATACAATTTTTGCATGATTTTCCATTCTTGTAGTTACTTGTATATTCATGTGTATTCAAGAATAGTAGTATATCTAGGATATTCGGGGATACAAAGCTTTAAGTATCCCTAAGGAGGTCTTTACTTCACTCCCTAGTTAACAATGACGGTACTTGCTTAAAAATTTTATACACTTGAATGTGCATTTAGCTAATGAATGAAAATATCCTTTTCAACTTCACCCCATATGCATAAATAATTCAGTTGAAAGAAATACAACTTTTGTATGATTTTCCATTATTGTAGTCACTTATACATTCATATGTATTCAAGAATAGTGTGTATAGTGTGTATATCTATGACATCGACAGATGCAAGCTTAGCCTCAAAGAGGTCTTTACCTCACTCTCCTAGTTTAACAATGGTGAAGTACTTGCTTAAAACTTTTATACACTTGAATGTGCATTTAGCTAATGAGTGAAGATCTCATTTTCTACAAAATACACTTATGCATCTTTCATTTAAAGTGTGCTAAAAGAAACATATTATATGTGTAGGCATACTTAGGATTTAATCATGTGCATGCTACATGTGATGAAATGGGATGGTTTAATATGTGTCATGTGATAGTAATTCAATCAAATTAATCTTAAGATGCCAATCATATTGAATATGATTATTTAAAGTGAACCTAAACTTATGGTTAATTTAAAATATATAAGTCATTCACTAAAGAGAATTGAGCTAATCAATATGCTTTAGAAATGACTTATGGTAAGAATGAAAGAGAGTAATCCTCTCTTTTTCTTCTCTTTATAACACTTAGTTGCTAGGTGTAAGTCAAATGAAACAAAAGAAAATACTAAGTAAAATTCTCAAATCAATTAAACCACTTAAAGTGAAATCAAACCTTTATGATTAAACATCCTTTCATGCTTGGAAAATTATAACAAAGCTCAGTTAAGGCATACCACATAAGCCTTAATACACACACATTAGAATTAAGTCACCATTTCTAGCTTTATGTTAGGGTGGTGCATGGTATGATGTATTATTTTAGATTGGATGTTAGGGTGTATGTTTCGTAGACTGGATGTTAGGATGTGATTAGCCTAATCATGTTTTACTCAACATATTATGCTTAACGGGTGCTTAAAATAAATATAAATTCTCTCTTTTATAGGTTGCTTAAATCCCTAAGCATAACCCAAATTAGGACAGGTGGGCTTGGTTACCCATGTGTAAGGTGCTAAGTCCAAATTATGCATATAACTACTTGTGTTGTATGATATGTTTAGCTAACACTTATTTTACGTGTGTAGTTAGATTTACTTTTCCTATTTTTAATGTAATTTTATATTAGGAATTAAGATTAGTATTCTGGGGATAAATATGAACATTGGCTTAGCTTTGGGGTGCCATGTGATGCCTTGAAGCCTACCAAATCAAAGGAGAAAAGATGGAAGAAATGAAGGAGACATGAATACTTGAAGACCCCCCATAGCATTTATCATTTGTAAATTGTAATTATTCTTTCATATACCGGGTTGTATAAGGGTAAAGCTCGACTACCAATTTCTCTTTTTTAGGTTGTATGGTGGTACCCGATTGCACCAATCTCTTATTCTTTTGTGTTAGATTTATAAAATTAATTGATATTATGTTTAAATTGTGCAGTAGAAATGACATGTCTTTTCATAATTTTTTATGAATGATGATTTAATGTGTGGTCTAAATCATTATGCTCTTAGAGTAAAATAAATCTTTTATCCAACTACAACTCATAATTAAATTTCTAAATAACTCATAATCTCACATAAAGCCTAGGTGTTAAATAAAGATAATTAAAAGATTTAGCAACCCCTTAGCTGAATGTTGTATATGTAACACCATGCATATCATATTGAATCACTTTTGTAAAATGAGGGCCTCCATCCTTACGCATATAGGGAACGCTTGACTTATGAGAGCACCCCTTACCGACGGAGCTTCACCCTCTTCACTTTTGATTTAGCTCATAACCCATTTCAATATGCATTTAGGCATACAAAAATCATATGACATTTGTTAAAATGAAGAGTCCAGAATTAAATAAAAATTGAAAAGATTTGCATTATACTAAGTCATTGCTCATACCACTCATGCTCTAGTATCTTAGGGAGTGGGTTTAAGAACTTTAGTCTCTTTCTAAATAATAATAACTCAACTATCTTGCAAAATCATATGACTTGCTTACATAGTTTTAAAGCATAGGAGGAGTTAATTGACTTTCACTCTAGGTGGTTATAAGTCCAGCAGTCTGGTGGTTTACCCTCACTTGTGGAGGTAAATCATATACCCATATTCACTTAGATTTAGGTTGTGCTTTGGCTTATGCCAAAGCTCCCTAGATTTAGGATCAAAGTAGTTATTTTCTTTGTGCTACAAAGATAAATCCTCACCCTTAGGCATTTCTATAACCTTGTGTTGTTGGATTATAAGCCCAAGCAATCTAATAAAATTTCAGCTCAAACTGAATAACTCTCTTCAATTTCAAACATATATAGCCCAATTATAGAATTGGTTGGAAGCTCATTAGGTTTCCTAGTATCATGAGCATTCCCTACTTATTTCCTTTGGCTTCCAAAATAATCTTCTCCTTGATCTTTCCCAATTGATTTTTCAAATGTAGCCAATTTATTGGTAGTCTTAACCTTGAAATCTTTAGAGATAATAATTGCCTACTTTAATCGAGAGTATTCCTAAGGGATTCACATTCCTTAGGATGTAATTAACTATGAGGACTTTCCCCCATAGGGAATTTTAGAACCCGATTTAATATAAATCCTGCTTTATTCATCCATGTAAAGTAGAGAAAAATCTCTATATTCAAGACCCATCATGCCTTAGGGGTCCTCATTAGGTGATTAGGTTTATTGAAGAGTGATGTCTCTATCTTTCGAAATAGTACTGCATACCTCAATGTCATACTCGATCACTTCAATGAGTGCCCTGTTAGATCTGTGTGGTGTTCCCCATACATCCAAAAAAACACCACACCAATATTGTGATAAGTTGTCCAATTACAAATAAGGCTTTTAAACCAATTTTGTAATGCTTATAGGGATTGTAAAATATTGTTTCTCTTATAGAAATTTTCACTCTATTATGCTACATGTTAGTTTTTTTTATAGATAAAGATCATGAAGAGGAGTTGATCTAAGATTAATTCTATTGCAAGCTGGAAAATTTATGTTTGTAGAGTAAAGAAATTTTAACTTCTTAACTTTTACTAAGATCATGCACATATACATATAAAAGATGAGTTGTAGGTGATACAATGATCTTTTATGTGGAAAACTCAAAAAATAAGAAAAATCATGAGGCCGATCCTATTGAAATAGTTCAACTAGTATATATCAACGGTTACAAATAATGTCTTTCCTCATAGCTAGGAAAGGAGTTGATGCAATATCATTAACATGAATTATAGAGAACAGACTCCAATGTAAGTCAGGCATGAGCTGTATGTTCAGCGGTGGTCCGGTAACATTGGTCAATGAAGATCTGGAGATGGCGGTTAAGTGGTAACGATTGTGTCCTAGGATTTTTTAAGCGTCGACGTCCCATTTCCAACTTAGGTTCCTTCATGTAAAAAATGTGAAACAATTTATAGATTTTGGGAGTGACATTCCTTATAAATATAGGCAAAATCCGAACCATTCAATCGAACGATGGCTCAGAATGATCCTCTTGGTCATGATATATATTTTAAGTATTTGAATGTCAAAATAAAGTCAAAATTAAGAGATATTGGGCTTGGTAGATTTGTTTCATCGAGATGCTGATTCAACTATAAACATGCCATTTTTAGAAGCTATTTAGAGATCTAAATGATATCCTAAAATTTTCAATTATATTTTAAGTGCTTGAAAGATTAAGATTTTGAAAGATTAAGATTTTGATTCTAAGAGATATTCAATCATGTATACATCAAGATTTGAATTTTATATTTTGAATAAATGCATTGAAGTTCTACTTGCTTATTGCATCATAATTTATAGTGATTTATTGTGATGTAAGAGTTGCATTGAATTGAGGATGAAAAAAAACTAAATATAACTATTAAAAAATGAATAAGCATGCTTTCTTAAAATTAACTTTTGATAGAAGTAGCTTTGAATTTGTAGCATAAAATTGTCCTTGATTAATTGTATGCTTTTAAATGTCCTCTAATATTTTTCTTAATTACCTTCATACTCTCTATCATCTTGTATGATACTCTTATTATTTATGAGATTTATAAAAAATATTTTACTGCCATTGTTAATACTAAATAAAACATGCTACAATTAATTAATTAATTTTAAATTTTTTTGATCTAATTCATTGATGTATAATTATTAATATTACATTAATTGATAATATTAAATACTTTACATTCTTAAAATAAATAAAATATTATCAATTGGGTTGAACCAGCCCTTAAGCCTTATGTAACCCTTCTGATCATCTTGATGGACTTGCCCATGTTCTATGTCGATCTCATGGCTCTACGTACCCATGCCCCACCTTGTGGAAATTACAAAAAAAACTTATTTAGTAAATAAGCATTTTATAAAAAAAATAAAGATTCAAAATTATTGATGGTCTTAACATCGACAATGTGCTAATGTGGCTAATTATCGACGATCAGACCATCGACAATCATAAAATATTTTTGTAATATCTATTGCCCCAACGATTAATACAAATTTTGTTTAATTTATGTAATTAGTATTGAAAATAGTAATACATTTTTAAAAGTTTATCTGAGGAATTTTTTGAAAAATACTCTTATGAATATATGTTTTTGGAAATATTTTAAAAGTTGCAAACATAATTATCTATTAATTGCATAATTATAATTATGTTTTCATTGAAATTTGTAAAAATATTTATAATGCATAATATTATTAAGATTTTTTTAATTTTGAAAAATAATTTTTGATTAAAAGAAAGTTTTACATATTCCATTCAAAAATCTAAGAAATCATAATCTAAAAATTTTATACATACTTTTGTCAAATTTTCTAAAGAGAACCGTAATAAAGAAAAATAATAAGACAGAAATTGCATGTAATAAAATTAAAGTCAATACATCTCAAATATCAATGAGAAAAATGCGTCATATAGTGTATAAGTATGGCTACTAGTGTAGTAGTAAAGCATTGCAATATAATGCTATGGACTACTGCAAATATGACATTAATTGTTGATTTTGTAGTACTAAAATGACAAGAGGCAAACTACTACTGATGAGAAGGTAATGGACATCCAAAATAATATTTTATTTATGTGATCAAATATGACATTAAAAAATAATATATTATCTCAAGAGATAAAAATATCACCATATATTAGATTTAATCACTTAATAAGAATTCTTAAGATTGATGTATCTGCATATACTAGATATTCTTTTGCTGAACTATATGAATAAAATATGATAGTATTTATTTTAAATCGAGTTATTAGTTTTCTATAAGAGCAAGCTGGTACAGTTAATTATATCTTATGAGAGGAAAATTCTTTTAAAAAATTCTTAATTAAAGAAATAAGCTCTTATCTCAAGTAAATTTTGATTTCAAGATAAATATCACCTTATAATAGATTAAATAGAATAATTCTTTTCAGATTCAAAGTGAGAAGTAGGAAGTACTTTACTTAAGTACTTCTTCAATATTTTCTATGATTGCTTTATAGGTTTGAAAGTGAGATTTATTTTGATATGAGTTAACATTTTATTAAAATATTATGACTTATATTCTAATATGAAGATTATAGATGAGACTTATTCTTATAGCTAAAGAGAAATAAGATGCCTTAGATCTTATAACTATAAGTGCTTTTGGCATAAGTTAGAAGCCTGACCTAATCTAGCAATGAAAAATTGAATGTATTGGTTCCCTTCATCAGAGAATATGACCTATCTTGAATCTTCTAGATTTATAGCTGAGTACGGTTGCCAACTAACACTCTTATGCTTTAAAATCATGAGTTTAGTCTTATAAAATGCAAAATAGTTTAATTTATTAATTAAGAGAAAATCTAAGAGCCTAGACTTACTCCATAAATTTGATCATAAATGGTATGATATGCTTCTAACTAATATAGTAATTTATAAATTTTATATAGTTTAGACACTTGATTTTATTTTCAAGACTTTGTGTATACAATCATGCCTATAATGAGATGTAATTAGAAGTGGTCATGGAAAAATAAAAGATAAAGTAGACAGCCGTCCCCTATAAGAGTGGTCATCTTTAATAGTCAAATTCCCCATTATATGCAATGAAAGAAGGGCCCAATTAAAAAAAAATGAAAAACAAAATGCAATCATGATTCTTAATTCTAGAGATTTCTAGTTATTTTTATTTTGTAAGTCTAGAGCCTTAATTAGGAGAGTTTATGAGCTAATTATTTTAAATTTGAGTTATTTAATTAAGTTGGATAGAAAATTTAATTTTATCCTAAGACCTATCTCATAAATCAGGTTTTTACAAAATCAATAAAAAGTCATGGAAAGAAAACTATAAAAAAAAAGAATGGGTTGTTCTAGTGCAGAAATATTGTAAACACACTAGGAAAATCAAGTTAATAAAAAGAAGCACTGATGCTTTTGGGTTCCACTCTATACACCCCAAAAGAAAGAGAAAATTAGTTTATGCCCATATATTGTCCTGCTTAGAACTAAAAGTTTGATAAGAGTTTTCATTAATGTCTTCTTATGATCGGTCTCTTTCTTAGGGGACCATCAACTTATACAGTCCACTCATTCTAATTCTAAACTCATAGATCATAACATAATTCTAATATCAAATTACATTTAAAATTGAACAAACTTAACTATAGCTCATAAATATATTTCAAACTTACAAACTTAGTATTAGTTGATACCAAGCCTACCTGTGCATTTCACCAAAGGAAGAAGAAGCATCTCCAAAGTTCTAAATTTGGGTTACTTTATGAATTTTGACCATCTTGAATGATTAACATAATTGATATTTAATTAATGATTAATTAAGTTTGATTAATTTTAGTTATGTAATTAATCATCCTTATTTGAGTTCAAATGATTTAATGATTTTAATTTAAAGATACTTTGCTTGTTAGATTATTTCAAGTTTGATGTAATAATTTCTATAATTCTTTTATAGTATAAAGTTGATAAATTTTTTAATTTTTATTTAAGTTTAAAACTTAATTAGTAATTTTAGGTTTATGTAAATTCTTCAAAAAAAAAAAAAATTATTGTTAGCAGATAGTCCTAAGAATATTTCCTGAAGGTTTCATCCTTATTAGACTTAAAATTTATGATTATTTCATTAATTAAAGCCTTGTTTAATCTCTTAATTTGTCTTTAATAATTTAATAAAGTTTAGAATTTTATTTTCATATGTTTTCTTCTGAATATTGGATTCAAAGAGTTTATTCAGAATGTTTAGTTATGCATTTGATTTCTTGAAGCTTCATTGAATTTTCTTTAATAAAATTAATTAATTAAAATTAATTTGGACTTTGGATTTAAGAATTTTGTGCTTTAATTAAGATCAGTAAATTTATTTATTTCATTTGGGTGATTCTCTGTTAAGAGAGATGTTTTAAATTTGTTAGTCATTTTTGTAATTTTTGTAATATGCAAATTAATTATTTAATTAAATTATTTTAAGAGGATTGAAAATCAATAATTTTAAATCCAATGATCAAAATGTCTTAAAAATTTTATGAAAAATAAATATTGATGTGATGAACATATAAAATTTTTTTAAATTCATTAAGCATGTAATTTAGAAGTGCTTAAAAAAATTTGATTTTTAATCAAAATTAAATTACTGTAATAATATTTAAAAAAAGTAGTACATTTAAATTTGGTGGATTCCTACCTGAATGTTGAATCTAGAAATGAGTCATTTATAGTTTTTGCTAAGTGATTATTTTTCTATGATTTTTTAAGTTCAAGCCTATTTAAGCTAATTATTTAAGATTTAATTAACCTAAGTTGATTATTTTGAGGTTTAAACAAATTTTAGGGGCTTATTTGATTTTCTCGTGGTCATTGATATTGATAAAGATGTTTTGAAATATTTTGATTTATTTTTATAAATTTTATAATTTTATAATTTAATATAAATTATTTGTTCAAATTATTTCATGATGTTTCAAAACTTATAACTTTTAATTCAGAGCTCCAAATGAATTGAAAATTTCATGATAAGTATATTAGATTCCTTCCCTAAAATTTTTAATTTAATTAGGCTCATATTTTGGGAGTAATAAAGAAACATTAATCTCAATAAAGGTCAAATTAATCTCAAAATAATTAATAAAATTTAGTATTTTTTTGAAGTCATTTGATTCTTTATTGAATTCTAAGTCGAAAGAGGAGTTATTTATATATATTTTGGCTTACTGATTGATTTTTTATAAATTATTGAATTTTAACTTAATTAAATTATAATTGAGGTGATCTTAATCATATATTAATAATTTTGTGATTTGGTATTATTCAGAGGGTTTATAATTATATTTTTGAAGTTCTATATTGATTATGAAAGTGTTTCAAACCATTTATATGTATGTTTATAGTTTATATATATTTTAATTAATTGTTTACTTAGAATTACTCAAAATAATTAAAATAATAATAACTTTTTTTAATCTAGTTGTTAATTTTATTTGAAATTGTTATGGTTCATAGGGAATAACATTAGGTTTGTTCCTAAAATTTCAGCTTGATTGAATATATATTTTAAAAGTAATTTAAAACTTTAATTTTTAATCAAGCTTAAATTAATCCCAAAATGCCTATAAAATTTGATACTTTTGGATTCATTGGATTCCTCTTTGGACGTTGAATCTAGGGGGAGATTATGTGCATTTTTTGGATGCATATTTTATTTCTATGATTTTTTTAATAGTTTTGAGCATTTTTAGTAGTATTTTTAAAGCCTAAAACCCCCTAATTTTCTACTTATCCCTGTTAATGTTGACAGGGCACGTGCTTTCCACGTGGTACTGGGTAACATCTACATGGATGGTGATAGAGACATGAATTGATCATAATTGTCTGACCGAAGATCAAATAACTCAAATTCATCTTAAGATCTTAAAGAAAATAAATTACATTAATTGAATGACTAAATAATGGCCATTGATTTTATTTGTGAGGAATGGATAGCGAAGAGTAGGGGTGTACATTCGGTCGGATTGGATGGATCAATTTTCCAATTTGTTAAAGCGTTGGAAGATTCAAAAACGATATAATATTATAATATAACCAATCCAATCCAAAAAATTTTGGATTGGGTTAAAAAAATTTAAAATTTATAAACATAGCTTTAAAGACTCGATTTCTAGTGAGAAATACTCCAACAAAATTATTATAACAACACGTGGATCATCGATGTTAAAATGCCTACAAATTAAGCTATTAAAATAATGATAATATAAGTTAATCACTAAGGTACACAACTAATTGCTAAATGAAAACCTAAGTATCAACTCATAGCTATAACCTTTTTCAAGTTTCAAATGATTATGATTTGTGAAAAAGAATGCAGAACAGAATTATCACCTCAAGTAGAAAACCATCATAGATGAAAACATTGGTATGGATTGCTAGAGGAGTTTCATCAACAATTGATATAATTGTTAGAGAAAGAATCAAACATCAACAAATTATGAAGTGTTAATAACATCAAATCTTCTCCAAACTCCAAAATAGAGTTCATCAACAAGTAGAAGAAGAAACATAGAAATATCACAATAATAATAATAATAATAATAATAATAATAATAATAATAATAATAATAATAATAATAATAATAATAATGATGATGATACAACAACACTAATACCTATATAAAGTTCCAACACTAATAGTAGTAAACTCCATACTCTTCAAAATAAAGTTCATCAACAAGTAGTAACTAGAAATGTCATAATACCCAAAGAAATAGTAGCAAGCAACAATCCCAAAAATAGTAGCAACACTAATACATAATATTTAATGAAAAGTTAGCATGGTTATGTAATTCGAAGAACACTCAAATCTTTTCAATCTCTTTGAGTGCAAATACTTTACCAACATATTGGATCATTTCTAATCTTAAATAGGTCTGAAAAGTTAAAATGGATAATTAGTTATAGTAATCATATATGTATCAAAGAATAAAGTAATGTAATTGACCATAAATGATATTATGACACCTTCATCAAATTTATCAATATCACAAATGTTCTCCTTAACATTAATTGGCTCACTTGTTCACTTTGCTCTCATCTAATCTTGGGCACATATAAGAGCTTACACTATCTTTGGAGACAAGGTGCTCCTAAATGCATCTAGAACACGATCACCACTGCTAAAAGTAGACTTAGAGGCAATAGTTGATATTAGAACAACCAAAATATCTCGAGTCATCTGAGATAAGTTAGGAAACCATTGAGCATTAACCTTCCACCATGTCTTCAACCAAGTATTTCTCTAAGTTTGTTTTATTCTCATGATCATCTCACCCATAATTATGCTTCTTTAACTTCTCAACCATCATATATTTTTTCCCACCATCCATTGAATCATTATAACATTCAACAATATTTTGTTTTATCTCAGTAGCAATTTCATCCATACTTTTGTCAACTAACTTCATCTTATAATCATAAAATATATCATAGCAGCTAGACCTTATTGCTCGTGCCAAGCCCACTCTGAGCTTGGATACATATCTATCACTGTAAATTTAATATATCTTAGTTTGAATCATGGATCAAGTACAATTGTAATATAAATATTTATATTCATTTTATCAACACATCCCCAATACTTATCAAACTTTAATTTCATTTTTCTAGCCATGGTGCTAACTTTAAGATCATTATGAATTTTCAACTCTGAAGCACGCTTTGGACCTACACATTCTCATGAAAAAAATGTATTTGATGTGACATATAAGAAACCTAAAATATATAGAGTTAGTTCATAAAATCATTCTAAAAAAGTAACAAGTCTTGTCGCATTCTCCCAATCATCGTCACATGGAACCCCGCCCTGACTTGGATCTTCTTCCTTCTTTAGTTCAACTTTGAATTGAGGATCAACCTCTTCACACCCATCGAAATCTTTTTAAAACTGAAGTGCTGAGTTCAACATCAAATATGTAGAATTCAACTTCATCGGTTCATCCAAACTCAACAAGCTCTTGCTTTGAATTTTTTTCAATTTCAAAGCTTTCTTTCAATTTTTTAAGTATTGATGGTGATTGTCTAATGTACCTTACTGCTATTCTAACATGTTGTACAAATTTACCAATCTCCTTAATTTCATCTTAAACAATTAGGTTTATAATATGTGTAACACGTCTCATATTTAAGAACTTATATTCAAGAACACTTCACTCTCATTTTGAAATTTTTTTCTATAAATGATTGATAATATAATTATTAGAGCTAATATTATCAACTGTGACTATAAATACTATGTTAATACCTAATTAATCAAACATTTTTTACCTCTTTCCCAACAATCTCACCTCTATGACTATATATATGGGACAAAAAATTAACCACTTGTGTTCAACTTCCAATCTTCATCAATATAGATAAGACACATATAATTAATTCTCTGAATTAATGTCCATGTTAGTTGTCAAGCAAACCCTTATAGTTGAATCTCTTAATGCTCATTTCAAAGCAACCTTCTCATCTAAGTAAAATTGAAAGTAGTCACGAGTGAGTGTCCATCGAGAAGGTATTCAAAATGTTGGGCAACATTGAGACATAAAATATTTAAACCCATATCCTTGAACATGTTTAAATGCTAATTCATCTACAATTACCATGACTGCTAAGGCTTTTGTAACTACTTCTTGATCAAACCTCCAAGTTTTAAGACCTCTAGTATTTTGTTCACCTTTTCCACTAGGTTGCAATACTAGTTGACTTTGGCTTTTTTCTATGTTATGATGATTCTTTTGACATATAGAAAGATGTGTCCAAAAATTTGCAGTACCATTAAGCATTGTATCACTATGGTAAGTCTTCCCATAGTAGTTGCATTTAGTCATCTTGTCTCCATCGAAACTATTAAATTTTGTAAAATGATTCAAAACATCAGATCTTGGTTGCACTACCTTCATTTTTTCTTATCAATTTATTACTTATTAATTAAAGTACTTGCAACACAATAGACATTATCTTGGTTGATAGATATTTGATTTTGGGAAGAACTAATCATATTTGAACTCTCTCCACAATGAGACATCTAATAAATTATGATGAGACCAAGAAAGAATAAGTTATATGAGACTAAAAAAATATAATATTTAATTTTTTTAATTCAATGAAAACCATTGATAACATGAATATAGCTTATTTAGATTTATATTTCAAAGAGTTACAATAAACATTCACAATAATTTATAATGCTTCAACTTCAAATACATAGATTAATAGTTTCAAAGAAATTTCCCAAGCTCATAAGATACCCTACCCTTTAGAAGACTTATATGAAAAATGTGAATGACATAACAAAAATCATGGTTTAAAGCTATAACAATGTAGTGGAGTTCAACAAGTAGCGAAATAATAGACATATTAATAAATAAATGACTTCAAGCATTAAATGGTCTTATGACTCTTATGGTTATTGTTGACCTCACTTTTGGAGTGAGCTCACAACTTCCTCTTCTTAGACTTAAAACTCTTTTAGACACTAAGAGCTCCTTAGTCATAAGACACTTCTAGTGGTTAGGTGAACAGTTAACCTAAGCTTAGAGACTTAGAAGGGTTAATCATAGGATTAGGCTATGTCATAGGACTTAAAGAAATCACCTATCCTATAACCTAAACCCAATCCATGTGCACCTTCTTAAATCCAATCGAAATCTAGACCTCAAACCAAACCTCAAATTTAAATTCAAATTCCAAATCCAAATCCAAATTCCAAATCCAAATCCAAATTCCAAATTGAATGATTAAAATCTAGAATCAAATCCAAATTCAAAATCCTTCCCAAACCCTATGATTTTATCTTATGGGCTTAGCCTTAGACAAATTAAAATCCACCCAACTTAGTTGATTTTCTAAAATATCAATTCAATTCTTCAATCAAACAATCAAATTCTGATTCAAATCCAGCTCCAAATGATTCAAGTTCAAGATCAAACTCAAACCCCAAAATCCTTCTTAAGCCATTCGAGTTGGTGTCATGAACCTAGCCAAATATTAACCCAATTCAACCCAAATTTAATTTATTTCTTTATAAATCAATCATATCTTCAATCTTCTTCACAAATATAAACAAAATCTACACTCAAATCATCAAAACTAAAACAAACTAAATCAAATCCCCTTCTAAGCCCGCTGAACCTACCTTCACGAGCTTAACCAAATTTGCCTTCAAATAACTTTAAACTCAATTGATTTCTTATAAATAAATTGTTCCTTTGATCATGTTCCCAAATAATAATGGAATCTACATTCAAATGACCAAAACCAAATCGAAAATTAAATCAAAACCCAATCTAAGCCCTTTGAATCAATTCTTTGAACTTTGCCAAATCGTATCCAAATCAAGTCAAAACCAATGGATTTTCTATTGAATCAATCATTCCTTTGATCACCTATCTAAATATAAATGAACCTACAATCATCAAACCAAATTCAAATCAACCCAAGCCAATCCCAACTTAGCCCTATTGACTTGAAAATTTCAAATGAACCAAAATCCATTGGACTCCAAATTGATTGTAGTTGAATTTATATTTCAATCCTAGGCTTATATATAAGTTTAATTAAACTTAAATCAAGTCAAAACTAAGCTAATTGACTGACTTAGGCTCACTTGACCTAAAGTGACCTAAATGACTATTTTGAGCCAAGTTCTAATCCAACCTAAATTGGATTGATCCAAGCCTATCCAAGCCTCATACCATGTCCATTGATCACCTTAGGATGACCAATTGCCATGAATTGGGTCAAACCAAGCCAACTTGGTCATTTGACCAAGTCAACCTTTTAGCCCAAATGAACTAAAACTAGCCAAAACTCACCATACACCAAATTGGTTGAAACCATTGATACACATCAACCCATGATCAATGTTTGAACATGATTTGACCATCAATTGAGCCAGACCTAACCCAACCTAGCTCAATTTACCCACTTAGCCCAAATTGACCTGAAGGGTCAATTTGGCCTAAATCAAAATTAAGTCTAAATTGATTTAAACCAAAGAATACATTCATCTTCAATTATCCAATTGAACATGAATCAACCCATAACCAAAGTCAATTTGGCCAACTTTGGTCAAGTTGGTTAAATTGACCTATTTGATCCATTTGATTCCAAACGAGCCAAAATCAATTCTAAGACAAATTAGATCAAATTAATAATAAAAAAAAATACTTAAAATCATCATTTGAACCTAAACTAAGCCTTAATTTGACACAATTTGACCAATTGGTCAACCTAACTCACCATGACCCAATATGACCCAAATAACTTAAATTGAGCCAAATCCTTTGAAACCAACCTATGGCATCTTGGGAGCTGATCAAACTCAACCCAAAGCCACTTGAGATCAACCCAAAATTTACCCAAACCTAATCAAATCTCTCATGGATCCTCCCCACATTCTACACACACAATCCCCTCATTTAATCCTCTCCATCACTTGCATTCAATGATGACTGACTTCAGAGCCCCAAAGGAAGACTTTGGAGCTAAATCTAAAGTCCCCAATCAACCATCACCTCCCAACCAACTCCCCATCACCATTAATGGTGATTTTTGTCCATCCCAAAAATGTAGGAAATTGAAGCCTCCAAGAGCTGGCTCCTGTCTTCATTCACTCCTCTAGAGCTCCCAAACCAACTAGCAACCATTCTCACTTCATTTTGGAGTAAAAGCCATCAAAATTAAGCAGATTTTGATGGGGAAGTAGTAGCCATTGGTGGATACATCATTCCAAAGGAAGATAAATGTCTAGATCCATTCCAAAGCTTCTTATTGCATTCAGGAGAGTGCTCAGATCATCACCGCTGCTGGAAATCATCTCCAGTGAGGTAATTTTCAAGAACCGTAGCCGGCCTTAGAAGCTTTTGTTTGTGATGATTTTTACACAATTTCAGGAATTTCCTTTCGATAAACCTTGCATTTTTCATTTTATATCATCCCCATGCGAATCGGAAAGTTTTTCGGTGAAGATCGTTGCAAAATTGAGCCCGAATGGATGAAATCTCATCCAATCTCGCCAAAATCATTCAGCTTTTACTGTTCATTGCACATTATCCCATCATTCTCATTGCTTAGGAACAACGTACAGTAGTAGCTATCTAATCTCCCGTTCAGGGGCACATACGACTGCAATTAACAATAGATCCACCTATTTCGCCCCGTTAGATTGCACGGATTAATTTGGATCGTCCGATCCATGCATTGCGATCCCTGTTCCACCTTTTTTCCAGCTTGTGAAACTGTGACACCAATCAATGCTCGCCATGCACCACCGTGCGCCATATGGAACTGTGGTTCTAATCTACGGTCGCCACACGACGTAGCGTGCCACGCTGCCCAATCATTTCACGCCACCTGGAAATGCATTGTCCCGTGAAAGCAAAGGTCGACTTTAAGTAAGAAATTAGGGATTTTTCTTATTTTAAAAATTATTTAAATCACCTAAAACTTAAAAAAATAATAGAAAATAAAATACTTAACTAAAAATTGCAAACAAGGGCTCGTTGGATTCAACTTCCTGAGGTGAATCCAACAAAGCCAAAATCACCAAATTTCATTGAATATTTTGAGCTTAATTTGAATTTTAGAGAAAATCAAATTTCATCAATTAATCTAATAATACAAATTTGATTGAGTTAAAATTTTTATGGATTAAAATTAAAGTTAAAATACACATACCATAAAAATTTCAAGTCAAAAGGATTTTTTTATTGGGATATATTACATTCTGAAGCTCAAATAGTTTAATTTTGTTAAAATAAATTAATAGACTTTATAAAAATCATGAAAAATCATTTAAATCAGGTGAAACTTTGGAAAATTATAACAAATCATAGAAAAATTATAAAAATAAAATAAATATTCATTTTGAAGGTGTTTTAGAGAGAAATTTATCAAAAATTCTTAATTGATTTTGAATAGTAATTATAGCTTAATTAGGATTTAATTGAAAAATTAATTACTTTAATTACTCCTTAATTAATCCTAATTTTTTGAGATTATTTAAGGGAATGACCTTTGCCTCCCCTAATTTTCTTGGGATTTATTGGTTAATTAATTAAGAGAATTAGCTAATTGGGCCTTAATTACTCTCCTAACTTGATTAAGGGTTTATTAATCACATGAATAGTAAATTAATTAATTAATTGGCCTCACTTGTCACTACTTAATAGTGAGGAGACTTAGGGATTAAATTGGGGCCTCTTTCCTAATCTTTTTCCTAAGTGTACTTCATTTGGAGGATAGCTAACCCATGTGACAATTAAGTTTAATTCAGAGATTAATGATTTCATTAATCTAATTAAAATCTAAAACAAATTAGAACCTAATTAATCAATTCATTGGTAGATCTTTAGGTGTTCAATAACCTAAAGACATTTAAGGAAATTATGGTTAACCCACATGTGTGAGAAAATTATAAAAGTACTTACTTAAGTTCCTTAACCTAATTAATTATTAATTATGAGCTAATTGCATTAGGCCCTTTCAATTCTTAGGATCATTGCAAGTTATTTTCCATGCATATCATGTTGGCTCATAATTATTTAATTAATTACTTTAAGGCAACATAGGCAAGGGTTAATTAATGGGTTTAATGCATATCACAACTTAATTAACCCATAAAATCAACTTAATCACATTCCATTAAACCAAATCAATTCAGAAACATGGGAATGGGTTAGGATCAGCAAACTTCTCCTCATTTCATTAAATCAAATCAAAACATAAAATGACAGATGGTATTAACAAGATTTGGTTTTCCTTAAATGCTTTTATTTGATATGATTGTCCTTAGGAATTAGTTTGATTGAATGAACATGTGTTTTATGTCTTATTATTCCTTTCCAGTCATATTAGATGATGTGTGTCATGTGGTTTCATGCATTCATGTTTTTAAAATGTTTAAATTTAAATTAATTTCCTTTATGTCAAGCTTGCATGTGTTGATTAACCTATGAATATGTGTGGCTATTATCACTATTAAATCAAAGTTATTTTCAAAAGTTTATAAGTCAACCATAATATTTGGAGTGATAATAACATAAATATCTATAAGCTTGCATGTGTCTATGGCTTAGAACATGTAATATGGAGTTCTCTTTCTTTAATCTATATGGATTTACATAAAGTTTGAATGGTAACGAGTGTATAGCCCATTTGAAAAGGACACAACATTTGTTTGAATTCATTCCTATGTATTTCTATGTTAGAATTTAGATAGAACTTTAGCTCACATGTATAAATAATTCAATTGAAAGAAATACAACTTTTGCATGATTTTCCATTCTTGTAGTCACTTGTATATTCATGTGTATTCAAGAATAGTGGGTATATCTAGTTTGGACATTCTGGAGATGCGAGGCTTTAAGTAGCCTTAAGGAGGTCTTTACCTCACTCCCCTGATTAATAATGGTGAAGTATCCGCTGAAAACTTTTATACACTTGTATGTGCATTTAGTTAATTAATGAAAATATCCTTTTCAACTTTAGCTCACATGTATAAATAATTCAATTGAAAAAAATACAACTTTTGCTTGATTTTCCATTATTTTAGTCACTTGTACATTCATGTGTATTCAAGAATTATGAGTATATCTAGTTTGGACATTTCAGGGATGCGAGGCTTTAAGTATCCCCAAGGAGGTCTTTACCTTACTCCCCTGGGTAACAATAGCGAAGTATCCACTTAAAAATTTTATACAGTTGTATGTGCATTTAGCTAATGAATGAAAATCTCCTTTTCTACAAATGTACTTATCTTCATTCATCATCTAAGTGTGCTAAAATATATTATATGTGTAGGTATATTTAGGATTAAGTCATTGGTATGCTACACGTGATGGAAGGGAATAACTTGATATATGTCATATGATAGTAATTCAATTGAGTTAATCTAAAGAAGCCTTTCATATTGAATGGAATCATTTAAAGTGAACCCAAACTTAGGATTAAATAAAATATTTAATAATCCATTCACTAAAGGGAAACAAATTAAATTAACATGCTTTAGAATGTGGCTTAGGGTAGGGATGAAAGAGAATAATTCTCTTTCCTCTCTTTATAACACTTAGTTGCTAAATGTAGGTCATATGAATAAAATTAAACATAAATTAAAATTCTCAAATCAATTAAACAACTTGAAGTGAAATCATCCTTTATGATTAAATTGAGTTCCTTTCACACTTAAAAAATATAGCCCTAATGACTAGTAAGATATACCACCCAAGCCTTAACACAAACATTAAAGCTAAGTCACCACTTCTAATCTTAAGTTCGGACGATGTATGTTTTGTTTTGTGATGTAACATTTTAGACTGGATGTTAGGGTGTATGTTTCGTAGACTGGATGTTAGGCCGTGATTAGCCTAATCTTATTTTCTACAGGGGATTATGCTTAAAGGGGCCACTTAAATTTAAATATAAATGCTCTCTTTGCAGGTTGCTTAAGCCCCTAAGAATAATCCAAGTTAGGACATGTGGGCTTGGTTACCCATGTGTAGGGTGCTAGGCCTAAATTATAAATATAACTACTTGGGATGGTATGTGGGTTTAGCTAACACTTTTCTTCCATGTGTAGTTAGATTTACTTCTTCTATCTTAATATATATTTGCATTAGAAGTTAGGATTAGTGCTATGGGGGTTTAGGATGAGCATTGGCTAGAGGGCTTTGTCCTGGGGTGACATGTGATACCTTGAAGCTTACCAAATCAAAGGGAGAAAAGACATGAAAAAATGAAGGAGACATGAAGAATGAAGACTTGAATACCCCACTGTAGCATTTATTATTTGTAATTGTAATTATTATTTTATATATCAGGTTGTATAAAGGTAGAGCTCGACTACCCATTTTCTCTTTTAGGGGTGTACGGCGGAACCCGACCAAACTAACCTTTTATTCTTTTGTGGTAGTCTATAAAATTATTTGATGTTGTGCTTAGATTATGCACTAGAATCGCATGCTTTTCTTAGTTTCTTCATGTCAGTTGTTTGAATATGTGGTCTGGATGCGATTAGGCTCTTAGGATAAAAAAATCTTTTACCCAACTAATAACTCATAACTAAAATTTTCTACAACTCATAACCTCACCATAAAGTTTAGGCATTAAATAAGATAATTAATAGATTTAGCCCTTAGCTGAATGGTTGAAAGCTCACAATATGCATGCATATTTTTCCTCTCTTGAACATGAAGAATCTCCATCCTTGTACGATAGGGGAATGCTTGACCTTTGAGGGCATCCATTGTGGTGGAGAACACCTTCTTATAGCTGATTTAGCCCATGAACTATTTTCATCATGCATATAGGCATAAAAAATTCTATGGCCTTTGTCAAAATGTAGAGTCAAAAAATCAAATATAAATTGAAAAGATTTGCATTAGACTAAGTCAGTACTCATACCACTCATGCTCTAGTCTCTTTAGGGAGTGGGTTTAAGGACTTTAGGCTCTTTCTAAATAATAAAAACCTAACTATCTTGCAAAATTATATGACTTGCCCACATGGTTTTAAAGCATAGGAGGAGTTAGACCGCCACTGGTTGTAAGTCTAGTGGTGGTTTATCCTCTATTGGAGGTAAACCATATACCCATTTTTTCTTAGATTTAGGTCATGCTTATGCTAAGCTCCTAGATTTTGGATCCGAGGTAGCTTCCTTGAGCTATAAGCATAAATTCTCACCTCTTAGGCATTTTCACAATCTTGTGTTGATCGATTATAAGTCTTAGAAATCTAATAAGATTTTAACTCAAACAAGTAATTCTCTTCAATTTCAAATATATAAAGCCTAACCATAAGATAGATTAGAGTGCTCACTAGGTTTTCTAGTATCATCAACATTTCCTACTCATTCTCTTTGGCTTTGATAATAAGTTTTCTCCTTGAGTTTTCCCACTTGATTTTCTAATACAGACAATCCTTTGATAATCTAGCCTTGAAATCTTTGGAGACCTTAATTTCTACTTTAATCAAGAGTATTATTAAGGGATTTTATCTTTTAGGTTGTAATTAACTATGGGGGCTTGCCTTCATAGGAAACTTAACGACATAGCTTAAAATAAACCCTGCTTTACTTTTCCATATATAGTAGGGGAAAAATCTCTGGTACATTCGAAGACCCATCATATCTTAGGAGTCCTTATTTGGTGATTAGGTCCATTATAGTTTGGTGATTTCTACCTTTAGAGATAGTGCACCATTTCTTAATGTAGTACCTGATCACTTCAATAAGTACCCCCTAAGATCTGCATGACATCCTACACTTAAAAGTAAACACCACAGATTTTTCTGGTGACTCCACTAGGGATAATTTCTCTCTCCATCTCTAGAAGACATTATTATCTCCAAGCATTGATAGTGGACTTATATTTTATATAAGCTCAAGACTATCTTTCTTCTCATTAGCACTTAGCTTATTTCATCCTTAAGCAAAGCTAGCCAACATTCTTTAGGTTTTAGGACCTCACTCCATGTAGGTCTTAAAACCTCTATTGGGTTCCCATAATAAGTAAAAATAAATTAACTAAACTATAGGAGATGACTATAAATTTTTAGAACCGCTTTACCACCCCCTTGTTGAGGCAAGGTTCATCCCATAATAAATCCTTTGCAAATATATTATTTTCAAAAAAGTACTTTTCAAATTAATTAAAAGTCACATGACAAAAGATTTGCATAAAATTTTAAAAAATATTTAAAGATAACCAAACCCCATTTAATAATGTCAACAATTGTTACATGGAGGTTCTTTTCAAAATCAAAATCAAATAATTTTAAAATCCCTTTTTCAAAAATTACATTTTTGAAAATAGCTATCTCTATCTCTACATACCTAGGTTTATTGGGTGAAGATCCTATTTTCAAATGAAATCAAGACGTAAAATTGAAATTCCATTTAGCACATTCCACATGAGCTAAGTTGGAGTTTACCTTTTTGAAAGCAATATCACACATGAAAATCCCATTTTTGAAAGTCAATAAATATAATTGAATTCCATTTGACATAACCAAATTTGTCAAATGAGAATTCTCTTTTTTATAATAAAATCAAAACACATTTGAATTCTATTTGACATACCCAAATTTGTCAAATGAGAATTTTCTTTTTGAAAACAAAATCAAAACACATTTAAATTCCATTTGACATACCCAAATTTGTCAAATGAGAATTCCCTTTTTCAAAAATCAAGATAAATTTGACTCTACTTAACATGCCCAGATTTGCTAAGTAGAGTTCCCCTTTCAAAATCCCAAACAAATCAAACACATTTGAACTCCATTTGACATACCCAAATTTGTCAAATGAGAGTATCATTTTTCAAAATTGAAAAGAAATTGAACTCTATTTAACCTACCACATTTGTTAAATAGAAGTTCCCCTCTTTCAAAATAAAACAAAACAAGCACATCAAACACACTTGAGCCTTACTTGACATACCTAAATTTTTTGCGTAAAGATCTAATTTTTCAAATTAAATCAATGTACATCAAACACATTTGGGCCTTACTTAGCATACCTAAATTTGCTAAGTAAGGACCCCATTTTCAAAACAAATTAAATACATGTTAACATTATCACAAACAAATAAAAATGCTTCCAAATATTTTCAAACATACTCTTGAATCTCACTTAGCATACCTAAATTTTCTAAGTGGAGATTCAAAAATCAAAATTTCAAAACAAAGGATAAATAAAACAAATACATCTCCAAAGTCTCTCTGAAATGGAATGAACTCATTCAACATATTTAAATTTGTTGAATGTAGGTTCCAAATCAAAATCAACTCTTATGTCAAAGACTCTCCTCAAATCTCTCCAATTCAATGAGCCCCACTTAGCACACTTAAATTTGTTAAGTGTGGGTTCAAAATTCTAAGTTAATATCAAAAATCAATTTTTGAAGACAAATATCAAAGCAAGGGTATGACTTAGTTATATTTGAACAAATGCAGAGGTATCAACATAGTCAACTTTTTCTCAGTCTTCAGTCAGTTCAACTGCTATGGCTCCCAGCAAGTTTATTTTCTCCTCCCTCCCGGTAGATCTGCCTTGGATGCCAATGTCACCTCGACACCCATATGATTTACTTTGGTCACAGTTTGGGAGTTGAGATCACCCAGGGGGCTAGTCCTCATGAAGTAGAGGGAGGAGGGCCGACGTCCACTCTTCATTTTGACATTCCGTCTGACTTAAAGTTTCCCTCACTGAAGAGGAAGGCTATTGAAGTCCCTGTGGCGATCGTGGTTTCTTTTCGTGTCGCCCAGTGTTCCGTACTGGTTTAATATGTTATTGTTGTTGTTGTCCCTACTATAGCCTCGGTGTGAGCTAGAACCTCTTCTTTGGTCCCCTTAAAGGGGAAAGATATCTTGGCATTTGAGATAGTTTCCCCTACCTTTGAGGTAGGTTCCAATTCTTTCATCACCCAGCTTTCCCGCACCCAACGCCATAATAAAAATAGGAAGATCAAGCAGCATCATGAGCGAGCAGCCAAGGAGATCAATCGCCATACATTGCTTGAGGGTTCTCAAGAGGTCTTCCTTTCTTGGGTGGTAAGATTCTACCCCTCTCCTGCCTCGTGATGAGAGGAGGATGTTAGGAGGATTGCAACATTACCTCCACCACTATACATGAAAAGGTAGGGAGGAGGAAGCCCTTGCTTGGACAATTCTTGACCAGGGCGAGACTGAACATTCGTGAGTGCATTATTGATCTGAGGTTAGTGATTCCCCATGTGTTAGTGGTCGGATCCATAGGAGAGGGCCGAGGCCGAGTCAGAGCAAGCGTGAGATATGGAGGTACACTCGATAGTCGGTGACCTTCACCCTTGTTAATTTTCTCGATTGGTGGGCCACTAGGGTCGATCATACTGATAGCATAGTATTGATCGACCACCACCGGAGAGATTCAGAGGGCGTATGTTACCACCATCACACCACTCCGTTCCCCATCCACCGTCACCTATTCAAGTTCCCCCTTACACAGTTCCTGCCAAGATCTAGATTTCTATGTCTAGGGAGAGGAAATCCCCGTTGGTGATCCGGCTACATCCTAAGGATCTCACTCCATCTATGCCATTAGCTCTCCCCCATTCGACCTCCCACTTCAGCTGTGGACAAGAGGGAGTGGCGACCCAAAAGTGCCATCATCATACCACCGTACTGCTAGAAGCAGAGGAAGGGGATGACAACACAGCCCCATGGTAGTATACCTCTAGGAGAGCACCCATTCAAGATTAGATGCATAAAGTCGATGAACAACATGATCGTGTGCAGCCTGGGTAGAGTAGGATATCGTTCTTTAGATGATATCTTAGAAGACTACTTTGTCAAAAAAAAAGAAACTTCTTGGGAGCGATCATTCAGATCAGGAAGAGGGTAGGATAGCCTTTGACCCCGATGAGGATGATCTATTTGAGGACTTAGTAGAAGTCCATAAGGTTGATACCCGAGGATCCCTTTTTAGAGACCATCATAATTAAGAAGGTATTGTGGTTGAAGAGGATGACACTGCTCATTCAACCCAACACCTCATCCAACAGCTTAAGTAGAAGGATGAGCAAGTCAGTAGAATGGAAATGAGGATCGAAGACTTATTGGTAGCATTTCTTTCACTACAGAACCAAGCCTCTTTTTTATAGCCTAGTCCTATGGAGGCCGATCGACCTTAGCTCCTACATGTTTTAGATCCTCCCAAGAGTGCATATCCCATGGATCAGGATAGTGGAAGCCTGCATAGGAAGGTCATAGATAGTACCTCCGTGCAGGAGAAGAACATCAATCAAATGGTGGAACAGCAAGTAAGAGAAGCTTTGGCACAAGCCCAGGGTATGTCATCCATTCTAAAGGGTAGACCCTACCCATAGGAATTTGACACAGTTTAGTATCCCAAAGGATTTGTGCCACCTTCTTTCAAGATTTTGATGGCGCGGGGAACCCTCAACATATAGTGCACTTTAGCTGTAATGTAGGTATGCACTTCTTTCTGTATTCATCGAATTTTTTCGTGGATTGCATTCGATTGGTATGCCCAACTACCCAACGATTCAGTAAAGACATTTGTTGACTTGGAGTAACTCTTCATTAAAAGGTTTACTAGATCTTAATAAAGGGTGACTATGAGGATCTCGTTGTACCGTAACAAAACTCTGATGAGTCTCTCATTGATTATATTCTCAAGTGGTGAAACTTGAGTATGAAATGTGAACCGTAGCTGTCTGAATAACATGCCATAGAAATTCTTCTTAAGAATATTCATGGTCCGGTTGCTTTCATGCTCAAGAGATTTACTATCAAACCTTTGAGAAGCTAATCAATAAGGCAGCTAGTCTACAAGGAGAAGCTAAATAGTTACCTTTTCAAGACCAATCATCCAAGCCTAAACCATAGAAATCTTTTGAGAAGAAGCTAATGACAGTGGTGTTAGTTGACAGGGGGAATCAGCCAATTAGAGTTCAGTTTGAAGACCTAGAGCTTAGCAGCCTCCACATCCACCACCTCTACCACCACCTTGGCCATCATACAGGCCACCATAGCCGCCTCAATGGCCATCACCACCACCTCCTCAGCAGTATGCTCAACAGTGGTACTCCTATATGCTGCCAAGTAACTATTATCCACCTACTCTTTTGGAAAAATTAAATAAGCCATATTCATTCAAGAGGGAGGTAGTCAGGAAAATCTTTAAGAACCTCTTAAAAAGCTGGATTTCTAGCTACTAGAGCCTAAGAGGCCGAATGAAGTAGGAAAGAGTGATGATCCTAACTTTTGCCCCTACCACCATATGTTAGGCCATGTCTTAGAAGATTGCATTACTTTCAAGGGATGGCTTGAGTGCATCTATAAGTTGAGTGCCATAATTATCCATAAGGATTACTTATTAGAACAACCATCTAGTTCTGTTAGGGTAATCCTTGGGGATACATGTGATCCTCTCAAGACAAAAGAAGGTTGAGATATTTCCTTATCCCGAACTTCTAAAAAGATTATTTTTAAGTTCAAGAAACTCTCCTTGTAAGTGCCTGAGGTATCTCAAACCTTCAACATCAAGGAAGGTTTGCAAGTTGCTGTGGTGTTTATTTTTGAGATGTGGGACAACACACAGATCTTAGGGGGTACTTATTGAAATGATCAGGTACGACATTAAGGAATGATGTACTATCTTGAAAGATAGAAATCACCACCATATAATGGACCTAATCTTTTAATAAGGCTCCTAAAGCATGATGGGTCTTCAAATATATCAAAGATCTTTCCTCTACTTTACATGAAAAAGTAAAGTAGGGTTTATTTTAAGCTGGGTTCGTTAAGTTCTCTATGGAGGCAAGCCCCTATAATTAATTACATCCCAAGGAATGGGATTCCTTAAGAACACCCTAGATGAAAGTAGATAATTAAAGTCTCCAAAGATTTTAAGGCAAGACTATCAAAGGATTAGCTAATTTAGAAAATCAAATGGGATAGATCAAGGAGAAGACTTAATTTTTGGAATCTAAAGGGAGAAAGTAGGAAATGTTCATGATACTAGGAAGCCTGGTGAGCATTCCAATCTACCCTATAATTGGGCTTTATATTTTTGAAATTGAAGAGAGTTAATTATTTGAGTTGACATTTTATTAGAATACTAGGACTTATAATCCCACAACTTAAGATTGTGAAAATGCCTAAGAGGTGAGGATTTATGCTTGTAGCCCAGAGAAAATAATAACCTCGGATCCTAAATCTAGGGAGCTTTGGCAAGGGCCAAAGCTCGACCTAAATCTAAGGTGAAAATAGGTATATGGTTCGCCACCATGAGAGAGAATAAATCACCCGACTATTGGACTTATAACCACCTAGAGTGTCAGCCAGCTAACTCCCCCTAGGCTTTAAATCCATGTAGGCAAGTCTTATGCTTTGCAATATAGTAAGGTTGTTATTTATTTAGAAAGGAGACTAAGTATTTAAACTCACTCCCTAAGAGACTAGAGTATGAGTGGTATGAATTCATGACTTAATCTAATGCAAATTTTATCAAATTTATTTGATTCTTTTGGACTCTTTATTTTGACATAGGTTGTGGGATTTTGTATGCCTAAATGCATGAGAACTTGATTATGGACCAAATCAAGAAAGAAAGGGGTGTTCTTCCATCAAAGGTTCTCATAGGTTAAGTCTTTATTCTCTGGCATAGATGGAAGCCCCCTCTTAACAAGAGTGGAAGAATATGACATGCATGATGTTATACATACAATCATCCAACTAAGGGATTGCTAAATATTTTGTTATCTTGATTTAATTCCTAGGCTTTTATGTGAGGTTATGAATTATTTTAAAAATTTAAATATGAGTTGTTAATTGGGATAGAAAAATTAATTTCATCATAAGAACCTACTATATCTAGGCCACACATTCAAACATCAAACATGAAAAAACTAGGAAAAACATACATTTCTAGTGCCCAATCTTAACACAACATCAAATAATTTTATAGACTACCGTAAAAGAATAAAAGGCCAGTGCAGTTGGGTTCCGCCATACACCAAAAGAGAAAAAAAAGATGGGTAGCCGAGCTCTACCCTTATACAACCTGGATTATAAAAATAATACATGCTATGGGGGTCTTCTTTTCTTCATTTCTTCCTTCTCTTCATTTGATTTGATTTGCTCCAAAAGCATCACAGGGCACCCCAGGGACTAAGCCTTCTGGCCACTGCTCATCATAATCCCACATAACACTAATCCTAATTCCTAATGCCAAATTACATTAAAAGTAGAAACATTAAATTTAGCTACAACTGCAAAATAAATATTAGCTAAACGCACCATACAACCCAAGCAGTTATATGAATAATTTGAAATTAGCACCCCACACATGGGTAACCAAGCCCACCTGTCCTAATGTGAGTTTTTCTTAGGGGCTAAGCACTTGCATAATAAATGCATTTATATTTTTATCACAACGGCCCCTTAAGTATAACCCTCATGATTAGTCTAATCATGGCCTACCATCCAGTCTGTGAGGTATACACCGTAACATTCAGTCTAAAATATTACATCACAAAATAAAACATAACATCATACATACAATGCCCTAACTTAGCACTAGAAGTGGTGACTTAGTATTCTAATGTGTGTGTGCTTAAGGCTTGTGTGGCAAGACTTTACTAGGCTTCTTTAGTTTAAGTTTCAATTTGAGTTTGAATTTTTAAATTTTACCTTTGGTGATTTTAATTTAAATGATTTAATGATTTATTTTTTATTTTATTTTACTTTTATTTGGTAAAATGATGTTTAGATTTTCAAGAATGAAGAGTAGAATGAATTACATTTGTAGAACTCACCTATTCTACATCCTAACTCTAAAGAATCTAACCAAGGTCCTTAAGTATCTTAATTAGCCCATTTGAATTTGTGAAATTCATTTGATTTGATTTAGCATTTAGAATTTGAGTTTGTTTAAGTATTTGATTGATTGATTTTGGATTAAATGTGTCGATTTAATTAATTCTTGATAATTCAATATCCTTAATATCCAATGAAGTTTAAGTTTATTTAAATCCATGTGTTTTTTATTGATTAATTTTAGATTAGATGTTTTGGTTTAATTAAATCTTGATAATTCAACATTCTTAATCTCTAATGAAGTTTAAGTTTGTTTAAATTCATGTATTTTTGATTGAGTAATTTTATATTAGATGTTTTGGTTTAATTAAATCTTGATAATTCAATATCCTTTTAAATTAATATCTAATTCTTTTCTTTGTTTATAGTTATATAATTTAATTTTATGTTTATCATGGTTCATTTATTTATTGTTTGATTAGATTAGATTAATTGAGATTTTATTTTGATTTTTAATTGAGTTTGATTCTTTGTAATTAGGATTTTATTTTTAATCTCATGCATTTGTCATGTTTATCAAAGTTTGGTTTGTATTTTGATTTCATACATTGGATAGTTAATTAGTTTATCTTAAGTAGGTTGAATGAGATTTGATTTGATTACATATTAAATTGATGAGAGTCTTTCTTAATTTAATTTAATTTGATTTGATTAGTTTTATTATATGGTTGCTTAGGTTCAATGTTATATTAAGATAATTAAAGAGTTTATCTTAAATTAAATAAGGATTTATTTAATTTTATTTTGATTTCATATTTGTTTAGGTTGATGATGTAATTAATGACTTGAAGATTTAATTGTTTTGATTAGTATTTAATTACATTTATGTTTAATTAAGTTTAAGTTTAATATGAATTTGATTGACTTAATTAGCTTATTTTAGATGTGTGATCAAATTAATTAATATTAATTAAGTGTTTGATTTGAATTTAATTTTAAAAAAGTTAATTTGGTTTATTAAGATGATGGATTAATTCATTAAGTTTGCACTAATTAGGTGTTTATTCAATTAGATTAGCTTAAGGGTAATTAGTTTAATAAAGAAATTTGTTTAAGTTAATTATTAAATTAAATAAAGATTTATTTAATTTTTAATTTGGTTTTATATTTATTTAGATTAATGATGTAATTAATGACTTAATGATTTATGTTTAATTTAAGATTTGATTGACATTTAATTGTGTTTTAACTATGTTCAAATTTATGTTTGATTAAGTTTAAGTTTAATATGATTAATTTGATTAACTTAATTAGCTTATTTAAGAGGTATGATCAATTATTAAATTAAATAAAGATTTGTTTAATTTTTAATTTGATTTCATATTTATTTAGGTTAATGATGTAATTAATGACTTAATGATTTAAGTTTAAATTATGATTTGGTTAGCATTTAATTGCATTTTATGTTCGATTAAGCTTAAGTTTAATATGATTAATTTGATTAACTTAATTTGTTTATTTAGGAGTTGTGATCAAATTAATTAGTAGATTAATTAAGTGTTTCATTTGAATTAATTTTAATGCGATATTTAAAATTAATTTGGTTCATAAAGATGATGGATTAATTCATAAAGTTTGTATTAATTAAATGTTTAATTAATTAAGTTTGATTTATGGGTAATTAAATTTTTAAATCATTACATTAATCAAAGATTTATTTAATTAATGACTTAATTTCTCACATGAGTGATTTGATTTGTTTTTTATTTAAGTTTAATTTGATTAAAGGATTGTTAGTTATTATCATATTAAGTGAATTAACTGCTTATTTCATTTCAATTAAGTTTGATTATTTATGATTTGAGTTTTATTTGATTTGATTCATTTATTATGTTTGTTTAATTTCATTAACATGTTCGATTTAGTTATTAGGTTGAAATATTTAATGATTGAAAAACTCTCTTATTCCAAATGGATTGTTTAAATTAATTAAGTTCACTTTAGCTTCATTTGGTTTGGTTTGGTTTGATTAATATTAAGTGATTATGATGTATTGGATTTATAATTAATTTAAATTTTTAGTTTACTTAATGATTAATTAGTTTTAGTTTATTTGTATTCATTAAGGAGTTTCATATGAATAAGATTCCATGCTTACTGTAGGTTTAGTTATACTAGTTTGACCCATGTTAAAGTTTCCTAGATTTATTTAATTTTAAGTTTGATTTAAGATTTAATCATTTAATTGAGTTTTATTAACTTAATAGGTTTAGTCATATTTTAATTTAATTTCCTCTGAGGATTATATGATATTTTTCTAGTTTAAGGTTTGATTAACGATTGCTTAAGTGTTATTTCATTTCTAATTTTAATTTATTATTTAGATTATTATTTCATTTTAATTAATTCCTTAATTTGTTAAATTTTAACCCTAATATTTATTATAGGTTCATTAAGCTTTAAAAAGATCATATTATTATTATTATATTATTATTATTATTATTATTATTATTATTATTATTATTATTATTATTAGGAACTTAGATGTTAAGTGAAGTGATTTAAGACATTTTGAAGATTTTTGTAAATTTTTGATTTTATTTGATTTAAAAATAACAACTTCAATTTAATTTGCCAATCCAAAACTCTTTTACTTGAGATTTTATCATCATGTACTTTAACTTTATTTCAATCTCGAAAATTTTAATTCAATGACTTGTATTTTAGAGTAATTAATGAAACTTTATTTTTACTAAAACCTAAATTAAACTCAAACCATTTAGTAAAATTTGTAGATTTTGGGTTTGTTGGATTTCTCTTGAAAAGATGAATCCAAAGAGCTATTATTTGAAATTTTTGGTTTGGCATTTTATTTTTTTATGAATTTTTAAAGTTTCAGGTAATTTAAGTAATTTTTTAAAATCAGAAAAATCTAATTTTTCCACTTAACGCCGATCGCTGCACTAACATGACAACGCCATGCGACATCGTAGTGTCGAAAGATTTGAGCCGAATCGCTGGGCGAGTGACCGGACGCGTTTGTTTTGATGTCTATCAGATCGATGGTTAAATGCTCGCCACCAGGACATCGCATCAAGCGATGTGAGCCATCCCATCGGAAACCACGTGATCGGACGCCCAAAATGCACCGCCAATCAAGGCCGGGATCGGATCACGCGCGTGATCCGAGCCGTCCGATCGGAATGACGACGGATCGCCGTCATTGACCGGCAGAAATGAGAAAAGGGTATTTTGGGAAAAATGAAAAATTCTAGATGAAAACTTGTCCTCGTTTTCATGTCGATTCACACCAGAAAACTTATATTTTCTAATTGGGATGATATAAAATATAAGATGCAGGATTATCTAGGACAAATTCCTAAAATCACGTAAACAAGCATCACAAATGAATGATCCTAAGGCTGACTACATTTTTTGAAAGTTACCTCACCGGGGATGATTTTCGGTGGCGGTGATGACTTTTTCGGTGCTTGCCATTTTCTCACTGCAATCCACCCGATTTTGATATTTTTGGCTGAAGAGAGGTGGGGAAGTGGTGGATGGTTACTTTGGGGAGCTCTTGGGGGATGAATAGTCATAGGAGAAAGAAGAATGAAGCCTCATTCCCCCCTCCTTTAATAGTGGCCAAAAATCCTCTTTTTTGAATTTTTGGCTCCAAAGTGTTGTCATTTTGCTTGGGGTGGTTGGGATGGATGATTGATTGATTGAGGACTTTAAATTTTGCTAAAGTCCCTCTCTATAGCTCCATTAAATACAAATGTTGGGGAGGAGTTAAATGCATGTAATGGGGAGAATTAAATGAGGTTGGGTGGAATCCTATATGGGGGAGGATCCATGAGGGATTTAATTAGGTTGGGTTGATTTTGGGCTGATCCTAAATGAGTTTGTGTGGGTTTGATCACAATGGGTCATGGTTTCAAGAAATCATTTGAGTCATATGGGTCATATCCAGTTGACCAATTGGTCAAATTGGGTCAAACCAAGGCTTAGATTAGGTTCAAATGATAATTTGAAGAGTTTTGGTATGATTAATTTGATTTAATTTGGCTTAGAATTGATTTTGGCTCATTTGGAATCAAATGGGTCAAATGGGTCAAGTTGACCAATTTGACTAAAATTGGCCAAATTGGCTTGGGTTATGGGTTGATTCAAGTTCAATTGGCTAATTGAAGATGAATGTAGTCTTTGGTTTGAATCAATTTAGATTTAATTTGAATTTTGGCTAACTTGACCCTTTAGGTCAATTTGGGCTAGGTTGGGTCGAGTTGACCAATTGGTCAAATTAGACTCAATTATGGATTTGATCAAGTTTAATAATCATTTATTGGAATGAACTTGAGATATTGGTTGCAACCAATTTTAGTTAGATCATGATTTGACCCAATTTGGTCCTTTAGGCCAATTTGGGTCAACTTGGATTGAATGGTCAATTGGGCTTGGTTTGGCTCAATTGATGGTCAAGTCATATTTAAATATTGACTTTGGGTTGATTCAAGTCATTGGTTTCAACCAATTTCATGTTGGATGAGTTTTGGCTAGTTTTGGTTCATTTGGGCTAAGGGCTGACTTGATCAAATGACTAAGTTGACTTGATTTGACCCAATTGATTGTAATTGATCATCATAGGGTGATGAACAATCATGGTGGAAGATTTTGATGAGCTTGGTTCAATCCAATTTGGGTTGGATTGAAAGTTGGCTCAAATGGGTCCTTCAGGTCACTTTGGGTCAAGTGGACCTAAGTGGGTCAATTAATTTAGTTTTGGTTTGATTTGAGTTTAGTTGAACATATATATGAGTCTTGGATTGAAATATAAATTCAACGGTAATCAATTTAGAGTCCAATAGGTTTTGGCTCAATTGAAAGTTTTAAGTCAAAAGGGCTAAGTTAGGTTTGACTCGGGTTGACTCGAATTTGGTTTGATGATTGTAGGTTTTATTTATATTTGGATAAATGATTGAATGAATGATTGATTGAGAAAATTCATTGACTTGATTTGGATAGAGTTTGGCTAAGTCAAAGAATTGGAAAAGGGATTATTGAGTTTGGATTTGATTTTCGATATCCATTTGAATTTGGATTTCATTTATATTTGTGAATATAAATGAAGGAATAATTGATTTATAAAGAAATCAATTGAGTTTGATTTGATCTAAAAGGAGTTTTGGCTAAGCTTATGAATGTGGTTCATATGGCTTAGGAAGGGTTTGAGGATTTAAATTTGATTTTGGGTTTCAATCATTTGGAGTCAAATTTAAAATTAGATTTGGAATTTGAATTTAAATTTGAGGTTTGGTTTGAGATTTGAATCTGGGTTTGATTTGAGGTGTATATGGAGTGGGTTTAGGCTATAAGATATGTGATTTTAAGCCCAAGGCATACTAATCTATGGTTAACCTTCTAAGTCTCTAGTTAAGTTCACCTAATCACTTGAAGTGTCTTATGACTAAGTTTTTAATGTAAGAGTCCTAAGTCTAAGAAGAGGAGGTTAAGAGGTCACTCAAAAGTGAGGTCAACAAGGACCCCAATGTGTGGTGTAATGACAAGGCACATACATATTAGTGTGACCAAATGATCAACAACATCCAAGATTTCAAGCACTAATAAAAAATGATCTATACCTAGACCCAAGAGGTAGATAGATCACAATCTAGCTCTTTATGCCAAGTGCATAAGAGAGCAAGAAAGAAACTGCTAGGGATCGAGTACATAAACTTTTCACTAGGGAAGCAGGTTCAAGTTATCTGCTGAGGGATAAGAATTTAAGTTGTGAATATGATTAGGTATCCACTGTGATAAGAATATATAATCTCACAAGATCAAATTAATTTTAATTTGTTTTATTTTAATTTATGTGGAGGCATATCCGCTAGGGATAAGAATTTGATTGGATTTCTTTAATTTGTTTGATTAGACTCCAATAGGGAGGTTGGTTTAATTTGTTATGGCTCCACTGGGAGAAGGGTTCTAGATTGAGGCATCCACGGATGTACACTGATTGAATTTGTTTGATTTAGATCTAGGTTCCATTAGGGAGGCTAATTTGATTTGCGCCTCACTGGGGAGACATTTGGTTTATTTGATATGTTTAATTTAACTCCACTAGGGAGGTTAGTTTTGAATTTATTTTGTTATGGACCATATGGCGGACTACCAAGAAGGAGAGGGGCCTTTTCCTTAGATAAGTCCAAAGGGGTAGTCTACCTGCCATAAGGTAGGATTATCTAACTTAAGGGGTTGCCTTTCGGTGTGCAACGATTGTACTTGAAAGAAGGCATAACAGACTTACATCTTCCAAAGTAGGGGTCGTGGGGTGATCTATGATAACAAATTGAACCCTACATAAGCATTGAGTGAGCACTAGGGGTCTTACTCCTCACAAAGTAGTCGATGATTAATTTGATTTATATTGATTTGATTTGAATTGATTTAATTTAATTGGTGTGTTATGTGTGGTGATGGACCCACTGAAGAAGCTATCCTCTTGACTTATCTTAGATTTACAAGTCCAAAAGGGTAGTCTACCAGCCACAAGATGGGACTATCCGGCCTAAGGGTTGCCTTTAGTGCAACAACTATCTAGAAGAAAGCACAAGAAACTTACATCTTCCAAAAAAAGGATCAATGGGGTGATCGTTGATGCAACAAATCAATCTAGGTGACTATTTGAGTGAATGCCCGTGGACTCATATCAACTCAAGAATAGTCAATTAATTTAGATGGACCCTATCGATGTGATGGATTTACTAAGAAGGAGCAAATATCGCCTCTAAACCTATCTTAGTTTAAATCCAAATGGATAGTCTACCATTAGTAGAACTAACCAACCTGGGTCCTCTGGTTTGTAATGGTTAAGTTAAAGAAAGGCTGAATCACATCTTCTAAATAAGGAACCATTGGGTGATCTGCAAACAAATCTCGACCTACTGTTGGTTTGCAAATCGCTGAAAGAATGCGTAATTAATGGTAGAAAAATTTATATAGTGTTGCCTTTCAAATATGTGGTGAGAAAAGAAAGACGGGATTATGAAAATTCATCTTTTTGGGAAGCCACGCAGATATAATATGTTTATTGAGTGATCATATCAGAAAAGAGGTGTACTATCAAAAGATAGAAGTCACCCTATAATGGACCTAATCACCAAAATAAGGACTCCTAAGGACGTTGGGTCTTCGTGTACCAGATTCTTCCCATACTTACATGAAAAGTAAAATATGATTTATTTTAAATCGTTCATTAAGTCAGGCAAACCTATAGTTAATTACATCCTAAGGAATGGGGATTCCTTAGGAAAACTCTCAATTAAGGTAAATAATCATTATCTCTAAGGATTTCAATAGGAAATGACTATCAATTGATTGGTTTATTTTTGAAGATCAAATGAGATTGATCAAAGAGAGATCTATTATCGAAGCCAAATGGAAATAAGTAGGAGATGCTCACGATGCTAGGAAACCTAATGCGTATCTCAAACTATCCTATGATTGGGCTTTATATTTTTGAAATCATTTTAATTTATTTGAGTTAGATTTTTCATTAGAATGCTAGGGCTTACAATTCCATAACACAAGGTTATGGAAATTGATAAGAGGTTAAGATTTATGCTTTGGGCCCATAAAGGGAAAAGCCACCTCAGAACTTAAATCTAGGGAACTTTGGCAAAAAAAGCACAACCTAAATCTAAGGCAAAATGGGTAATTGGTTTGCTCCACAAGAGAGGACAAACTACGCTTGGACTTACAACTGGGTGCCGCCAACTAACTCATCCTACGATTTTAAATACATCTAGGCAAGTTTTTTTTGGTTATGCAAGATATCTAGGCTATTATTTATTTAGAAAGAGACTATGTCCTTAAACTCACTCCCTAAAGAGACTAGATCATGAAAAGGGCATGCTTCAAATGACCTAAATCTAATGCAATTCAAATTTCATTTTATTTTCATTTTGGACAATCATTTTGACTCCTAATAGGATTCATATGCTAATGCATGAGAAATGAGATTATATGCCAAAATCGAGAAGGAGGAGGTGTGTTTTCCACCATGGCTCTCACAGGTCAAGCCAAGTTTCTCTGGCAAAGGTGGAAGCCCTCCAATCAAGAGTGGAGCAAGATTGATTTGTGCATGATATTATAAAAAAATACTCATCAAGCTAAGGGGTTGTTATTTCTTGTATCTTGATTATAAACCTAAGCTTTAAGTGAGGTTATGAGTTCTTTATTTTTAATTTTGAGTTGTTAAGTTGGGTAAAAGATAAGAGCCTAATCCTTATCTAGTCCATACATAAAGCAAGGAAGAAACTAGAAAAAATATGCCACTTAATGCACAAGCTAAACAAATCATCAATCAATTTATAAAGCTTGCAGAAAAATAAAAGGTCAGGCACCACCACATAAACCAAAAATAAATTGGGTAACCGAGCTACCCTTATACAACTATTGCAAATGAATTACATTACAATTAAGCAAGGAACTCATTGTTATGAGGGTCTTCAAGCTTTATTCTTTTTTCTTATGTTCATCTTTCTTCTTTGGTTCTTTCTTTTGGATGGCTAGAAGGTGGATGCTCCAAGGCTTCACATGGTTCATAAGATAGGATCTTATGACCAATGTTCATCTTAATCCTCATAATAATCATTCTAATTTCACAAATTCACATGAAAAAGGAAAGAATGGAAATCTAACTAATACCTGCAAAAATAAAGGTTAGCTAAAATAATCCACACAAATGCCAAGCATTTATATTGGACTTATCACCCCACACATGGGTGACTAAGTCCACTTGGCCTATGGATTATGCTTAGGGGTATAAGCACCTATAAGAAAAAACATTTTTTATATTTTTATTTATGATAGCGCCCCTTAAGCACAATCCCCTGCAAAAAAGAATAGTTAGACTAAGAGTATGCTACCATTCATTCTACGAGCATACACGCTAAAATCCAGCCTAAAACATATATCACAAAACAAAATAAAGCATGAAACCATGGACCGACCTAACCTAAAACTAGAAGTGGTGACTTAGGCTAATGTGTGTGCTTTTGAAGGTTTATGTGGTATGCTTAACTATGGCTTTAGGTTCAAAATTTTTTAAGTGTGAAAACATGTTCAACTAAGACTAAGAGGGGAGGGGGAGGGGGTTTCATTTAAGTTGTTTAATTATTTTTGGGTTGATTTTATTTCATGTTTTGATTATGTTCAAGTGGATCCTACAATTAATTACTAAGTTATGAAGAGAGGGAAAGAGAAGAGAACTTCTCTTTCCTTCCCTAACCTAAGTAATTTCTAAAGTAGATTCACATTTTAATTTTAATTAGGTGAAAGCTTTGATTAAATCTTATAATTAATCCTAAGTTTAGATAAACTCTAAACAAACCTATTCAAAAAGAAAGGCATTTTAGGATTAAATAAAATGAATCAAATTCACATAACACACATTACTTCATTTCTTTCCCAACATGTATAACATGCATATGAATGAATCCTAAGCATATCTATACACATAGATGAGAGTATTTAACATACTTCATGATGCATGCTAAGTAATTCATTTAAGGAAATTTGGAAGTTTAATATCCATGATTTTTTTGAAGTAGAAAAGGATTTCTTTATCCAATTTTTCACATACATACATGAAAGTAAGAATGGCATAAGTGAGTACATCGCCATTGTTAACCAGAGGTGTAAGGTAGAAGACCTACTTAGGGCTACTTAAAGCCTCACAATCTCGGGGTTGTCTAGACTAATATACCACTTTCTTTAAATACAAACATATGTATAAAAGAAATGAAATGGAAAGAGAATGCAAAAGTTGTATTAATTGATTTGTTTTGTTTATGCAATTTATGTATGCAAGCATGGGTAACCCTTCTTAAGTGATAGCATAGGGATGAATAGGATATAGAATTAGGTAAGTGTTAGGTTCTTTTCAAATGAACCATAAATCTTACCAACTCCTATTCAAAACTAGTCTAACATAAAAGAGAAGGGAAAACCTATACTAAGCACACCCTTATACCTTTCACATGCAAGCTTATAATTAAGATATAAGTAGCATACTTTCAGATTTGATAATTGATTTATATATTTTGAAAATAATTTAGATTTAGTAGTGATTATAGCCACTCATATTATTACTTTACCCAACACATGAAAATTTGACATAAAGTAAACAGTTTCATTTTTGAATTTGAATTTGGAAAATATGAATGCATGAAACCACATGACATACAAATTTAACATGTTGGGGAAAGATTCAAAGCAATGAAAGCATGTAAACAAATTCACTTTAATTAAATCCTAAAGACATTCTTATGGAATAAGAAAGTTTAAAATAAATCAAAGTGAATTCAATGTGATTTTATTTAGTTTGAGTTTGATTTAATTTTGAAAAGGTGAGTTGAGTTTGATGTTCCTAACCCATTCCCACATGTGTTTGATATTTTGTTTAATTTTAGATGATTAGATTCATTTTTATATATCGTTAGTTAAGGTATGAATTAAGTAACTTAATTAACCTTACCTACACCACCTTAGTATAGTTAACCAAATAATTATGAGCCAATGAGATGACATAAAACTCACAAGGAATTTAAATTTGTAATGCACCTAGAAGAAAAGGGCCAAATATGCAATTTGGCTCATGATTAATGGTTAATTAAGTTAAGGGTTTAGCTTAAGTAATTTCAAAACACCCTTCACACATATGAATTGGGTTTTGATTTTAATTGAACTTAGGCTATTAAACACCCAAGCATCTACCCAAAGTAGATTAATTAAGTTATGGAAGTTTTAGAATTTTGAAATTAATTAAGGGGATAATTAATGAATTAACCCTTAATTAAGAGAAGATTAAGAAAGAAAAGGGGGTTTAGGGAATAGCTTAGGAAAGTACCCCAAAGTTATTCCCTAAACCTCCTATATACTGGATCTAACCTTAACCAACTCTAATCATTGATTAAAACCACTAATCACACCCTAATTATGCTTAATTAGGTTAAAGGTGTAATTAGGAAATACATATGCAATTCCCCTAATTAAACCTTCAATAAATACCAAGAAAATTAGGGGAGGCAGAAGTCATCCCCTAAAACATACCCAAGACATTTGGGATTAATTAGAGACTTAATTAAAAGGTAATTAGCAAAGTGAAGTTTCAAATAAAACCCAAAATCAAAGAAAAACATAATCAAAATCCATTAAAAATTAATTTTAAAATATTCTAGTTGAATTATCTTTCCATAGAAATTTATTTCATATTTTTCTAAATTTTATTGAGAGAGATATAAATTTTAGAAGATCCCTAGATTAATTAGAATTAATTAAAGCATCCTAACTAATCCTCCATAGCAACGTGGCACGCGGTGTTTACTTGCACGCATCGCATCTATGATCATCCCACTTAAACGTCATCAGTGGTGGTATGGATGCGCTTTGATCTCTTCGATCAAAGATAGACAAATGAGATCTCCTGGTTTTAAAAAGGATAAATCAAATTCTAAATGGAATTATCTCAATCGCCCATAAAATGATGGATGACCAAGATTTCCCGCTCTTCCCCTTAAACAAAGACCATCCATGATCTAGGGAAGATCCAAGCTCGATTGAGCTTGGATTCAACAAAACTTAACCCACACCATCTAAAGCCAATAGGCACACATCTAACAAAATTTACATGAATTGAAAATTTCTTTCACAAAGGACCAACACCTCCTATGGTTGAAAAATTCCATACCTCACGGAGGTGATCACTGACTGAGATCGATGAGTAGCTTCATCTAGTGGAGAAGCCCTGAAATTCAGGCCTTGGGGTTGAGTGACTTGCTCTATGGACCAACACCACTTCAAGATCCTTGCGGCTTTGATCAAATTGCTCCTCTCTTTATGGGAACCCAATGGAAGCTTGAGTGAGCTTATTGGTCATTGAAGAAGTGTGCAAGAGGAATTGGGATGATTGAGGAAGAAAGTTGGATTGGATTGAGCTCCCTTTTTTTACACTATGCAAAACTAAGATGAAGTTTGATTTCACTCTGTGAAGCTAGTTAGCTTCAGCACATGTAACTGAACGTTGAGGAATCATAGTTTGAAATTCAATTAGGGGGAGTATATCTCCCCCTTGAAGGATCGGATGATCGAAAGCTATCATGTCATTTTGATCCAATTGATCACAATGGGAGGGTTGTTTAGGCTGTTAGATGTTTACACATGGTCGATTTGAGACAAGGAGTGGATTGCCAACCTCCCATGTGCTTGAATTTGAGTGGAAGAGGGATTTGGAATGAGCCAATTTAACCCATGGGGTTATTGGCCTTGGGTCCATCAACCCAAACCCATTGGGTTGGGTGCACCACTCTTCATTATGTCTCCTTGAGCATGAAGTGGATATGAAGAGGGTACCAAATTACCCATGGATTAAGCCAAAATTTGTTCTATGCCTAGGGTAGAATGTCATTTTCTAATTTTTTTTAATTTGGATATGTTGGGTATGTGGAGAAACTAGGTTTGGCCAATTTTCATGAGATTTGGAATTCATTTGATAGGGTTTAACTCATGTTGACCCATTTAGATCAAAATGGGTCAACTAGGGTCAAGTTGACCAATTGGTCAAATTGGATCAAACTAAGGATTGGATCAAGTTCATATGATCATTTGAAATGTTTTGGTGGGTTTGGTTTGATTCAATTTGGGTTAGGTTTGTATTTGGGTCATATGACTTCATTTTGGCCAAATGGGTTAAGTTGACCTATTTGACCCATTTGACCTATTTGAGGTAGGTCAAGGGTTGGTTTAGGTTAGGTTAGTCATATGGAGTGGATTGATATCTTTATTTCCAATCAATTTTGGTTAAGTTCAAATTTGGCTCAACATGACCCCTTTAGTCATGTTGAAGGTCAATTGGGCTAGTTAGGGTCTAGTTGGCCAATTGAGGCTTTGGTCAAGTTCAACAAGTGATTTGGAATGAACTTGACCCATTGGTTTGAGTCAATTTTGCTTAGATCAAGTTTTGACACATTTTGACTTTTAGGTCAAGTGGCCAATCAAGTAGTTAGCTCAAATTTTGGTCAAGTTCAAGCATAGGTCATGAATGAACTTAGATCAAGGTTTCAAGCAATGGCCTATGGTAATTTCTGTTATCATTTTTTAAGTTGACTTGGTCAACTCTAGGTTTGACTTGTTTGACCCAATTTGATTTATCATCATCCCATGCATTTATTGTTGATTATGATGAGAGGCATAGTGAATTTGATTCAATCCAATTTGGTTAGATTAGAATTTAGCTCATAGGGTACTTTAGGTCACTTTTCAAGTGAGCCTAAGTTGGTCAAATGGCTTGGTCAAAGCTTGATTTGAGCTTGAGTGATCTTGTATATGGACTTATGATTGAAATATCCATTTAAAAGTGGTTTAAGTCAAAATTTTTTTGATTCATTTGACAATTTCATTTCAAAGGAAGAATATGAAAGGATTTAGATTTGATTTTTTAATTGATTTTGATTTGGTGATTGAAGTTTGTATTTGTATTTGGATTCATGATTGTAGGTTGATTGAATCATGAAGGAAAATCAAGAGTTTGATTTGAAGTTGATTTGCTAAGTTCAAGATTTTAACTTGAAAGCTTAGATTGAGGTGGATTTGAGTTTGATTTTGGAATTGGTTTGATTGTTTGAATTATTTCATTTATATATGTGAATATAAATGAGAATATAAATGGATCATGAGAAAATTTTAAGGTTTTGAAGTGATTTAATCATGATTTAGGCTAAGTCCATTAAAAGGAATTTAAAGGACTTAGGAAAATTTTTGGAGTTTGAAGCTTGATTTTTTTTTGAATTTGGTTTGATTGATTTATTATTATATTTTATTTATATATGTAAATATAAATGAGAATATAAATGAGTTATGAGAAAATCTCATGAATTTGAATTGCTTTGATAATGATTTAGGGTAAGTCCATTAAAAGGAATTTAAAGGACTTTAGAAAGATTTTAGATTTGGAATTTGATTTGATTGATTTGTATTTACATTTCAATTATATATGAGAATATAAATGAGAATAATGTGAAAATCTCAAAGATTTGATTTGGTTTGATCATAGAAAGTTAAGTCCTGGGAAGATTAAGGACTTAGAAAGATTTGAACTTAGGAATCTTGATGGATTTTGATCATGGGTTTCAATCATAGATTTCAATCAAGGATTTGATTTGAGTTTAGAGAAAATCAAATAAGATTGCTTTGATTGGAGGAAATCAATTAAGATTGATTTAGAGTTTGAGAAATTCAATTAGGATTGATTTGGAGTTGGACTTGAAGGAAGAAGGTGATGAGTGGTTTAAGCTAAGTGTAGGAAATTTCCTAACACCCCTAAGGCATGACATATTCCTATGGCCAACCCTTCTAAGTTTCTAGGGCTAGGTTGAGTGTCGACCTAAGCACTAGATGTATCTTAAGACTAATAAACTCTTGAAGTCTAAGAGGAATCCTATGTCTAAGAGGGAGGTGTTGAGAGATCAGTCTAAAAATGTGGTCAAGAGTAATATACTTATATCTTTCAAAGCAAAGATGACTATCGAGGTAACTCGTTGGTGGCACAATAAGTTGAACCAGACCTAAGGGTGACTACTGAGAGAGTGCCGACCCAGGGACTTATCTCAACTCAAAGTAGTCAGGCAATTCCTATAGGGAGTTCTGCTGACACTGCCCTAAAGATAGAATGCTTGCTTGGGAAAGGGGCCACTGGGGGCTTGAATTCCTATTCCATAAGCGAAGATATATTTTGTTTTTTTATATTTGCATGGACCCTTTTGGTTTGCGAGGGACCACATTAAGGAGAAGCTTATATCAGCCTAGTCCTATCTCAGACTTACTAGACCAAGGGAGAATGTGCACATCCGCTGAACAAATTATCCAACCACTTGGGTAGGAAAGGGGGACTATCCAATCCAAAAATAATCGGGTAGTGTCTAAATGGGATCACTAAGGACATGATCCAAATAGAGTGCCCACAGGGGAGGTGCCGCTAGGGGCTTTATCCAGAACCCTGTAAAAGAAAGCCTGTAGGTATTTGATGATTGACTCAAGGAGAAAGCATGAAGACTCACATCTGCTAAGAGTGGTGTATCTACCGGGTGGGTCACCATCAGCATGGCGATAACCAACCTGCCTAAGGTGCCCGTTTGTTTGCAATAATCAGTCTAGAAAGAAGGTGCATAGGCTTATGTCTCTTTAAAGTAGAATTGATCACCAAGATAGTCTATCTTCGACTCGATAGGGGCCATCCGACCTAAGGCGACTACTAAGCTAGGGGTCCTGCGTAGGGACCAAACCCAGGCTTAAAGTAGTCAAGAGGAAAGGAGCCACTGGGGGACTTATCCTAAACCTCAAATATACTCAACCTAGTTAGTGCATGATGGCTAGTTCAAGAAGAAAGCGTAGGCTTACATCCTCTAAACAAAGTCAACATGAGGTAGCTTATTGGCAAGAGGAGGCCTATTGAACTAATAAGGTGCTCATCAATTTGCAATGGTCAAGTTAGCGAAAGTGGGGACTCACATCCGCCAGTGAACATTGGGGTGACACACTAGTAGCATGTCAGCCCGACCTAGAGCAGCTAATGAGTGAGTGCCACAGGGGGCTTGCTCCCACATCAAAATAGCCCGAGATAAAAGATATATATTTATTTGTGTTGTGAAAGAGGGAATATGATGCCGCTTAGGTTCTCTTACACCTATCCTAAACACGTCAAAGAATGGATGAAATGGTGCCCCAGGGGAAATTATGACTCCACTAAGAAAGGATGCCGCTTGGGTTCTCTTACACCTAACTTAGTTGTACTAGTAAATAGATGCCTCTTGGGTTCTTTACACCTATCCTAATAAACGAGGATTGTTTATAGTTTGTGTTTGTGTTGTGGAGGGATAGGATGCCTCTTGGGTTCTCTTTATACCTACCCTAAACATCGATGGCGATTCACAAGCAAAAGATATTTCTAACACATAAGAGATGAATTTGATATGAAAAGAAGTTTTATTGATAATTATTTTCAAACAAGATTTATGGATAGTATTTCTTAAGTAAAGCCCATTGATTGAAAGCATTGCTCTTACAATTTATGAGTTGATAAGATTTTGCTGTGGCCTTCTCTATGACATAAGGGCCTCCCAAGTGGGTTCAAACTTGCCTCCCATCTTTCGACAGGCAATAATTGGTCTCCTTAGAACTAAAACAAGCTCTCCTACTTGAAAAGCTCTAGGACGAACCAACTTGTTATGAGCTTGAATCATTTTAGCTTTGTAAAACTCAAGGTCCTGGCATGCCTGGAGGTGTCTCACCTCCAAACCTTCGAGCTCTTCAAACTGAAACTTGGCATTCTGCTCCGTTGTGATTTTACTACCATCGGCTATCCTTAGTGATAGGAGTTGGACTTCTAATGGTAGAAAGGTAGAATGGCTTCAGACCCATACAGTAAAGAGAATTGGGTAGATTGAGTTGGAGTTTTATATGTGGAGTGGTAAGCCCATAAAACTACTAAATGCCATTGTTATTGTTGTCATCAGTGTCTTCTTTAATATTTGAATGAGAGTTTTGTTGAAGGCTTCTAAGCCATTTTCCCTGGGTAGTAGATGGTGGAATATCTCCAATCTATGTCATGTCTCAGAAATTGATTTTAGTGCTCTTGAATGCGGTACCATTATCGATATAATTCATCGAGGCACCCGAACCTATATACAATATGGTTCTAAAACTGGAGCACATGCTAAGCTATGACCTCTCTAAGTGGGATTGCCTCCGCCTACTTGGAAAAGTAGTCGGTGGCAGCTAGAATGAACCAGTGACCCTTGGAAGAAGGAGGATCGATCGGACCCATTATGTCGATACCCAACACTCAAATGGCTATGAGGCCAATGTAGGATGTAGAATGTTGGGTGGTTGATGTAGGACCACACTGTGTACTTGACATTGGTGGAATCTCCTAGCTGCGTCCATACAATCTATGATCATGGAAGGCCAGTAGTATCCTAGTCTCTTGATCTTAGCTTTCATCTTGGACGGATTGATGTGCTCTACATAAAGCAGTGTACCTGATCATGATCCTACGGGCTTCATGTTTGTCTAGACAACATAACCACATATGATCAAAGGATCGCCGATACAAGGTTCCATCCACGAGAGCATAGGAAAGGGCTCTGTGCTTCACCTAATGTGCTAGTGATTTCTCTTGAGGTAGTTTGCCAGTATATAGATAATCCATGAATGGTTGCTTCGACTCCATCCTTTTTTGGCAATGACAACCTCCCTTCAAGAGAATCTCTTGAAGAGTTCAACATCAATAAGGGATAAGACTTATCTATTTTGGACCCTTATTGGAATGGGCTCATCTTTAGGACATGCCAACTCTTTGGCAAGCTTGGCTAATGCATCTGCTACTATATTTTCTCCTCGAGGAATCTTGTAGAGGGTAACCTTTGGGATTTGGGCCAACAACTCCATGGTATACTTATGGTAATGATGGAGCTTAGGCTTTAGAGCTTTGTAGGACTCAGCATTTTGGTTGATGATTAACTGAGAATCCCCAAAGATGTTGATACTCTGGACACATAGTATAATGACTAACTCGGCGTATGAGCCTCATATTGCATCGTTCTTGGTGCATGGATTGATGATATGAGAATCTCATTACATCACGGTTTGGAGTTAGGAGAACTATTCCTACCCCTACCTTCCTTGGGATAATAAATTGTGGTTCTTCTATTCTTTGAGAGGAAGATGCACCATCAAAATACATCTCCTAGCAGCGAATGCTAGTATCCTCTAAGTTCATAATTTGTTCATTGGGGATGTCATCACTAAGCTAAGAATCAGCAAGAAGTGGGTGTGCTACTAAGAAATCTGAGTGTCCTTTCATGCTGAGGGGAATGTGATGTCAAACTGACAAAATCATGGAACCAATTTGTTTAATGTTGGCATGTCATGAGATATTAGTGGATTGATCTGGATTATATTTACCTTATGAGAAAGCATGTAGTGCCATAGCTTTTGGGATGCAAAAATTAAAGCTAGGCGGTGCTTTTAATAGGTGGTAGTTTACTCAGGATTAGGCGATGGCGAGATAATAGAGCATTTTCTTTCCCTTCATCATTGGTTTGGGCCAACAAAGCGCCAAGGGTCATCTAATAGTGTAGAGGATCAACTTTCTTGGGATAGGTTGCTAGGGGCGGAGGCATCATCAGGTAGTGCTTGATGTCTTCAAAAGTATGCTGACATCTATCATCCCACTTAAACTTGGCATCCTTTTTGACAAGTGTTGAGAATGGTTGGCATCTTCCTGATAGGTTGGATATGAAGCATCTTAGATACGCCAACCACCCTTGGAATGATTTGAGTTGAGTTAGACTTTTAGGGGGTGGAATTTTTAAGATAGCCTTGATCTTTCTGATTTCAATTCCCGTGTTAGACAACAAAGAAATTTTCTAAAGTTACTGAATGCACACTTTGGGGTTCATTTTGAGGTTGTATTGTCTTAACCATTCAAAACTACTCTCAAGTCAAAGAGATGGTCTTCCTTTTCTTTTGCTTTTGATAATGAGATCATCGACATAGCATTCAACTTGATGATGAATGAGTTCATCAAGATTGAGTCATGGCCTGGTATGTGGCATGCATTTTAAGGTGAAAGCATGACCTTATAATAATAAATTTGATCAGTTCAAAAGTGTTTTTTTCAATCCTCGGGGGCCATCTTGATTTGGTTATAGCCAGATGACCCATCCATAAAGAGGAATACTACATGAGATGAGGCAATGTCCATCATTAATTCTAGTATAAGAAGTGGAAATTTATCCTTAGGACATGCCATATTTAGATCCCTAAAATCGATGCATATTCAAATTTGCCCATTCTTTTTCTTAACTGGGATGACACTGGCTAACCAACTAGGATATTTTTCTTCCCTGATAAAGCCATCATCGATCAATTTCTTGATTTTAGTAGTGACCTGCTATTCAATGTCTAATCGCATGCATCTAGGAGCATGCTTTATAGGGTTAGCATTAGGTTCTATTGCTAGTTTATTATGTCGAGGAGATAACGGCATCTCTTTATAACTCCATGCAAAGTCCTTAAACTTAGCTATAACTAAGTCATTGGTTTCTTCTTCATTTAATAAAAAGCTGATGTATGTTAGATGTGGATTATCTTCAGTTCCCAAGTTGATTTCTTTGAGCTCATCAATGGTTGATCTAATCTCTTATTCAAACTCTGGCAGTGCATGTATAACTTCAGGCTCACTTGGGTCATCTGAAGTTTCTAAACATACCTCCTCATAAGATTTAACATGATTTGAGAAGAACTTCAGACCAAATGATTTATGATGAGTAGCATGGTTGTCATCATCGGAGACCCACTCTTGAATCATAGTCTGTCTTGATTGAGGATGTGCATTTGGTTGTCCCATAGCCTTTCAAAGTAGTCTGACCTATGCTTAGACCAAGTATGTGGGATCCCCTTCTTTGCTAGGTTAAGAACACAAGGTGAGTACAAATCAAAAGGTAATTCTATTAAATCTTTTTATGAATCATCCTCAAGTTCTACATTGGCTTCCTGACTTGAGGATGATGCACCCAACAAAAATCTCTTTGGCTTGACATCTATGGATGACTTGGGGGCCTCCTTAACTACTAAACCTTCAACTTTCTAGAAAGAAAGTGAGGTTAGAAATAAGTTTCCAATGTTCTGTTCTACATAATAGTGATTTGGATACATTCATGCTTTGCTTGGAGGCGTGGTCTTCATCCTTTGCTCAATGTCACCTTCAAGGGACCCAAGAGGGGTTGGTTGGCATGCTAACCTCATGAGACTCATCCTCCAAATTGGACTCTAAGTCTATGTGGATAGTGGGTGGTACTCAGCTAGAACATAGCTCTCTTGGTTGGCCACAGGTCTTCCACCTCTAGAGCTCTCAATTTACCTCTTCCTTTACACGGGAGGTGAGTCATCCTACCCATGTGTTCATATGGAGGAACAAACTGTGAATGGAATGTAACATCCGACTCTACCTCTTCCTCGGTGTTTGATTCTCGCTCACTTGTATTTTCATTTTCTCTTCCTTTTTTCTTTTCTTTTTCTTTTCTTTTTCTTTTTCTTCTTTTTTCTTTTGTTTCTTTTTTATTTTGAACATTCACCAAGTTCACGAGAATAGACTTTTTGATTTGGAGGAAGATAGTAGGTGCATCTTCATAAATCTCGACCTCTAATGAGAATGGCTTTAAGTCTCCTTTGACACTCGATTCCACCTCTTACTTTGATGTAGTAGAAGATGGAACCAAGTTGTTTGCATGTATCCAGGCAAAACAAAGCATTGAAAGATGTATCAGAATCTATATAGAACTTGGCTTATGTCTTCCAATCTATCTAGTGGTAACACTATGGAAGCCCCTCTCGCCTTATTGAATCCTCTCAACATCATCGATCTCCTCGAGTTTGAGATATTGATGTCAAGTAGGAAATGGTTTTAGACTCATAATGTTCAGCTATTGATCAACTAATACCACGGAGAGCACGAATCCCCATATCCTTTGTGATGTAGAGGGGCGGTTGTGCTTGGTTGTCCCAAAGAAGGTCTTCATGTGAATGTAACTCCAAGAGATTCTCTTGAATAACATGCCTGCTCTCCAATAGTGGTCAGTTGAGCTAAGCATATTTCTAGATCAAGAAGAGCTTTGATCAATGACTCCCTCATCTCTTTGGATAAGATAAGGGCATCATATATTAGCGGTGGCAACTTTCTTAAGTGGCGAGGACATTGTAGTCAACTCGATGATCCTCCAGCATATCCATGGGTGGAGCATCTGTGGAGGGGCTTCTTGATCACTAGAACCAATGAATTTTTTTTACCCCTTATCACGAGGTGCTAAGGAGGTAGAACTTTGCCCTGGAGGTTGACTTCAATGACTTTGTTAGATGATTTAGTGGAAAGTTCTACGCTTCAGTTCACTACACTTCTCCTATGGATCATCGAGTGGATGACTCTCAATCTCAATGGGTGAACCGAATGATTTAGAATGGAAAATTCATTTCTAAATAGAAAAGGAATGATCAGAACTAGAGTTATCATTATTATTTTGTAGACTTGGAGAGTTTTTGAGAGGAATAAAATCTAGAGTATCAGAAGTAGACAAGATGTAAGTAAAAGCTTTCTTCATTGATTTCTTCTTAGATGGAGGTACATGATAGAAATTTAATAAATTAAGTGAGGTAAGGGGTTTAGTGCCCTTGTCCGATACAATCTCGTAGAAGAGGAGCTAGTGGAAGAAGAGTAAGTCATGATGGATGGAGTCTTTGGACTTGGGCGGTGGTTATTATGCTATCTATCCGGGCAAGTAAGGTGGTGCTTTCTCTGGCATCTACCTCCTTCAAGTTATCCTTAACAACTTGCAAACCTTCTTTAGGATTGGAGATTTGAGCTTCTTTAAGCAAGTAACTTTTTTGATCTTAGAGATGATTTTCTTAGAGGTTTGGGATAGGAGATATCCAACCTTCCTTTTATCTTAAAGATCTCTTGTATCCCCAAGGATTACCCTAACAGAACTAGAGGGTTGTTCTAGTAAATATTCTTTAGGGATGATAATGGCAACTGACTTGTAGCTACACTTAAGCTAGTCCTTAAAAGTAAATCAATCTTCTAATACATGACCTAGCATGCAGTGGTAGGGGTAAAAGTTTGGATCATGACTTCTTGCATCCTCATCCTCTGCTCAGTAACTAAAATTAGGCTTCTTTAAGAGGTTCTTAAAGATCTTCCGACTACCTCCTCTTGAATGAATAAGGCTTATTCAATTATCGAGTAAGAGTAGGTAAATGGTAGCTACGGAGGTGGATAGAGTATACTGTTGTGGGTGGGGATCTTGTGGTAGATGGGGATCTTGAGCGGGTGGCGGTGGAGGCTCTTGTGAGCGAGGTGGCTAATATGATGGCCAAGGTGGTGGCAAAGGAGGTGGTAGAGGAGGCTACTATGCTCGAGGTTTGTCTGGTTGAACCCTGGCTGACTGCTTCCCCTTGTCAACTGCTGTGACTACCCCTGGCTTTTTCTCAAATTCCTTTTATGATTTGGGCTTGTTGACTAATCTTGGAAAGGTAACTGTTTGAGCTCTCCTTGTAGACTAGCCGCCTTATTGATTAATTTCTCAAATGTCTTAATGGTAAACCCTTTAAGCATGAAGGCAACCAGGTCATCAATATTCTTGAGTAGAATTTCAATGGCATGCTATTCAGACAGCTGTGGTTTGCATTTCATACTTAAATTATGCCATCTAAGAATATAATCAATAAAGGACTCACCAGAGTATTGTTGAGCTACAATGAGATCACACATAATTACCCTTTGCTGAGCTCAAGTAAATCTCTTAATAAAGAGCTGCTCCAACTTAGCAAATGTCTTCACTGAACCATTGAGTAGTTCATGCAATCAATATGATGCCTTTCAAACTGAAGAGAGAATAAGAGTGCATCAGCTATTGCAACATCACTCACAAGTGTGCTATGTATGAGGGTTCCCCGCCATCAAAAATTTTGAAGGAAGGAGGCACAAAACCCTTAGGATATTGGACACCATCAAATTCCTCGGTAGGGTCTACCCTTTGGAATAGATGAGCCACCTCGGGCTTGCCAACGCATCCTTCACTTGCTTCCTTGATGTCTTTTTTCTTGCATGGAGGTGTTGTTATCCACATTTCTATGCAAGCTACTCTGATCTCGAAGTGCTTTTGGTACGTAGGATATGCTCTCGGGATGATCATCTCTCATATATCTATGATGCGAGGCATAGTTTTGAAGTGCATGGAGGGATGGTAACAAGTCTTCCATCTTCTCCATTCTTGATGATCATCCTTTTTGTTTAAATCGATGGAGGTGTTGGGTTGAATATGGATGTCTTCCTCAACCCAATACCTTCGATCTGATCTGAGGGGAGCTCCCAGTATCAACCATGTGGACCTGGATCAAATCCTCAAGGAGATCATCCTCATTTGGATCAAAGTTGACCTTTCCTCCTCCTGTCATTAGTCACTCCCAGAAGTTCTCTCTTCTCTAAGTACTATCAAATTCTCATCTAGGGAGCTTTAATCTGGTATAAATACATGGCCCGCTAGTGGAGGGGCTGCTCACTAGAGATGCACTATGCTATCACAGGTCGGCTGGGAGGGTCATGATTTGGAAGAGACATGCTCATGCTCATGGGTGGAGTAGTGTCTGGAGATCCACTATTGCGAGCTGTCCCCTTTCCCCTACTACTGCATTTGTCACTCGATGGTGGTGGTTATGGTGGTGCAACCACGATGCTGTGAAGTCGCCACTCCTTCTTCACCAAAATTGAAGTAGGAGGTCGAATAGGGGAACTTGCCCTCACCTCAGTCGGTGGGGTAGATTAAGTGAGATCCTTTGGTCGTAGCCAGATCACCAATGGAGCTTTTGTCTCCTCGGATGTTATCTTATGTGCCTTTGTAGGCACGGTGGATGGCGCGACCTGAACATATGATGGTGGGCGAGGAGTGGATTGGTGTGGTGGAGACAACACTGACTCTACCCTCATTGGGGCTTTTCCCCATGGTGATGTCAGTATGATATCTTGCTCGGTCGATTAGATGGCACGATTGGAAAATCGAGCAGGATTTGCGGCAAACCTTTGTTGCTCTCTGCTCCTTGCGACTGCCTCCGATTCTCTATCCTATAAATGTGCGGTAACACTCTAGGATGATGGACCTCAAAATCAAAATAATGGACTCACGTCCTGTACCACACTGCACGTAATATTGCATGAGGGCATGACATCCTCTATCCACTAGCGAGCCTCGTGGTATGTGGAGGTGGAGGCAATCCTCCTTGATGTCTCCTCTCCATCGATCGAAAGGGGTGGCTGGTTTAAGAAGGGGAAACCTTATGGGAGATGTTTCTCATAATGTGGGATAGACATCCATCTCTCAGCTCATGATGTGCTTGATCTTGCGGCTCTGTTGCATCCGTTGATGTGTGCTAATTAAGTGGTGTGAGCTAGATCACCTCAGGTAGATGGAGGCTATCTGAAAAAAGCCTTCCCCTTGGGACCCAGGAGGTGCTAGCATGCACACAGTGGTTGTGGGAACAGAATGAGTAGGCTAGGCGAGAAACCTCAACCTTCCTCTTGGAAGGATTCTCGTCATTAGAAGGTATTGGATGATTGGTTTACACCCTCATCAGCTAGGTAGTGGTCCCCCCCTGTGATGCCTCCCTCAAATCCTTGGCCAAAAAAGAACATGATGGGTGGAGCGAGGGAGGCTAAGATCCGGCCAAATCCATCTGAAGGAAGTGAAAACAAACTTGAGGCCATGTCTGCATTGACTAATCATTTGTATGCATTTATTGAAATATAACTTTATCAGTTACGCCTTGATATTTGTTCCATGGAAGTAACAAAAGTTTGGAGTTTTGAACCCACACTCAATACTTCAAATATGTTAAGTGGGGGTTCATTGGAGAGATTTGGATATTGACGAGAGTCTTTGCCATTTGATTTTGATTTAGAACCCATAGTCAACCGATTTAGGTAGGTTGGGTGGGGTTCTAAAATTTGAGGAAGATTTTCTTGGAGATATTTGTGTTTTGTGCATCTTGTTTGAAAATATTGATAGTTTGAAAGACCTCTTAGCAAATTTGGGTATGCTAAGAAGAGGTTGTGATTGTGTCTTTGAAATATTTTTGCTTGTGAAGATTTGATTGTGTGATATTTTGATTTGAAAATGGGGCTTCTTACTTAACAAATTTGGTATGTTAAGTAGAGGCCACATGTGTTTGATTTGTGCTTGATGATGAGACTTTCACTTAACAAATTTGGTATGTTAAGTGAAAGTCAAATGTGATTGTGAGATAGATTTGCTTTTCTTGAAGATGGGAGTTCCACTTAACAAATTTGGTATGTTAAGTGAAAGTCAAATGTGTTTGAGATATGTTTATTTTCTTTGAGAATGAGACTCTCACTTAACAAATTGGGTGTGTTAAGTGAAAGCTCAAGTGTGGTTTAACATGAAAAATTGGATCCTTATTTAACAAATTTGGTATGTTAAAATAGGGATTAAATGTGTTGAAAAGAGACCCCCACTTAACAAATTTGGTATGTAAAGTGAAAGTCAAATGTGTTTATGATTTTGAAAATGAAACTCTCACTTAACAAATTTGGTATGTTAAGTGAAAGTCAAATGTGTTTATGATTTTGAAAATGAAACTCTCACTTAACAAATTTGGTATGTTAAGTGAAAGTCAAATGTGTTTATGATGAAACTCTCACTTAACAAATTTGGTATGTTAAGTGAAAGTCAAATGTGTTTATGATTTTGAAAATGAAACTCTCACTTAACAAATTTGGTATGTTAAGTGAAAGTCAAATGTGTTTATGATTTTTGAAAGAAAAGAACTTATTTAACAAACTTAGGTATGTTAAATGGAGTTTAATTTGTTCTTATGATTTTCAAAAAGGGGGTTCTCATTTGACATACTTGGACATGTCAAATGAGATCTAAATGTGTCTTGAAGTCCAATACTTTGCAAGAAGGAGTTCTATCACAAACAAATGGTGTCAAATATAGAATTGATTTTTCTCCAAGGAAGGGGAACTCCCATTTGACAAATTTGGGTATGTCAAGTGTTCAAATATGTCTTGACTTCTCTTTTATGTGTGTATGATTTATTACTTTTGAAAGGGGAAAACTTCAACTCTAGCACATGTGAAGTATGCTAAGTGGAGTTTCAATTTTATATTATGATTTAATTCAAAATAGAATCTCCATCCAACAAATTTGAGTGTGTGGGATGGGGATATTATTCAAAGAAAATGTGCTTTTGAAAAGACATTAAAATGGTTGATTTTGATTTTTAAAAGAACCTCCATGTAATCATAGGATTTGTTAAACGAGGTTTGGTTATATGTGTTTTTTGTGACTTTTTTGAAAATTTCTTACAAATTTTTGTGTAAAGATCTCTTATTATGTGGATTTTGAAAAAGTGCTTTTGGAAAGACATGTTATTTTGTAGAAGAGTTTTATTTTCTTATTGTTCATGGGATGAACCTTGCCTCACCATCAGGATGGTGAAGAGGTTCTTAATTTTGGTCATCTCCTTTGTTTGATTAATTTTAATTCTCACCTATTGGGGGAACCCAATAGGGATTTTAAGACCTACACGGAGTGAGGTCCTAAAACCTAAAGGATGTTGGAAAGCTTTGCTTAAGGATAAAATAAGCTAAGTTCCAATAGAAAGAATGATAGTCTCGGGCCTATATAAAATATAAGTCCACTATCGATGCTTGGAGACAATAATTGTCTACTAAAGATGGAGAGAGGAACCATCCCCAGCGGAGTCGCCAGAAAAATTTGTGGTGTTTATTTTTGAGATGTGGGACACCACATAGATCTTAGGGGTACTTATTGAAGTGATCGAGTACAACATTAAGGAATGATGTACTATCTCAAAAGATAGAAATCACCACTGTATAATGGATAATCACCTAATAAAGACTCCTAAGGCATGATGGGTCTTCAAATATACCAGAGATCTTTCCCCTACTTTATATGGAAAAGTAAAGTAGGGTTTATTTTATGCGGAGTTCGTTAAGTTCCCTATGGAGGAAAGCTATCATAGTTAATTACATTTTAAGGAATGGGATTCCTTAAGAACACTCTTGATTAAAGTAGAAAATTAAGGTCTCCAAAGATTTCAAGCGACTATCAAAGGATTGTATTTTAGAAAATCAAATGGGATAGATCAAGGAGAGACTTATTTGGAATCAAAGGAGAAAGTAGAAATATTCATGATACTAGGAAGCTAGTGAGCATTCAATCTACCTATATTTGGGCTTTATATTTTTGAAATTGAAGAGAGTTAATTATTTGAGTTGACATTTTATTATATCTTGATTATAATCCCACATAAGATTGTGAAAATGCCTAAGATGTGAGGATTTATGCTTATAGCCAGAAACAACTACCTCGGATCCTAAATCTAGGAGCTTTGAGGGCAACAGACCTAAATCTAAGATAAAAATGGTATATGGTTTACCTCCAGAGAGAATAAAACTCTCTTATAATCACTTGGAGTGGTACCTAACTCCTCTATGCTTTAAATCCATGTAGGCAAGTCTTATGCTTTGCAAGATGGCTATATTGTTTATTTAGAAAGGAGACTAAGTCCTTAAACTCACTCTAAGAGACTAGAGCATGAGTGGTATGAATTCATGACTTAATCTAATACAAATTTTATCAAATTTATTTGATTCTTTTGGACTCTTTATTTTGACACTGACTATGGGATTTTGTATGCCTAAATGCATGAGAACTTGATTATGGGCCAAATCAGAGAAAGGGTGTTCTTCCATCAAAGGCTCTCACGTTAAGCCTTTTATTCTCAGCATAGATGGAAGCCCCTCTTAACAAGAGTGGAAGAATATGACATGCATGATGTTATACATTCATCATCAGCTAAGGGTTGCTAAAATTTTATTATCTTGATTTAATTCCTAGGATTTTATGTGAGGTTATGAATTGTTTTAAAAATTTATTTATGAGTTGTTAATTGGATAGAAAAATTAATTTTATCCTAAGAGCCTACCACATCTAGGCCACACATTCAAACATTAAACATAAAGAAACTAGGAAAAACATACATTTCTAGTGTGCAATCGAAACACAATATCAAATAATTTTATAGACTACCATAAAAGAATAAAAGGCCAATGTGGTTGGGTTCCACACACCAGAAAGAGAAAAAAAGATGGGTAGTAAGCTCTACCCTTATCAACAAATTACAAAATAATACATGCTATGGGGTCTTTTTCTTCATTTCTTCCTTCTCTTCCTTTTGATTTGATTTGCTCTAAAGGCATCATAGACCCTGGACTAAGCTTACAGCCACTTTACTCATCCTAATCCCCATAACATTATCCTAATTCTAATGCAAAATTACATTAAAATAGGAAAAGTAAATCTAGCTACACAAAATAAATGTTAGCTAAACACACCATCATAAACAGTTATATGAATAATTTGGACTTAACACCCGTAACTAGCCACCTGTCATGAGTTATGCTTAGGGGCTAAAAACATACAAAAATACATTTATATTTTTATTACATAGCCAAAGCACAACCCCTAGAAAATATGATTAGTAATCAAGTCCTCCATCATCTAGGCATACTAACATCGTAAAATATTACATCACAAAATAAAACACAACATCATACATAAAACCCTAACTTAGCTAGAAGTGGTGACTTAGTATTCTAATGTGTGTTAAGGCTTGTGTAGCAAGACTTTACTAGGCTTCTTTAGTTTAAGTTTCAATTTGGAGTTTGAATTTGTTTAAATTTTACCTTTGGGTGATTTCAATTTAAATGATTTAATGATTTATTTTTCATTTTTTATTTCACTTTTATTTGGTTAAAATGATGTTTAGGTTTTCAAGAATGAAGAGTAGAATGAATTCCATTTGTAGTAACTCACTTTATTACATCTAACTCTAAAGAATCTAACTAAGGTCCTTAAGTATCTTAATTAGCCCATTTGAATTTGTAATTCATTTGATTTGATTTATTTGATTTGATTTAAATTTAGAATTTGAGTTTGTTTAAGTATTTGATTGATTGATTTTGATTAAATGTGTCGTTTAATTAAATCTTGATAATTCAATATCTTTAATATCTAATGAAGTTTAAGTTTGTTTAAATCCATGTGTTTTGATTGATTAATTTTATATTAGATGTTTTGGTTTAATTAAATCTTGATAATTCAGTATCCTTTAATCTCTAAAAGTTTAAGTTTGTTTAAATTCATGTGTTTTTGATTTTAATTTTATTAGATGTTATGGTTTAATTAAATATTGATAATTCAATATCCTTTTAAATTAATATCTAATTCTTTTCTTTGATTATGGTTATGTGATTTAATTTTATGTTTATATGGTTCATTTATTTGTAGTTTGATTGGATTAGATTGAGATTTTATTTGATTTTAATTGAGTTTGATTCTTTGTAATTAGGATTTTATTTTTTTTTAATCTCATCCATTTGTCATGTTTATCGAAGTTTGGTTTGTGTTTTGATTTCGTACATTGGATAGTTAATTAGTTTATCTTTTTTTGTAGGTTGAATGAGATTTGATTTGATTACATATTAAATTGATGAGAGTCTTTCTTAATTTAATTTAATTTGATTTAATTTGATTTGATTAGCTTTATTAATCTATGGTTTTGCTTAGGTTCAATGTGATTATTAGTAATTAAGAAGTGTGTTTGTTATCATTATAAAGATTTGTTTAATTTTAATTTGATTTCATATTTGTTTAGGTTAATGATGTAATTAATGACTTAATGATTTAGGTTTTATTTAAGTTTTGATTAATATTTAATTGCATTTATGTTTGATTAAGTTTAAGTTTAATATGATTAATTTGATTGACTTAATTAGCTTATTTAAGATGTGTGATCAAATTAATTTAGATTAATTAAGTTTGATTTGAATTTGATTTTAAAAAAGTTAATTTGGTTTATAAGATGATGGATTAATTCATTAAGTTTGCATTAATTAGGTGTTTAATCAATTGGATTAGCTTAAGGGTAATTAGTTTAATTAAGAAATGTATTTAAGTTAATTATTAAATTAAATAAATATTTATTTAATTTTTAATTTGGTTTTATATTTTTTAGATTAATGATGTACTTAATGACTTAATGATTTATGTTTAATTTAAGATTTGATTAATTTAATTGTGTTTTAATTATGTTATTTATGTTATTAAGTTTAAGTTTATATGATTAATTTGATTAACTTAATTAGCTTATTTAAGAGGTATGGTAATTATTAAATTAAATAAAGATTTTTTAATTTTTAATATTTCATATTTATTTAGTTTTTGATGTAATTAATGACTTGATTTAAGTTTAAATTAGGATTTTATTAGCATTTAATTGCATTTTATGTTTGATTAAGCTTAAGTTTAATATAATTTGATTAAATTAATTGTTTATTTAAGAGGTGTGATCAATTAATTAGTAGATTAATTAAGTGTTTGATTTGAATTAATTTTAATGTGATTTATAAAATTAATTTGGTTCATTAATGATGGATTAATTATTTGTATTTAATTAATTAAGTTTGATTAAAGGGTAATTAAATTTTTTAAATCATTAGATTAATCAAGATTTATTTAATTAATAACTTAATTTCCACATAGTGATTTGATTTAGTTAAGTGTTTTACTTAAGTTTGATTTGATTAAAGGATTATTGTTATTACCATCATTATTATTAAGTGAATTAATTATTTATTTCATTTCAATTAAGTTTGATTATTTATGATTAGAGTTTTTTATTTGATTTGATTGATTTATTATGTTTATTTTAATTTCATTAACATGTTTGATTTAGTTATTAGGTTGAAATATTTAATGATTTAATTATCTTATTCCAAATGGATGTGATTTAAATTAATTAAGTTTACTTTAACTTTATTTGGTTTGGTTTGGTTTGATTAATATTGATTATGATGTTGATTTATAATTAATTTAACTTTTAGTTTATTTAATGATTAATTAGTTTAATTTATTTATATTCATTAAGGAGTTTCATATGATTAAGATTCATGCTTAGTGTAGGTTTAGTTATACTAGTTTGACCCATGTTAAAGTTTCCTAAATTTGTTTAATTTTAAGTTTGATTTAAGATTTAATCATATAATTGAGTTTGATTAACTTAAATAGGTTTAAACATATTTTAATTTAATTTCCTCTAAGGATTACATGATATTTTTCTGGTTTGAGGTTTGATTAATGATTGCTTAAGTGTTATTTCATTTCTGATTTTAATTTATTATTTAGATTATTATTTCATTTTAATTAATTCCTCAATTTATTAAATTTTAACCCTAAATATTTATTATATGTTCATTAAGTTTCAGAAGATCATATTATTATTATTAGAATCTTAGATGTTAAATGAAGTGATTTAAGCCATTTTGAAGATTTTTTGTAAATTTTTGAATTTTTATTTAATTTATTTTATTAAAATAGACAATCTGAACTTCAAAATTTAATTTCTCCTAATCCAGAACTCTTTTTTACTTAAGATTTTTATCATAAGTGTGCTTTAACTTTAATTTTAATTCAATCAGACTTGTATATTTAGAGTAATTAATGAAACTTTATTTTTATTAAAATCTAAATTAAGCTCAAAAATTTAATAAAATTTGGGAATTTTGAAATTTTGTGAATTTAAAATAATTTTAAAATCAAAATCAAAATTTTTAAATACATGTATTTTACAATGAGGCGGCACGAAACGAATGCCGCGGCGCCATGGCGCATCGCACGACGTGATGCCGCGATGCGATGCTACCATATAGATTGACGCAAATCGCATCGGGGCGAGATCGCAGCGTACACGACCGGACGTCGCGGAACTGGGATCATCCAAAATGCATCGCCGATCGATCCTAGATCAACATGTGACCAGCCGATCATGCAATCGCGGATTGACGGCATCACCGATGAAGTAAAAAAAGGTATTTTAAAAAATGAGATGAAAACTTGTCCAAATGGACTCATTTTGTGTCGATTCACACCTAAAAAATTTATTTTCTAATTGGGATGATATAAATATAAAATGGATTATCTAGGATAAATTCTAAAAAATTAACACAAATAAAGGATCCTAAGGTCGCTACATTTTTTTGAAAGTTTACCTCACCGGGATGATTTTCTGCGGTGATGACCGAACCTAGTGGGGGAAGAGCTTGAATGATTTGATCTTCACCTTGAAAATGATGTATTTTTGGTGCTTATATCCTCACCAAATCCACATTTTGATGTTTTGGCTCAAGAGAGGTGGGGAAGTGGGTTCTTTTTGGGGAGCTCTTCTAATAGTGGTAGGAAGAGGAATGCCTCATTTCCCTCCTTTTAATAAGTGGCCAAAATCCCTTTTTTTTGAATTTTTTCCAAAGTGTCATTTTTTGCTGGTTGGGGATGGATGATGGATTGATTGAGGACTTTGGATTTTGCTTCAAAGTCTTCTGCTACATATGATCTCCATTGAATGCAAATATGGGGAGGAGTTAAATGCATGTGATGGAGAGAATTAAATGAGTTGGGTGGAATCCTATGGGGAGGATCCATGAGGGATTTTGATTGGCTGATCCCAAATGGGTTTGGGTCAGTTTGATCAAATGGGTCATGGCTTGGTTTTAAGGGATTTGGCTCAATTTGGATCATATTGGGTCATATCAGGTTAGGTTGACCAATTAGTCAAATTGGGTCAAACCGACTTAGGTTAGGTTCAAATGATAATTTGAAGAATTTTGGTATGATTAATTTGATTTAATTTGGCTTAGAATTGATTTTGGCTCATTTGGAATCAAATGGGTCAAATGGGTCAAGTTGACCAATTTGATCAAAATTGGCCAAATTGGCATGGGTTATGGGTTGATTCATGTTCAATTGGCTAATTGAAGATGAATGTTGTCTTCGATTTGAATCAATATAGATTTAATTTGAATTTTGGCTAATTTGACCCTTTAGGTCATTTATAGGTTATCAAGTTGACCAATTGGTCAAATTAAACTCAATATGGCTTTGGTCAAGTTCAATAATAAAATTGGAATGAAGTTAAGCCATTAGTTGTAATCAATTTTGGTTAGATCATGATTTGACCCAATTTGGTCCTTTAGGCCAATTCGGGTCAACTTGGATCGAATGACCAATTGGGCTTAATTTGGCTAAATTGGTGGTTAAGTCATATTTAAATATTGACTTTGGGTTGATTCAAATCATTAGTTTCAATCAATTTTGTGTAAGATGAGTTTTTATTAGTTTTGGTTCATTTTGGGTTAAGGGTGATCAAAAATGACTAAGTTGACTTTATTTTGACAATTGATTGCAATTGATCATCTTGGGGTGATCAACAATGTTATTTTGGTTGATTTTATAGTTGAATATATATATGAGCCTTGGATTGAAATATAAATTCAATGACAAATTTGGAGTCCAAGAGGTTTTGGCTCAATTGAAAGTTTTAAGTCAAAAGGCTAAGAGTTTGACTTGGGTTGACTTGAATTTTGATGATTATAAGTTTTATTTATATTTGGATAAATGATTGAATGAATGATTGATTAGAGAAAAATCATTTTTGACTTGATTTGGATAGAATTTTGCTAAGTCCAAGAATTGGCTTAAAGGGCATAAATTGAGTTTGGATTTGATTTTGATAGTTTTGGTCATTTAAATTTGATTTTATTTATATTTATGAATATAAATGAAGAAATAATTGATTTATAAAGAAATCAATTGAGTTTGATTTGATTAAAGGGAGTTTTGGCTAAGCTTATGAATGTGGTTCATATGGCTTTAAGGGTCTTAGGATTTGAATTTGATTTTCTCAATCATTTGGAGTCAAATTTGAAATTGGATTTAGAATTTGAATTTAAATTTGAGGTTTAGTTTGAGATTTGAATCTGGGTTTAATTTGAGAAGGTGTATATGGAGTGGGTTTAGGCTATAGGATATGTGATTTTTTTAAGCCGTATGACATAGCCTAATCCTGCAGTTAACCTTTCTAAGTCTCTACTCTTAGGTTAAATGTTCACCTAATCACTAGAAGTGCCTTATGACTAAGGAGTTCTTAGTGTCTAGAAGAGTCCTAAGTCTAAGAAGAGAAGGTTAAGAGCTCACTCTAAAAGTGAGGTCAACAGCCAAAGAAACTCGAGGAAGGTGGGAGCTCAACAACAAGAACAATATATTCATGGGATACCATGTAAAGACAACCATCAACCAAGTCAAAGCATTCCTCCACCATTACAATCCACTTCTTCTAGTTCTTGCAGAGTGTTGTATGATAAGGGCACTAAAACCCTTACCCCGTTTACTTTACTTGATTTCTATCATGTACCTCCACCCAAAAAGAAATCAATGAAGAAAGTAGATTCTACTTACATCTTGTCCACTTTTGATACTCTTGATTATATTTATGTTGAAAACTCTCCAAGTCTAAATAACAATAATAGGTCCAATAATTTTGATCCATTCTCTTCTTATTCAAAATCAGACTTTCCTTTTCTGAATCAATTGGTTCACCATGAGATGACTTGGAGTCAATTGACTGAGGGTCCCATAGAAGTCGTAGGTATAGAGAAGTGTAGAACTTTGAACTCTGAGAAGTCAAGTCAACCTCATATGGCAAAGTTCTACTTCATGGGTAGCACTGTGATAAGGTAAGCAAGCAATTTTATTCCAATGAAGATATCCTCCATAATTGCTCCACCTATGGATATGCTTGTGGAGGACTAGCCTAGAGTTGATTACAACATCCTAGCTTACCTTAGAAAGTTGGCAGCTAAGTTAAGCATATATGATGCCCTTATCTTATCCAAAAAGATGAGAGAATCTCTAATAAAGGCTTTTCTTGATATAGAGATATGCTTAGCTCAGTTGATCGCTATTGAAGAGGAGGCACATCGCTTGAGGAACATCTTAGGAGTTACATTCAGTGATGAAGACTTGCTTTGGGATCGAAAGCATAACCTCATCTCTACATCATAGTGGATATGGGTAGATTTAGACTATCATGGGTGTTGGTATTTAGTAGTCAACATTGAGTCCAAGAAACTACTGAGGATCAATGTATCAAACCAAAAAAGAAAGATGATGTCAGAGGATTCAACAACAAGGAGGCTCAGCATATGTTGCCCTTGGAGATAGATGATTAAAGACAAAGCTAAGTTTCAAATTAGACTTAGATACATCGCTCAAGGCTTTGCTAGAGACCATGGATACAAAAGCAACATGCCCCATCCTCTCTACATTAGTGTATGAAGTTTGTGGGAGGTGGGATTGCTTACTGTGTCAAAGGAGATCTCAAGCCATTTTCAGTTCACTAGGTTGTCATATATGAGAATGTGACCTACTACCTCCCTGAAAATCAGAAAGTCTATTCTTGCAAACTTGGTTGAAGTTCAAAAAAAAAAAAAAAAAGATAACTAGGCTATTTTTATTTAGAAAGAGACTAAGTCCTTAAACTCACTCCTTAATGAGACTAGATCATGTAAAAAGACATACTTCAAATGACCTAAATCTAATGCATTTCAATTTCATTTTATTATTATTTTTGGACAATCATTTTGACTTAGGCTAATAGGATTTTTATGACTAATGCATGAGAAATCAAATTGTTGGCCAAAATCAGAAGTATAGAGGTGAGTTTCCACCATCCTCAAAGGTCAAGCCAAGTTCTAGAAAAGGTGAATCCCTCCAATCAAGAGTGAAATAAGATGTATTTGTGCATGATATTATAAAGAAAAGCTCATCCATCTATGGGTTGCTAAATCTTTATCTTGATTTTAATCCTAAGCTTTATGAGGTTATGAGTTATTTATTTTATTTTGAGTTGTTAAGTTGGGTAAAAGATTTATTTTTCCTAAAGAGCCTAATCCACATCCAGCCATACATAAAGCAAGGAAGAAACTAGGAAAAGCATGTCACTTAATGCACAAGCTAAACAAATCATCAATCAATTTATAAAGCTAATTGCAAAAAGAATAAATGGCTGTTTGTGGTCGGGCACTACCGCACAAACCCTAAAATATCAAATTGAGTAGCCGAGCTCTACCCTTATACAACCCGGATTACAAATGAAGTAAATTACAAGTAAGTAAAGGAATTCATTATGATGGGGGTCTTCAAGCTTTCTTTCTTCTTTCTTCTTTTCTTCTTTTGTTCTTCTTTCTTTGGTTCCTTCTTTGATGGTTGGAAGGTGGATGTCCAAGGCTTCACATGGTGCATAAGATAAGATCTTATGACCAATGTTCATCCTAATCCCCCATAAAAAATCATTCCAAAATCCTAATTATACAAATTTTTACATGAAAAGGAAAAGGGAAATCAAACTAACACATGCAAAACAAAGGTTAGTTAAATCACACCACACAAATCCCAAGAATGTATATTGGACTTATCACCCCACACATGGGTGACTAAGTCCACCTAGCCTATGGATTATGCTAGGGTATAAAGCACCTGCAAGCAAAAGCATCTATTTTTTTTATTTATTTATGATAGGCCCCCTTAAGCACAATCCACTACGAAAAGAATAACTTAGACTAAGCATACCATTCATTCTACAAGCATACACCCTAACATCAGTCTAAAACATATATCACAAAATAAAATAAACATCAAACCATGCACTTAACCTAAGGCTAGAAGTGGTGACTTAAAGTGTGTGCTTTGAAGGTTTGTGGTATGCTTAACTAGGATTTTAGGTTCAAGTTTTCTAAGTGCGAAGGACATGTTCAACTTAGAGGAAGGTTTCATTTAAGTTGTTTAAGTATTTTGGGTTTGTTTTATTTAATGTTTTAATTTGGTTTAAGTGAAACCTACAATTAATTACTAAGTTAAGAAGAGAAGAAAAGAGAAGAGAACTTCTCTTTCCTTCCCTAACCTTAAGTAATTTCTAAGGTAAGTTCAAATTTTAATTTCATTTAGATGAATGTTTTGATTAAAACTTTTAATTAATCCTAAGTTTATATAAACTCTAAACCAAACCTATTCAAAAAGAAAAGCATTTTAAGATTAACTAAAATGAATCAAAATGCACATAACATACATTACTTCAATTCTTTCCCAACATATATAACATGCATATGGATGGATCCTAAACATATCTATACATGAAAATGAGAGTAATTAACATACTTTATGATGCATGCTAAATAATCCATTTAAGAAAATTTAGAAGTTAATATGCATTGATTTTCTTAAGTAGAAAAGGTTTTCCTTATCCAAAATTTCACATACATTCATGAAAGTAAGAAAGGCATAAGTGAGTACAATACAACTGTGAGGTGTAAGGTACAAGACCTACTTAGGGCTACTTAAAGCTCGCAATCTTGGGGTTGTCCGTATCTATATACCACTTTCTTTAAATACAAATATCCATATAAAAGAAATGAAGTGGAAAAGGAATATGCAAAAGTTGTTTAATAGATTTGTTTTCTATATGCAATTTATTCATGCAAGTGTAGGAAATATTTCTTAGATGATAGCATAGGGATGAGTAAGGTATAGAATTAAATAAGAGTTGGGTTCTTTTCAAATGAACCCTACATCTTACCAACTCATATTCAAAACTATGCTAACATAAGATAGAAAGAAAGAAAGGCTACACTAAACATAACTTTATAATCCATCACTTGCAAGCTCATAATTAAGATATGAATAGCACACTTTTAGATTTGATATTTGATTTATATGTTTTAAAAATATTTTGGATTTAGTAGTGATAATAGCCACTCATATTTTACTTTAGCCAACACATGCACATTTGACAAAAAGTAAACAATTTTCATTTTAAAATTTGAAACATGACATTATGAATGCATGAATCACATGGAACTTAACATGTTGGGAAAGATCCAAATCAATGAAAGCATGTAGACAAACTCACTTAAATCCTAAAGACATTCTTAAGGAATAAGAAAATTTAGAATAAATCAAAGTGAATTTCTAAATGATTTTTTGTTTAGTTTGAAGTTTGATTTAATTTTGAAAAAAGGTGAGATGATTTTGTTGTTCCTAACCCATTCTGACATGTGTTTGAAATTTTTGTTTAATTGTTAGATAATTAAATCCATTTTTAAGCATTGATCAGGTTAATGTAAGAATTAAGTGGCTTAATTAACCCTTACCTACACCACTTTAGAAAATTAACTTAACTAATTATGAGCCAATGAGATGACATAAAACCCATAAGGTATTTAAATTTACAATGCACCTAATAATGAAAAGGCCTAATACAATTTGTCTCACAATTAAAAGTTAATTAAGCTAAGGGGTTTTAGCTTAAGTACTTTTAAAACACCCCTTCACACTTATGAAAGAGGTTTTAATTTTCTTAATTGAACTTAGTCTATTAAACAGCTAAGCATCTACCCAAGATAGATTAATTTAGTTCCGAAACTTTTTAAAATTTTTGAAAATTGATTAGAGGGGATAATTAATGAGTTAACCCTTAATTAAGAGGGGACTAAGGAGAGAAAAGGGAGTTTAGGGAATAGCTTAGAGGAAATGCCCCAAAATTATTCCATAAAACCCCTAGTCATTGGATCTAACCTTAATCAAACTTAATCATAGGGTAAATCTACTAATCACATCGTAATTACCCTTAATTACATGAAAGGGTAATTAGGGAATGAGCTAGCCATTTTCCCAATTAAGCTGTCAATAAATCTCAAGAAAATTAGGGGAGGTAGAGGTCATCCCCTAAAATGAACCTTAGAAATTTGAGATCAATTGGTGACTTAATTAGAGAATAATTAGCTAATTAAAATTCCTAAAAAAACCCAAATTTAGAAAAAAAAAGGTGAATTCAAAATCTATTGAAAATATTTTTTAAATATTTTAGATGAAATTATCTATCCAAGACATTTTTCCTTTTATTTTTTTAATTTTTCTATTAAGAGTTATAAATTTTTGAAGTTTTCAAAATTTAATTAATTAAAATCTAACTAATCCCACTTATCTGGCTCACTGACGTGCATGGCGTGCGTCAACACACATTAGTGAGGGGATAATTTATCACCTCACAAAGGTGATGACGACGTACGCGCTAATATCCTTGGGTAAGATAGATGGGATGGCTAAGGATAAATAAGAAATGATTTTAAAATGTGCTAAATAATCTTCCATCTAAAATGCGAGGATGGATGGCTGAGATGAGCCAAGTTCTTCCCTGAGGATTAATGGAGACCGTCCATGATCCAAGGTGAGATCCAAGCTTGATCTAGCATAGAATTATTCAAGACTCAACCCACACCATCTAGAGAAATAGAGTGGCCAATCCAACGGTGGATTTCACATGCAATGAAAATTCCTTTCACAAAGGACCAACACCTCATAATATAAGTGGTTGAAAAATCACATACCTCGTTAGAGGTGATCATCGGTGCTCGAGATCAATGAGGTAGCTTCATATAGTGGAGACGAAGCCCTGTTGAAGTTCCTAGGCCTTGAGGTTGAGTGGATCAGTGGGTGGACCAACTCCTCTTCAAGATCCTTACAACTTTGATTTAAGCTCTTCCTTTCCTCTAGAAATTCAAAAAAAAGCTTAGGCCAATTCAACTTAGTCCCTAGATCAAGTGTGCAAGAGGAATTAGAAGGAGATTGAGTGTAGAAAATTGGAATGTGCTCCCCATTTTTCTGCAAAAGAATGGGAAATTCAAATCCTCTCTAGGGACCTTGGGAAAGCTCTTTGATGATTGCTAAAGGTTCCTAGGCTCCAATCGAGTGTGAGTCAAGTTAATTTTCATTGAATTAGGGGGAGTATAATTCCCCCTATGGCAATCGACTGCCCGATAATGTCCATGTCATTTTGATATAATTGACCATGTGGAGTGAGCTGTTTTGATGGTTTTGAGTGTGCATATGGTCGGTTAGATCCTGCCAAATTCCCATGTACTGAAATTGAGCTTAGGAGGGAAATTGAAAACTCAATTTCAAGCCGTAGGGTCGGGTTTGGTCTATGGATCAAATGGGCTAACCCAATTCCATTGGGTTGGGTGCACCACTCATCACTAAGTCCCCTTGAGCTTTTAGGAAAGCCTCAAGTGATTGTGAAGAGGGTATGACCAAAATACCCATGGGCTAGGCCAAAATTTATTCTATGGCCCAGGGGTAAAATGGTCATTTTGTATTTTTTTAATTTGGGTATGTTTGGTATGTTGAGAAAATAGGTTTGGCCAAGTTTCAATGGATTTGGAATCCATTTGATAGGGTTTGGCTCATGTTGACCCATTTAGGTCAAAATGGGTCAACTTGGGTCAAGTTGACCAATTGGTCAAATTGGGTCAAGCCAAGGGTTGGGTCAAGTTCATATGACCATTTGAAATGTTTTGGTGCCATTGGTTTGGTTCAATTTGGATTAGATTTGGTTTTGGCTCATAATATTTCATGACCTTACTAAGGATTCAGTAAAGTAACTATTTTTTTATATGAGACCTTTCTAATTGAATGAAAAAGAATGAAAAAAATGGATATCATTAGATAGATAAAATAAAATTTTTTGGATAATCCTACTTTATTCTAATTTATTCTAAACCAAAGCTTAGTAATTGGTAATCGTTCTTGAACCAAGGAAGGGGTTTTTATTTTTTCATTTGATTTGTTGAATCCATAACTGTTTGAATTGTATAATCTCCAATTATTGAAACTGGAAACTGACCTAAAAAATTTTTATTTGACTCATTTGACTCATTTGACCTATTTGGGGTAGGTCAAGGGTAGGATTAGGTTTGGTTAGTCATATGGAATGGATTGATATCTTTGTTTCCAATCAATTTGGGTTAGGTTCAATTTTGGCTCAACATGCCCCCTTTAGGTCATGTTGGGTCTAAGATCAATTGGGCTAAGTTGGGTCTAGTTGGCCAACTGAGGCTTTGGTCAGGTTTAACAAATGATTTGGAATGAACTTGACCCAATGGTTTGGATCAATTTGGCTTAGATCAAGTTTTGAAACATTTTGGTCCTTTAGGTCAAAATGGGTCAACTTGGGTCAAGTGGCCCAATTGGGTTAGGTTAGGCTCAAATGTTGGCTTGGTCAAGTTCAGACATAAGTTAAGAGTGAACTTAGATCAATGATTTCAATCAATTTGGCCTATGGTGGAATTTGGTTATGTAAGGTTTCATTTTTGGTTAAGTGTTGACTTGGTCAACCCTTAGGTTTGACTTGATTTGACCCAATTTGATTGATTGATCATCCCATGATGATTGTTGATCATGATGAGAAGGATATATGAGTTTGCTTCAATCCAATTTGGTTAGGATCAAAAGTTGGCTCATAAGGGTACTTTAGGTCACTTTGGGTCAAGTGAGCCTAAGTGGGTCAAATGGCTTGGTTAAAGCTTGATTTGAAGTTGGTTGATCTTGTATATAGACTCATGATTGAAATATAAATCTATTTACAAGAGGTTTGAAATCAAATGGATTTTGATCCATATTCAAAGGAAGAATATGAAGAGGTTTTGGGTTTGATTTTTTATTTTGGTTTTGATTGTTTGATTGAAGTTTGAATTTATATGTGAGCTCATGATTACAGGATTGACTGAACCATAGAGAAAATCAAGGGTTTGTCTTGATTTGAAAGTATTTTGGCTAAAAATTTTGACTTGAAAAGGCTTGGGTGGATTTGATTGATTTGGATTTGATTGTTTGAATTTATATTTCATTTATATATGTGAACATAAATGAGAATATAAATTGATCATGAGAAAATTTGAAGGATTTGAAGTGGTTTTATCATGATTTGGGCTAAATCCATTAAAAGAGAATTTAAAGGATTTAAGGAAATTTTTTAATTTAAAATTTAATTTTTGCCTTTGATTTGATTGATTTATATTTATATTTCATTTATATATGAGAATATAAATGAGAATAAAAATATGTTTTGAGAAAATCCCATGAGTTTGAAATGGTTTGATCAAAGTTTTGGTTAAATCCATTAAAGGGAATTTAAAGTATTTAAGGGAATTTCAAGGGTTTTAAATTTGGAATTTAATTTTTAAGTTGGATTTGATTGATTTATATTTATATTTCATTTATATATGAGAACATAAATGAGAATACAAACATGTTTTGAGAAAATCCCAAGGGACTTAAGAAAATTTTCATGAGTTGATTTTGAATTTTGAATTTATTTGATGGGTTTGAATTTATATTTCATTTATATATGTGAATATAAATGAGAATATAAATGGAGCATGGAAAGATCTCAAAGATTTGAATAGGTTTGAATCATGATTTTGGTTAAGTCCTTAAGGGAAAATTAAGGACTTAGGCCAAATTTGGACTTAGAAATTTTTTATGGATTTTTGATCATGGGTTTCAATCAAAAGTTTCAATCATGAATTTGATTTAGATGGAGTTGACTCAAATGAGATTTGATTTGGAGTTTTGACTTGAAAGAAGGAAAGGGAGGAATGGTTTAAGCTGAGGGTAGGAAAATTTCCTAACACACATAAGGCATGAACTATTCATATGGCTAAACCCTCTAAGTCTTCTAGGGCTAGGGGAGTGTCCACCTAATCACTAGATGTGTCTTAAGACTAAGGAACTCTTAAAGTCTAAGAGGAATCCTATGTTTAAGATGGAGGTGTTGAGAGCTCATTCTAAAATGAGGTCAACAAAGGGTGCCCAGGTGTGTGACCACCGTACACTGACGCATTGGTGTGAAATGATCAACAACACCTAAGATCACAAGCATTAGCAGAAACAATCTATCCTTAACCTAAGGAGTAGAAAGGATCCATAGCATAATGCAATGTGGCTCTACTTATGTCCAAGATATAAGAGAGATGGAAAAAGCCCACTAAGGGATAGAGTGTGAACCTTCCACTAGGGAAACATGTTCAAATCATCCACAAGGGGATGAGAGGTTTGATTTGAGTTTCGCTGAGGGAGAAGGTTGAATTTGTTTCAATTTTATTGTTTGATTAATTTGTTTATTTTAGATTTTTTTGATTAGACTTCACGGGGGTAGAAAAGTGAACTTTCCACTAGGGAAGCAAGTTCAAATCGTCCACAAGGGAGGGGTTTTGAAATCCACCAGGATTCTAACCCATGGGGACAAAGATTTGCATCTCGCTGAGGAGAAGCAAAAGGAGTGATTTAGATCAATTGTTTGTTTCTTTTTGTTTCATTGGCTTTGTTTGTTTTAAATTTTTAGATTTTAGATTTTGGATTGAACCCTGTTGGTTTGCGAAGGATTGCACAAAGTAGAAGCCATGGAGGCCTAGGTCTAACTCAGATTTACCAATCCAAAGGGGAAGTCTACTAGAAACATAGTAGGACTAACCAACCAAAGAGATGCCTTTCAGTACACCGTAGCTGTACTAGGAAGAAAGTGTAGTAGACTTACATCCTCCAAAGTAGGGACCGGTTGCTAGGGTAATCTATCGATAAGGCAACAAATTGAACCCAACCTAGGGATGACTATTGAGTGAATGCTGCTGGGAGACTTAAATCAACTCAAGAATAGTCAAAAATTTTTTTTTTTTTTAGATTTGTTGTTTAGATCATGATGAATCCTATTGGATTGATATGAACTACACTGAGTAGGGGTCATGGAGGCATAGACCTAACTCAGATTTACCAATCTAAAGAGAGTAGTCTACCAACCACAAGGTAGGACTATCCAACCAAAGGAGATGCCTTCCAACATGCAATGGTAAAGTTTTAAGAAGAAAGTGTAAAGACTCACATCTTTTAGAAACAAGGAACCACTGGGGTGATCAGTTGCTTTGGACAATAAATCAAACCCGACCTAGGGCTGACTATTGAGTGAATGTTGTTGGGGGACTTAAATCAACTCAAAGATAGTCAAGATTAATTTTCATTTTTAGATTTATTGTTTAGATCATGATGAATCCTATTGGTTTGCAATGAACTGCACTAAGTAGGGGCCATGGAGGCATAGACCTAACTCAGATTTACCAATCTAAATGGAGTAGTCTACCAACCACAAGGTAGGACTATCCAACCAAAGGAGATGCCTTTCGGTATGCAATGGTCAAGTTTTAAGAAGAAGGCGTGAGGACTCACACCTTCTAGAAACAAGGAACCACTAGGGTGATCGGTTGGTTTGGGCAACAAATTGAACCCGACCTAGGGCTGATTGTTGAGTGCATGCTGTTAGGGGACTTAAATCAACTCAAAGATAGTCAAGATTAATTTTCATTTTTAGATTTATTTTATTTAGTTTTTTAATGGATTTCGTTGGTTTGCAATGGATCACACTGAGAAGGAGCTTATGTCAGCCTAGACCTATCTCGATTTACAATCAAAGGGAGTAGTTTCCGAATGGGAGAAATATCCAACCAAAGGAGTGCCTTGTTAATGATCAATTGAAGGGAAGAAAGCTGGACTCAACTTTTACTAAAAGATCACTGGGGTTGTTTTGCAACAAATCGAACCTAACCTAGTGTCGCCACTTTGACAATCATGCTAAAAAAGAATACGCCATAGCCTTTACATCTTTCAAAGAGGAATGAGTAGTAACCGCTGGCAAAATAGATCGAACACGACCAATACTACGAGTAAGTAATGAGAATTTATCTAACGTGGTCGCAATTCCTATAGGTTTTGCTGACACTACCCTAAAGATAAGATGCTTGCTTGGGAAAAGGGGCCCTTTGGGGGCTTGAATTCCTAATCCACAAGCAAATTAATTTTGTTTGTTCATTTTAATTTATTTTAACACGGACCTTGTTAGTTTGTGAGGGATCAAATTGAGAAGGAGCTTATATCAGCCTAGACCTATCTCAAATTTATTGAACCAAGGGAGAATCTGCATATCCACTAAACAGATTCTCCAACCACAGGGGTGGCTACTAGGAAAGGGGGACTCTCCAATCCAAAGTAACCCGAGTAGTGTATAAATGGGGCCGCAAAGGACGTGATCCAAATAGAGTGCCCACAGGAGATGCGACCACTAAATGGCTTAATCCAACACCCTGGAGAAGATGACATGGCTAGTCATACATCCAATAGGTATTCGTTGTTCTACTCAAGGAGAAAGTATGAGGACTCACATCTGCCAAGAGTGGTGTACTCACCGGGTGAGTCGTGATACATCAACCAACCTAAGGTGCCCGCCATTTGCAACAATTAGCCTAGGAAAGCTTGGGGACTCACATCTTCCTATAGAAAACTAACCCGGATAGCTCACACCAAAGATATACCTATCCAACCTAGAGTGACTACTAAGTGAATGGCACTAGGGGACTTACATCTACTCAAAAGTAGTCAAGGGGAAAGGAGCCTATGGGGGACTTATCCTAAATCTCAAACATACTCAACCGACTTAGAGCATGATGGCTAGTTCAAGAAGAAAGCATAAGGCTCACATCTTCTTAAGCAAAGTCAACATGAGTTAGCTTACTGGCTAGGCAGTGAAGTCTACCATAATAATAAGGCACTCATCGAGGACTCATATCTTCCAATAAATGACCACTAGGGTGACATACTAGCGAGGTAGTATGTGGACCCGATCTAGAGTAGCTAATGAGTGAGTGCCACAGGGGGCTTGCTCCCACATTAAAATAGTCTGAGATAAAAAGTTTTATGTTTGTGTTTTTTGCATGTGTTACAAGGAATAGGATGCCTCTGGGGGACTCTTATACCTACCTTAAAACACGCTTGAATATTAATGAAATGATGCTATGGATGGCAACAAGGATTCTCATTAAGAAAGGATGTTGCTGAGGGACTCTTACACCTAACTTAATTGTGCTAATTGAAATAGGATGCCTCTCGGGTTCTCTTACACTTATTCTAAAAGCATTGGGAGATTGTGTTTGTGTTGTAAAAGAGGGATATGATGCCACTAGTGGACTCTTACACCTACCCTAAAACACATCACGACAGATCCACAAGATAAGAAAATAACACTTCCATTAATTCTTTAAAAGTATCTTACTCAAGTCCTACATCCAGCTCTGGACTTGAGGATGATGAACCTAAAAAGAATGTCTTCTGCTTCATTTCATTGAAATACTTAGGGACTTTCTTAACAATCAAACTTTCAACTTTCTGAGATGTAAGTGAGGTAAGAGCTACGGTTCCCAACTACTGCCTGATAGTTCTACATAAACCAAATTTGAATGCTTTGCTTTACTTGGAGCCCCGATCTTCGTCACTATCTAGAATGAAAGTCACCTCCAATGGACCCCGCTGAGAGGGGTTGGATGGTATACTAATCACATTATACTTATCCTCTGAGCTGGATTCCAAGTCAATGTGAATAGTAGGGGTACTCCTGTGAACTGGAACATGACCTCTATTGGCTGAAGGCCAACTAGGGGGTCTCCCACCTCTGGATCTGCCTCTATTTCTTCCTCTACTGCTGCCTAGTGGAGGTTGAGCCATTCTACCAACACATCCATTTGATGAGAAAGGACGTTATAATCCACCTTGGGCTGGTCTTCCACAAGCATATCCAAAGATGGAGCATCCTGTGGAAGGGCTTCTCGATCTTCAGTACCAATGGCTTGTTTCCCTCTATCTTGAGGTGTTGTCCTAAGAGGTAGAACCTTCCCACTATGGAGGTTGACTTCGGTGATCTCTTAAGGTAAGGTGGTGGAAGGTTCTACTTGCACTTCAGGCTCACTTATAGCTTCTCCTATGGAACCCTTGGAATCAGATGATTCCAAGTCTATCTCAAGAGGTGAACCTGTAGTGTTCAGAGTTGGAAAGTCCAACTCTGAATAAGAAAGAGGAAGATCATAATTGTTATAGTTATTTAGACTTGAAGAGTTAACGTTTGGAATAGAAAAAGATAACTCATTAGAGGAGACATAGATATAATTTAAATTAGCTTTATTCTGCAATTTTTGGAAGGTTTTGGAGGTACAAAGTAGAAGTCAAGTAGAGTGAGTGGAGTAAGGGATTTGATGCCCTTATCTGGTAATACAAGAGATCTACTAGTAGAATAAGAACTAAATGGAAGAAGTCACCGGTGTGGAAACCGCAATCAAGGTCGGAGGTCGGACACCTGGGTGGCTGTGCTAAAGGGCTATCCCGGGCCGACACATGCTGCTGCTGCTGTTGAGCTCTTCCTTTCCTAGAGTTGACACTCGTAACTTGCAAACCTTCTTTGGTGGTGGAGGTTTGAGATGACTCAGGCACCTGTAAGGAAAGCTTCTTGATCTTTTGGACTATCTTCTTAGAGGTACGGGATAAGGAGATATCCCAACCTTCTTTAGTTTTGGTAGGATCACTTGTATCCCCAAGGATTATCCTGATGAAACTAGAAGGTGGTTCCACAAGGTATTCCTTCGGGATAACGACAGCACCGGTCTTGAAGCTGTGTTCAAGCCAGTCCTTGAATGTGAGGAAATCCTTCAAAATGTGGCCTAGCATTTGGTGGTAGGGGCAAAAGTTTGTATCATGACTTTGCTAACTTCCTCCGATCTCTTAGGCTCAGGTAGCTGGAAATCATGTTTCTTTAAGAGATTCTTAAAGATTTTCCTAATAACCTCCTCTTAAAATAATAAGGTTTATTTAACTTATCTAAAAGAGTAGGTGGACCATAGCTACTTGGCGGCGGGTATGCATGCCACTGCTGCTGCTGAAATGGCTGAGGTGGTGGTTGTGCTAGCCGTGGAGGCTACGTTGGAGGCTGGCAGGGCTACCTCGGTGGTGGTAAAGGAGGTGGAGTCTACTGAGGTCGTGGTATCTCAGACTGATCTCTAGCTAGCTGCTTTCCCTTATCAACTGCTACTACTGCTCCAGGTTTCTTCTCATACATCTTTTGGGGCTTCTGCTTTGGCAACTATTTGGCCTCTTCTTATAGACTAGCCGCCTTGTTGATTAGCTTCTCAAATGTCTTGATAGTGAAGCCCTTAAGCATGGAGGCAATCGGGACATGGATATTCTTCAAGAGAATCTCAATGGCATGTTGTTCACACAATTGCGGTTCACACTTCATACTCAGGTTACACCATCAGAGAATATAATCAATGAGGGACTCACGGGTGTCTACAATGAGATCACCTACAAGAACCCTTTTGAAGCTCCAACAAATCTCTTGATGAAGAGTTACTCTAACTCATGAAATGTCTTATCAACCTAGGCGCTCAAAGATACCAATCAAAAGTAATTCCTGCTAGGCTACTAATAAAGAGTCTAAAGAGTAATGCATCGTTGCCACCTGCGTTGTAACAACTGGCTCTGAAATGCGCTATATGTTGCCCTGAGTTCCCAATGCCATCAAAGCTTTTGAAGGAAGGAGGCACAAAACCCTTAATGGAATGAAATCAAATTCTGGTAGGGTCTACCCTTTGAACCGATGATCCTCCCTTGAGCCAAAGCTTCCTTCACCTGCTCAACCATGGATTTTAGATCTTTTCATGTATGGAGGTACTTTTCATACCTTCCTATATAGCTACCTTGCTCAATGGGAGGTAAAGTCTTAACTGGTCTAAGACATGCACTAGCTCAGCCGACCGACATCGACGTATTGGGGATGAATTGGGCTTACATCAATGCTAACAAGTCCTCGAATCACATGGTATCCTATCAATCAATCCTTTACCCTTAATTGATGTCGAGGTATTCACTATGTGTCTCAATCAATCTCATCACCTTCCATAGCTTGTTGTTCTCTAAGAAGAGAACCTCTAGTCTCAACCATGTATACACCAGCTAAATCCCCCATCAAGTCATCTTCATTGGGATCGAAGCTAACTCTTTCTTCATCAAATCATACCATAAGATCTCCTTCCATAAATAGTGTGCCACTATCTCATTTGGAAGATCATCTAATGGTACAAATGATCTGGTCGGGTGATCTATCATGAATCAGAGGCAACCTCACCTCATCGGGAGTCAATCTTGTGGGACTGCATCACTAGAAGAATGATACTCACTAATACCGCGTAATAAGGGTAACAATTAGGATGATCATCTACTACCGAATCAATGTCATCCGGAATATCAGATGTCACCATCTCCACATCTAAACGGTGGAGTTGGTGAAGGAACGACCATGACACTGTCGCCATTCCTTCGCACACCACTAGGGAAAGTCGAAGAAGAGAGCTCGCCTACCACAATGGTGGTGTAGAGGGGTAAGATCCCTTGGATAATCGATCACCAATGGGGTATTTTCCAGATGCCTTCATGGCCTTAGATGGAATGGGTGATCAAACCTGAGAGGGCAAGGGGTAGGGTGGAGACATCCACGCTCTACGTGAGCGCCCTCTATGGTGATGGTCCATGAGGAGAATACTATCATGGTCGGGTAGCACGCCGGAGAAAATCTATCAAAGCAAAAGCTGACCGACACCAACCTCCGTCACCCATGCTAGTAATGTGATGCCTCAGCCTCTCCAATCGCCCCCACTGGGGGGGATAGATTGAAGGTCAAACCGGGTACCGACTGAAGGCATGTTGCCACTGCATTGAATAGAGTGGAGGTCAGTGTACAACCTCCTGCTCCTAGAAACTACAGGCTAAAAGTGCATCACTAGAGGAGGAGATAAACGGATCCTCACATCCTCTATCCAGAGAGAGGATGAATTTTTCAAACTGGTGAAGTGATCATGGGAGACTCATCCATGGCTGACCGAAGCCTTAAGCTCTCACTATCCGGTATGGAACCGCTTGACCATGCTTCCTGGGAGTAGGATGAGAGGAGTGTGAGCTAGACCTGTACTCAAATGTTAGGGAGAAAAACCCTAAAACCAGAAGAGCCTTACCCTTGGAGGGTACAGATTGTAGGGTGCTAGCACGCACCGGGGCAACAGGGGCAACTCTAGGACAAACTACAACTAGAACTACCATTATCGGTAGAATCAAGTTTGTGGTATTGCCACAATTTTCTCCTCTTCAAGAGGATACATCCAAATCGTAAGTTCACCCGATGACGGCTCACCACCTTCTTCCGCCGGGTGAGGGGAATGCCTCACAAGTGATATTGGCCCCCTCAAATCCCCAACCAAAATGGATCAGGTGTGTATGGTCCAAATTAGGGAAATCAGCTTGATCTAAAGCAAGGTCTATGCCATGAGGGAAGGTAAAGACAAACTTCTGAGAACTGGTCATTGCATTGACTATAGTAAACTGAATAACTGCAGACCAATCTAAAAGAATCTGTAATGAGCAATAAACTTGTATCAATTTTCTATCTCCAAATATTTTTTTTGAATATTAAATATTGAAAATTTGAACCCACATCCAACAACTTGGAAGTGTTAAGTGGGGTTCAAATAGATTTGAAGAAATTGATTGAAAGAGGAATTTGACTATGAATCCAACTTCAACAAATTTCAGTATGTTGAAATATGGATTCAAAATTTTGATAGGATGCTTCCAAAGGTTCATGTTTGTTTTAAATTTGAATTTTTGATTTTGAGGATACTTTCCTTTAACAAATTTGGGTATGTTAAAGTAAGGGTCAAATTGATTTTGTTTTTGTTTGATCGTTTTAGAATTTCATTCACTTAGCAAATTTAGGTATGCTAAATGAAGTGTTTGAGAATGATTCTTTCTTCTTTGTGAATTTTGTTTTGATTTTGTAAAATTTAGAATTCTTACTTAGAAAATTTAGGTATGCTAGGTGAAGAACCCAAGTGTGATTTGCTTGATTTTTTTTTGAAAATAGGATTCTTAACAAATTTAAGTATGCTAAGAAAATCCTAAGTGTTTCATTTTTTTTTTTGAAAATGTAGGATCCTTAGCAAATTTAGGTATGCTAAGAAAATCATAAGTGTTACATTTATTTTTTGGATTTATTTTGAAAGTAATAGGATCTTTAGCAAATTTAGGTATGCTAAGAAAATCCAAAGTGTTTCATTTGTTTTTTGGATTTGTTTTGAAAGTGGTAGGATCTTTAGAAAATTTGGTATGCTAAGAAAATCCTAAGTGTTTCATTTTTGTTTTTGAAAAGATCGGATCCTTAGTAAATTTAGGTAGAAAGAAAATGCATTTTGTTTTTTATGTGTTTTGAAAGTGGAGATTCAACTTAGAAAATTTGGTATGCTAAGGTTGACGTTCCTCTTAGTTTTATGAGATGGAAATTTTATTTAACAAATTTGAGTATACTAAATGAAATTTCAAATGATGTATTCAAAATTTTTGATTTGTTTTTGGTTTTGAAAATGGAAACTTCTCCATAGCGAATTTGGTATGCTAAGGAAAGAAGTTCCAAAGGTGTTTGAAGATTTTGTTTTGATTTTGGATTTGGAGACTTCATTTAGCAAATTTGGGTATGTTAAATGAAATTCCAAATGTGTTTTAAAATTTTTTGGATTTTGAATTTGGAAACTTCACTTAACAAATTTGGGTATGTTAAATGAAATTTCTAAAAGTGTTTGAATTTTTTTTGTTGAAATTTTTTATTTTGAGTTTGGAAACTTCACTTAACAAATTAGTGTATGTTAAATGAAATTCCAAAAAGTGTTTGAAAATTTTGTTTTGATTTTGGATTTGGAAACTTCATTTAGTAAATTTGAGTATGCTAAATGAAGTTTCAAAATATATTTTGAAACTTTTTGGAAATTTTTGATTTGAAAACTTTACTTAACAAATTTGGGTATGTTAAATTAAGTTCCAAAATGTACTGTGAAAAACATTTTGATTTATGATTGTTGATTTTTGATTTGGAGACTTCACTTAACAAATTTGGGTATGTTAAATGAAGATCAAAAAAGTGTGTTTGAAAAATTTTGATTTTGGGATTTGGAAACTTCACATAACAAATTTGGTTATGTTAAATGAAGTTCCAAAAAGTTGTTTGAAAATTTTGAATTTGGAGACTTAACAAATTTGGGTATGTTAGGTGAGGTTACAAAAAGTTGTTTGAAAATTTTTTGGATTTTGAATTTGGAGACTTCAATTAACAAATTTGGGTATGTTAAGTGAGGTTCCAAATGTGTTTTTTTTTGAATTTTTTTTGATTTTGATTTGGAAACTTCACTTAACAAATTTGGGTATGTTAAATGAAATTCCAAATGTGTTTGAAAATTTTGATTTTGATTTGAAACTTCACTTAACAAATTTGGGTATGTAAATGAAATTCTAAAAAGGTTGTTAGAAAATTTTGAAATGATTGTTGATTTTGATTTTGGAAGAGAGGATTTTACTTAACAAATTTGGTATGTAAATGGAGATCAAATTTTTTGAATGAAAATTTTATGTGTGATTGTTGCTTTTGAAAGAGAGAATTAAATTAAAAATATATGGGATATGATGGGATTTCAAATTTTATTTTTATTTGAGAATGAAATCTTCATTAATAAATTTGGGTATATTGAATGAGGATGTTCATATGTGCTTTTGAAAGTTTAATTTTGTTTTAATAAAACTTCCATTCAATAATGTGAGTATATTGAATGGAAAGATTTAACATGTGCTTTTGAAAATTTTAATTTTGTCTTTGGAAATGAAGCTTCCATTCAATAAGTGTGAGTGTATTGAATGGAAATAATTCACATGTGCTTTTAAAAATTTTGATTTTGATAATTGTTCATTTTATTTTGAAAATGAAATTTCAAAGTGAATTGATGGAAAGATGTTCACTTGTGCTTTTTGAAAATTTTGATGAAACTCCATTCAATAAGTTGTATTGAATGGAAAGATTCATGTGCTTTTGAAAATTTTACTTTGATTTTTTTGATTTTGATTTTGAAAGATGATTTTTCATTTTATTTTGAAAATGAAATCCATCAAAGTAAATTGATAAAAAGATGTTCGTTTGTGCTTTTGAAAATTTTTGATTTTAATTTGAAGATGATTGTTCATTTATTTTGAAAATGAAATCTTCATCAAAGTGAATTATGGAAAGATGTTCATTTGTGCTTTTGGAAAATTTTTTTTTTTGATTTGATTTTTGATTTTAGTAAGATGATTGTTCATTTTATTTTGGAAATGAAATCTTCATCAAAGTAAATTAATGGAAAGATGTTCGTTTGTGCCTTCAAAAAATTTTTGATTTGATTTTTGATTTTAGGAAGTTGATTGTTCATTTTATTTTTGAAAATGAAATCTTCATCAAAGTGAATTAATGGAAAGATGTTCATTTATGCTTTTGGAAAATTTTTGATTTTATTTTTGATTTTAAAAAGATGAATGTTCATTTTATTTTTGAAAATGAAATCTTCATCAAAGTGAATTGATGGAAAGATGTTCATTTATGCTTTTTTGGAAAGTTTAATTTTGTTTGAAACTCATTCAATAAGTGTATATATTAATGGAAAGGTTCATGTGTGCTTTTGAAAATTTTAATTTTTGAAAAGATGATTGTTCATTTTATTTTGATGAAATCTTCATCAAAGTAATTTGAAAGAAGATGTTCATTTTTGCTTTTAAAGATATTTTTTTATTTTTTTGAAAATCCCTACATGTAACAATCATGGAATTGCTAAATGAGGTGAAAAAAAATGTGGAAATTTTATGAAGTGCATTTTGAAAAGGTACTGAAAAGCTAAGTTCTTTATGGAAGATTTCTTATTTTAGATGAACCTTTCCTTATCATGAAAATGATAAGGAGGAAGATTTAAATTTTGCAAGAGAGTTGGAAAAATCAGGTAGAAAAATATATTTAGAGTCATCTTCAAATGGGAGAAAGAGAGAAAACTATATAAAAATTCATCTTAATAAGACATCATGTAGATCCACAGATGTACTTATTCAGGTGATCGGATACGTCATCAAGGAAATAGTGTACTATCTCAAAAGACAGAAGTCACTGCCTTTTAATGGAATCAATAACCTCAATAAGGACTTCTAAGGACGATGGGTATGCATATGTACCAGAGTTTCTTCCCCTACTTTACATGGAAAAGTAAAGCAGGGTTTATTTTAAAACTTGGTTCATTAAGTTCCCTACAGAGGCAAGCCCCCATTGTTAATTACATCTAAGGATGAGGATCCTTGAAAACTCTGATTAAGGTAAATGATCATTGTCTCTAAAGATTTTAAATAGGAAGGACTATCAATCGATTGGTTTATTTTTTTGAAGATCAAATGGGATTGATCAAAGAGATTATTATCAAGCCAAAATGGAATAAGAGATGCTCATGATGCTAGAAACCTAATGAGCATCTCAAACTATCCTAATTGTTTACTTTTGAAATTGATTTAGTTTATTTGAGTTACATTTTTCATTAGAAATTTAGACTTATGATTCCTTAACACAAGATTAAGGAAATGCCTAAGAGGTGAGAATTATGCTTATGGCCCATAAAGAGAAGCAACTCTAACCTAAATCTAGGGAGCGAGAAGGGCAAAGCACAACCTAAATCTAAGGAGAAAATGAGTAATTGGTTTGCCTCACAAGAGAGGACAAACACCACAGCTTGGACTTACAACGCCAGGGTGGGCCAACTCCTCCTACAATTTTAAATACATGTAGGCAAGTCTTTATGTTTATGCAAGATAGTTAGGCTATGTTTATTTAGAAAGAGACTAAGTCCTTAAACTCACTCTCTAAAGAGACTAGATCATGTAAAGAGACATACTTCAAATAACCTAAATTTGATGCATTTCAATTTGATTATATTATTATTTTTGGATAATCATTTTGACTTAGGCTAATAGGATTTTTATGACTAATGCATGAGAATTGGATTATGGCCAAAATCAGAAGTTTAGAGGTGAGTTTTCACCACCTCAAAGGTCAAGTCGTTCTCAAAGGTGGAAGCCCTCCAATCAAGAGTGAAATAAGATGCATTTATGCATGATATTATAAAGAAATGCTCATCCAAGTGGGTTGCTAAATCTTTTATCTTGATTCTAAGCTTTAGGTGAGGTTATGAGTTATTTAATTTTATCTTGAATTCTTAAGTTGGGTAAAAGATTTATTTTTCCCTAAAGAGCCTAATCCTCATCCTGGCCATACATAATGCAAAGAAGAAACTAGGAAAAGCATGCCACTTAATGCACAAGCTAAACAAATCAATAATTAATTTATAAAGCTAAACGTAAAAAGAATAAATGTTGTGGCACCACCACACAATCCCAAAATATCAAATTGGGTAGCCGAGCTCTACCCTTATACAACCCGGATTACAAATGAATTGAATTATAATTAAGCAAAGGAATTCATTATGGTCTTCAAGCTTTTTCTTCTTTCTTCTTTTCTTTCTTTCTTTTATTCTTCTTCTTTGGTTCCTTCTTTGGATGGTTGAAGGTGGATGTCTAAGGCTTCACATGGTGCATAAGATAAGATCTTATGACCAATATTCATCCTAATCCCCATAACAAATCATTCCAAAATCCTAATTATACAAATTTTTACATGAAAAGGAAAAGGGAAATCTAACTAACACCTACAAAACAAAGGTTAGTTAAATCACACCACACAAATCCCAAGCATGTATATTGGACTTATCACCCCACACATGGGTGACTAAGTCCACTTAGCCTATGGATTATGCTTAGGGGTATAAAGCACCGCAAGCAAAAGCATTTTATTTTTATTTATGATAGGCCCTTAAGCACAATCCCATGCAAAAGAATAGTTAGACTAAGCATGTCCTACCATTCATTCTAAGCATACACCTAACATCCACTAAAAACATATATCAAAAAACAAAATAAACATCAAACCATGCACCTAACCTAAGGCTAGAAGTGGTGACTTAGCTAATGTGTGTGCTTTGAAGGTTTGTGTAATGCTTATAGGACTTTAGGTTCAAGTTTTCTAAGTGTGAAGGACATGTTCAACTTAGATGAGGGTTTCATTTAAGTTGTTTAAGCATTTTTGGGTTTTTTTTATTTCATGTTTTAATTTGGTTTGAGTGAAACCTACAATTAATTACTAAGTTATAAAGATAGGGAAAGAGAAGAGAACTTCTCTTTCCTTCTCTAACCTTAAGTAATTTCTAAGATAAGTTCACATTTTAATTTCATTTAGGTGAATATTTTGATGAAAACTTTTAATTAATCCTAAGTTTAGATAAACTCTAAACCAAACCTATTCAAGAAAGGCATTTTAAGATTAAATAAACTGAATCAAAATTCACATAACACACATTACTTCAATTCTTTCCCAACATATATAACATGCATATGGATGGACCTAAGCATATCTATACATGCAAATGAGAGTAATTAACACACTTTATGATGCATGCTAAGTAATCCATTTAAGAAAATTTAGAAGTTAAACATGTATGATTTTCTTAAGTAGAAAAGGTTTTCTTATCCAAAATTTCACATACATGAAAGTAAGAAAGGCATAAGTGAGTATAGCGCCATTATTAATTAGAGGTGTAAGGTACAAGACCTACTTAGGGCTACTTAAATCTCAACCTGGGTTGTCCAGACTAATATACCACTTTCTTAAATACAAACATGCATATAAAAGAAATGAAATGGAAAAGGAATATGCAAAAGTTATTTTAATGATTTGTTTTCTTTTATGCAATTTATTAATGCAAGTGTAGAAATATTCTTAGATGATATAGGGATGAATAGGGTATAAAATTAAATAAGAGTTGGGTTCTTTTCAAATGAACCCTACATCTTACCAACTCCTATTCAAAACTATGCTAACATAAGAAAGAAAGAAAGGCTACACTAAACATTACTTTATAATCAATCACATGCAATCTTATAATTAACATATGAATAGCATACTTTTAGATTTAATATTTGATTTATATGTTTTAAAAATATTTTGGATTTATTAGTGATAATAGCCACTCATATTTTACTTTAGCCAACACATGCACATTTGACATAAAAGTAAACCATTTTCATTTTAAAATTTGAAACTTGAAGTTATGAATGCATGAATCACATGGCATACAACTTAACATATTGGGAAAGATACAAAGCAATTAAATCATGTAAACAAACTCACATTACTTAAATCCTAAAGACTTAAGGAATAAGAAAATTTAGAATAAATCAAAGTGAATTTCAAAATGATTTTTGTTTATTTTGATGTTCAATTTAATTTTAAAAATGTGAGATGAGTTTGATGTTCCTAACCCATTCCCAGATGTCTTTGAATTTTTTTTTTAATTTTTAGATAATTAAATCCATTTTTAAGCATTGATTAGGTTAATGTATGAATTAAGTGGCTTAATTAACCCTTACCTACACGACCTTAGAAAAATTAACTAAGTAATTATGAGTAAATGAGATGACATAAAACCCACAAGGTATTTAAATTTGCAATGCACCTAATAAAAAAGGCCTAATGCAATTTGGCTCACAATTAAAAGTTAATTAAGGGGTTTAGTTTTAAGTACTTTTAAAACACCCCTTCACACTTATGAAAGGGGTTTTAATTTCTTTAATTGAACTTAGGATATTAAACACCTAAGCATCTACCCAAGGTAGATTAATTAGGTTTTGGAACTTTTTAGAATTTTTAAAAATTGATTAGAGGGGATAATTAATGAGTTAACCCTTAATGAAGAGGGGATTAAGGAGAGAAAAGGGGGTTTAGGCAATAGCTTAGGGGAAATGCCCCAAAAATATTCCATAATACCCCTACTCACTGGATATAACCTTAATCAAACTTAATCATTGGGTAAATTTACTAATCACACCTTAATTACCCTTAATTACTTGAAAGGGGTAATTAGGGAATGAGCTAGGAATTTTCCCAATTAAGCCATCAATAAATCTCAAAAAAATTAGGGGATGTAGACGTCATCTCCTAAAATGAACCTTAGAAATTTGAGATCAATTGGTGATTTGATTAGAGAATAATTAGCTAATTAAAATTCCCAAAGAAACCCAAATTCAGAGAAAAGAAGAACTCAAAGTCCATTGAAAATATTTTTTTTTAATATTCTAAATAAAATTTTCTATCCAAGGAATTTTTCCTTTTATTTTTCTAATTTTTATATCAAGAGTTATGAATTTTTGAAATTTTTTGAATTAATTAGGAATTAATTAAAACCCCTAACTAATCTTAATACTCACGACACGCGGGCGGCGTACTTTACGTGTCACACCATGAGGGGACAACTTAAGTTGTCACGTCACAAAGGTGGCAGCGGCATACACACTAATATCCCTGGCCGTCCGATCAAAGATCAGACAACTAAGGATTAACCCGCAGCTTAAATCGGATAAAGGATTTATAAAATGTGCCAAATATTCTCAACTGTCCATCTAAAATGCACGGTTGGATGGTTGAGATGAGCCAAGTTCTTCCTTACGGATTAATGGAGACCGTCCATAATCCAAGGGGAGATCCGAGCTTGATCTAGCATAGAATCATTCAAGACTCAACCCACACCATCTAGAAGAATACAACGGCCAATCCAACGATGGATATCACATGCAATGAAAATTCCTTTCACAAAGGACCAACACCTCCTAATCTAAGTGGTTAGAAAATCACATACCTCACCGGCGCTCGAGATCGATGATGTAGCTTCGTCTGGTGGAGATGAAGCCCTGTTGAAGTTCCTAGGCCTTTAGGTTGAGTGGATCAGTGGGTGGACCAACTCCTCTTCAAGATCCTTGCAGCTTTGATTGAATTGAGCTCTTCCTTGCCTCTAGAACTTCAAGGAAAGCTTAGGTGAATTTGACTTAGCCCTTAGATCAAGTGTGCAAGAGGAATTAGAAGGAGATCGTGTATAGAGGAAATTGGGAATTGAGGTGAGCTCCCCTATTTTGCATTGTGCAAAACAGAAGAATGGGGAATTCAAATCCTCTCTAAGGACCTTGGGAAAGCTCTCTGATGATTGCTAAAGGTTTCTAGGCTCCAATTGAGTGTGAGTCAAGTTAATTTTCATTGAATTAGGGGAGTATATCTCCCCCCTATGACAATCGGATGACCGGTAATGTCCATATCATTTTGATCCAATTGACCATTTGGAGTGAGTTATTTTGATGGTTTGAGCATGGCCGGGCTTGATCCCTTGAGTGGAATGCCAACTTCCCATGTGCTGAAATTGAGCTTAGAGGGCATTTGAAAAATTTCAAGCCATGAGTCAGTTTGGTCTATGGCTCAAATGGGCTAACCCAAACCCATTGGGTGCACCACTCATCACTAAGTCCCCTTGAGCTTTTAGAAAGCCTCATCAGGAAGTGTGTATGACCAAAATATGGGCTAGCCAAAATTTGTTATATGGCCTAGGGTAAAATAGTTTTATTATTTTTTTTTGGATATGTTTGGTATGTTGAGAAAATAGGTTTGGGATTTGGAATCCATTAATGTGGTTTGGCTCATGTTGACCCATTTAGGTCAAAATGGGTCAACTTAAGTTGACCAATTGGTCAAATTGGGTCAAAAATCAAGTTCATATGACCATTTGAAATGTTTTGGTGCCTTTGGTTTGGTTTTTGGATTTGGATTTTTGGCTCATATGACTATTTAGGTCAAATGGGTCAAGACCCATTTGACCTATTTGGGTAAAGTCAAGGATAGGTTTAGGTTAGTCATATGAAATGAATTGGTATATTTGTTTCCAATCAATTTGGTTAGTTCTTTCTCAACATGCCCCTTTAGGTCATCTAAGGTCAATTGGGGCTAGTTGCTACAATTGAGGCTTTGGTCAAGTTCAACAAATGATTTGGAATGAACTTGACCCAATGGTTTGGATCAATTTGGCTTAGATCAAGTTTTGACACATTTTGGCCCTTTAGGTCAAAATGGGTCAACTTGGGGTGGGGCCAATTAGGTTAGCTCAAATGTTGGCCTGGTCAAGTTTAAACATAAGTCAAGAGTGAACTTAGATTAATGGTTTCAATCAATTTGGCCTATGGTCGAATTTGGCTATATAAGGTTTCATTTATGGTTAAGTGTTGACTTGGTCAACCCTTAGGTTTGACTTGATTTGACCCAATTTGATTGATTGATCATCCCATGATGATTGTTGATCATGATGAGAGGATATATGAGTTTGGTTCAATCCAATTTGGTTAGGATCAAAAGTTGGCTCATAAGGTACTTTAGGTCACTTTGGGTCAAGTGAGCCTAAGTGGGTCAAATGGCTTGGTCAAAGCTTGATTTGAAGTTGGTTGGTCTTGTATATCGACTCATGATTGAAATATAAATCCATTTACAAGAGGTTTGAAGTCAAATGGATTTTGATCCATTTGAAAATTTCATATTCAAAGGAAGAATATGAAGAGGTTTTGGGTTTCATTTTTGATTTGGGTTTTGATTGTTTGATCGAAGTTTGGATTTATATATGAGCTCATGATTGTAGGATTGATTGAACCATAAGAGAAAATCAAGGGTTTGGCTTGATTTGGAAGTGTTCTAGCTAAGTTCAAGATTTTGACTTGAAAGGCTAAGATTGGATTTTGAGTTGATTTGGATTTAATTTTTGGAATTGATTTTGATTGTTTGAATTTATATTTCATTTATATATGTGAATATAAATTAGAATATAAATTGATCATAGAAAATTTCAAGGATTTGAAGTGGTTTAATCATGATTTGGGCTAAAGGGAATTTAAAGAATTTAAGAATTTTTTTTAATTTGAAATTTAATTTTTGCCTTTGATTTGATTGATTTATATTTATATTTCATTTATATATGATAATATAAGTGAGAATGCAAATATGTTTGAGAAAATCCCATGAGTTTGAAATGGTTTGATCAAAGTTTAGGCTAAATCCATTAAAAGGAATTTAAAGGATTTAAGGGAATTTCAAGGGTTTTAAATTTGGAATTTAATTTTTGAGTTGGATTTGATTGATTTATATTTATATTTCATTTATATATAAGAACATAAATGAGAATATAAACATGTTTTGAGAAAATCCCAAGGATTTGAATTGATTTGATCAAAGTTTAGGATTGATTTGAATAGGTTTGAATCATGATTTTGGTTAAGTCCTTAAGGGAAAATTAAGGACTTAGGAATTTTTTATGGATTTTTGAACATGGGTTTCAATCAAAATTTTCAATCATGGATTTAATTTAGATGGAGTTGACTCAAATGAGATTTGATTTGGAGTTTTGACTTGAAAGAACGAAAGGGAGGAATGGTTTAAGCTAAGGGTAGGAAAATTTCCTAACACCCCTAAGTCATGACCTATTCCTATGGATAAACCTTCTAAGTCTTCTAGGTGGAGTGTCCACCAAATCACTAGATGTGTCTAAGACCAAGAAACTCTTAAAGTCTAAGAGGAATCCTATGTCTAAGATGGAGGTGTTGAGAGATCATTCTAAAAATGAGGTCAACAATAATCAATCTCGTCGCACCACGTGGAAAGCACCACCACATCTCCAATGATGTATGTGATTAGATATAATTAGGGTTATTTAATTATCCTTAATCACTAAAATTTCAAAAATACATAACTAAATGTAGAAAATTTAGAAAAATATGAATGAGGGCTCATTTTAAAGATAATTAAAGGGGTAATAATATAAAATAAATTTTAATTGATTTTGAATTGTGGGTTTTCATTAATTTGGGTTTATTTGAAATCTTAATAACCCTAATTAATCCCTAATGACTTCATTAATTAATTCCAAACTTCTTAGGCATGTTTTGGGGGATGATCTCTGCCTCCCCTAATTTTCTTGGAATTTATTAATTGGTTAATAGGGAAATCAATTAATGAATCTCTAATCACTCTCTTAATGTAATTAAGGGTAATTAAGCATGTGAATAGTGGCTTAATCATTTAATTAAGATAATTAAACATTGTTTAAGGGATCAAGAGGTTTATGGAATAATTTTGGGATGTTTTTCTTAAGCTATTCCTTGAAACTCCTTTCTTTCTTAATCCAAACCTGGTTAATCCACACCTTTAATAACTTAATCAAAATTTCAAAATCAATTTGAACTCAATCATTTATTGGGTAGATACTTAGGTGTTCAAAACTAAGTTAAATCAAATCCAACCTACATGTGAGAAGGGTTATGAAAGTACTTAATTAAACCCTTTAGCTTAATTAATTCAATTATGAGCTAATTGCATTAGTCCTCTTTTCTGGTGCTGATTGATTTAAGTGTTATGTCATATGTTGGCTCACAATTTTTGAATAATTATGTTAAGGAGGTAATTAATAATTTACACCTAATCAATCACTAAAAAGTGGGAGATGGTGTTAGGACCAACAAACCTTCTAACATTTCCTAAATTCAAATCAAACTCAAAATAAAATTAAAAATTTCTTTAAACAATTTCATTCACTTTAAATGATCTTATTCCATAGGATTGTCTTCAGGAATTAATTAAGGAGAATGAAATTACATGCTTACATCACTTTATTTCTTTCCTAACATGCTAAATATGTATGCCATATGAAAATCATGCATTCATGTCTTTTGAAAAATAAAGTTAAAATGAAATGTTTCCCTTATGTAAGATTGCATATTTTGGTTAAAGTAAGAATATGAATGGCTATTATCACTATTAAATCCAAAATTATTTTCAAAATTTAGAAATCAAATATTACAAATGAAAGGTATGCTACTTTTAATTACTTATGAGCTTGCATGTGAGCATAATATAAAATGTGCATTATGTGACTTTTCTATCTCTTCTCTTTTAACATTGCTTTGAATAGGATTTGAAAAGTGTATATTTCATTTGAAAAGAACACAACACTTGCTTAAATCCATTCCTATGTTATCCTTTATGAGGGACCTTCACATTTACATATGTGAATTGCATAACTAAATCGAAATAAACAAACATAAACTTTTTGCATGATTCTTTTTCCATTCATTTCTTTTTGTACATGCACATGTATTTAAGAAAGTGGTATGTTAGATTGGACATCCCGGGGTTGCAAGGCTTTAAGTATCCCCAAGTAGGTCTTATACCTTACACCCATGGTGTAGAAAATAATGGCGTTGTACTCACTTATGTCTTTCATACATGTAAATATGCATATGAATAATGGATAAAAGAATCACTCTTTTCTACTTAACAAAAACATGCATACATGAAACATTCTAAATTTTTATTAAACAAATATCCCTTAGCATTCATCATTAAGGTGTGCTAACACTTCCATTTGCATGTATAGATATGCTTAGGATTCATCCATATGCATGTTACACATGTTGGAAAGAAATAAAGTGTTGTGTATTTTGTGATAGTAATTCACTTTACTTAATCTTAAAATGCCTTTCTCTTTGAATAGGTTTCTTTAGGGAAAATCTAAAATTATGATTAATTAAAACAAATAATAAAATATTCACTAAAATAAAATCATTAATGAATCTACTTTAGAAATTACTTAAGGGGAAATAGAAGTCTCTTCTTTTTCTCTTTACAACACTTAGTAATTAATTATAAGTTCATTCAAATCAAATCAAATTATAAAATAAAACTTAACCAAATCAACTAAACCACTTAAATGAAACTGCCCTCTAAGTTGAACTCTTCATACTTAGAAAATACAAACCTTAAATCCTAGCTAAGACATGCCACACAAGCCTTAAATGACACACACATTAGGCTAAGTCACCATTTCTAGTCCTATGTTAGGGCGGTGCATGGTTTGATGCTTGATTTTATTTTGTGATGTGATGTTTTAGTCTGGATGTTATGGTGTATGTGCGTAGACTGAATGGTAGGGTGATCTTAGACTAATCATTATCTTCTGCAGGGGATTGTACTTAAGGAGAGCTGTAATTAAAATATATATATACTTTTGCTATGCTGGTTGCTTATCGCCCTAAGCATAATCCAAAATAGGCCAAGTGGACTTGGTTACCAATATGTGGGGTGCTAAGTCTAATTTATTCATATACATGCTTGGGATTGTGTGGTTTGTTTAGATAATCTCTATTTTGCATATTTTAGTTAGATTTACATTTTCCCATTTTCATGTAAATTTGTAATTAGAATTTGGAATGATTGTTATAGGGGGATTAGGATGAACATTGGTCATAATATTATGTCTTATGTACCATGTGAAGCCTTTGGAGCAACCACATTCCAACCAACTACAAGAAGAAAGAAATAAATGAAGAAAGAAGAAATGAAGAATGACGACCACCATAACATGAATTCTTTCTTGATTGTAATTAATTCATTTGTAATCCGGGTTGTATAAGGGTAGAGCTTAGATACCCAATTTGTTTTCAGGTTTGTGTAGTGGAGCTCGACCACAAAAGCCTTCTTATTCTTTTACGCTAGCTTTATAAATTATTTGATGTTTGTTTAGCTTGTGCATAAGATGTCATGTTTCTCTAGTTTCTTCCTTGCTTTGATGTATGGCTTGGATGCAATAAGGCTCTTAGAAAAATAAATTTTCTATCCAACTAATCAACTAAAAACTAAAAATAAATAACTCATAATCTCACCTAAAGCCTAGGTTATAAATCAAGATAAAAGATTTAGCAACCCCTTAGCTGGATGTTGTATGTTTTCACATTATGCATAAAAAGCATCTTGTTTCACTCTTATTATGGAGGGCTTCCACCTTTGCCAGAGAACTTGGATTGACCTTTGAGAGCCATGGTGGACACACACCTTCTTTCTTGCTGATTTTGGCCCATAATCCAATTTCTCATGATTAGACATATGAATCCTAAAGCATGTGTCTAATTGATTGTCCAAATATGAAAATAAAATATTACAAAAATTTGCATTAGATTTAAGTCATTAATCATGCCCTACATGATCTAGTCTTTTAGGGAGTGTGCTTAAGGACTTAGTCTCTTTATAAATAAATAATAGCTTAGCTAACTTGCTAAAGCATATGACTTGCCTACATGTATTTAAAATCGTAGGAGGAGTTAGTTGGCGGCCACCCCTAGGTGGTTGTAAATCTAACAATCGGGTGGTTTATCCTCTCTTGTGGAGGTAAACCAAATACTCATTTTTGCCTTAGATTTAGGTCATGCTTCGACCCTCACCAAAGCTCCCTAGATTTAGGTTCAGAGGTTTCTACTTCCCTTTACGGGCTACGAGCATAAATCCTCACCTCTTAGGCATTTCTATGATCTTGTGTTGTGAAATTATAAGCCCTAGATTTCTAATAAAAATTCAACTCAAATAAATAAATTACTTCAATTTCAAAAAATATAAAGCCCAACCATAGGATACTTGGGGATGCTTACTAGGCTTCCTAGTATCATAAGCATCCCCTACTTATCTTCCTTTGGTTTTGGATCAATCCCACTTGATCTTTTAAAAATAAACCAATTGATTGATAGTCATATCTTTGAAATCTTTGGAGATAATGATCATTTACCTTAATCGAGAGTATTCTTAAGGAATCTCATTCCTTATGATGTAATTGATTATGGGGGCTTACCTCCATAGGAAACTTAATGAACCCGGTTTAAAATAAACTCTGCTTTACTATTCCATGTAAAGTAAGGAAAGAATTTATAGTACATTCCGAAGACCCATAGTCCTTAGGAGCCCTTATTAAGGTGATTTGGTCCATTATAGGATGGTGACTTCTATCTCTCGAGATAGTACATCATTCCTCCATGCCATACCCGATCACCCTAATAAGAACATCTGTGGATATGCATGGTGTCTAGCACAAGAAAGTGTTTGATTATTTTTTGTTATTCATTTATTTCTTTTCTCTTTCAGAAAGATTAGATGAAGAATCAAAAATTTTCACCAAAGATTTTTCTAGTGACTCCACTGGGGATGGTTCCTCTCCATATTTGGTAAATGATCATTGTCTCTAAGTATCGATAGTGGGTTTGTATTTTATATGAATTCGAGACTATCTTTCTTTTCTATTGACACTTAGTTTATTTCATCCTTAGGCTAAGCTAGCCAACATCCTTTAGGTTTTAGGACCTCACTCTGTGTAGGTTTTAAAACTCTTGTTGGGTTCCATAATAGGTGAAAATAAAAATTTAATAAAAAGAAATAACTAAAGACTTCCTTCTTACCATTTTATGGTAAGGAAAGGTTCATTCAAAAATAAAGAAAAATAAATTTTACAAAAATATCAATTTCCAAAAGCACTTTTAAAATGCACATAATAAAATCGCAAAATTTTCATAAATAAATCATCTAAATCTATTTTAACATCTTCATCCAATTTGTTGAATGAAGATTTCATTTCAAAATAAATTCAAATCATCTCTTTTCAAAATAAAATCCAAAATCATTTTTTTTCAAAAAGCACAAATGAACATCTTCATTCAATTTATTGAATGAAGCTTTCATTTTTCAAAACAAAATCAACAATCACATTTTCAAAAAGAAAATCAACAATCATATTTTCAAAAATAAAATCAAAAATCATATTTTCAAAAAGCACAAATGAACATCTTCATTCAATTTATTGGATGAGGATTTCATTTTCAAAATAAAATGAACAATCATCTTTTCCAAGAAGAAAATCAACAAATCTCTTTCCAAAAATAAAATCAACAATCATATTTTCAAAAATCACAAATGAACATCTTCATTGAATTTGTTGAATGAAGATTTCATTTCCAAAAATAAAAGCAACAATCATATTTTCTAAAAAATACAAATGAACATATTCATTCAATTTGTTGAATGAAGATTTCATTTCAAGAAAATAAAAGCAACCATCATATTTTCCAAAAGCACAAATGAACATCTTTATTGAATGAGGATTTCATTTTCAAAATAAAATCAACAAACACATTTTCAAAAATAAAATCAACAAACACATTTTAAAAAATAAAATCAACAAACATCTTTTCAAAACTCAAAATTAACAATCATCTTTTCAAAATTGAAACAACATTTGGATCCTTCATTTAGCATACCTAAATTTTCTAAATGAAGATCACCTAAATCAAAATCATAAATCAAAAATGATATTTGGATCTTTCATTTAGCATACCCAAATTTGCTAAATGAAGATCCTCTTTTTAAAAACCAAAATCAAAATCAAAATAAAGAAAAAAAATCAAAATCAAAATTGAAACAACATTTGGATCTTCATTTAGCATACCCAAATTTGCTAAATGAAGATCCTCTTTTCAAAAAAACCAAAATCAAAATCAAAATTGAAACAACATTTGGATCTTTCATTTAGCATACCCAAATTTGCTAAATGAAGATCCTCTTTTTCAAAAATCAAAATCAAAATAAAAAATCAAAAACAACATTTGGATTTCCTTGGCATGCCTAAATTTGTTAGGAATCCTCTTTCAAAAAAAATCAACAAAAATAAAAATACATTTGGATTTCTTTAGCATACCTAAATTTGCTAAGAATCATCTTTTCAAAAAAAAAGTCAACAAAAATAAAAACACATTTGGATTTCCTTAGCATACCTAAATTTGCTAAGAATCCTCTTTTCAAAAAAAAAAATAATCAACAAAAATAAAAACACATTTGGATTTCCTTAACATACCTAAATTTGCTAGGAATCCTCTTTTCAAAATCATCAAAAACAAAACACATTTGGATTTCCTTAGCATACCAAAAATCATCAAAACAAAACACATTTGGATTTCTTTTATTTAGCATACCTAAATTTGCTAAGTAAAGAATTCTCTTTTCAAAAACCATTTGGATCCTTTACTTAGCATACCCAATTTTGCTAAGTAAAGATCCTCTTTTCAAAAAAATATCAAAATATTTGGATTCTTCATTTAGCATACCCAAATTTGCTAAGTGAAGATTCCATTCTCAAATTCACAAATGATTCACAAACAAGTAAACAAAAGAAGAAAATTACTTTCGAACACCTCACCTAGCATACCAAAATTTGCTAAGTGAGTAAATTCCAAAATCATAAATCAAAATAAAATCAATTGACCAATTACTTTAACATACTCAAATTTGTTAAATGAAGGGTCCTCAAACACAAAAAAAAGATATCAAAATCAAATATGAACCTATGGAAGCATCAACCTCTCCAAAAATACTTGAACCTATTTTCAACATACACAAATTTGTTGAAAATGGATTCTACATTCAAAAATCCCCTTTCCAATCAATTCAAAATCTCTCTCCTAAATTCATTTGTGCCCCACTTAATTCTTTCAAGTTGTTGAGTGTGAGTTCAAATTCTAAATAAAAATTCAAAAATTAACAAAGCAAGAAATCTGATTCGGGTTTATTTTCCAACATTGCAGACTTTCAATCAGTTTCAGTCAGTTCAGTTCAGTACAGTTTAGTTCAATGGTAGTGCAGAAGTATGTCTTCACATTTCCTTTCGAGATGGACTTGGCCTTGGATTGGGCCAGCCTCCCGCAGTCTGACTTTGCCCACCTCATCCACTTTGTCCGAGGCTTTGAGGGGGCTAGGATCACATGTGAGGGGACCACCCTCATGACAGGTGAGCTGCAGGGCCGAAGCGTGGCCAATCATCCAAGTTGAGTTACCATCTGATTCAGAGATCCATTCACTGAAGAGGAAGGCAGCTCCCCAAGAGAGTAGCCCAACGCCAAGCAGCCCGCTTGTTCCCTGTCGCTTCAATATGGGCTAGAACCCACTCATTGGCTTCCTCCAAGGGGAAGGTTTCCTTAATTCCAGGGATTATCTCCTCTGCCTTTGAGATTGGGTCTAGTTCCCATACTTCTCGACCTATCAGGACTCAATGACAAAACAAGAACCGCATGATCAAGCGATATCACACCCGCATAGCTAGGGAGTTGGAGGCAGTTTCCCAGGTTACAGTAGAAGAGTTGCCTAGGATGGTTTCCGCTGATCACAGAAAATAAGTTCTACCCTCTCTCTGGATATGATATAGAGGATGTTAAGAGGATTTCGCCACCTCCACGGTAGTAGTGCTTATCGCTGAGAGGAAGAGGTCATACCGCCCTGACGCTTTTGCAGTAGGTGGAGCTTACGGATGATCAGAGTCCAGGGCTCAGTTTGATTTATGTTCAGTTATTTCCCATAGTGTGGGCAGACATATTAGACAAGAGAGGGTTGTGGGGCCCTATGTGTAGACATTAGTGGGAGCGTGAGGTACAAAGGCGTCAGATTTCAACTATCGACTTTTTTCGATCAATGCGCTACCCGTCGATCATACATATTTATTTGATGGTACTACCCACCATGGAGAGGAGCTCTTACTCAGAGAGTCGGTGGTGCCTCCACCACACCATCTACTCCACCCACCATCTCGTGTACATGTTCCATCATCCACGCCAAAAGGCCATGAAGGCCACATCGGAGAAAAGAACCCCCGGTGATCCTATGCCAAGAGATCCCATCCATCTACACGCCACCGAGGCGATGAAGCTCTCCTCTGACCTTCGATATGGTAAAGAAGGAATGGCACTAGTATATAGTCATTCATCACCACCACCATAGTGTATGGAGATAGCATAGAGGGAGGTGGAGAGTCGTTCCCCATGGCTATAGATCCTCCTAGGAGTACTCCACAGATCTAGTGACAATTAGAGCATCTTTTCTAGTGAGCTCTCAGGGTTAGCTCCCATAGAGAGTTAGATGTCTATCTATTCATGACAGATCCTACTAGTCGCCTCATCTTTTGTACCTATTGGACCAATCCCTTGACATTGTAGCAGTATCTAGTGGAGAAGAAGATCTGGATATGCCTACGATTTAAGGATGAGAAGACTTGATCCTAATGAAGATGATTGTTAGAGGATTCAATGGGGTACATGGTAAACAGTGGGGTTCCCTCCTTCGTGATCAGATTTTGGAAGGTGAAAGAGGAAGACATTACTCGACCCAACACCTCCTTCACAATAAAAGAAAAGGATAAATAAATATATAGGATGGGAAGAGGCTTGAAGACTTCAAGAGGTTTTGCACTAACCAAGCCAGCATCCTACTATAGATAGGTGCTTGAGTTGTTGCATGTCGATCCGCCAAGACTTCACCTCCTAGAAAGGTAGCATTTGTATAGGAAGCTAGTGGATAGTACCTCTATACAGGAAAAGACATTAAAACCATGGTTGAGCAGCAAGTGAGAGAAGTTTGGCAAGCCCGTGAGGATCATCATGGTTCCAAAGGGTAGACCCTACCTGAGGAATTTGATGCATCCAATATCCTAAGGGTTTCATGCCACCTTCTTTCAAGAGCTTGATGGCGGAACCCAAGGCATATAGCACTTTGAGCCGGTATGGGTGGCGTGATGTTTACTCTTCTAACTTTTATCGGTATCTTAGCGTTAACCTTTGATTGGTATGAACTTCCCAATAATTCAAGTGAAAGACTTTTTGAGTTGGAGCAACTCTTCATTAAGAGGTTTTGGAGCTCAGCAAAATTAAGGATCTCATTGTGGCTCAACAACACCCTAGTGAGTCCCTCATTGATTATATTCTCAGATGGTACAATTTGAGTATAAAATGTGAACTGCAACTATTTGAATATCATGCCATTGAAATTCTACTGAAGAATATTCATGGTCTAGTTGCCTTCATGCTCAAAGGTTTTACCATCAAAATATTTGAGAAGCTAATCAACAAGGCTAGCTAAGGAGAAGCCAAATAGTTGCCTTTTCTTATCAATCAAAGCCAAAGCCACATAAAGCTTATGAAGAAGCCGGCGGTAGTGATAGTAGACAAGGGGAAGAACCGCCAAAGAGTGTGAGACCTGAGCTCACCATCACTTCCACCTCCTCCACCACCTATATCCCCACCGCCATAATAGCCCTCAAGGCCTTCTCCACCTCCCCCTCACCCATATCATATCAGTACACATACCCGCCAGGTAGCTACATCCACCTACTTTTGGATAAACTAAATAAACTTATTCATTTAAGAGGGAGGTAATCAAAAAATCTTTAAGAATCTCTTAAAGAAACCTGATTTTTAGCTACCTGAACCTAGAAGGCGAGGAAGTGGGCAAAAGCAATGATCCTAACTTTTTCCCCTACCACCACATGCTAGGTCATGTTTTGGAGGATTGCTTTACATTCAAGGACTGGCTTGAGCATAGCTTCAAGATCGGCATCATAGTTATCCCAAAGGAATACCTTATGGAACAACCATCCAGTTCCATTAGGGTAATCCTTGGGGATGCTGGCAATCCTTCTAAAACCAAAGAAGGTTGGGATATCTCTTATCCAACCTCTAAGAAGATTGTGTCCAAAATCAAGAAACTTTCCTTGGTGTGCCTAAGGTAGCTCAACCTCCAACATCAAGGAAGGTTTGCAAGTGTTCAAAGACAACTTGGGAAAGGTGAGCTCAAGCCATGATAGCCAAGTAGCACAACCACCACCGACCTCCAGCCCATCGTGTAGCTACTACTTCGTGATCACCTCTACTTCTAGCTCTCTTCTATAGTAGACATATCAATGGATGAGGCATCAAATCCCTCACCCTACTTTTTAGATTTCTACTATGTACCTCCTCAAATCCAAGAAATCAAGGAATAAAGCTAGTTTGAATTACATCTATGTCACTTATGATGGGTTGTCTAATTCTACTCTTGAAAACTCTCAAGTCTAAACAATAATTATAATAATTGATCTTCCTCTTTGATTAGTTTCTTCTCTAATACTATGGGTTCACCTCTTGAGATAGACTTGGAATCATCATGAGGGTCCCATAGGAGAAGTTGTAGGTGAGCCGAGTGTAGAATCTTCCACTAACCTACATAAGAGATCACCAAGTCAACCTCATAGTGGCAAGGTTCTACCTCCTAGGCACACCTCAAGATAAGGGAAACAAGTCATCATTGGTAGATGATTGAGAAGCCCTCCAGATGCTCCACCCTTGGATATGCTTGTGGAGGATCAACCCAAGGTGGATTACAATGTCCTCTCACCTACAAAGTTGCCATCTAAGTTAAGCATATATGATGCCCTTATCTTATCCAAAGAGATGAGGGAATCATTAATCAAGGCTTTCTTGATCTATATGATAGCTTAGCTCAATGCTATTGGAGAGGAGGCACATTATTAGAGAAGCCCAAGGAGTCACTTTCATGAAGACCTTCTTCTGGGGACATGGAGCACAATCCCCTACATTATAGTGGACATGGATTGACTTTCTAGTTCTTGTTAATCTAGTGCATGGTGAACATTATGAGTCTAAAGACCCTTGCCTATTTGAGGATTGACATCTCCACACTCAGAAGATAGATGATGTTGAGAGGATTCAATGAACAAGGTGAGAGGGCTTTAGGTTCCATAGTGTTACCTTTGGAGATAGGTGATTGGAAGACTGAAGCCAAGTTCTATATCATTGATTCAAATACTTCGTTCACCACTTTGCTCGGTAGGCCTTGGATACATCAACAAGATTCCATCCTCCCTCCATCGTGCATCAAGTTCGATGGGATTGAATAATCAAAAGGAGATGAAAAGCCATTTTTAGTCAAAGAGGTTGAGATATATGATGATGTGAGCTACTATCTTTCTCAAAATAACATTTCTTATGAACTTGGTCAAAATTCAAATGCAAAAGAAAAAGAATAAGAAAAAGAAAAGAAATATGAAAGTCCAAGTGAACGAGAAAAGGACATCAAGGAAGAAGTAGAGCCGCATATCACATTCCACCCACAGTTCATTCCATCATATAGATATGTGGGTAGGATGACTTGACCTCCACCAGGCAGAGGCAGAGGCAAACATAGAGGCAGTTCCAGAGGTGGAAGAACCCTGGTTGGCCACCAACCAACAGGTGTTATGTTCCAGTTCATAGGAGTACTTCACATAGACTTGGAATCTAGCTCAGAGGATAATTCTAATGTGATTAGAATACCAGCCAACCCCTCTTAGCAAGTTTCATTGGAGGTGACACTGAATAAGATGAAGACCGCCTCCAAAAGCAAATGTATTCAATCAACTTTATGTGAAATTATCATAGGAACCTTAGCTCTAACCTCACTTTCCTCTCAAAAGTTGAAGGTTTAGTAGTTAAGAAGCCCCTCAGTCTTCCAGGGATGTCAAGCCAAAGAGATTCCTATTGGGATCATCATCCTCAAGTCCAAAAACTGATGTATGACTTGAGGATAATTCAAATAAAGAATTAATGGAATTACCTTTTGATTGGTACTCACCTTGTGTTCTTAATCTTGCAAAGAAGGGTTTGATTCCTTATACATGGTCTAAGCACATGTTAGAGTACTTCGAAAAGCTATGGAATAACAAAGGCAGGGATGCACAATCAAGATGGACTAGATTCGCAAGGTCGATGATGATGATTATTGTTATTGTCACCAATCATTTGGAGTCGATAGGTTCTTTCACACCACACTAATCTCTTATGAGGATATGTGTTTAGAAACTTCAGATGATCCATGATCTCCAAATCAAAGATGCACCACCATAATTTGAAGAGGAGATCCATTCAAATTGACAAGCTTAAAGAAATCAACCTCGATAAAAGAAAATCCATGCCGACATATGTTCATTGTTGAATGAAGAAGAAACTAATGACTTAGTTAGATTATTGATTGAGTTTAAGGACTGCTTTGCATGGAGTTATGAAGAGATGCTCAGATTATCTCCTGACGTAGTAGTCCACAAAATAGCAATAGACCCTAACGCCAACCCTATCAAGCAAGCTCCTAGTCGCATGTGATTAGAAATCGAACAATATGTCATTTTTGAAGTCAAGAAACTCATCGATGTTGGTTTCATTAGGGAAAAAAATATCCTACTTGATTAGCCAATGTCATACTAGTTAAGAAGAAGAATGGCCAAATTCGCATATACGTCGATTTCAAGGACTTAAACAAGGCATGTCCTAAAGATGGGTTTCCTCTTCTTATACCAGAACTAATGGTGGACATCGCTCATCTCATGCGATTCTCCTTCATGGATGGGTCATCTACAACCAAATCAAGATGGGAGGATGAAAGAAACACTACTTTTCTAACCCGATCAATCTATATTATAGGTCATGCCTTTCCTTAAAATGCTGTGCTATATACCAGCCATGACTCAAATCTTCAATGAACTCATTCATCATCAGTGTTATGTTGATGATCTAGTCAAAAAAGCAAAGAAAAGGAAGACCACCTCTTTGACTTGAGAGTAGTTTTGAAAAGATAATATAACCTCAAAATGAATCTCCAAGTGTGCATTGAGTAGCTGTGGAAATTCCTTGGGTTTGTTGTCCACACGGGAATAGAAATAGATCCAGAAAAAGATCAAAGCTATCTTAAAAATGCCACCTCCCAAAAGTTTAACTCAACTCAGATCTTTCCAAGGAGGTTGTATCTAAGATGCTTTATCTCAAACCTATCGAGGAGATGCAAGCCATTTTCAGCACTTGTCAAAAAGGATGCCAAGTTCAAGTGGGATGACAAGTGTCAGATGCCTTTGAAGATATCAAGCATTTTGGTGAAGCCGCCGTTCTAGTAGCCCTATCGCGCCACTCATCCTCTACCCGCATTGATGACTTTTGCTTTGTTGGCCCCAAGCCAATGATGAAGGGAAGGAGAGTCTCTCTACTACCTCGCCATCATCGATCTCAAAGCAAACTACCCACCTATTGAGAAACATTTAGCTTTAATCTTTGCATCCCAAAAGCTACTACTATATGCTTTCATAAGGTGAACTTGATTTCTAACCAATCCACAAAGTATCTCATGACATGTCAACACTATCCGATGTTTGTACGTTGGTCCATGATTCTCTCATAGTTTGATATCACATTCATACCCCTCGTAAAAGGATAAGCACTAGCAGATTTCCAAAGACACCCACTTCTGATTCTCCTAGTGATGATCTCCGATGAACAAATCATGAACTTAGGGGAACAACCACCATGGGAGATGTATTTTGATGGTGCTTCCTTTTCATAAAGGAGAAACCATGATCTACTCTTCAAAGGCAAGGGTAGGAATAGTTCTCTTAACTCCAAATCAATGTGATGAGATTCTCATACTATCTCAACCCTACCAAGAGTATGAGGCTTTGATTGCCGTATTATAATGTCAAGAGCATCAACATCTATGGGATTCTCGCTCATCAACCAGATTGTCGTCCTACAGGTTCTAAAACCAAGCTTCATCATTACCATGATATACAAGTTGTTGGCCCAAATCCTTGAAGTCACCATCTACAAGGTTCCTCAAGCAGAGAACATAGTAACAGATGCTTTGGCCAAACTTGCCAAAGAATTGGCATGTCCGAAAGATGAGTCCATTCCAATAAGGGTCCAAAATAGACAAGTCTATCCTTATTGATGTTGAACTCATCGAGACTTTCTCTTGAAGGGGAGGTTGTCATCAAAGACAAGGAGCTGGATTGGAGGCAACCGCTTCATAGATTACTTGAACATGCAAACTACCTCAAGAGAAGTCACAAGCCCATCATATGAAAGAGAGCTCTCTCCTATGCTCGTGGATGGCACCTTGTGATGGTCTTTGATCAAATGTGGTTACATTAGACAAACATGAAGCCCATAGATCATGATCGATACATTCAGTCTATGCAAGCATCAACCGTCCAAGATGAAAGCAAAGATCAAGAGACTAGGATACTACTCGGATTATGATTATTCATGGATGTATCTAGAAGATGCCAATGTCATATACGGTGTGGTCCTACATCAACCACCCAACATTCTACACCCTACATTGGCCTCATGGCCATTTGAGTGTTGGGGTATTGTCATTGTGGGTCCTATCGATCCTCCTTCTTCCAAGGGTCATCGGTTCATTCTTAGCTGCCACCGACTACTTTTCCAAGTGGAGGCAATCCCACTGAGAGGTCATAGCTCAAAGATTCTTTTTGGAACCATATCGTATATAAGTTCGGGGTGCCTCGATGAATTATATCCGATAATGGTACTGCATTCAAAAGCACCAAGATCAACAGTAAGACACAATATAGATTGGAGATACTCCACCATCTACTACCAAAATGGCTTAGTAAGCATTCAACAAAACTCTCATCCAAATACTAAAGAAGATGATAATACAACAAGTATGAGCAAGTTGAAGCCTTGTGGGCCTACCACACCACATAACTCCAACTCAATCTCTATTTTTATTAGTGGGTCCAAGCCATTATACCTTAGAAGTTCAACTCCCATCACTAAGGATAGCATTAGCAAGATCACTAGAAAGATATGAAAAGTTGCTTAGAAGAGCTCAAGGAGGAGATGGATGCAACCTCGAAGTTGTAAAGGCCAAAATGATTCAAGCTCACAACAAGCTAGTCCTAGGGCTTTTCAAGTAGAGAACTTTATTAGTCCTAAGGAGACCAATTGTTCATTGAAAGATGGGAGGCAAGTTTGAACCCACTTGGGAAGGCCCTTGTCATAGAGAAGGCCTACCAAGGAGGATCTTATCACTCATTGATTAAAGGAATTAATGGCTCTATTTGAAGAAATATTACCCATAAATCATGTTTGAAAATAATCATCAAAAAGAACAAAATTTGATTCCAATTCATCAAAATCTTCTTCTTCAAGCATTGTTTGCTTATCTTTAATCCAATGTGTTTAGGATAGGTGTAAGAGAACCCAAGAGGCATCCTATCCCTCTTTCACAACACAAACACAATCAAACACATTTCTTGATGCTACTAGAATAGGTGTGAGAGAACCCAAGAGGCATCCTATTTTGATTAGAATAACTAAGTTAGGTGTAAGAGAACCCAAGCGGCATCCTTTCTTGGTGGGAATTCTGCCATTCATGGCACCATTTCATCAAATTCCCAAGTTGTTTAGGTGTGAGATAACCCAAGAGGCATCCTATTCCTTTAACACAAGCACAAAATAAACACATAATCTTTTGTCTCTGCTTTTTGATGTGGAGCAACCCCTGTGGCACCCACTCATTAGCTTCTAGGTCTAACATATACTACCTTGCTATGTGTCACCCTGGTCACTTGTCTGGAGGATGTGAGTCCCCTCACTTTCTTCCTAACTTGACCATTATAAATCAACAAGTGCCTTGTTAGTTTGGTAAACTTCACTGCCTAGGCAGTAAGCTACCTCATGTTGATTTTGTTTAAGAAGATGTGAGTCCCCGTGCTTTCTTCTTGAACTAATCATCATATACTAACTAGATTGAGTATATTTGAGGTTTAGGATAATTCCTCTAGAGGCTCCTTTCCTCTTGACTACTTTGAGTTGATATAAGTCCCCAGTGGCATTCACTAGTCACCCCTAGGTCGGATGGCCTAAGATAGACTATCCCAACAATCATTTTTTATAGGAGGATGTGAGTCCCCAGCTTTCTTCCTAGATTGGCACAAACCGATGGGCACCTTAGGTTGGTTGATGTTCGCTATGCCGACAGTGACTCACCTATGGATACACCACTCTTGGATGTGAGTGCTTTCTCTCCTTGAGTTGGCCACTGAATACCTATGCATATTATCTTCTCCAGGGTTTTGGATAAAAGCCTTAGTGCCCCTCTCCCATGGGCATTCTATTTGGATCACATCCTTTGACCCCATTTAGACACTACCGGGTTACTTTTGGATTGGATCCCTTTCCTAGTAGCCACCCCTGTCATTGGAGAATTTATTCAACGGATGCGCAGATTCTCCTTGGTTCAGTAAATCTGAGATAGGTCTAGGCTAATATAAGCTCCTTCCTAGTTTGATCCCTCACAAACCAACAGGGTCCATGATAACAAACAAAATAAACAAACAAAAATATTTGCTTGGATTAGAATTCAAGCCCCAAAGGGCCCTTTTCCCAAGCAAGCATCCTATCTTTAGGCGTGTCGAAACTCCCTATAGAATTGCCGCCACTTGAGAAGATAAGTCCCGGTGACTCTCTCAGTCCCCTTAGGTCGGTTCAATCTATTTTCCATAAGCAAGTAGTCATTCACTTTGGAAGATGTAAGTCTACTACATTCTTTTCTAGCATGACCGCAACCGACGGCAGCCTAGGTCGGTTTGATTTGTTGCCCAAAGCAATCATCACCCCAATGGTCTTTATGGAAGATGTGACTTCGCTTTCTTCCCCTTGAATTGCAAACCAAAAGGCACTCCTTTGGTTGGATAGTTCTCCCTCGTGAAGCTACTCCCTTTGGTTCAATAAATCGATAGGTCTAGAGGCTCCTTCAATGTGATCCATCAAACCAATGAAATCCATTAAAAATAATTAAAAATGAAATTAATCTTGACTATCTCTGAGCTAATTTAAGTCCCCTAGCGGCATTCACTCAATAGTCAGCCCTAGGTCAGGTTCGATTTGTTGCATAATCAACCGATCACCCCAGTGGTTCCTTATTTTGGAAGATGTGAGTCCCCGTGCTTTCTTCTAACTTGACCATTGCAAACTGAAAGACACCCCTTTGGTTGGATAGTCCTACTATGTGGTTGGTAGACTACCCCTTTGGATTTGTAAATATGTTTTAGACCAAGGCCATCATGGCACCTACTCAGTGCAGTCCATCGCAGACCAGTGGGATTAATAAAAAATTACTAAAAAATGAAATTAATGTTAACTATCTTTGAGTTGATTTAAGTCCCCAAAGACATCAATCAAAGGTTGGTTCAATATTTGCCTCACCAATGGATCACCCCAAAGAACTGATCCCCTACTTTGGAGGATGTAAGTCTACTATGCTTTCTTCCAAAGTACAATCAAAAGGCAATCCCTTTTTGGTAGTCCTACTATGTGTTTGGTAGACTACCCCTTTGGATTGGTAAAAAGTTAGCCAACATGGCCCCTACTCGATCCATCAAACCAACAGGTCCATCTCAAAATCCAAAAAATTAAAATTTGAAACAAATCAACCTAGTCAAAAACAAACAACAACAATCAGTCAAATCAAACAATAAAACAATCAAACAACCTCAAAATAATCAAATCAAAACAATCAATCAACTCTCGAGATGCAAATCTTTCTAGTTCCCAAGATCTCAAAATTCCAATCCCTCAGCGGATTTCAACCTCTTCTCCTTAGTGGATGACTTGAACTTACTCCCCTAGTGGAGAGTTCACTTTTTCATCCTAGTGGACCACCAAATTCTAAACCAACAAATCAAATCAATTTCTCCCCAGTGAAACTTAAATCAATTCAAACCTCTCATCTCCCTGTGGATGACTTGGAAGGTTCACATACTCTATCTCCAGTGGATTCCTCCTTCACTCTCTTATGTCTTTGACATGAGTAGAGTCACTTTGCACTAAGCTCTTGATTCCTTCTACACCGTGGGTTAGGAGTAGATCATTTCTATTAGTGCTTGTGATTGTTCGGTGTTGTTGATCATTTTGGTCAACACAAATACGTGCGGTATGCCTTGTCAGTCACACCACACCTATTGGGCGCCCTTTGTTGACCTCTTTTAGAATGAGCTCTCAACCTCTCCATCTTAGACATAGGACTCCTCTTAGACACTAAAGTTCCTTAATCTTAAGACACTTCTAGGTGATTACACTCAACCTAACAGAGACTTAGAAGAGTTAGCCATAGGAATAGATCATGCCTTAGGGGTGTTATGAAAACTTTCCTATCCTATAGCTTGAACCAAATCCTTACTTCCTTCTTTTAAGTCAAACTCCAAATCAATTCCAAATAAAATTTCAAATCAATTCCAACTTAATTGATCAACTTCAAACTCAAATCAATTCCAAACTTAATTAATTTTCTCAAATCCAAATTAACTTCAAATTCAAATAAACTTCAAACTCAAACCAATTCCAAATCAAATCTAAAACCAATTCCAACTTAATGGATTTTTCTCAAATCATGAATCAATTCCAAATGATTGAAACCCATGATTGAAATCCAAATTCAAGAATCCTCCCTAAGTCACTTTCATTCTATCATATGGACTTAGCTCAAATCAAATTCAAATTTCTTCAAATTCAAGAAATTTTCTCACAACCCATTTATATTCTCATTTATATTCACAAATATAAATGAAATATAAATTCAAATATCTAAAACAAATTCAAAACTCAAATCCAAATCTAATCTCCAACTTAAACTCTTTCAAGTCAAATTCTTGAACTTCAAATCAACCTCAAATCAATTCAAACCATTAGATTTTCTTCATGATTCAATCAATCCTTCAATCATGAACCCAAATATAAACACAAACTTCAATCACCAAACCAAAACTAAATTCAAAAATCAAACCCAAATCAAACTCATGTTCACCCTTTAAACTTGAAATTGTCAAATGAATCAAAACCCATTTGACTCCAAATCACCTGCAAATGGATTTATATTTCAATCATAAGTTCATATGTGAGTTTAATCAAACTTGAATCAATCCTTGATAAAGTCAATTGACCCACTTAGGCTCACTTGACCCAAAGTGACCTAAAGTACCTTTTTGAGCCAAATTTTAATCCTACCTAAATTGGATTGAACTAAGCTCACCTAAGTCTCACATTGTGAGCAACAATCATCATGAGATGATCAATCACTCAAACCAAGTCAAACCTACCCTTTGACCAAGTCAACATTTGACCTAAATGAAACCAAAACTAGCCAAAATCCACCATATGCCAAATTGATTGAAACCATTGATCTCCATTCTCAATGATTTGAACTTGACCAAGTCATCATTTGAGCCAAACCTAGCCCAATTGGCCACTTGACCCAAGTTGACCAACTTGACCTAAAAGTCAAAATGTGTCAAATCTTGATCTTTGATTGAAACCAATGGGTCAAGTTCATTCTAAATCACTTGTTGAACTTGACCAAAGCCTCAATTGGCCAACTAGACCCAACCTAGCCCAATTGACCATGAACCCAACTTGACCTAAAAGGTTAAATCAAGCCAAAAATCAAACCAAATCAAAATTGATTGAAATCAAAGCTTGCAAAACATTTCAAAAGACCAACTAAACCTAAACCAACCCATGACCCCAACAATTGGGTCAAATGGGTCAAATTGGTCAACTTGACCCATTTGACCTAAATGAAAATGAACCAAAACCAAATATAAATTTGAACCAAACCAATGATACCAAAATATTTCAAATGGTCATATGAACTTGACCCAACCCTTGGTTTGACCCAATTTGATAATTGGTCAACTTGACCCATTTTTTGACCTAAATGGGTCAACATGAGCCAAATGACATCAAATCAACACCAAATTCCTTGAAATTTGGACCAACCTAATTTCAGACTATTCCAATTCTTCCCAAATTAAAATCAAAGCTAAATGACCATTTTACCCCTAGGTCAAGGGATAACCATGGCCAATTCCACTTAGAATTTGGTCATATCCTTTTCATGGCCACTTGGCACCCTCTTAGTGGAACAAATGGACACTAATGGAGGTGGTGCACATGACCCAATGGATTTGGGTCAGCCAAACCCAACCCAAGGCCAAAATTGACCACCCAATAAGAAATTCTCCACATGGAATCACTCCTCCACTAAAATGAGCACATGGAAACTTCACCACTCCACTCCTCTACCAACACCGAACCATGTGGAGCTTAAAATAGCCTAACCAACCCACTCATTGTGATTAATTTGATAAAAATGGAGGAGACAAGCTTGGCCATCCGATCCTTGTATGAGGAGATATACTCCCCTAATTCCACATTCATGATCTGCATTGATTGATAGGAACCAGGAAGCTCCAAGTTCTCTCTTGCATTCTCAAGCTCTCCCAAAATCCCCATTCTCGATTTAGCCTAAACTGAAAATAGGGGAGGTGAGGTGAAATTCAAACTCACTCAATTCAATACCAAACTCCAATTCCTCTTGCAAGCACCTTCAAGGCACTAAGTAGAGTTGATCCAAAGCTTTTTCCAAGCTTCCAAGGCATGGGAAGGGGGAGCTAGACCAAAGCCACAAGCACTTGAAGAGGAGTTTGGCAAATAGGAGGATCCACTTGATCTCAAGCCTTCAAACCCTCAGCAGGGCTACGTCTCCATTAGATGAAGCTACCTCAACATTTGGGAGCTCCAGTGATAGCCTCTAGTGAGGTATGAATCAAAATCTAGTTCACGCTAGATTTTCGTTGGTCCTTTACAAAGGGAACTTTCATCCCAAGTGAAATTTCCCATTGGATTTTCTCCTTCTTACTTCTTGATTGTGTGGGTTCGATCTTAGCTCAATTCAAGCTCAAGTGAGCTCAGATCAAGCCAAGGGGCGGATGCCGTCTCCCTAGGCAGGCGGATGAATCATGGACCATCCATCATGCATGTTTTGGATGGATGATCTTGATTAATCCATGTTAGATCTCGTGATTAATCCCTTTGATACTGCGGCCTCGATCTTGACCGTCTGATCTTTGATCGCGGTCAAAGAGCGTAACGGCGTGTAACCGATGTGATAACTTAAATAACTAATCCCGTCGCACCACATGGCGGTGCGGCACGTCGGTCCATGTGGCGCCGAGATTAGTTATATAATTATGGTTATTTAGTATCCCTTCTAAAAAAAAACATAACTAAATGTAGAAAAATCAAAAAAATATGAAATGAGGCTCATTTTAAAGATAATTAAAGGGAATAATATAAAATTAATTTGATTAATTTCAAAAAAAGTTTTCCTTAATTTGGGTTTATTTGAAATCTTATAATAATTACTTAATATTAATTAATTCAAACTTCTTCATTTTGGGGATGACCTCTACCTCCCTTTTCTGAATTTATTAATGGGTTAATTAGAAATCAATTAATGAATCCCTAATCACTCTCTTAATGTAATTAAGGAAATTACATGTGAAAATTGCCTTAATCATTTAATTAAGATAATTAAACATTGTTTAAGGGATCAGGAGGTTTATGGAATAATTTAGAGATGTTTTCCTTAAGTTATGCCCTAAAACCCCTTTCTTCCTTAATCCAAACCTAATTAATCCACTAATCCTCTTAATTAACTTAATCAAAATTTAAAATCAATCAACTTAATCAATCCTTTGTAGATACTTAGGTGTTCAATAACCTAAGTAAGCTTAAGGAAATCAAATCCAACCTACATGTGTGGAAGGGTTATGAAAGTACTTAATTAAACCCTTTAGCTTAATTAATCATCAATTGCATTAGGCCCTTTCTTTCTAGGTGCATTGCTAATTTAAATTCAATGTGGTTGCATGTCATATGTTGGCTCACAATTGTTTGAATAATTATAAGTATGTATAGGATAATGAATGAACTTAATTTACACCTTAACCTAAACAAAACATAAAATCAATCTAATGGTTATAAAAATTAAACTAAAACAACACACACACATGTGGGAGATAAGGACCAGCAAACATTCTCTCATTTCCTAAATTCAAAATCAAAGCAAAACTAAAAATTTCTTTAAATAATTTGATTCACTTTAAATGATCTTATTCCATAGGATTGTCTTTAGGAATTAATTAAGGTGAATGAAATTACATGCTTATATCACTTTATTTTTTTTCCTAACATGCTAAATGTGTATGTCATATGAAAATCATGCATTCATTTCTTTTGAAAAATCAAATTAAAATGAAATATTTCTTTATGTAAAATTGCATGTTTTGGCTAAAGTAAGAATATGAATTATTATCACTATAATCCAAAATTATTTTAAAATTTAGAATCAAATATTACAAATGAAAGGTATGCTACTTATAATTACTTATGAGCTTGCATGTGAGTATAATATAAAATGTGCATTATGTGACTTTTCTTTCTTTCTCTTTTAACATAGTTTTGAATAGGATTTACAAAGTGTATAGTTCATTTGAAAAACACAATACACTTGCTTAAATCCATTCTATTCATTCCTATGTTATCCTTTAAGAGGAACTTCACATTTACATATGTAAATGTAAATAACTAAATCAAAACAAATGAACATAACTTTTGCATGATTCTTTTTCCATTCATTTCTTTTTGTACATGCACATGTATTTAAGAAAAGTGATATTAGTCGGACATCCGGGTTATTTTAAGAAGTAGGTCTTGTACCTTACACCCCTGGTGTAGAAAATAATGGTGTCATACTCACTTATGTATTTCATACATGTAAATGCACATATGAATAATGGATAAAAGAATCTCTCTTTTCTACTTAACAAAAACATGCATACATGAAACATTCTAAATTTTTCTTAAACAAGCATCCCTTAGCAATCATCATTAAGGTGTGCTAACATTTCCATTTGCATGTATAAATATGCTTAGGATTCATCCATATGCATGTTACACATGTTGGAAAGAAATAAAGTGTTGTGTGTTTTGTGATAGTTATTCACTTTACTTAATCTTAAAATGCCTTTCTCTTTGAATAGGTTTGTTTAGAGAAAATATAAACTTATGATTAATCAAAACACATAATAAAACATTCACTAAAATAAAATCATTAATGAATTTACTTTAGAAATTACTTAAGGTAGGAAGAAAAGAGAAGTCATCTTCTCTTTTTCTCTCTTTACAACACTTAGTAATTAATTGCAAGTTCATTCAAACCAAATCAAATCATAAAATAAAACTTAACCAAATCAACTAAACCACTTAAATGAAACCACCTCTAAGTTGAACTCTTACTTAGAAATCTCTAACCTTCCTAGTAAGACATACAAGCCTTAAATGGCACACACATTAGCTAAGTCACCATTTCTAGTCCTATGTTAGGTGCATTTGATACTTGATTTTATTTTATGATGTTATATTAGTCTGATGTTAGGATGTATATGTAGACTGAATGGTAGGGTGATCTTAGTCTAATCATTATCTTCTGCAGGAGATTATGCTTAAGGGTCACTGTAATAAAAATATAAATACTTTTGTTGTATAGGTTCCTTATACCCCAAGCATAATCCAAATAGTGGTGGACTTGCTTACCCATGTGGGTAAGTTCAATTTATTCATATACATGCTTGATTGTGTGGTTTGTTTAGCTAATCTCTATTTCGGTTTTAGTTAGATTTTTTTATTCCATTTTCATGTAATTATTGATTTGGAATGATTGTTATGGGATTAGATAACATTGGTCATAAGACTATGTCTTATGTCCTTTATAAACCATTCAAACCAACCAAGAAAGAAGAAATGAAGAAAGAAGAAATAAAGAATGAAGACCACCATAACATGAATTCCTTTTATTGTAATTAATTCATTTGTAATGGGGTTGTAGGGTGAGCTCACATTTATTTTTTGTGCGGGAGCCCACCAAAAGGCCTCTTATTCTTCTAGCTTATATTTGATGTTTGTTTATCTTGTGCATTAAGATGGCATTTTACTAGTTTCTTCCTTACTTTGATGTATGGCTGGATTAGGCTCTTAGAAAAATAAATTTTCTATAACCTAATCAACTCAAAACTAAAATAAATAACTCATAACCTCACCTAAAGCCTAGGTTATAAATCAAGATAAAATATTTAGCAACCCCTTAGTATGTTTTACATCATGCATAAAAAAAGCATCACTCCTTGTTATGGAGAGCTTCCACCTTTGCCAGAGAACTTGGCTTAACCTTTGAGAGCCATGGTGGACACACACCTCCTTTCTTATTGATTTTGGCCCATAATCCAATTTCTCATGCATTAGGCATATGAATCCTAAAGCCTGTGTCTAATTGATTGTCCAAAAATGAAGATAAAACATAACAAAAATTTGCATTAGATTTAAGTCATTAATCATTCCCTACATGATCTAGTCTCTTAGGGAGTGTGTTTAAGGACTTAGTCTCTCTAAATAAATAAACTTAGCTATGCAAAAGCATATGATTTGCCTACATGTATTTAAAATCATAGAGGAGTTAGTTGGCCCACCCCTAGGGTTTGTAAATCCAATAGTGGTTTATCCTCTTGTGGAGGTAAACCAAATACCCATTTTCACCTTAGATTTATGTCATGCTGCCAAAGCTCCTAGATTTAGTTAGGTTGTTACTTCCCTGGTGAGCATAAATCCTTATCTCTTAGGCATTTCTATTATCTTGTGTTGTGGAATTATAAACCATAGATTTCTAATAAAAATTCAACTCAAACAAATAAATCACTTCAATTTTAAAAATATAAAGCCCAACCATAGGATAGATTGGGATGCTTACTAGGCTTCTTAGTATCATAAGCATCCCCTACTTATCTTCCTTTGGTTTTGATAACAACGCCCTCCTCTTGGTCAATCCCACATGATCTTCTTAAAATAAACCAATTTATTGATAATCTTATCTTTAAAATCTTTGGAGACAATGATCATTTATCTTAATTGAGAGTATTCTTAAGGAATCTCATTCCTTAGGATGCATTTTAACTATGGGGACATGCCTCCATAGAGAACTTAACGAACCCAGTTTAAAATAATCCCTGCTTTACTTTTCCAAAGTGGGGAAGAATCTATATTCTCAAGACCCATACCTTAGAGTCCTTATTAAAGTGATTAGGTTCGGTAGAATGGTGACTCTCTCAAGATAGTACATCATCACTCGATCACCCCAATAAGAATATCTATCAGAAGTGTCTCAACACAAGTTGGATTATTTTTGGTTCTTCATTTATTTCTTTTCTCTTTCAGAAAGATTAGATGAAGAATCAAAAAATTTCACCACAATCTACTAAGCTTTCTTCACAAATTGCATAACATGCGTAGATTTTGATTTGTTGCACCATTGATCACCCCAATACATACTTTGGAAGATGTAAGTGCGCTTTCTTTCTAGAGAGATAACCCTGCCATAGTCCTACCATGTGGCTAGTAGACTACCCCTTTGGATCGATAAATTTGAGATAGGCCAAGGCTAACATAGCTCCTTCTTAGTGGGTCCATCACACACTGATAGGGTCCATAACAAACAAAATTCAAAACTAACCTCCCCAGTGTTGTCAAATTAAACATATCGGACAAACCAAACTTCTCCCAATGAGGCATAAATTAGTTTAGTCTCCCTAGTGGAGCCTAAATCAAAATCTAACTCTAATAAATTCAATTAGGCTTATATCCCCAATGGATGTACCCTCAATTCAAAAATCATTCTCCCAAATAATGAAATCCAACCAAACTCTACCTGGATTTTAACCGCTTCCCTAATGGAAGGTTCACATTTCTAATCCCTAGTGGATTCAAATTGATATCCCTAGCAAATATGCCTCCACATCAATTAAGATAGAATATATCAAAATTAATTTGATCTTAATCTCCATTGGATTATAGATTCTTATCCCCAGTGGATACACAGCCAAAGAAATCATATTCATAATTAAACTTAGATTTATATCCCCAGCAGATAGCTTGAACCTGCTTCCCTAGTGGAAGGTTCATGAGCCAAATCCTTTGAAACCAACCCATGGCATCTTAAGAGCTGAACAAACCCAACCCAAAACCCACTTGGGATTAGCCCAAAATCAACCCAAACCCAATCAAATCCCTCATAGATCCTCCCCCATATAGGATTCTACATAATCTCACATAATCCCCTAATTCAATCCTCACCATCACTTGCATTCAATGAAGACTGACTTCAGACTTTGGAGCTAAATCCAAAGTCCCCAATTAGCCATCACCTCCCAACCATCTCCCCATGACCATTAATGGTGATTTCCATCCCAAAACATTGAAGCCTCCAAGAGCAAGCTCTTGCCTTCATTCACTCCTATAGAGCTCCCAAACCAACCATCAACCATTCCCACTTCATTTTGGAGTGAAAATTATCAAAATCAAGTAGATTCTAGGGAAAAACTAGTGGGCATTGGTGGATACATCATTCCAAAGGGAGGCAAAGGTCTAGATCCATTCCAAAGCTTCTTTTTGCATTGAGCGCTGGATCATGCCAAAAATCATCCTAGTGAGGTAATTTTCAAGAACCATAGTCATTTTAAGAGCTTTTGTTTGTGATTTTTTTGCACAATTTTAGGAATTTTTCTTAGATAAACCTTGTATTTTTTTATTTTATATCATCCCCATGCAAATCGAGAAGTTTTTCGGTGAAGATCGCTGCAAAATCATGCCCGAACGGATGAAATCTCATTTGATCTCGCCAAAATCATTCAATTTTTACTCTTCATTACACAGTATCTCGTCATTCTCATCTCTAGAATGTGTAACATTTTATCCCATCTCCCATTTGGAGATGGATGATAGATAATAATTCGTCGCCCAGATTGGATACCGGACGGTCCATCAATGATGATCGATGATCGATCGATCAATGATCGATCTAATTTGATCCGTGCATTATGATCCATGTTTCGCATTTTATCCCACGCAAATCGTGACCAAGGTTACTCACCCAAAACGCGGATGCGGAAGATACCAACATAGTGCAACGTGGTCGCCACATGGCCCAATCACGTGATTCCACATAAAAATGTGTTGCCTCATTTGCGCCGCATGGCACTGACTGGGATAAGTAAGAAATTAGGAATTTTCTAATTTTTAAATTATTTAAATCACCTAAAATTTCAAAAATTCATACAAAATAAAATACTTAACTAAAAATTGCAAATAAGGGCTCATTGGATTTGTCTCCCTAAGAAGAATCCAACAAACCCCAAGTCACCAAATTTTACTAAATATTTTGAGCTTAATTTAAGTTTCAGTGGAAATAAAATTTCATCAATTACTCTAAAAATACAAATCAAATTGAGCTGAAATTTTCAAAGTTGAAACCAAGTTAAAATACACATACCATAAAAATTTCAAGACAAAAGGATTTGCATATTGGGAGATAAAAAAAAATATAGTTAAAATAGTTTAAAGTTAAAATAAATTAATAGACTTTATAAAAAATATGAAAAATCATTTATATCAGCTGAAACTTTGGAAAATTATAACAAATCATAGAAAAATTATAAAAATGCAAATAAATATTCTTTGTGAAGGTATTTTAGAGAGGAATTTATCAAAAATATCCTTAATTGATTTTAAATAGTAATTAAATCTTAATTAAAGTTTAATTGAAAAATTAATTACTTTAATTACTCCCTAATTAATTAATTAATTAATCCTAAATTTTTTTAGATTGTAGTTGAATGACCTCTACCTCCCTAATTTTCTTGGGATTTATTCTAAATTAATTAGAATTAGCTAATTGCCATAATTACTCCCAACTTGATTAAGGTTAACTAATCACATGAATAGTAAATTAAAAATTCTTGACTTGTTTTGACTAGTGAGGATGATTCAATTGGGACTCTTTCTAATCTTTTCCTAAGTCACTTCATTTGGAGGATAGTTAACCCATGTGGCTATTAAGTTTAATTAAGTGATTAATGATTTCATTAATCTAATTAAAATATAAAACAAAGAACCTAATTAATCAATTCAGATCTTTAAGTGTTCAATAACCTAAAGATATTTAAAATTTTACCCACATGTGGGAAAACTATAAAAGTACTTAAAGTTTTTTTTAACCTAATTAATTATTAATTATGAGCTAATACATTTTCATTTCTTAAGATCATTGCAAGTTATTTTCCATGATAATGTTGGCTCATAATTATTTAATTAATTACTTTAAGGCAACATAGGCAAGGGTTAATTAATGGATTTAATGCATATCACAACTTAATTAACCCATTAAATCAACTTAATCACATTCCATTAAACCAAATCAATTCACAAACATGGGAATGGGTTAGGATCAACAAACTTCCCCTCATTTCATTAAATCAAATCAAAACGTAAAATGAAAGATGGCATCAACAAGATTTGGTTTTTTTTAAATACTTTTATTTGATATGATTGTCCTTAGGAATTAGTTTGATTGAATGAAACAAGTGTTTTATGTCTTATTATTCCTTTCCAATCATATTAAATGATGTGTGTCATGTGGTTTCATGCATTCATGTTTTCAAAATGTTTAAATTTAAATGAATTTCCTTTATTAAACTTGCATGTGTTGATTAACCTATGAATATGTGTCTATTATCACAATTAAATCAAAGTTATTTTCAAAAGTTTATAAGTCAACCATAATATTTGGAGTGATAATAGTTATAAATATCTATAAGCTTGCATTTGTCTATGGCTTAGAACATGTTATATGGAGTTCTCTTTCTTTAATCTATATTGATTTACATAAAGTTTGAATGGTAATGAGTGTATAGCCCATTTGAAAAGGACACAACATTTGTTTGAATTCATTCCTGTGTATTTCTATGTTAGAATTTAGATAGAACTTTAGCTTGCATGTATAAATAATTCAATTGAAAGAAATATAACTTTATCATGATTTTCCATTCTTGTAGTCACTTGTACATTCATGTGTATTCAAGAATAATGAGTATATATAGTCTGGACAATTCGGGAATGTGAGGCTTTAAGTAGCCCCAAGGATGTCTTTACCTCACTCCCCTAATTAATAATGATGCAATATCCATTTAAAACTTTTATACACTTGTATGTGCATTTAGCTAATGAATGAAAATATCCTTTTCAACTTTAGCTCACATGTATAAATAATTTAATTGAAAGAAATACAACTTTTGCATGATTTTTCATTCTTGTAGTCATTTGTACATTCATTTGTATTCAAGAATAGTGGGTATATCTAGTATGGACATTTTGGGGATGCGAGGCTCTAAGTAGCCCCAAGGAGATCTTTACCTCACTCCGCTGGCTAACAATGGCAAAGTATCAGCTTAAAACTTTTATAAACTTGTATGTGCATTTAGCTAATGAATGAAAATCTCCTTTTCTACAAATATACATATCTACATTCATCATTTAAGTGTACTAAAATATATTGTATGTGTAGGTATATTTAGAATTAAGTCATATGCATGCTACACATGATGAAAAGGAATAACTTGATATATGTTATATGATAGTAATTCAATTGAGTTAATCTTAAGAAGCCTTTCATATTGAATGGAATCATTTAAAGTAAATTGAAAGTTAGGATTAAATAAAATATTTAATAAGCCATTCACTAAAGGGAAATAAATTAAATTAACATGCTTTAGAAAGTGAGGGGAGCAATTCTTATTCTCTCTTTATAACACTTAGTTGCAAAAGTGTATAAGTCATATGAAACCAAATTAAACATAAATTAAAATTCTCAAATCAATTAAACAACTTGAAGTAAAATCATCCTTTATGGTTAAATTGAGTTCCTTTCACACTTAGAAAAATATAACCTTAATGCCTAGTAAGATATACCGCATAAGCCTTAAAACACACATTAGAGCTAAGTTAGCACTTCTAGTCCTCACTTAAGATGGTGTATGTTTTATTTTGTGATGTAATGTTTTAGACTAGATGTTTGGGTATAGACCGGAGGACGTCATGAGCTTTATCTTATTTTTTGCATGGGATTATGATTAAAGGGGTCGTTTAAAAATAAATATAAATGCTCTCTTTGCAGGTTGCTTAAGTCCCTAAGTATAATCCAAGTTAGTACAAGTGGGCTTGATTACCCTTGTGTAGGGTGCTCAACCCAAATTGCAAATATAATTGCTTGGGATGGTATGTGGGTTTAACTAACACTTGTCTTACAGGTATAGTTAAATTTACTTCTTCTATTTTAATGTAATTTTGCATTTAGGATTAGTGCTATGGAGGTTTAGGATGAGCATTGGCTAGAAGGCTTTGTCCTGAGGTGCCATGTGATGCCTTAAAGCCTACCAAATGAAAAAGAGCAAAGACATGAAGAAATGAAGGAGACATGAAGAATGAAACTGACCACCATAGCATTTATTATTTGTAATTGTAATTATTCTTTTATATACTGGGTTGTATAAGGGTAGAGCTTGGCTACCCATTTTCTCTTTTCAAGGTGTACGGTGAAACCCGACCGCACCGACCTTTTATTCTTTTATGGTAGTTTATAAATTTGTTTGATGTTGTGTTTAGATTATGCACTAGAATCGCATGCTTTTCTAGTTTCTTCATGTTTATTGTTTGAATGTGTGGCCTAGATGTGATTAGGCTCTTAGGATAAAAATAAATCTTCTACCCAACTAATAACTCATAACTAAAATTTTCTACAACTCATAACCTCACCATAATGCTTAAGCATTAAACAAGATAGTTAAAAGATTTAGCAATCCCTTAGCTGAATGGTTAAATATCTCACAACATGCATGCATATTCTTTTTCTCTTGAACATGAAGGATCTCCATCCTTGCATGATAGGGGAATGCTTGACCTATGAGGGCATCCTTTGTGGTGGAGAACACTTTCTTCTAGCTAATTTAGCCCATGACTTATTTTCAACATGCATATAGGCATAAGAAATCATATGGCCTTTGACAAAATGTAGAGTCAAAAATCAAATAAAAATTGAAAATATTTGCATTAGACAAAGTCATTACTCATACCACTCATGCTCTAGTCTCTTTAGGGAGTGAGTTTAATAACTTTAGTCTCTTTCAAAATAACCAACCAATCTTGCAAAATCATATGACTTGCCCACAGGGTTTTAAAGCGTAGGAGGAGTTAGCTGGCTACCACTCCAGGCGGGTGTAAGTCTAGTAGTCGGATGGTTTACCCTCTCTTATGGAGGTAAACCATATACCCATTTTTGTTTAGATTTAGGTCATGCTTTTGCATCGTGCTAAAGCTCCCTAGATTTAAGATCTGAGGTAGCTATTTTCTTTAGGAAACAAGCATAAATCCTCACCTCTTAGGCATCTTGTGTTGTGTTGATAAGTCTAACAATCTAATAATATTTCAACTCAAATAAATAATTCTCTTCAATTTTAAATATATAAAGATTAACTATAAGATAGATTAGAGTGCTCACTAAGTTTTCTAATATCATGAGCATTTCCTACTCATTCTCTTTGGCTTCAATAATAAGTCTTCTCCTTGAGTTTTCCCACTTGATTTTCTAATACAAACATTCCTTTGATAGTCTAGCCTTGAAATCTTTGAGACCTTAATTTCTACTTTAATCGAGAGTATTCTTAAGAGATTTCATCTTTCAGGATGTGATTAACTATGGGGGCTTGCCTTCATAGGGAACTTAATGAACTCGGCTTAAAATAAACCCAGCTTTACTTTTTCATGTAAAGTATAGGAAAAATCTCTAGTACATTCTAAGACCCATCATGCCTTAGGAGTCCTTATTAGGTGATTAGGTCCATTATAGGGTGTTGATTTCTATCTTTTGAGATAGTACATTATTCCTTAATGTAGTACCTAATCACTTCAATAAGTATCCCCTAAGATCTGCGTGGTGTCCCACACTCAAAAATAAACATCACAATCATCTATAATACCACTACACAAAATAACTAACTTATACTAACAACAAATTCATCCAAAATGAAACAACAAGTCAATAATTGTACTATTGAAGTACACCACTACATTTGATTTACAATGAAACTTCTTGCACTAAATAAGAAAAATATTACAAATCTTAAACAATAAAGAGATAAAAGGGATGAGATTTGTACCTAATAGCCACTCATAATGATTAAGGTTGATAATCGATGGCTTTGAGAGCTCAGGTGTCAGTGCTGAGGTGTGGAGGTGAGGCCGAGAGAAAGAATGTTAGGGAGACATTTTCTAGGGTTCTAATAGGTTTTCTTTAGGTCATCTCAGTGTCTCACCTCATGATCTACTATTCATGGATCAACTCATATGCAAGGCGAGATGAGAGATGTCCAAGAAAGGAGGATCGATAATGTACGTTGTCATTGCCAACTTATGTGAGAAAACCTAGCCCCTCAGTCACAACTGGCAAGTTCATGTGTTTGTGTGGAGATTTTGATTCACGAGAAAGAAGATAATAGGGTTTGGTTTTACGTGAGTCACTAAGGAGCAGCCCAGTGGTGAGCGGGGACATGGTTTTACGCGAGTTGTGACACTCGATCCGTCGACCCGATTTGGACTTTTGGCATGGGCTTTTGACATTCTATTTAATCAATGATTTGGTTTTAAAAAAAATCCAAAACTGATTCACAAACTGATAATTAAAAATAGTCAAATTTAAAATTTAAATCCATTTAAAAATATAAAATCGATCTAAACTTAAAAGATTGTTTAATTTAATTTGGATTTTCAATTTTAATCGAAGAATGTACACTCTAAGAGAGTTTGTCTCCCCATCACTAGTGAAAGTATGAGCCTTCCACGTTTAAGAGTCAAAATCCGATGATTTAAGCTCTGATTTTGTGATTTATCATTTACAAAATGAACAAGAATGAAAGTGCAAGGGATCTACACAATTGAATCCTAATAAATCATGAGTTTATCTCACAAAGGACCAAGACCTAAGGGTTTGGTTACATTCTGAGGTTGTTACCTTATCAGTATTAATGCCCAATGACTTTGTTGAATAAAAAAGATTTCTTGGTGTGAGGAAGAAGCTTTAGAATGAGTTTGTCCACTTGTATCCTCGTGGATTTCTCTAGAGACCAAGCTTCATTGTAGGTTCACTAAAATTTGGTGTTTCTTGGAGAATTTAAGGTCGGGAAAAGGGGGAAGTGTTTTATTTCAGTTGCTTGAGTGATGGGGAAGGGTAAAAAGTGATTAAATGTGTTAATTTTATATTTGGTCGGTTCTACTTTTTATTAATGGAGATCATGGAGTGACCAATCGTAGAGATTTGAAGCTTGCTACTTGTTGTGAGCATGCTTCATTCAATTCCAAGGACAAGGATGGGGGGAAAGTGGGCTAAAATCTTCTTTGATGGCTTTAGGATTTTTTTATTATTTGATCAAACCTACTGAGTTATCCCATTCTGTCCTATTCACATTATTGTTTTCTAAGTTTTAGGAAGTTTTTTAGGAATTTGAGAAGGCTTGATTTGAGTTAGCTTAGAGTACAATTTCACTCAATTTAACCTAAATTGGTTGAGTTGAGTTAAGTGATCCAATTGGTCATCTTTGGGCTTTGATTGAATTTCAATCATATTTGATGAGTTATTTAGAGTGATTGTGATTGACTAGCTGTAATTAGTCTGGGTTATTCTTGGATTTGCCCCAAGATGACCTAATTGGGTCAATTTAGGCTTACTTTGGTCCTTGGCCAAACAAGTCAAAGTGGACCCAAAAAAAGATTAGAATAATTTTAACTATCTATTTAAAGTGATTTAGAATATTCAATTTGATTTAATTTCAAATTAATTAGATTTTGGTTCAATAAGGTTCATTTAGTCCTTCTTGGATCAAATGATTCAATTGACCAAATTAGAGATTAATTGGCCTTGGTTGAGCTGGTATGATAATTTTGAACCTTTGAAAAAGTTTAATTAAATTTGATTTTAATTAGATTTGAATTGAACATAGTCAGGCTCACATGCGTCTATTTGAGTTAAATCACCTAATTGGACAAATTAAATCTAATTGGATTTAGATTTTGTTTAATTAAGTTTGAATAACAATTCTAATCTTTTAAATAGATTCAATTTGATTAGATTTAAATTTTGATTCAATAGGATCCAAATGATCCAATTTAGATTAAGCACTCAAATTAACCTAATCAAGAGCCAATAGAACTTTGATTTCAATTAAAATGAGTTTCATTTTGAGTTTTATTTAATTTTATTAGATTTAAGAGTGTTTGAATTTATCTAACCTATTTAAGTTGTGATAGGTTTTGGTGGGGCTTACTAGCCTAATCTAAGTCAAACCCTAGGGTTATAATTTCAGTTTAGTTTTAGTTTAGATTTGAATTCTGAATTTTATTTCATTTAAATTTATTTTTAATTCTGTCAATTTTGACTTTATTTTTTATTTGTTGTTCACTTAATGACTAAGGAGGAGTCTTAAAGTCCTAAGTGAGGAAGTATATAGTCTAGGATTGAAACTCTAAACATTAGGACAATGATGAGTGTTAACTTCATTAAACATTGAAGTCAATAGTCAGTGAGCGAGCTCTTGCATTCTCAACTATAATATATTTTCTATGTGGTGTATTTAAGAAGTACATCGATCACCATATTTAGTTGCAAAGCTCCTCAAGCTAATCTGTTGTTTTTTGCTCAAGATTAACATCATGATTGCCAAAAAAAATGGTCGAAACAAATTCTCTATTTCCATAATGAACTCATGTTGTAAAATTGGATTAGATTTGAATTAAGAAGTTATTATAAAGTAGGTTAAGCAAGTTTTAGTGCAAAAAAATAAGATATACCATAACTTATTCGGCAAGGGACTTGAGTAATGTGTTGAAGGATCGTGGAAGCTTTGAGCAAGTACAATATGGCTCATGATCGATACCACCACATGTATAGTCACTAATGAACTCTCTTTACATCTAGTCATGTGTACAAGCCTCCATATCATCCCATATCTCAATCACAATTGTAGTATGGCTAATTAACTCCACCCTTTCGGTGATTGTCAATACATTGAAAATCTACTTCCATCTACTATGTCAACTCGGGCAACAATCCAAGCCATCGTGCAACTCTCTTGATAAGTGCCACTCCATGTGGCTTGTGTTATTCATTTTTTATAAGTGGTGGTTGATCCAAATAACCTAAAGTAATCCACATACATTACATTAACTTTACATTGCATTCCTTTTTCAAGAAACTAAAAAGCCTTTAAGTGATTACCTTACATGGATGTGTGGTTTTGTGTGTTCCTCATAGTGAAGTTATGCTTGGGTGAACCTCAAGTAATGTTGGTCTAGGCTCAACCTCCTCTATGGCTCATGCTACCCAATATTGAGAATGATTATGTCATTTTTTTCATGGCACATGCTTGTTGGCAGCTACGTCTCTCATTTGCCATTATGCTTGTTGCAAGAAAAGTTTAAGTCATTCCAATTTTTTTAAAAGCAATAAAAGATATGTATATAATTTTGTAAAATATTTTAGTTAACCTATTATATTTTGGATTTGATAGACAAGCATACCTATTATGCCCTACATTGTAACACATGTTATAGTCCTATCTCCTTATGTTACCTACTTATTCATTATGTTTGTTCTAGCACTTCTACATCTAAGTTTGGGAAGAAAACTTGATAATGTTGCATCAAAGTATGGCCAAAGTTGAGCGCGGAATAAAATTAGACTTTGTTGCAGTACCCTTAAAATAATTGACTATAATATCTTGTGACATGTATGACAAATGATTAACATATTTATGATCCAATGCATATAATGAGAGGACATGATAGATGATATTACACGAATACATGTGTAGCTTCCATTTAGATGTAAATCCACACAAAAAAACTTCATACTCATGAAAATGAATGCAAGTCGGTTTGGGATACCTTCTAGCCTCATTCTCATATTGTTGAATCATACTTCTTAATTGTAGGGCAAGAGGCAACTCATTAGATACTTCGAGGTCATGTGCTATGTCGTCCTGCCCAAGAAATAGTGACACTATGTTGTAATAGACATATTGTTGATCTCACTTTTGGGATAAGGATTGACCTTCCACATCTTAGACTTAGGAACCTTCTAAGCACTTTGGTTTCCTTGATGATAAGACACTTATTCTAACTAAGAGAATACTAAACCCAAGCTTAGAGACTTAAGAGGCATACCCTAAGCCTAGGATACATAAGTTTTACCTATCTTATGGCCTAAATCAAAAATCCATGCATATTCACTCATACAAACCTAAACTCATACGAATGAGACACAACCAACCACAAGCTTACTCAAGAACTAGAAGTTGTCTTCTAATCCAAGATACAAGCCAATTAACTTAACCTTAGTTAACCTCATCATGATCCTATGATCCAACCCAAAACCCATTCAAGCACTAAACCCAATTTGATTTTCTCAATCACTCCAACCATTCAATAGATCATTTCAAACTCTTCAAATACAATCAAACCAATCAAATCAAATGAATTCAAATCAAGTTATCCCATTTGACCCAAAAGTTTGAATGAGCCAAAACCCAATCAAGTCTAAATAAACTGTGATAAAGGCCATTAATATACTCTAGGTCCATCATTGAACCCCTCTCAACACCTAATTGACACCAATGCAACCCAATCAACCCAATTCATTCACTTGGCCCAATGTGACCAAGTGACCAATTTGTTTCAAACTTTAATCCAACCCAAATTGGATTGAATCAACTCATCTAATTCCTTCTATAATGATTGTTGAACATCCTTAATTACCCAATTACAATCAATTGGGCCAAACCAAACCAATTTGATCTTGTAACCCAAGTTGACCAAATCATGTTCTAAGCCAAATTAATTTCAATCAATGACTCCCATCAACCACAAATTGAGTATTGAACATGGCTCAACCACCAATTAACCTAACCAAGCCAATTTGGTATTTTGACCCAAGTTGACCAAATTTGACCTAAAGGGTAAAATTGAGTCAAATCAAATTCTAAGCCAAATTGGTTGAAACCAATGCTTCTAAACAATCATAAATTGATTATTAAACATGATCCAACCTTCATTTGGACCAAATTTGGTCAACCTAACCTAATTGACCTATTTAGCCCAATTTGATCTAAATGGTCAAATTGAATTAAATCATTCCCTAATCCAAATCAATTCAAACCAACACTTGCAATCATTCCCAAATGATCAATTGAACCTAAACCTAACCCATGCCCAAACCAATTTGTCCAATTTGACCAAATTGATCAACTTAATCCATTTGGCCTAAATGAATCCAAATGAACCAAATCCAAATCCACTTCAAATTGAATCAAATCAATTACACCAATGCATTCCAAATGACCAATTGAACTCACCCAAATTTTTGGTTTGACCCAATTTGACCAATTGGTCAACTTAACTCAATTGAACCCAAATTGACCCATATGAGTCAAATTGAGCCAAACCTAACCAAACTTGGCATGATTCATCCTTGGGTCACCACGGGCTTGCCCAAATGGACCTAACCCATGGTGAACCTGGTTTGGGTCAAATCCCTTGAACCAAGCCAACCAAATGGGACAAAATCCCCATTTAGATGGATTCTCTCACTCCTCATGCCTTGGCAACCACCTTTGTTTCTTGGGACCACTAACCCAACCTAACCCAAGGCTGTTCAGATTTGGCCATGAGAGGGTGAGTTCACTCATGACACACCATTGGTCCACTTAGAGAAGGTGGTACATCTAATTCCACTCACTTGGCCACTCAAGTACCTTCACCTCAATTGTCCCCTGCCACCTCCAGCCACCTACCCTGGCTGGTCGGCTACCAAAGGCTGAACTAATCTCATCCTTTAGTTCAAACGGGGAGGTAAGTATACTCCTCTCCATCTATTTAAACTTAACATAGACCTTCCTCAGAGCATTTTATCATGGAGACCTTCCCGAGTTTCTTGTGCACTCAGACCAACCCGGTAAACTGAGAGCCCTGTCAATCCAACATCACCAAAACTCTGCCAAACCCAAATCAACTCTTCCCACACCTTTCCCTCACTCCGGTGAGTTGAAAAAAAATCATTTCCTGAGTGATTTGATCACCGAAAGGAATCTTTAAACCAACTCTGGTGAGTTTCAATCCAGTGTTTGGTCCACAGAGCGAACGACGAGGAGGCAGCTCATGATCTTCTCAGTATGTGTTGGTCTTCTTCAAAGCAAAATGCGATTTCAAACTATTTTTACCGTAGGATCCCTCTAGATTTCTCCCTGATCATTTTGGAGTCAATTTTTCCATTGAACAAGCTCCAGTGAGCTCGGATCAAGTGACGGAAAGTGGATAGTGTCTGTCTTCCAGTGCTCGGGCGATGACGGATCATCGGCCATCCGGTTCGTGTGATTAGAATGGATAGTCATGATTAAATGTGCTAGAATTATCGATTTAATCCTTTTGAAATAATGGGATAAATCTTGGCCATCTGATTCAAGATCGAGACGGGATGAAAACCGCCGCCATTGAGTCAATGAATGTTTTAAATAGTCAATGTCACGATTCCACATGGAAAGCACTGTTACATCCACGTCTGCATGGCACCGATGATTTAAGTGGTTAATTAGACATTAAAAATATAATTAAATGACCAGAACTTCAAAAATTATAGCTAATTGTAGAAAAATTCAAAAAGATACAAATAAACCCATTTTAGAAAGGTTAAACATAGGAGAATTTAATAAAAATAAAATCTCTAATGTTTGATCAGTGAATAGTGCTTAATTAGGTTTTAAATCTAGGTTAATTACCTTAATTAAGGCTTAATTACTTTACTGATTAACTCCAAATTTGGTGGAATAGTTTTATGAGATGTCCTCTGCCTCGCATAATTTTTTTGGAATTATTGGCCATGTAATTCAAGGATTTTAAAATTTTTAATCCTAATTACCCTCATTAATTAATTTAATATTTGTTGAAATTGCTAAATAATAAAAATTAAATTATTAATGATAATTAATCATTATACATAGTGGGAATAGTGAGGGAAAATAATTAGGACCTCTTTCCTAATTACTTTCCTAAATGCATTTCCATAGGGTTTTAATTAACATGTGTAATAATTAGGGATTAATTAGGAAAATTAATGATCAAATAAAAATCAAATTGAGTTAATGGTTGTTTTAGATAATTTAAATGTAATTTATTAATTTTCTCTTTATGTGTTTAATAACATAAAGTCATTAAAGAATTTATGGTTAACCCATTGGTGTGGAAAAATTATAGGAGTACTTAACTTTGATTCTTTTATTCTTTAATCTAATTAACTCTTAAGCATGAACCTAATTGCAGGTCCCTTAAGTGCATTACAAATTTTAATTTCTCATAAACATATCATTAAAGGCTCGTGATTAAGTGGTTAATTTAATTAAAGAAGTTAAGAAAAAGGATAATTAAATTGATTGCTTAATGACTTGAACTTAATCAATCCATAAAACTTACTTAATCACTTTTCTTGAATACATTAAGTCACTAATGTGGGATGGGGCAAACACTAAATGTCATTTCTCCTTTTAGGTTTTGATAATTCAAACATCAAAAATCAAATTTCATGAAAGCTTTGGTTAATTTTCAAGAAGTTTATTTGACTTGATTGTCCTTGAGAATTAATGTGATTGAATATATTATGTGGCAATGTTTAGTCATTCCTTTTCAATCATTATAAATTTGCATGCCATTTGGTGTCATACATTCATGCTTTCAAAACAAAAAAAAAAGAATATGGTTATATTTAAATTGCTTGTGTTGGACAAATATTATATGTTGTGACTATTATCACTAATAAATCAAATTATTTTCAAAGTATAAATTAATGATGAGAATCCAAGTTAATGTTGGCTATGAATACTCAATATAATTTACATTTAAACATGGTAAAGTATTTTATTTTCATAATACATATGTATGTTTACATATGTTTGAAGATTAACAAGTATAGATCTAACATTTCAAAAATATGAGGCTTTAAGTAGCCCCAAGGAGGTCTTAGATAATCTCACTCAGTTTTAACAATGCACTTGCTTAATTTCATTCATGTGTATGCATGTACTAAAATTTGATAAACTTTTTACATGAAGAAATAATTTACAATTATGTAATCTTTGCATGGTTTTGATTTTTATGTTGATGTATATGTTTACATATATTTATGCTAGCAAGTATATAGTCTGGGCATCCCAGGAACACAAGGCTTTAAGTAGTCCCAAGGAGGTCTTAGATAAGCTCACATTCTGGTTTAACAATGGCATGTACTAAATCTTTAATGCATGTATATATATGTCTAACTAAATGATAAAATCTCTCCTTTCTACCAAAATACATACATTAAGAATCATTAAATATATATATATATATATATATATATATATATATATATATATATATATATATATATATATATATAGGTAAGTATGTTAAATTAAATATCATGAGTATTAAAAATAAAGAGTTGTGTATGTTATTGATGATGAAAAGAATGATGAAATATTATCCATGGGATAGTGATTTAATTTTATTAATCCTAAGATGTCTTTCATGATATTCTTTAAGATTAACCCAAACTTAGGTTTAATAAAAATATTTGATAAGTCATTCACTAAAGAAACAAAAGTCATAATAATATACCTTTAAGAAATAACTTAGGATAGGGATGAAGGAGGTCAAACCTCTTTCCTCTCTTTATAATAATTAGATGTTAAGTAGGAATCAAATGAAATAAAGAAAATATAAATTAAAATTAACTAATCCTTTCAAAAATTTGAAGTGAAACCTCCCCTAATATTTAACTTAAATAAATATTAACTTTAGACAATCATACATATAAAGCTTAGTTAAAGACATACCACACCAAACCTTAGCACACACATTAGAATACTAAGGCACCTCTTCTATTTATAGCTGGTGTATGTTGTTATATTATGTTTTATTTTATGATGTAATATTTTAGATTGGATGTTATGGTCATTTATCGTAGACTAGATGTTAGGTTAATTAGCCTAATGATATTTTATTGAAGATTATGCTAAAAGAGCTTGAAATAATAAATAAATATAAATGCTCTTGCTTTCAGGTTACTTATAGGGGTGTAGCGAACCCTTGTGTGTTTTTAGTGTTCTAAATGGCTCAAAATTTTATTGTTCGTGTTTGAAATGGCTCAAAATTTCATTGTTCGTGTTTGAAATGACTCGAAATTTCACTGTTCATGTTAGGCTCATTTAAAAATTATTTTGTTCGTATTTGGCTCGTGTTTGAAATGGCTCGAAATACAATAATTCAAAAAATCTATAAGAGAGAGGATTCGAACCTGGGCCAATCTTTTGCATAACAAAACTTTAACCACTAAGCCATACATGCAATTATGATATATATATATATATATATGTGTGTGTGTGTGTGTGTGTAATAATAATAATAATAATAATAATAATAGTATAATAATAATAATAATAATAATAATAATAATTTTTTATTTCGAGCTAAATCGAGCCAAGCACAATTGAACAAAGGATTGTTCATGTTTGTCTTGTTTATAAATCGAGTTTAAAATGTTTATTCATGTTCGGCTCATTTAGTTAATGAATGAGCAGAACACGAGCTACTTAACGAGCTAAACATGAGGTGTTCATGAACAATGAGCTTTTTTGATAGCCCTAGTTACTTATGTCCCTAACCATAATCCAATTAGGATAGGTGGGCTTAGTTACCCATGTGCAGGGTGCTAAGTTCAAGCATATGAAATATAATTATTTGGCTTGTATGTTTAGTTAACATCTATTTTGCATGTAGTTAGATTTTATTTTTCATAAGCATGCACTTTTTTGCAATAGGAATTAGAATAAGTGCTATGGGGATTAGGATGAGCATTGGCTAGAAGGAAAAGACTTGGGAGACCCTATGAAGCCTGGAGCAAAGTTAATCCAAAAAAAGAGAATGAAAGAAAGAAAGACAAGAAGTTTAAAACCATTGTGGTGTTTATTTTTGGATGTGTCAGGTAGACACCACACAGATCATAGGGGGTACTTATTGAAGTGACAGAGTATGACATTAAGATATGATGTGCTATCTCGAGAGATAGAAACATCACCCTACAATAGACCAAATCATCTAATAAGAACTTTTAAAGCATGATGGGTATTCATTTATATCAGAGATTCTTCCCCTACTTTACATGAAAAAGTAAAACATGGTTTATTTTATGCCAAATCTTTAAGTTCCCTATGGAGGCAAGCCTCTATAGTTAATTACATCTTAGAAAATGAGATTTATTTTAAGAATACTCACGATTAAAGTAGTCAATTATTATCTCCAAAGATTTTAAGGTTAAGACTTTCAATAAATTGGCTATTTTGGAGAATCAAGTGAGATTGTTTGAGTAGAAAGACTTATTTTAGAATCCAAAGGAAGATAAGTAGGAAATGCTTATGATACTAGAAGATCTAGTGAGCATTCCAATCTATCCTATAATGTGGCTTTATATGTTTGAAAGTGAGATGATTTATTTTGTTTGAGTTGATATTTTATTAGCTTATAATCCATTAACACAAGATTGAGGAAATGCCTAAGAGGTGAGGATTTGTGCTCGTAGCCTGAAGAAAATAAGCAACCTCGGATCCTAAACCTATGGAGCTTTAACACGAGTTAAAGCATGACCTAAATCTAAGTGGAATGTGGACTTAAGGGTTTACCTCCACAAGAGAGAATAAACCCATCCAACTTTTGTACTTACAACTTCCTGGAGTGGCCGCCAGCTAACACCTCCAATGATTCAAAATCATGTTGGCCAATTTTATGTGATTACAAGATGGTCAGCCTTATTATTTAATTATAAAAAGACTAAATTCCTAAACCCACTCCCTAAAAGACTATAGCATGAGTAGTATGAGCATATGACTTAGTCTAAAAATATAAAATTTTACAAATTCATTATCTCATTTTGACACATTGATTTGGACAAAGCCTTTGGGATTTCTTATACCTAAATGCATCATAAAAGTAGATTATTGGACAAATTAGTGGGAGGAGGTGTTCTTCACTATAATGGATGCCCTCACAGGTCAAGCATTCCCCTATCGTGCAAGAGTGAAGACCCTTCCTATTTCAAGATTGGAAATAAGATGACATGAATGATATTATGACATACATCATTCAACTAAGGGGTTACTAAATATTTTAGTTATCTTGATTATGACCTAAACTTTAAAATGAGATTATGAGTTCTTTAAAATTTAATTATGAATTATTGATTGGGGTAGAAAAATTAATTTTATTCTAAGAGCCTACCACATCCAAGCCACACATTCAAACATCAATCATAAGAAACTATAAAAAAGATGTAATCCTAATGCGTAATCTAAACACAACATCAACCATTTTTATAAACTACCATGAAAGAATAAAAGGTCGGTGAGACCAGGTACCACCGTACACCCTGAAAAAAAGAAAAGATGGTTAGCTAAGCTCTACCCTTATACAACCCAAAATTACAAAATAATATTACAATTAGAAAAGAATACATGCTATGGGGTCTTCATTTCTTCACTTTTTCATGTCTCCTTCTCTTCCCTTTGATTTGATTATGCTTCAAAGGCATCATAAGGCACCCCATAACTAAGCCTTCTGGCTGCTGCTCATCCTAATCTCCATAGCATTAATCCTAATTTCTATAGCAAAATTATATTTTTGGAAAAGTACATCTAACTAAACTTACAAAATAGAGGTTAGCTAAACATACATATAATCCCAAGCATTTATATTTCATAAGTTAGACTTAGTACCTCACACGTGGGTAACCAAGCCCACCTGTCATAACTTGGATTATGCTTAGGGGCTTAAGCAACCTGTAAGAAAAATATTTATATTTATTTTTAAGTAGCCCCTTTAGCATAATCTCCTTCTGAAAATAACATTAGGATAAAAGTGGCCTAACATCCAGTCTACGAAATATAAACCCGAACATCCAGTCTAAAACACTATATCACTAAATAAAACATCACATCACACATACATCATCCTAACTTAGGACTAGAAGTGGTGGCTTAATTCTAATGTGTGTGCCAAGGCTTTGTATGACATGTCTTACTAAGCATTAGAGTTATGATTTTCTAAATTTGGAAATGTTTAATGTAACTATGAAGGTTGGTTTCATTTTAAGTTGTTTAGTTAATTTGTGAATTTTAATTTGTATTTTTATTTTATTTCATTTTGATTTACACTAAGTATTTAAGTGTTGTATAGAGAAGAGGGAAGCTTAACCTCCTTCATCCCTACCTTAAATAGTTTTCTGAGGCATGTTGTTATGTTTTGGTTTCTTTTAGTGAATGGCTTATTAAATATATTTTATTAATCCTAAATTTGGGTTAACCTTAAAAAATCCTATCCAACATAAAATGCATCTTAAGATTAATGTAATTGAACTTATATCACATGGAATATGCTATGTTATTTGTTTTCATCACCCATAACATGCACATGATTTAATACTTAGTATACTAAATATACATTTTGGCACACTTAAATGATCATGAATGTACACATACTTAATGAAGAAAGGGGGTTTTCATTCTCTAACCAAATTCACAAATATATGTATAGAACATGTAAGCAAATACGTGTCATTGTTAATCAGGAAAGTGAAATAATCAAATGACCTCCTTGGGGCTACTTAAAGCCAATGTATTCAAGATGTGCTAATATACTTGTTATCTTAAATACATACAAATGTATATACAATTATAAGGATGAAAATCATGCAAGATATTGTATTTTATTTAATTAAATTATTTATGCATGTAACTTAATGCTCTATCCAAATTCTAATACAAAAAATACATAGGAATGAAATTTAATAAGTATGTGTCGTTGAGAACTGAGATAATCAAATGACCTCCTTGGGGCTACTTAAAGCCTCGTATTCTCGGGATGTCCAAACTATATGCTTATTATCATTCAAATATATAAAGATTTATATATATGAACATAGGAAGAAAGCCTTACATTCACATGCTATACATTTTGGTGACTTGAGTAATTATGAATGCATTTTTTTAATAGAAAAGAGGATCGCATTTCTTAATCACATACACATACACATGTATAAAAGATATGAGTAAGTACATGTCATTGTTAATCAGGGAAGTAAAGTAATCAAATGAACTCCTTAGGGCTACTTAAAGCCTCATATTCTTAAAATGTCCAGACTATATACTTGCTATCTTAAATACATATTAATGTATACATAATTAGAAGAATGAAAATCTTGCAAAAGATTATATTTTGTTTGATTGAATTATTTATTCATGTCAATTAAAGCTTTATCTAAATTCTAATACAGATGTACATAGGAATGAAATTAAATGAGTACATGCATTTGTTAACAAGGAAAGTGAGATAATCAAATGACCTCCTTGGGGCTACTTAAAGCCTCGTATTCCTGGGATGTCCAGACTATATACTTAGTATCAATCAAACCTATGTGATTCTATATATGAATATAAGAAAGAAAGCTTCACATTCACATACTTAGGCTAAAAACACATACAAATCCTATATATTGATAACTACTATCACTCCAAAGGCATTATCCATTTATAAACTTTAGAAAATAGTTTTGAGTTTAATAGTCATAATAACCACTCATATGATAAATTAAGTCAACACATGCAAGCTTACAAAAATGAATTCCATTTGATTGGTTTAAATTTCAAAAGATGAATGCATTAGATCACATGACATACAACATCTAAAGTGATTGAAGGGAATAGCCAAACATAAACATATGATTCATTCAACTACACTAATTCCTAAGGACAATCACATTAAATAAGACTCTTTAAAGACAACCAAAGCTTCTTATTAATTTAATTTTTGGATTTGGATTGAACTTAAAGAAGAGAGATTATCATTTGTTGTTATAATCCCATTCCCATGTTGGTAATCTTAACTTGTTTAAGGAAAGATAATTAAGTAATTTTTATGAATTAATTAAATTGCATCATTGAACAAATCATCTAATTACCCTTTTTATGCTCTTTAGTTTTGATTAATCATTTAATCATGAGCCATAAAAGATATGAACATATGAGAAAACAAAATTGCAATTTTCCTAAAAGACCTAATGCAATTGGCTCATGATTAAAGATTAATTAAGTTAAAGAATCTAATTAAGTACTTTTATGATTTTCTCATACTTATGGGTTAATTATAATTTTCTTAAGGGTCTTTATGTTATTAAACACATAAAGAGGATCCCTTAATTTCATTGTTAACTATCTGATGTGATTAACATTTTAATTTGATTTAATTTAGCCATTAATTGGTTAATCAAACGTCACATTAATTAATTTCCTTTAATGATGTAAATATGGAAAAGTAATTAGGAAAGGGGGCTAACCACTCTTCCTCATCACCTCACTATTGATTAGTGATTAACCAGCTTTAATTAATTACTTTTTTACTATTTGTAAATTAATAAATCATTAATTAGATTAAGAGAGTAATTAAGGTTTGAATTATAAATTCCCCTAATTACTTAGGCAATAAAGTCCAAGAAAATCATGGGAGGCATAGATCATCTCATTGAATCAGCAAACAAAGTTTGGAATCAATTGTCCAAGTAATTAGAGCTAATTAAATGAACATTCAAACCCTAATAAAGCCTTAATCACTCTTCAAAATCAAATGAAATTAATTTTAATAAAATCTTCTATGTTTTATCTTCCAATGAGTATTTATTTGTATTTTGTAGAATTTTTTATAATTACTTATGAATTTATGAAATTTTAGCCATTAAAATGAATTATTAAGCCTAATTAACCCCTAATTCCATCGCCATGCATCGCATCATGGCGCATGGGGCACCATGGGATTGGTTATTTAAATCATCCGATATGGCGCTGACGTGACGATGGTGGATGCGCTTTCATCCCCACTATCCGATCTAAAATCGGACGGTAAGGATTAATCCCGCGGTTCCTAAGGATTTAATTGAGATTAAATCTAGAGGATAATTAGAGCCATCCATTCCAATAATGCAGAATGGAGGGCGGATGATCTTTCATCTTCTAAGCAACGGAAGACGGACACCATTTGCCTTCCTTCACTCAATCCGAGCTAGTTGTGGAGTCTCGGGATCGATCCAAAATATTCATAAGAAAAATCTAGAGGGATTTAACAGTGAAAATTGCATGACATTACAATTTTCTTTGAAAAGGTCAAACAAAAATTGAAAATAAGATGGTTCACCTTTTACTGAGGATCGTAGCTAACCGACAGATAGTTTCTTCTTGAAGAGAAGCCTCCGAGAAGATGGCACCTTGCCTCCTTTTCGGTGGCTCTGTTGATCAACTGTCACTAGAAAACTCATCGGAGTTAGGCTTGGAGTAGAATTTGGTGCTTGAATTGCTCAGGATAAGATTTTTTTTGCCCTGTTAGAGCTTGGTGAATGTGTGGGAAGAATTGATTTGAACATTATTGCGATTGGTTGAGTTAGATTGAGTTGAGCCTTATCCTATTTTGAGCAGGCTCAATTTCATCATTGTCAATGATGGGAAGGCCTAAGGAGCTCGAGAAGCACTTAGGGGAGTTTGAAATACCTTAAGGAAGCTCACTAAATGCTCAATTGCTCGGTTTAGATCAAAATGAGGGGGGTATACCCCCATCTTCTTGGATCGGACAGTGTGGACTTCTTTGGCCTCTTGCAACTATTCGGCCAGCACAGGTCATTGTGGGCGGCAGGCAATCAATGAGGTGGCTCGATTTGACTGGCCAAGCGAAGAGGAGTGGCAGCCATGGGCTGAGGTGGCTATCATTAGGTTTTCAAGTGTTCCAATGGGTTCAAAGAGGTTAACTCACCTCCACTTGGCTCATGGTTGACCCAAATCACTTTGGGTCATGTGAACCAGTGGTCCTTGTATATATTTGGAGCTTAGGGTGGCTACCAACGTGAGGAAAGTGGGTTTGACCACCTAAATATGGGTTTTGTCTCATGTGGGAGGCTTTACCCATTGGGTAATGGGTCAATTCAGGTTGGACATGGGTTGGGTGACCCAAGGATGGGTCAGCCAAGTTTTAATAGGTTTGGCTCAATTTGATCCATGTAGATCAAATTGGGATAGGTTGGGTCAAGTTGATCAATTGGTCAAATTAGGTCAAACTAAGGCTTGGGTCAAGTTCAATTGAGTAATTGGGATATTTTGGTTCAATTGGTTTGATTTAATTTGGCTTGGATTTGAATTTGACCCATTTGAGTTCATATGGGTCAAATGGGCTAAGTTGACCAATTTGGCCAAATCTTGGGTTAGGCATTGGCTCACGTTCAATTGATCATTTAAGAATGATTGTAGGCTTTAATTTCAATCAATCTATATTTAGGAATGATTTAGGACAAATTGACCTTTTAGGTCAATTTGGGCTAAATTGGTCAATTGGGTTCAATTGATCAAATTGTGTTCAATCAAGGCTTTCATCATGTTTAATAATCAATTTAAAATGGATTTGAGCCATTGGTTGTAATCAATTTGATTAGATTTTGATTTGACCCAATTTGGCCTTTTAGGTCAACCAAGCTAATGGTTTGGCTCAATTTATGGTCAAGTCATGTTCAAGGCTTAGGAACCATGATCATTGGTTTCAATTGAATTGGAATAGGATGAGATTCATATTGGGTTAATTAACTTGGTCAACCAAATTGACTTGGTTTGACAATTAATTTCAATTGATCAATCAAGGATGATCAATAATCATTGTAGGAGATTTTGAGTGGTTTGGTTCAATCTAATTTGGGTTGGATTGGCTCACTTTTTAGGTTTGGTCATGGAGTTTCAAAAGCTAAATTGAGTTGAAAATTAATTTGGGTTTGGTTTATAACTTTGATTGCAATTGGTTTAGTTGGGTTTTGGCTCATTTGAATATTTTGGGTCAAAGGTTGATTGAATGGATTTTGGCTTGATTGGTTTTGATTGTAGTTTTTGATATGGTTTGGAATGATAATTGAAGGATTGATTTGCTTATGAGAAAATCAATTGAGTTTAGTTTGGATTAAAGGGATTTTGGCTAATTCCATAAGATTGAATCATGGTATTTGGTTTAGATAATGTTGTTTTGATTTTGGTTTGGAGTTTGAATATAATTGGGATTGGGTTTTGGTTACTATTGATTTGAAATTTGGATTTGGCTAAGGAGGTAGGCATGGGTAAGTTTCCCTAGGTCCTAAAGCATAACATAATCCTATGGCTAATCCTTCTAAGTCTCTAAGCTTGGATTAAGTGTTCACTTAATCACTAGAAGTGTCCTATGACTAAGGAACTCTTAGTGCCTAGAAGACTCCTAGATCTAAGATGGGAATATTGACTCCTCACTCCAAAAGTGAGGTCAAGAACCCCATAACATCTATTTCACTATAATTGTAATATTATTTTATAATCCAGGTTGTATAAGGGTAGAGCTCGGCTACCCAACCTCTTTTTTTTCGAAGTGTACGACGATACCCGGCCACACCGGCCTTTTATTCTTTTATAAAATTTAAATATTTGATTGTTATGTTTAGTTTGTGCAAGATAAATGACATATTTTTCCTAAGTTTCTTAAAGTATGATGATTTAATATGTGGCTTGGATCTAATAGGCTCTTTAGGATAAAATTAAATTTTTTATCCCCACTAAATAACTCATACCTAAATTTTCATATAACTCATAATCTTATAATAAAGCATAGGTATATCAGCAAGATAAATAAAAGATTTAGTAACCCCTTAGCTGAATGTTGTATGTTCTCATACCATGCATATCGTCTTGTTTTACTCTTGAATAGGGAGGGTCTCTATTCTTACACAATAAGGGATATGTTTGCCCTTTGAGGGATATCCCTTGTAATGGAGAACACATCCTTCCTCTGATTTAGCCCACAACTTTATTTCATAATGCATATAAGCACAATTGTCCCAAGCCTATTTCCAAAATAAATGTTTTTAAATGGTGTAAAAAATATTATAAATTTTTGCATTAGTCTAAGTCATGTTTTCTTGTCAGTCATAATCTAGTCTCTTAGAGAGTGAGTTTAGGACTCTAGTTTTTTTCCTTATTAAACAACACTCTAGCTATCTTGCATTTACAAAAGGTCGACCTACATAGTTTTGAAGAGTATGACGTGTTAGTTGGAAGCCACTCCAAGCAGTTCTAAATCCAGAAGGGTCGGGATGGGTTTATCTTCTCTTATAGAGGCAAACCCTTATGTCCCATTTTTTTGATTAGACTTAGGTCATGCTTTTAGCTTGTGCTAAAGCATCCTAGATTTAGGATCCCATGCTACTTATTCTCTTCAGGCTATGAGTATAAGTCCTCACCTCTTAGACATTTTCACAATCTTGTGTTGATGGACTATAAGCCCTAGCATTCTAATAAATATTTCAATTTAAACAAAAAGTAAATCCTCTCTTTCAAATATGTAAATCCTCACTATAGGATAGACCAGAGCACTCACTAGGCTTCCTAGTATCATGAGTGCTCCCTACTTATATTTCTTTAGAATCTGTAAATAAGTCTTTCTACTTGAACTCTCCCATTTCACTTTCATGAATACCCAATGCTTTGATAGTCTAGCTTTGAAATCTTTGGGGATATATTAACTACTTTAATCAAGAATATTCTTAGTAAATTCCTATTTTCTAAGATGTAATTAACTATGGAAGCTTGCTTCCATAGGGAACTAAAAAACCCGACTTAAAATAAACTCAGCTTTACTTTTTCATGTAAAGTAAGAGAAAGATCTCTGATATATACGAAGACATATCTACCTTAGGAGTCCTTATTAGATGATTAGGTCCATTGTAGGGTGATATTTCCATCTTTTGAGATGGTACATCATACTTTAATGTCGTACCAAATTACTTCAATAAGTATTCTATAAGATATGCATGGTGTACCTACAATTCAAACTAAAATATCACACATATCAATGCCTAGATATGGAGTCCTCTATCATGACAAAGACCTTGTTGGTTCTTTTCTCTAGAATAGAGAAAAGAAATGACACCACATAGAGTTTAGGAATATTTTATTTAGATGACCAAATACAGCATTAAGGAATAAACATATTATCTCCAAAGATAAACATGCTCGCCTGTAATGGATTCAATCGTTTCAATAAAAGACAACTAAGGCTAATGGGTCTTTTGCAGTATTTTCCGAACTACATGAAAAAGTAGCAGGTCTATTTTATCCTGGGACCATGGTTCCCTATAAAGGTAAGCCTCTATAGTTAATTATATCTTAGGAAGGGTCTCTTCCTAAGAATAGTCTCAATTAAAGAAACAAGTGGTTATTCCTAAAGATTACTAAGGTAGATTTCAAAGGATTGATTTTTAGAAATTCAATTGGGAGAGGTCCAAATTGGAGATAGTTATTTTCAAGAGACAAACTGGAAAAAGTTGGAAATTTCTATTGATACTGGGATGCCCAGTAGACATTTCATCTATCCTATGATTGGGCTTTAATTTTGGGTTTAATTTTAGATTTCAAGGTATCATTTTCTTAGAAATCTAGGATTTAGATTCTAGCAGCACAAGACTGCAAAAATGCCTAGGGTTGAAGACTTATTATTAAAATGATGCTTGACCTAGTCTACGGCTTGACACATGTCGGATGCTCAATTCTAGTCTTAGGAATCATTGGTCATTCTCTTCACTTGAAGGAACTAACCTATCCCTGACTCTTCTGGACTTTCAACCTTCTTGGAGAAGGCTGCCAGCTAACACCACCTAAGCGCATTTTAAAACCATGAGGCTAAGTCATACGAATGCAAGATGGTTGGGCTGTTGCAATTTTAGGAAAGAAATCTATAAACCTAGACTTACTCCCTAAACCCTAAGATTATGTAGGGTATGAAGATGTACCTAACTAATTCATATTTTACAAATTTTTATAATTTTTGACTCAGGGTTCATTTAGGTCATAGGAATATAATTTATGCCTAATGCATGCAATTAGAAAAGATTATGGCTAAATCAAAAAAAGGTGTACTCATCATAGGCTCTCAAAGGTCAAGCCCAGGTTCTCTGGCAAGGATGGAAGTCCTTCATTAACCAAGAGTGAAATAATATGATATTAAAACATCCAGCTAAGAGGTTGCTACATATTTTATCTTGCTTTAATACCTAGGCTTTTGTATGAAGATTATGAGTTGTATTTATTTTTATGTTTCAATTGATTTAGTAGTGTATAAAATGTAGTTTATCCTTTGAGCCTACATCCAGGCATACATCACAGCACAAACATAACACAGAAAGAAACCTAAGAAAAGCATGTTATTTCTATTGTGCACCCAAAATAAATCGATTAAATTATATAAGAAAAGGCCAATGCTTCGGTACTAATTTGTACATCCCAAAAGAAAGAAAATTGTAGCCGAAGTTACGCCTTATACAACTGGCCTAGAACTACAAGTAAGTTTAGATCTATGGGTCTTCCGGAAAGTCTTCTTCGGGGACATCCATCGGGCTCCACAGGGGACCACCGCACCATCTCCTGGTTGGGTCAGCTCCTGCTAATCCTAGACCCCATAGATCTTAAACTAATTCTAAGCTCAAGTTTACATTTAAAATTCAAAAGAAATCCTAAGCCCTGCAAAATAGATGTTAGGAAATACACACAACACACAAAGCAGTTTATATTTCACAAATATAATGCATTAGTTGCTTGCCTAGCCCACTGTCTTATGGACTATGTTAAGGGATTTTAGCGCAAGCAAACAATAATTTTATGATTTATTTATTATAGTAATCCCTTTAACACAGTCCCTTGCAAAAAATAATGTTAAATCTAGAAAGAACGCCCTAAAATCCAGTCTAACTAACAAACAAGCCTAGGCATCAAGTCTAAAGCAATACACCACACATACATGTGAAGCACAGAACAACATATCACAGGAGATTAAAAGAAAATCACAGAACGATCTAACCTAGATCTAGAGTCCGTGACCTAAGTAATCTAGTGTGTATAGAACTGGGGTTTGTGTGGTAAGTCTTTGCTAGGCCTTTAAGTTTAAGTTTGAAGTTTGAAGTTTGAATTGGTTTAATTTTTACCATTGGTTGGTTTCAATTCAAATTACTTAATGGTTTAATTCCCATTTTATGTTCATTTTGTTTTGTTAAAGTAATATTTAAGTTTTCAAGAATGAGAAATAGAATGAATTTTATTTTTAGGTGAAACTCGCTTTATTCCACATCCTAAATCCTATTGAGGTTTTCAAAAGTCTAACTAAAATCCTTAAGTATTTTAATTAATCCTTTTGATTTCATTTATGTTTTGATTTCATTTATGTAATTTCATTTGTTTGAGTTGCTTTGTTTGATTTAATTTGTTTGATTTATTTCATTTTAAATTAAGTTATATGGATTTCATTTGATTTGGCTTATGCTAATTTAAAGAGTTTTATTTAAGTTTGATTTCATTCAATTTAACTTAAGATATTAAATCATGGATTTGCAAGCTTAAGGTTTAAATTTATTAATATGAATTAATATCTTAGGTTTGTTCATGGATTATTCTTAATCTGATTTAATTAACCTAGGTTTTAGATTCATTATTTAAATTCATTAAGAATGAATGGTTTCATTAAACTTAACTTAAGTTGTATAATTATGTTTGAATTTCATTAAGTATTGATTTTCTTACAATTTTGATATTTGATTAAATTCTTTGACTTAGAAAGTTTTGATGAATTACCCTAAGTATCTTATGTTGTTTATTTCAGATTAGTTCAATTTATTTGTTGATTCAATGAATTAATGATTATTCTTAATTATTATTTAAGTCATATTAACCTAGAGATTTGAAAAATCAAGAATTCCAAATTTATAGACCAATTAGGTTTGAGATAATTATGGCAAGTGAGGTTACATGCCAATTTATATTTCTAAAATTTCAGCATGATTAGAGATGTAATTAGGGTTTTAATTATTTTATTAAAACCTAAACTAAACCTAATTTATTAAGATTCATTGAGGGATTTTATTTTTCACTTATTCTTCACTGAACTACCTTTCCAATGAGGGTTTATTCATAATTTTTGGTTAACTGATTGATTTATTATGATTTAACTAAGTTTAGGTAATTTAATTGAATTATTTAATTCTTTTAATTATCTAATTGAGTTAATTAGTGATCTATTAAGTTCATATAGGTTTGATTAAGATTAATTAATATTCATTATATTGATTTAAGGTTATTAGATTAAAGTTTTCTAATTATTTCATTAAAGGGTAATTAGTTTAATTAATTTCAAGTTTAAATACATGAAATTACAATTTTCCTTGAATTCAGATAATTAAATCTCCAAAATTTTACTTAAGATATCTTTTAAGCTTAATTTCCCCAAAGTTTCAAATTAATTAGATTATTAATTTGAGAGTAATTAGGGTTTAATATTTTTTAATTAAACCCAAATTAAGAGTACCCAACAAAAATTGGGGATTTTAATTTCTATGGATTCCTCTCATCAAGACGAATCCATAGAGCTTTTATTTGTAATTTTTTGATTTTTGTTTGATTTTATATGATTTTTTAAAGTTTTTGGATTTTTTTAATTAAACCGTTAAGTAACTAATCTAAATGATTTTTAAGTGAGGCGGGTCCCACACGGCAGATTAAAATGAGTGGGATTATTTACAGACCGTCCGATCAAAGATTGGATGATCCATATGGATCTCATGGTCCCACGCGGCAGGCCGTGTGTTACGCGGCGTGAGAGCCGCGTGTCGCGCGTGGGATGAAAATGCGGGACGATTCTGGACTGTCTGGATCACCCCCGCGATCCTTAAAGGAATTTAAATCAATTTACGTGCCTAGATCTGGACCATCCATTTCTTTTAAAAGAAACGGACAGTCCTGATTTCGTCTCCCCCGACCTCTGCGGAAGTCGAGGACCGTCCATGGTGTTTTGCTAATAACTTTTGATATAGGTAATGAAATCACATAATTTAAAGTGTTACACGATCATTAAAAGCTCTTCTTTCAATCTATATAGCTTGATCTCTTATATGAAAATGATCAAGACTGAGAGCTTAACAAAAAAGAGGAGTCATCAATGGCATACCTTGATTCAGGGAGTTTCAAAGGTCGAAATCGAATCCAATAGCTTCGTTTCTTGGGAAAGCTTTGCTAGAGGAATTGAGCCAATTCTTTGTAGTTTGATCCCTAGACCAACCCTTGAATGCTCTTTTGGCTTTGATGGTTTGTAGTGGTTAAGGGCACTTGGAGGGAGGGGGAACTTTCATTTAGCTTGATGTGTGAAGATGTGTGTAAGTTCAAATCTCCTTGGGGAAGTGTCTCTATGTGTTTTCCTATATGGCTGAAAGTTATATTGCTCCTCCTTGGCCATCCCTTGGTCAGTTTTGATGATGGGAGACTTTGGAAGCTAGCTAGTGTACTCCTTCTCTATCTCACGACTGTCCTATGTGAAGAGGTGGGAAGAAGGGAGAAGAAATTTGACTTCTCCAATTCTTTTGCTTGTATTACTTTTCCTTATTTGGATTTTATGAATAATGCAAGAGAAGCCTAAGTAGCTTGATTAAGGATGTAAACCTTCATTAGAAGAGTTTAAGGAAGTGTTACCCCCATCCCATGTGATTTGATTGGAAGTGGTTTGATATTTCCTTATTTCTTTTGTCTTGCTTAACTCACTTTACCCAAATTGTGTTAAGTGATTTAAACATATTTTTTATGGGTCAAATGACCCATTTGACCTAACTACACCCAATAGGGAGTTAGGTTATGTCATATCATCATTCCCATATGATTTAGGACAATCAATTTAAAGTTATTTTTATTTTTCTTAAATTTGAGTTTAATGTGGCTTATTTAGGTTATTTTGATTTAAGAGATTTAGTTGACCTATTATAGGCCTTCATAGACTTAAATTCTTTTGTTATTATGATCATACATATTCATTTGATAATTTGAAATATTTTTGGTGATTTAATTTAGTCAAATTTTAGTGGGTTGACTTTTTTTGACCTGGGTTTATTCTAAGTCAACTCTAGGTTGACTAGAGTTGACTTTAGGTTTGACTTTGAATTTTCATTTTTTTTGCATTAATTCACTTGATTTAATTTATGTTGGATGTTTGATTTGGTTTTGCATTAAACCAAGTAAATTTGATTTAGCTCAAAAATGTATTTCCTAAGTTATTAAGCATAGTGACTTTGAATTTTGAAGTAGGAAATCCCTATTTGAACTTGATATCATTTTATTGCTAAAATGACCTCTTCTAAAAATGAGGTCAATAGACCTCTATTAAAATATTCTAATGTGTTAGTCGTTATTATTCTATATCTATAGTCACCGTCATGCGATAGACTCCACCTTATTACATATATAATAGCCAACCAGTTTAAGTGTCCTATTTCATACTCTTTATGTTTATTGGATGTTGGTTGAAAATCAAACATATTTGTATTTCCTTTTCAATACATCTTTTGACACATTCTCTACATCATTAATCCCAATATGCTTCATTTTTGTAAACTTTCTCTGAGGTTCTTTAAGTAAAATCTATATGCCACAACAAAAATATGTCTCTATAGCCACAAACAATCACGAAATAATGATAAAAAACTATGTAAACCTCTACTTGAGATACAACTATAGGTAATATTTTGAATAATTTTCAAAAGAACTAAAATAATGATCGCTTAGGAAAAAATATCATTTTGGAAACACTTCGCCATCTTTTTTTGGGATGGGTATGAGTATATTCTTCATGAGACATATTGATATATGTTCAACCAGATTTCTCCTAACATTATGTTAGGGTTTATTTTGATCATGGTTCTACTTCCTATGAATGCAAGCATTCATAATTAATTACCCCTCTTATCGTAGTAAGAGAGCACTCTTGTTTAAGGTTGAAAATAATATTAGTTTATGAAATCAGTGTCTAATGGTGTGGTATGGATGATTATCTAAAACAATACGAGGGCATTCCTGATCAAGATCCAATGATTCTGTCATCTCAGGATTATATAATATTAGTTTCTAAGCCTCTACTTAAAATACAACTATAGGTAATATCTCGTATAATTTTCAAAAGAACTAAAATAATTATCGCTTAAGAAAAAAAACATCCTTTTGGAAACTCTTTACCATATTTTTTTGGGATGGGTATGAGTATGTTCTTCATGAGATAGATCGATATATATTTAACTAAATTTCTTCTAACATTATATTAGGGTATATTTAGATCATAGTTCTACTTCCTATGAATGCAAGCATTCATAGTTAATTACCCCTCTTATCGTAATAAGAGAGCACTCTCATTTATGGTTGAAAATAACATTAGTTTAAAATGTGTCTAATGGTGTGGTATGGATGACTATTTAAAAAAAATAGGGGTAGTTTTGATCAAGATCCAATGATTCTGTCATCTCAGGATTATGTAACATTAGTTTCTAAGCCTCTACTTAGGATACAACTATATGTAATATCTCGTATAATATTTAGAAAAACTAAAATAATGAAAGCTTAGGAAAAAAACATCCTTTTGGAAACTCTTCGCCATCTTTTTTTGGGATGGGTTTGAGTATGTTCTTCATGAGACATATTAATATATATTCAACCAGATTTCTCCTAACATTATGTTTGGGTTTATTTAGATTATAGTTCTACTTTCTATGAATGCAAGCATTCATAGTTAATTACCCCTCTTATCGTAGTAAAAGAGCACTCTCGTTTAAGGTTGAAAATAATATTAGTTTATGAAATCATTGTCTAATGGTGTTGTATGGATGACTATCTAAAAAAATAGGAGAGCAGTGTTGGTGTTTTCTCTAGAATAGAGAAAAAAAATGACACCACATAGAGTTTAGGAATATTTTATTTATATGACCAAATACGACATTAAGAAATAAATATATTATCTCAAAAGATAAACATGCTCTCATGTAATGGATTCAATCATTTCAATAAAAGACTCCTAAGGCTAATGGGTCTTCGTTGTACAGTATTTTCCGGACTACATGAAAAGTATAACAGTGGTTTATTTTATCCTAGGATCATGGTTCCTATAAAGGCAAGCCTCTATAGTTATTACATCTTAGGAAGGGTCTCTTCCTAAGAATATTCTTGATTAAAGAAATAAGTGGTTATTCCTAAAAACTACTAAGGTAGCTTTCAAAGGATTGATTTTTGGAAAATTCAATTGGGAGAGGTCCAAATTGGAGAGAGTTAATTTCAAGAGTCAAATGAGAAAAGTAGAAAATGTCATCGAGATCGATAGACATTTCAACTATCCTATGATTGGGCTTCAAATTTGGGATTTAAATTTTAGATTTCAAGTTGTCATTTTCTTAAAAATCTAGGGCTTAGATTCTAGCAGCACAAGACTACAGAAATGCCTAGGGTTGAAGACTTATTCTTAAAAGGATACTTCAGAACCTAGTCTACAGGTGCTTCTGACATATGTCTGATGGTCAACCTAAATCTATCCTTGGGAATCATTGGCCATTCTCCTCACTTGAGGGAATTAACCTACCCTAACTTTTTTGAACTTACAACATGCCTGGAGAAGGTTGCCAGCTAACACCACCTATGTGTATTTTAAATTCATGAAATCAAGTCATATAAATGCAAGATGGCTAGGCTATTGCATTTTTAGGAAAGAAATCTATGAACCTAGACTCACTCCCTAATTCTTAAGATCATGTAGGGTATGAAGATGCATCTAATTAATGCACATTTTTTAGATTTTATGAATTTTGACTCAAGATTCATTTAGGTCATATGAATATAATTTATGCCTAATGCATACAATTAGAAAAAGGTTATGGGCCAAATCAGAATAGAAGAAGGTGTTCTTCCATCATAGGCTCTTAAAGGTCAAGCCCAAGTTCTCTGGAAAAGATGGAAGCCCTTCCTTAATCAAGAGTAAAACAATATTATTTATGCATGATTTTCAACATCTAGCTAAGGGGTTGCTACATATTTTATCTTGCTTTAATGCCTATGCTTTTATATGAAAATTACGAGTTGTATTTATTTTTATGTTTCGATTGATTTAGTTGGGTAAAAATTTTAGTTTATCCTATGAGCCTACGTCCAGGCATTCATGACAACACAAACATAACGCAGAAAGAAACCTAAAGAAAGCATGTTGTTTCTATTATGCACCCAAAATAAATCAAGTCAAATTAAATTAATAAGAAAAAGGTCGATGTGGCTGGGTACCTCTGTACACCCCGGAAGAAAGAAAGAGGCGTAGTTTACGCCTTTTACACAAAACTACAAGTTTAGATCTATGGGTCTTCTTTCCAAAAAAATTCTCCTTCTTTAGGGACATCCATCTGCTCCACAGGGGACCACACCATCTCCTGGTTGGGTCAGCTTCTGCTAGTCCTAGACCCCATAGATCCTAACCTAATTCTAAGCTCAAATTTTCATTTAAAATTCAAAAAGAAATCGTAAGCCCTGCTAAACATATGTTAGAAAATACACACAGCACACAAAGCAGTTTATATTTCACAAACATATGGGCTTAGCATTAGTTGCTTGCCAAGCCCACCTATCCTATGGACTATGTTAAGGGATTTTTAGCACCTACAAGCAAACATCAATTTTATAGTTTTTTTATTTATTATAGCAATCCCTTTTAACATAGTCCCCTGCAGAAAATGGTGTTACTTCTAAAAAGAACGCCTTATCATCCAGTCTAATGAACAAATAAGCCTAGGAATCCAGTATAAAGCAATACACCACACATACATGTGAAGCATAACACAACATATCACAGGAGATTAAAAAAAAATCACAGAATGATCTAACCTAGATCAGAGTCAGTGACTAAGTAATCTAGTGTGTGTGTAGAAGTGGGGTTTGTATGGTAAGGCTTTGCAAGGATCTTTTAAGTTCAAGTTTAAGTTTGAAGTTTGAATTTATTTAATTTTTACCTTTGGGTGATTTCAGTTCAAATGGTTTAGTGATTTAATTCCCATTTTTATTCCATTTTATTTTATTAAAGTTGTATAGGTTTTCAAGAATGAGAAATAGAATGAATTTCATTTTTAGGTGAAACTCACTTTATTCCACATCCTAAATCCTAATAAAATTTCCAAAAGTCTAAATAAGATCCTTAAGTATCTTAATTAATCCTTTTGATGTTGTTTATGTTTAGATTGGTTTTATATTCCTTTTCTTTTTAGATTTGATTTATGTTATTTCACTTGTTTGAATTGCTTTGTTTGATTTAATTTTTTTTATTTGTTTTATTTTGAATTAAGCTATGTGGGTTTTATTTTATTTGGATCATGTTAATTTAAAGAGTTTAGATTAAAGCTTGATTTAATTCAATTTAATTTAAGTTGTTTAATTCATGGATTTGTAAGCTTAAGGTTTAAGTTCATTAATATGAATTAGTACCTTAAGTTTGTTCATGGATTAGGCTTAACCTAAAGTACTTAGGTTAATTATTTGATCTGATTTAATTGACCTAAGTTTTAGATTCATTCTTAAATTCATTAGAGATGAGTGTTTTCATTAAATTTCATTAATTCAAAGTTTAAGGTTTAAGTTAATTAATAATTTTGTTAACCTAAGGTTTTATTTAATTAACCTAAGATTGAATTTGATCACTTTAATTGATTTAGGATATTTAGAGAAGTTCTTTAATAGTTTTCTAATATCTGATTGAAATTGATTTGAATTACCATTTAATTTTATAGATTAACTAATTTCCTTAACCTAATATTTGGTTAACATTGACCTAAGGATTTTGAAATTTAATAACTCATAATCCAGATATCAATTAAGATTGAAATTTTTTTGACAAGTGGGGTTACATGCTAGTTTCAAATGTTCAAAGTTTCATCTTGATTATATTTGTAATTAGGGAGTAATTAAGATTTTAATTATTTCATTAAAACTTAAATTAAGCCTAATACATTGATATTTAGTTAAGAGTTTTATTTTTCATAAATTTCTCACTGAAATATCTTTCCAATGAGGGCTTATTCATAATTTTTTGATTATTGGTTGATTTATTATGATTTGATTAAGTTTAGATTATTTAATTGAATTATTTAATTCATTTAATTGCCTAATTAGGTCAATTAAAGGATTTTTAGGTTTAATTGAGTTTAAGTGATGTTTTAATGTTCCCTAAAGTTCATTAGGGTGATTTAAGATTGTTAGATTAAAATTCCCTTATTATTTCATTAAGGATTAATTAATTTGATTAATTTAAATGTTAAGCATATGAAATTTCAATTTCCTTTGAATTCAAAGAATTAAATCCCTAGAAATTTATCTAAGGTGTATTTTATGCTTAATTTCATTTCCCCAAAGTTTCAAATTAATTGGATTATTAATCTGAGATTAATTAGGGTTTAATATTTTTTAATTAAACCCAAATTAAGGAGAAAATACTCAATCAAAATTGGGGATTTTAATTTCTATGAATTCTTCTCTTCAAGATGAATCCATAGAGCCCTCATTTGCATTTTTCTAATTTTTTTTATTTTCTATGATTTTTAGAATTTTCTGTATTTTTTAATTATTTAAATCGTTAAATAATACTTGATTTAAGTGGCGGGGTCAGCTGGCAGCCTATGTGTGTACGTGCCTATGGCGCATTTGTCCATATCCGAAAGTCTTAAAGGATTGTCGTAATTCAATAAAGATGAACAATTGAAGATAAAATCCATGACGGTCATAAACATCGATTTCTCGGTGATCACACTAATTAAACAAAAATGATGATAATTTAAAACCCATCCATACTGATAGATCCAATTGGCAAATCAATTTCTTTCATAAAGCTCCAAAATCAAGGGCCTATAGGGAGGGAGAAAGTGCACACCTAGATTTCAACGATCGCCAGTGATGAGACCGATCCCATTAGCTTCGTCTTGACCCAACGAAGGTGTGTACGAAGTTTGGTGGCTTGGCTCCCCATGGATTGCTCCCTAGATCAATGCACGCTTAGTTTGAGGTGGCGTTGGTTGTTTTCTGGCTTGCCGGCGGCAAGGGGGTCGGGTAGGATTTTGTTTTGGATTGTCACAAGCTCTAGAATGTGTTGGTAGCTTCAATTTGAGGTGAAACTCCCTATATTGGATTTCACCATTGGAGGGGCTTGCGGCCTTCGTCCGTTCACCGACGTGCCGATGGCGAGGGGGTCGGGTCGTGGTCAGGATCTTCTCCCCTAGCCTTGGTGAAGCTTTTGGAATGAAAATGGGGAAGGAATAGGCCTCCCCTCCCCACTATTCATTGTTGGTCGAGAGCTCTATATGGGAGGATTTTGGTGGTCGAACTCCGGCCACCAGCGGCAGCAAGGCCGGTCAAGGTGTGAGATCAACTCCCCTTGGTCTTGTGAACATATTGGAATGTTCACATGAGAGATAGGGAGCTTCCTTGCTTGGTTTCTACACTTGGTCGAGTGCTCTCCTTTACCTCTTCTTCTTCTCTTTTCCTTCTTTCTTTATCTTCTCCTTAGTTGTCTAGAATCATGGCAAACTTTTTGGAGGTTTCTTCCTTGCCTTAATTTCCTGCCTTCACTTGAAGGCAGCTATCCTCTTGGGAGGTGGCTTTTATTTTTTCTTTCTTATGGGAAGAGAGGGAGTGGGTGAGGTGTTATTTGCATGGGAAGAGAAGAATTTGAGTTTTCCTTCTTCCTTTGGATTTTTATTAATTATGACATTACCGCATAGCCTTAGACTGTGTGCTGCCCATTTTAAGTTTATGTTGGAGTACATTTGATTTGGGTTAGAGTTTAAGTCCAAATCAAATGCATTGATTTTAATTTGATCCAATTCAAAATCAACTCAAGGGTATTTTTAAAATTAAATGTAATTTGACTTTTAATCATCTTGGATTAATAATTATTAATTGTTGATTTGATTAATTGATTTTGAATTTGGATGCTTGAGTTGATCCTACCTAAGCCAAATATGTTAGATCTAACCCAAGGTGAATTCCCTAGGTTGCTAGGCATAGTGCCCTAAGCATTGAATTAAGAAAATCCTATTTGAGATTAGGATCTCTTAATTGCCAAATTAACCTCATCCAAAAATAAGGTCAACAAGCAGTCCTGATCAAGATCCAATGATTTTGTCATCTCAGGATTATATAATTCTAGTATACCAACATTAGAAGGCTAGCTGTAATGTCCAGGGAGTTTGATTAGCAACCATGAGTTGCCTTGTCTCAAATATCTTGAGTAGATCAAAGGTTTACTATATGAAAGTTAACATGACAAACATAAGATTGGTCGTACATCCATTGAAAATCCAAAATATAGGTGGTGTTTGCATGACAAACAAGTATATTAGGTTTACATTCATTGGAAAATGTCATATGGATATAGATTATTCACATGGAGAGGGCATAGATTGGACTTGCATCCCTTTGGAATGCCATATAGGTGTTTGCATGGTGAATATATGGATTGGACTTACATCTCTTTGGAATGCATATAGGTGTTCGCATGGTGAATAAGTAGATTTTTCACATGTTGAACGTATAGATTGGACTTATATCCCTTAGGAATGCCAGATTCATTTAGATATTCACATGCCAAATATTAATTTGTTGATCTAAGGAGTAGCGCTATGGCACTTGAAACATGGTGCCGAGACGCTATCATGGTAGCACCTCGACGCTATTAAAATGATGCCTTGATGTTGAGTAATTAGTACTATAACATTATAATGCAAGAATTCGTGTCTTAAAAACTCGAGGGCTATAAGGCCAATGCTGCAACGCTTAAGATGACATAAGATTAGAATAATTAGATCAGGTTGACTAGTTGGCTGTAGCCTATGTGCTAATAATATGATGCAGCAATGCTAGTCAAAGGTCTTTTCAGAAAGGCTGGTAAACGAACATGTGCTTTTAATTAGAAAGGGTAAACTTTTTTACCAGCTTTGTAGCACTTTGTCAGAGCACCGCGATGCTACATTAATGTTCAACCTCAATTTCTGCACGATGATGATTATTAAATTAATTATCATAAATATCATAAATATCTTTTTTGATCGGCGTGATGATCATTACATCGAACCTCGTCGCATGTTCGTGTCACAATGTTGGTCCGTGTTTGGCGAGGCTTGCGCTTTGGCACTGCTAAAGTAATGTTGTGGTGCTAGTTCTAGTCTATAAATAGCACCCATAGGATGCTTATTTTTCATTCTGAAACTTAGGTTTGCTTCTAGAGTTCTTGTACATTTTCCTCTCTTTAGCTTTTATTTAACTTTAGGAAAGCCAACATGCCAATAAAGTATATCAGTAAAGGCAAGAGGAGGGCAGGTGTTAGGGACACTAATAAGTTTGTTAGTGTAGAGGTGGATGAGAGGTATTAGCATGCTCTTATCCATAAACATCTCATTCTGGAGAGGAGTTTCTACAGTCTGGGTGGGATCGTAGAGAGGATTATCAATGAACGAGGTTGGGAGAAACTAGTCTATGATAACGTATCTTGCATCATCCCTGTGGTGCTAGAGTTTTTCGCCAATGTGAAAGAACACCAAAATAATAAAGTTTTTGTTCGGGGGAAATTGGTAAGTTTTGATAGTACCTCTATTAATGCATATTATAATTTACAAGATATAATGTACAATCAATATCTTTTATATTATAATGATCATCCTAATTTTGATGAAATCTTTAATTTTCTTACAGTTAAAAAATCTAATGTCAAGTGGAAAGGTGGGGGAATAAGATTATTAATTTTCTTACCACCGGCCTCACTGTTGAGACCAAATCTTGACACTATTTCATTTCTGCCAAGTTAATGCTCACTGGCAATATCAACGAGGTGACTAGAGATAGAACCGTTTTGAATTTTACAATTCAAAACAACTTTACTATGGATATAAGGAAGATCATTTATAATTTATTTATAATATGCTTAAGGGTTGTACTACTATAGGATATAGTCATAGTTCTCTTATTTATTCTTTTATGTGTTGAGGTGGGTGCACAAGAAAATTCAGATGAAGAAGTCATTATACAAAAGGCTCCTTTGACTAAGAGATCAATTGAAGGATTTGATTCAAGAATTTAAGTGGAGAAAGCTCGCATGCCTCTCTGTTTAGACCCAAATCTTCAAAAATCTTAAACAAGCAACTCCAAGAAATTGGAGGACAAGTCTCAAAAGAAAAGGACTGGTGAAATCAGTCGGCAATAGTAGGAACAGAGAAGGAAATTTTACCACAATATGAGTGAGCAGCAACAACAATTTTTATACATGGTTGAGTTTAACTAAGCACTTGTTCATATGTTTGAAAACTGTGACTTTCATGTGGGCTCAAGTTAGGCTTCTTTTCCTGTAGTGCCTCATTATCAACCTTGTGTTAGCACCCCATCAGAACCAGAAGAGAATGAAAAGGAGGAGAATGATGGAAACTATGATTATTAGTTTTCCCCTTCACTTTCTTTGTATTTTCTTTTTCTTCTTTTTATTTATTTATTGTAAAATATTTGTAATAATTTTTTGTATTAATAAAGATTCCTTCATTTCTATGCTTTGTGTTTTTCTCTATTATGTGAAAGGCTTCAAGATTTAAAGCTTAATAATAAAATTTTTAGTTTAAAATGAACAATATTGGGGGTTCAGCGCCTCGATGCTGCAAAACCAATGCCTAGGCATTATTAGTTGAAAGACATAAGTTCAAAACCCAAGAACTCAACGCCTCGGTGATACATGGATATTGTTGCAACGCTGTAGATGTTACTTGCGATTAATATTAGAGAGATCAACGCCTCGACGCTATAATATAAGCACATTGGTGCTATCATTTAAGTGCCTAAAATTTAATTTCTCAAGAGCACAGTGCCTTGGTGCTGGAACATCAGTGTCATGGCACTGTTAAATGAGTGTCTAAAGTTTTATTTTACCGAGAGCACAGTGCCTCAGCACTAAAATATTAGTGTCATGGCGTTGTTAGATGAGTGTCTTTATTAATTTTCCAGATGACTTGACGCTAGAACATCAACTCCTTAGCGTTGTGGAATGTGCCTAAGGTTCAAGATTCCTGATGACTTATCACCCTAGTGCTGGAACATCAGTACCTTGATGTTATTTCGTCAATGCCTAAGATTCGATACTTTTGAGAAAATTTAAAAGTTTGGTAGCATAACGCCTTAGTAATACTAGGTTGCATGATTTTTGGTACAAAGCACCCTTCTCCCTTATCGAGGATCCAAGATCAATGGAGAGAGGATTTTGTTTAACACCAGAACCAAGTTCAACGACGAAATGAATTTCTAAAAATAGTGCCTTGTTGTTAGAAAAAATAGTGCCTAGGCATGTTCTGAATAGATTTTTAATTTTGTAACCAGAGATGGTAGCATTGTGGCACTACAAATATGACATTAACTCTTGAGCTTAGCGTTGTGGTGCTACAAGGCGGAGCATTAGAAGTATCATTTCTAAGGGGTTAGCGCCTCATCACCACGGAGCGGAAACTCTATTTTTGAACTGGTTTCTTGGAGAATTCAATAATTTTTATAAAAAATTGGTGGCATAACACTTTAGCAATGCTAGATTTTACAATATTTTAGTACAATAAGCACTCTTCTCCTTTGTTCCAGATCCAAGATCGACAGACGGATGATTTTCATCTCGTGTCGAAACCAAGTTCAGTGGCAAAGGCCTTCAAACTTAAAATTATTGAGATTCTTGCACCTAAAATATTTTTTAATAAAATTGAATTTTTCTCTCTTACTCTGGATTCACTATCAATGGATGAAGAGTTTTCATTTCTCACCGGATCCAAGATCGATGGTGGAAAACTTCAAATTTTTTTCTTTAAATTTTCTTTTTGGAAAGAAATTACATAGAAGAACCTTTTCAAGAACTTTTACCTCTTAATGAGTGATAGTCGCTGATCTTGCCTCGAGAGGACACCCTCTGCATGTAAGGAATGTGTTGTGGAGGGAAGAAAGTGTTAGAGAACACTTGGAGTTGAGATCATGAGCAAGAAAGAGTAGTGGACTAGAGGAAAAGAGGAAGAGAGTAGAGTGGGCAGTCCCCTCTTTTATAAATTTGTTTGGTAACCATCCCACTCTTTGGGCGATTTTTTTCATCCCTTGACTGTTCCCTCGCTCCCCCTGTAGGCAGTTATCGCTGCCAGGGAAGCAGTTGGCGGGAAGGGTTAGTTTTTTTACTTTTAAAATTGAAGGTCATCGTGACAGTGCATAGGCACTGGGATTATTGCGTCGTGGCACTGTGTTACTTAAATAGACAACTGTTGGGGGGTGGTTTGAGTTTCTAGATTCTGTAAGGCGGCAACAATGCAGCGGCGCCCCCAAGTTGGGATGTTCCATTTATTCATTCTTTTAGATGCAAACAAATATTAACTCACTGCACTCTCACTCTATAACTACAAATGTTAGTGGAAAAAAAAGACTATTGTTCACGTCAGCTCCTACTACACTAAGTCCCTTGATATTTCCATAATAAAGGCATGCCATTGAGACTAGTATGTAGTAGGTCCAATCTTTTATAAAGGATTTGAAAGCTTAGAAAAGGTATTAGAAAAAATTGTGCTTTCAAATTAAATTATATAAATAGATCCCCTCATAGCACCACAAATAGAATTTATTAACTTATTTAATGAATGGTATGATTCTTCCCAACTATTGAAGATAGTCCTAATGTTCTTACTCCTCACATCCCAAGCTTTCATTCAAAAAAATTTAAACATTAAATTTGACTTTCAACTAATTTAAAATTTCTCTTGCTTAAGTTGATTTGGCATTGGATGATAGAAAGAATAAAATAGCAAATAAACTTAGAGGGGGATTATCGATGGCCACTCATTAATATTTTATGTGCACACATATGTTGGTTAGTTAAAGTAGAAATTTTTATGTTTTTGCAAGTCGCTTATTTCTAGCACATGCAATATCCAATGATATGATTGAGAAGGTGGTCATATTGCACATACATAATGAATTATCGAGCTTTATTAGATTTTATTAATATTCAATTTTAGATTATTAACTTTGCACCAACCATTGATTGTGCATTGCAAATCGCTTCACTACATAAATAGATACTCTTGATCAGTACATCAAGGATTTGTCTTTTGCACGTGAGTTTAAATCAGTTGTTAATCATCAAAGTTAGTATTCTTGTCCCATCCCTTAGTCACATGGCACACATGAATATACCCATTGATAGATATCACCATAACTAGGATATTTGTGTTAGCCATTAAATACCGCCTAAGTAAATCATGACTTATTATCTCAGTTATGACTACATATACTAATGTGTCTAACATATTTTTAAGCTGCTATTACTATAACTATTGCTTGTGCCATCATTAACATGAGTGTCATCCCTTACATAACCAACCTCTCTTAAAGTACAATAATAAATTGGTTCAACACATGAACATTGTATTAGGTTGAAAAAATAAGATAATTTAACCTCAGTAAAATTGTGTGTCTCATAAGTGGAGCAAATTTACAAAGAAGTACTTTTTAATATACCTACATGTTTGGAAGTTCATGACATTTGATGTGGAAAAGTCGATGTAGTCACCAATGGTATACTCTGAGAAAGGTCGAGCTGAGAACTCAAGCATCATGTAGACATAGCTTAGTCGATTCTAGTAGCAAACCATCAATGTTTGTTTCAGGGCCTCTAAAAGAACATACTCCTTAATATTATCGTCATCAATAGAAGTTGCAACAGATCTCTCACCAACAAAAAACCTATATATCAAATTAGTCTTCATCCAAAAATCAATTATTCAAGGTCTAAATGACTCTGTGATGGAGCTGATCAAAATTAGATTGTGTGGGAACACTAAGTAATCAATGACAACCTTTAATTTGGGATAAATTTATCCACTAATACCAATTTCCCATCATAAAATAACATTAGGATCAATATTTATTGACACATCTTAATAATGCAGTATAATAAAAATTAGAAGTCAAATTATTAGATTTTTTGAAATATTGAGTGATTATTTGTTAACCATTTTAAGTCGATTTAATTTTATCTACTTTATATATTTAATATTTTTGGTGAACTTTAAGAGAGTATTTTAATTAAATTAATTATTAAAAATTAAAATTTTATTATATGGATATGCTATTTATCACTTCTTAATATAAGAATAAACTTTTAATTGAATAATCTATCATTTTTTATCACCTTATACGAAAATTAATATACAAATAAACCTATTTCTTTTAAGGTTTTTCAATTAGTAAGCACTTACTAGAAAACTTCAAGTGAAACTTTATTCTAAACATTAAAGGTTTTTTTATCTAATGATTTAAAAAGGACTTTACAGGGGACTAATAGATATGTACTAAACTCAACATGAAATATTTGCTATATTTCAATACAATAATAACTCAAAGTATCTAATCTACACATAAGTACATGATTCTAAGATTACTATTTCATAACTTTAGAAAAAAAAAAGACTTTAACTCTTGAAAAACAAGCATTTTCTATTCAGGATGATTTAACCACCACTTAAAATCAGAAATTTTCACAATAAAATAATGATTGATAATAAAATCCTGCAAATAATCAAGCTCATGCTTAAAAAAGAAAGACCAACAGGCACATTAGCTTACAAAATTTTGATCAACAGAAAACCAACGATTGGTCAATGTAAAAGAAGAAAAATAATATAAATCATCCTCAAGGAAGAAAGATACATCACACTTAAAAAACATGCATCAAATAAGCACATCCACAAGGGTCAAATTATATTTTCAGGCTCACTTTCCTTTTGATCAGCTTCCACGACGTAATATGTGCTTATGTTATTTATCACAACCGTGAATGCTTTAGGCCTTCAGCGATTGAAGAGTTCTGTACAAGTTCTTAACAAACTAACCAACCATAAGCAACAACTCATATTTGATACAAACACTAGAAACTGACTGTTCGATTTCCATGCAGATTAAGCAAACATTAAAGTGAGCAATATTGAAATTCAAGTAGCATCTAACGTCATAAAGCCTTGCACAAAATATAATGGCAGACGCTTCAAATAAGCTAGTCTCACAAGCCAATATATACTCCATCTATTACAAGCATACATGCATAACCGCCTTATCTCTCTCTCTCTCTCTCTCTCTCTCTCAACAGCAAGAGTAGATAACGAAGGTTGTTATACAGCTTGTAATCTTATTGTAATATTGATTCATGTGAACAATAGAACTATGAAGGTTCCTTTTGTTGAAGGATCACTCATTCTTCTTATCTTTCTTGGTCTTTCCAGAATCGACGCCAGTGTATGGAACAACATTGAATGCATACTGTTGGATCACTGCGAAGACTACCATCTCAAGAATTACCAATACATTCTGTATAGCTTCCTGGATATGCTCCACATCCAACCAGAAATGATGGGATTTGATAACTCCAGCAGAAGCTAAGACATCAAGCACTACCCCCTGCAATCAAAATGAAGATTTAATTTTCTTTCAAAATAAAATTAAAATAAAATATTAGAATTCATGTGAGAGATGACATTATTTTTTCTGCTCCTTTCCTAGAGAGCATTAAATTATAAGAATTTCTACTTAATAGTTTTGTCATGTAAAAAATAAATGCACACAAAATATGCAACATGTTCTTAGCTGTGTACACCCATGCAAATCACCTTGTCAGTGGTTGAGAGCTCTTCAAGAGGGTATTGAGTTCGTTCAGCATTGTGTATGTGAATTTGATATTAAATTCGCTCAAATGTCCCAAAAAAAAGTCAGCACCCATTGTTTATATATTGCACTTAAAAAGGAGGAATCAGTAGATTGTCGCTATTATGATCTGAAAGTTACAAATTATAATCACAAAAACTCTTTGTTAAGAGTGCAAATCAACCATCCCATAAACTGGCTTGGAGAAAATAAACAATGAAATGAGAATTTACCTGCCAAAAACTGAAGAAAACAATTCCTTTGATGCACAAGAACTTCGCCAAAGGTTTGTGAGGTGCTAACTCCTTTGCAAACACATGGTAAAAGAGCACGAGAGCATATAGCGCCATAGAGACAGAGATATTCAATATAATGGTGAATGTCCAGCTCAACCAGCTGGGATAAACCCCAATTAGCTCAAATAAAATCATCAAAATGGAGCAGACTGGCCTAATCACCACAAATTGCCATGTCCAGGATTTGAGAAGCTTCAGCGTGCTATGATCTAGCTTCACCTTTGGTGGCTGCATTTCAACAAACAGTTGGTAATAAAACTCTTTCAGTAAAGTGATACTGCAGAAATTTTTTGATAAAGACTGAACAAGTTTTTACCTCAATTATTCAGTTTCAACAAGATAAGAATTTGAGCAGATTAAACATACATTTTCCAAAGTCTGGATTATGTAGTTTGGATAATTAAGTTTAAGGCATACCAGGAAAAGTGAAACTGGAAATGAGTGATGTATCTCCCTTCCTTTGATTTCATCTGGCACTATATTCTTACTAATAGAGATATTAAGATAACTATACATCAATGCCAAGAATTTTGCAATCACCTGTAAATTTCATAACAAAAATATAATAAATTCATTTAGAGAAGAATTCTGAATAGCTTAGCATAGAAGGCTTACCAATGCTTCATAGCATTCCTTAACCGAGTCCAGTAATGAGAAGAAAGCTTTACTTCCCTGTATATCTAGCAAACCAACAAAGGAATCAATAGCATACAGGGGCGCCATGAGTATTATGACGATTATAGCCTTCTGTTCCTTGGGGTTCTTCCAATAGAATAGATGCTGTGATAGGAGCTGTACGGTGAAATGCATTGTCAGCATCACGCAGCAAGCTGCTCCAAGCAGAGTGAGAGTCCCTGGGTCCATCGTGGTCAAGTCCATCCCTGGAAACATGGTTCTATATGGAACCAGACAATCTGTAAAACGTCAGCATTCTCAATAAAGTATTTTAAAGAACAAAGTTACCTAACAATAGATACAAGCTTAGATACAAACTTAACACTTGAAAAATGAATTATTTAGAATTTACTAAGGATAAGGTTGTTCTCACCAATCCATTCATCTAGTACTGGGATGTCCTTGGGTGTAGGCTGGTGGATGTAGGGTTGTCAAAAAAAACTCATTGTTCAGCATTTTCAATAAAGTATTTTTAAAGAACTAAGTTACCTAACAATAGATACAAGCTTAGATACAAACTTAACACTTGAAAAATGAATTATTTAGAATTTACTAAGGATAAGGTTGTTCTCACCAATCCATTCATCTAGTACTGGGATGTCCTTGGGTGTAGGCTGGTGGATCTAGGGTTGTCAAAAAAACTCATTGTTCATGAATAACTCGTGTTCGAATCATTTGTTAAGTAAGCAAGCTAAGCATGAACAAATTTTTTAAGCTTGATTTATAAATGAGTCAAATACAAACAGACCTTCATATCATCGTGTTCGGCTGGTTTTAGCTTGATATAAAAAAAAAATTATACATATAATATGTATATATTAATATATGTATAAAAGGATTTCACTATAGGGGATGTGGTAGAGCAGTTAATAAGGCACGACTATGAGTCTTTTTTTGTGTAGTGACACCGGTTTAAATCCTACTTATCACAGTTTTATAATAAATTTTGTTATTTATATTTTAAAAAAAACATAAGCTTTCCTTCACAATTGTTGGAATGACAAAGTGCTTATTGAGGATGATAAGCACTCGGGCAATGCAAGTTTGAATCCCCGCCATGATTTATTTTTTTCAATATATATAATTTCTGAAATTTTAATACTCCAAGCCAATTCAAGCTTACATGGGCCAAATGGGCCATTTCGAGCAATACAGCCTGAACATGAAAAATAAAATTTCGAACATGAGCTAATGCTTAAATAGAGAAATTTTCAAACAAGCTAAACATGAACAAATTGTCAGTTTGCTCAAGTTTAGCTCATTTACACCCCTAGGTGGGTGTTGATGTAGAACACCATAAGTAGGGGGGAGAGCCACAGGAGGTTGAAGATAAAAATATTGGGGCAAGGAAAGAATAAAATGCAAGATTAAACTCTAAAGATCAATTTGATTGACCCCATAACCTTTAGCAAGACAAAACAATATTAGATTGTCATTGAGCTGATATAAATCCAATGACATTATGAATTAACCAAGCAAGTGCACCGGTGGTATTCGACCATACTCATTTGTTAAAACTATAAAAAAAAACCAAAAAAAATCAATGTGTGATCAATTTCCTTCAGAAAGAAAACTTCGAGACCATTAAAACTCAAAATCAAGCACATACCCCACTATAGAGTCTAGGTCTTAGTGTTTGGTTTATCAACCACTAGATCACAAAAAGTTATGGGTGTATATTATTCATATAAAATTAAAAAAAAAAAATCAAAGCAAACTAATCTTATTTGGTTATCAATTTTACTTTGACTTATAATTGATTTTTTTTATTGGTTTGATTTTTTATTTTTTCGATCAAGCTAAACATTAAATTTTATAAATTTCTTCAACTATTAAATCAATAAAACTGTAAATAAACAATTAACAGAAAGATCAACATATATATTACTTATGCAATATGACAAAATTGTAAATTTTAATAAAGATTGCTTGAAATTCATCTTAATAAAGATTGTGTAAGCTAAGGATAATTAGGTTTATTATTGAATTTAAGTGCATCGCAGTTTATCCATAACAAAAGCAAACTAAACTAAAATTTCGATTCGATTCAAATTGAAAAATATTTGGTTGATTTAATTTTTTGAATTTTAGAACCAAATTGATCAAATACACACCTCATAAAATAGAGTCCACTTTGTTCATGAACAAATCTAAACAACATAAATAAAGTTGGATCAAATCAACATGAATCAACTTGTCCTTGATCGATCGCTAGTTAACTATTGTGTAAGACATGCCTGTGTGAGTGGCAATAGGGGTTGGTAAATTTATATGCAACTGAAGGGCAGTTGGAAGGCATTTTCACCCTCTAGGTTCAAACAATGACAATGAGAATGATGGCAGCATGATCGACGGTGTCCTTCAATTCATGTACCAAAGCCTCATACTTCCAATTCTTCTCAAAGTCACTATAAATTTTATAGCTGCCATTTTGTAAACCATTTCTGGCAAATCACAAATCTTAAAGAGATGATATATTCATATTAAAATGTTAGGACATTGTCTCCAATTTTTTAGCATCCAAAACAACAAACCTTCTCAAAATTATTTGATCATCAAAGTTTCAATCCATCATCGTTTAAGCATTCTAGACATCGAGATCTATGATGTAATAATCTACTAAGTACTTGGAGGCATTATTATTGGGAATTTGTCTAAGCTAGACTTGGTATAAGTAGGATGACTAGTCAACCTAAATGCAACATCATCTGATCAAAATTGATCATGGGTGAGTAAAATATGCACCATTAGTTGTAAATAACTTTGAGAAAATTAAAATGGATTTCTCAAAAACATAAATATCACTCAATTCATTTGGAAGAAAGATTAGCTTCATCTAAATTTCGTAACCTTTGAGAATTTATACAAATGACCTTTGATGCATCAAGACTTGGATAGTGACGGTCAATTGCCTTTAAGGCTTGCACCATGGTTGTCGATATATTAATACTTAATTCACACCCAACAACTTCACTTGCATCATATCTATTGCCTGAAAGACCTACACAGCAACCTCATTTGTGTTGCAACCATCTTTGATAAGATTTTTGGTGCCATCTTTGATAAGATTTGTGGCACAGCCATCTTTTTTATGCCACAACCTCTCCCATGAGATTGGCATTGCAACATCATTTGTGTAACAACCATCTCTGATAAAACATATACTACTACATCTCTTATGTTGCAATCATCTCCCTTAAGATTATAGTTGCAATCACACATCATGACCAACTTACAAGATCTACATTATAATTTACACCCATAAGATCGATTTTGCAATCTTTCTTACATCACAACTATTTTGAAACAAGACTAAAGTGCAGCCTCACTTGAGTCCCAAACTCAATTACACCACAACCATCTCCAATAGGCCTTGCATTGCAACCTCGCTTCCATTAAGACTTGCATCACAAGCTCATTCTCATTGTCTCACCATAATGGCCTGTATCATAACATCTCTAACTAAACATATTGTATCTCTTATAAAACCCATCTCACAATAATCAAAAATAAGTATTGCATTGCATCTTCATTCAAGTATGCTATAATCCCAAACACTACATTTTCTATTCACAACCATCTTTATTCATTCTTAGTATTCAAAGTATGTTAGATCATGCAAATCCAAAATGATACCCGCAATAGAACCTTCAAGTGTAGTTGAAAGACAATGAGCAACTACCCATAAAAATAAAAAAATAAAAATAAAAAAAACTCTACAATATCCATGTGGCTTGAAAAACTTAAAAAAAAGACAAACATAAAGCTCCATACCTTTTACTAGCTTTTTTTAGGGATATTGAGACCCAATGAGTACCTTATAAGGTCCAATCAACCCCAATTTATAGCATTTAAGGGCCTTTTTAGTCGAGACTTAGTATAAGATAAGCTTGGATATGATGAGCTTAAGCTTAAGTGCATCTAAGTTGTTTGATTGATGAAAAAGATAACCTAATGTAAGCAAACATAGGCTATGAAATTGTTTTATTGCATTCTTGTCATGAGCTCATTTTCATAAGGCATTATGGCATTTTAATGTTGCATAAAAAGAATTAATTTCTAGTTAAAGAAACTTAAAAATGATTGAATTTATTTTAATAAATCTTAAAAGATTGGCAACATGCCCCACATCAAAATATAAGAATTTTCACATAGTAGAATCAATAAAAATGATCAAAAGCTTATCATTTTAGGTAAATAATATAACAAATTTACCCATATTACATAAACATAAGTTCATCTTTCACAAGTAATTGATAAATACTTTGATCACATCATCATGCTCGATAAACAATTTTTCTTATCCCCAATAACCTTAGCAACATGCGATGATAACCCTTAACATAAACTTGGATGAAGTACCTTCAACTGAGACAAACATAAATACCATTCACCATACAAATCAAAGATGTGACAAGTGGCGTTGTTATGCTTTAACACTAATAACAATGTGGAAAGCATTGAGTATGCTCGAAGTTTAGAATAAGAGGAGCTTGAAGAGGTTATAAAAAGGTGAACAAATCCACATAAGAAGGGAAAAGAAGAAAGGAGGGAGGTGCTAAAGTTGTTGCAATTGTAATGAAGTTGAATTTGTTGATGCATTTAATGATGGTGAAGGACAAGGGAGAAGAGGATACATACACATATGAATTGTTGAGAGATGTGTTACTTTAACCTTCTTGGAAAAACAAGTTATAAACTATGAAAAAAAAAAGATAAATTATTAAGTCGTTAAGCATAGTTTCAAACTCCTTTAAAATTTTCCCAACTCATTCCTGAAGAGAGCTTAAATCCTAGAAGCTTATGAGTGGTAATTTTATGCTGTTTGGATGAGCATAAAAGCTTAATCCTAAAACTCCAATCAAACAAGTCCAAAAAAATCTCAAGGTTTCATGGGACCCCATCGCTCCTATGACATGATCATATTAAATCCCAATTTTTCCTACCATGAGTTTTCTCATGATCTTTTATTGTTCACAAATCAAATATTAGGCTTACATTGATAGAGCCATGATCTACATCTCTACTCAAGTCACAATCTCAGCAGCTAAGTCTCCAACAACTTCAAGCACTCCTCATCACAGTGATGAAATAATAAATCTCCTCCCCAACCTAAAGTTGGCCTTTATACTATATCTGGGAGGTTAATCTAATGGCTATAAGTTAGACAAATGGTGTATATCTAATCATTCCCAAGTTTCTATCTCCAACAATATATGACACTCTCATAATATTCCTCTTTATATCACTACCCACTCAATCCTCTCACTTTGCTTGCTCACAATTCCATGCCTGTAATGAATAATACTTTGTTTCAACAAGTTCAAAAGCATCATCTAATTCACATCTCCATGTAAATCTCAAGAAAATAAGATTAGATTAAGCTTAGAAGGGTAATTATAATAAAACCCTTTGTTATTGATATAATATCCTACACATTAAAAAAAAAAATTTACACAAGACTTAAATACTTGGAATAAGAATACATAAAATAGGATTTGAGCAGGTATATATAACATAAGATCAAGATTCTTTAGTTGTGTCATGTGTGCTAGAGTTCATCACCCATAAGGCCATAACAAACTTAGAGTGTATTTGAGACAGTTTTTTATCTGCTTCGCTTTTCAGAAAGCAACTATAGCTGCATTTGCATACTAGCTTTTTAGTAATTTTTCATAAAATTTTGTGATAAAAAATTGCTTTTGAGAAACGGAGGTGTTAAAGCTGTGGTGGCTATCAGAAAGTTGTTGTTTGAATTTTTCAAAAAAAAATAAAAATTTGTAACACCCATAGTAACTTTTCAAAAAACTATTTTCCCGATAATAGCTTTAAAATCAGCTTTACAAAAAACTACAGTTGCTCCAAATAGACACCTAGGATTTTAGTAGTGCATGTACGGCTTTATATTAAGATTTCTCGATGATCTTTTATCCCCAATTTAGAAAAACAAGATTAGGTTATGACTTAGGAGGTTAAGTACAATAATTCATTAGATTAAAAATTTGCACATAACCAATAATACTTGGAATATTCAAATTGAGATCAAGAAGTTGAAACCTACATTGAATCATACATAGACATTCGATCACGTAAAGTATAAACGATAAAACATAGGAAATTACTCCAATGTGCAACTTCTTAGGATTTGAATAATATATATAAAGCATAGGATCAAGATTCCTCATTTTGTGCTATAGGCCATCGCCTATAAGAGGTTTGGGATCTGAGCAATGCATGCACATCTTGGGATCAAGAATCCTCACATTGCAGGATATCAACTATAAGAGGCTATCCCTCATCTAGGTTTTGCAAACATACCCTTTCAACTAGGTTTTACAATAGTGCATGAAGAATAACTCTTTAATTGGATGTTCTCTGAATATGACATTAATAGGGTTTTTGAATTGATAAGAAATATTAACTAAGGTTCGGTTCAAGTTTATTTTAGTGTGGTTTCTTAATGAGAGATAATCATTTTGTATTTAAGAGTTTCATTAGGCCTCACCATTACCGAGTGTAGGTATATGCACAATCTTAGAAATAAACCTTATTTCATACCTACCAATAAAGGGATAACTATTTTGTATTTAAGAGTTTCTTCAAACTTTATTTTGTGTTTCAAACGGGTCAGGCTAATCCTCTTTTCTCCCATGGAGATAGCTTAATCAAAGCCAAATTATATACATTTTTGTTAAGTAGTGAACCTAAGGGAGGCCAAATTTAGGACACCTACACCAATGGTCAAATCTACTTCCAATGTGTATGTTTTAAAATCAATATATTTTGAACAATCCAATGTGGGAATAAACCTAATACTTTCACTAACCATAACAATCTTGATGACTCTTTTTGTGTATGTTCCATTTATCACTTTGGTGTTTACTTGGCGCATCTTACTAGCTCATGTTGACGCTAAAAAATTGAACTTTTGCATTCTCGTTACATCAAGTATCAAGTGAACATTAATGTGTTTACATAACTTCATTCAGAAGTCAAAAAAGCCTTCAGCTGAAGAATCATCTTACCAACAAAAGTTAATGAGATAAGAAAGGCAATAACTGCACAAGCTTCATGGATCAACTACACCAAACATAAAAATGATTTAATCTGAATATGAAGTTTTAAAAAATATGCCAGTCATTTTGCCATTTATTAATTACATGAATCTTCACAGTCGCGCATCCATTTGCCACTGCATCAAAATCTCATTAATAAGGATAGAATATAAATTATTGGGCAAAGCTCATTGCAAAAACGTAAACGGCGCCTAATCCTGATAATTGACTCATGCAAAATCAGAAATAAAGCTTATGAATCAATCAAAATTACACCCCGAAACAGCAGAAACCATAAATAAGAAGGTGTAACTCACATGAATTAAAAAAACGAAAAAGCGAAAATTACAAGAAATGAACTCGGCCTCCACCGAATAATCAACGAATCCCAAACGAGTTGAAAGCTGAAACTCCTTAATCAAAGATTAATACATTTATGGGAAATACTTATACTGAGAAGAAAAGTAATTGAAAGTCACCTTGAGATCTCCCCAAGTTCCAGAAAGCCAATCACACTTCAAACAGCTGGTCAGAACTCCTAAGTTACTCGGAGACTCGCGGAGTATAGAATGGAAGAAGTAGTCCAATGCCCCAATTTACAATTATACCCTTCTATTTAAAAAACTAGTTTTTCAATAGAAAATATTTTAAATGCCAATTAAAAAAGAAAAAAAAAAGGAAAATTGCAAACCGAACCAAAAATTCGGAGAAGATGAAATGCGACATCTGAAGGAAAACAACCCGCAATTCGATGCTTCTAGAAGAAATTGAAACCAGGAAGCTGAGGTGGGTTTGCACCTGGCTTGGCTTGGACCGGGTTTATTGTGATTATTCTTGAGCCGTTGATACGTGCGACTCCCACGTAAACGCACGACCACATTTTTGGCGGAGATTCAGAAAGAAGTATGCCTTGGCTGCACGTGGAGGATTGGACAGCATGTGATGCACGAGGGGGGGTTGTTAATTCGTTCGAATCTTGTCGTTGAGGCATAATTGTAATAAATTTGAGGGTTGCTACAGTGCTTTAATTGAAGTGTAGAATAAATCACAACGTTGGGTGAATGATTAGTAACTACTATTTAATATTTATTCATGTCTTCCCATAATCTTATAGACTTTAGGCTCTAAGTTAATGTTTTTTAAAAGGGGCACTTACATGCATAGCACACAATTCCTATATATTTATATATCTAACACTTAAATATAGATGTTTATGTATATAGCATTTAAATCTTTATTATTATAACAAAAATAGTAATTTTCTTAATTTTTTGAAGTAAAACTCACTTTTTGAAGCATAGAAAATGTGTTATATTTATAAATATCAAATTTGAGGTGTTAGATATGTAAATGCATAAGAATTATGTGCTATATATATAAATTTCCCTTTTTAAAATATTCTTGACACAATGTAAGCTGTAGAGCTTTAATTGATTATTATTAATTGGTGGGGCCAATAATTGAATAAAGATTTTTTTTTAAGTTGAGCTTTAATGACAACTACAATTAGAAGGGATTAATAAATTAGCAATGCGCTTCAAATGTGCACCTCTAGGATGGAGAATAATGCCTCCAACCACTATCTCTCATGTTCAAGCGTATAAAAGAAGTGTTGGATATGCTTGAGTGAACTAACATGTGGAGGTGGACAATCTGTCTAGGTTATAATAAGTGTGATTAGATGAAAGTTTAGTGTATTGTAAAATTTCATCTAGTTTGATAGTTTGGTTTGAGCTTAGAATTGAGTCATGGCTTTTTTTGCACTCACTCGATTAATATGACTTATATTTACCTACGTCTATCAGGTATAACTAGGTAAAATATAAACCTTTTGTCATATATGATGTTTGTTTGCAAGTATTCAAAATAAATGAATGTTTCAAATATAATAAAGATTTAATATAATGCATTATAAATATATTAGAATCATAGAATGTTTGATTTGCTAAAAATGGGAGCCAATGAATCTCTTTTCTATGTTTAAGCGCATGTAAAAGAAACTCATGACATCTTAGAGATGAGCATAAGAATGAGTGATTGTGATGACAAGCACTTCATGGGATCTCAATGATGGTGATAATCCTGCATGATGACCATCATGCAGGATCATGGTGATGGTGAAGATGAGGTTGAGGGAGAGAGATCTTTACAATTGTGAAAGTGAGGGTTCAATGAGCGTGATACTGCTTTCTTCTAGGCTACGATGAGAATAACAATGATCTAATTTGAAATGGGTTAGGTTGTAACAATGGCTCTTGAGAATCTTAACACCATGTGGATCAGGAGGATTTTGTTGTTGTATAGGATTGAGATTGTGTAATATGAAGTCTCTTGACTTTGGGCATATTATAATTATTGGATAAACTTAACTATGGGCTATAATTAAAATCTCTCAAAATATTACTTTAAATTTATTTTTCACATTAGAAAATAATTAAAAATTTAAAACTTCTTTACTTAGAATACATTATACTCTTAATATAGTCAACTACATATCCTTAAAATATAATATGAAATTCATATCAACTTGAGTGAAGATAAACCAATGTTAAGCTTTAAATTCGGATTATTGCCCAACATTGATATTTCTCTGGTCAATTTAATACTCAGTCTAAATATATGTGTAGTTTGGTGAGCTCCATGTATAAGTGAGACTTATTTAACAACATATGAATTCATTACACAACTTGGAAAAAATTATTTTATTTCATTTTATGTATTAGATTAAGCTGAAATTCCTTAAACATGTGTTAATATCTTTTTTTTATATAAAAAAAAGAGGGAGTAGGTTAGTGAATGAGGTTCTTTTGCAAATATTCTTCAAGAAATTTAGAACAGGAATTTATTATACATGAAGAGGAATTAGTGAAATTAAAGAAGATTTTTTTAATAATAATTTATAAACTTTGCAACATTTTCTTAATAATATTTTTTTGAGTTGTGATTTTATTTATTTATTTATTTTAAAGGTTTTATAAAGAAGTTTCATGTGAGAAGTTAGAAGAAGAGATCTAAATAATTTAAGATCATTGATCCCACTAAAATTCATTAAAAATATATTGAAGGATTTATATTTTTATTAAGAGATTTTTTTTATTTTTATCAACTTTTTAGGATTTAAGTCTCTCCAAATAATATTATTTCTAATTACATACTAAGGGATACTCAGGAATAATTTTAATTAAGGAGTTAGTTTTATTTGAAAATTTTAATTTCTAGACATAGTATAATTAGTGTCCCATAATAATTTAAAGGGATGAATGAGCTTAAAGGGATTGATGTACAAGTAAATAACTCATGAAAATGAGGAAGTAGCCTAATAGGAATTTTATGATTTCATCATCTCATGTTATTAGACTCAAAATTTATTTAGTTAAGAAATAGTTGACTTAACTTAACTTGAAATTTTTTATCAATAACCATAAATTATATTGTTTAAAGAAGCTTATATGCCTTAAGCGAAGAAAGAAAAACATAATTCTTATACTATGTATAATTGAAAAAAATGATGTAGATTTTACTCTTCTCATAAAGTAAGAAGATGCTATAGAGGAAGAAACATGAATAATTTAGTTGTCATAGTAAAACTACTTTACGCTTAGTCTCATAATCATGTATGGATCAATTTGCCACCAATTTATTTAAAGATACTAGTCTTTGACCTAAACAAGTTTAAAAAATTATGGCATTAGTCTAATCCAGATATAATAGGTATAATCCATGGGGCATCAATATCATATAATGTTATTTGTCCTAAATATTATAAATTTTAATTTATTATGCTTTAGTTTTAGATTACATCATGGTTATGTCAAAGTAAACTTTTATTGATTTAATCAATCTTTGTGAAAAAATTTATACAGCTCAAAATATTATATATTTTTACATAAACACAAATGAAGTATATTCCTTTGATTTTAAAAGAGTATTATTAAAGATCTTGTTATAGTTTTATATGAAAAACATTGCTTATATTGTAGATTTTAGAGTAGCTTCTTTTAAAAAAGTTTTTCAAGAGTCTATTTATATCTAAATACATAATATATCATTGATAAAGCAGATTATAAAGTGAATTTGCAAATAATCATTAGGAATAAATAAAATACAAGTTATAAAAGAATGTCTAGGTGAAGTTCCCAAATAAAATAGAAAAAATATAAAATATCTAGAATTTGCATGAATAAAAAATAATCTTAGATTTATGTACAAATATATCAATATACAAAGAACTTATACAATGTATTATGTTTCCTGTTCATAATTCTAGTCTTCTTAATTCTTTGATTGAGTGGTTTACTAATAAGATCATGCTTGTGCCTTATACAAGTTCATGCAGCTCTCATATTATAAAAATAAATATACAAAAAAATATTATGAATGCACAAATATTTTTTATGAAATTATTTTAGGCCAATCACAACTTATGTGTTAAGTAGCATATAATGATTTTTATAGGCATTATATGTTATAGTAAATGTACAAGATTTTATTTATATCACAATACATATAATTACAATCCAATATATGGCAAATAACAAGTTATATAATATATTATATAACATAGTAGTATGATATATCTTAACTACACCCTAACATATGCTAACATTGTCAAAAGTTTTTAAGCCAATCATAACACCTAATGCATATATAATTAGTGTGACCATGGGTTCATCTTATATGATTGAGTCAAAATCACAAATGATGATAATCATTGTGTCATGTATGTGAAAGGACCCAACTCTCAACCATTTAGAGTATTAGCTTAAGCAATTAAATAATTCAATCTTACATTATGAATGAATGATTTAGTGGATATGATCCATTTATCACTCATAAGATCATAAAATAATATAAATATTTGGATAAAGATTTAGCTACCTAAAATGAAAGATTATGAAATTGCTTTAGCAAGTGTTATTTAAAATACTAGAATGTTCCATTGAAATGAATTTTGAATGCTCATATAAAAATGAGATGCCCAAGTATTTCTAGTTCAATTGAACATGGATTAATGTATACGTACATAGATTTATGTCTACATACATAGAATTAATCTACTTGTAACATAAAGGTCTACATATGTTGATTAATATACTTGAATGCAGATACAAAAAAATATTTTTTGACACATCAATACATAAAATAAGACAGTTAAATAGATTTAGTCTACATAATTATCAATATGATTTTGCTTAGGCATGTGTGATTTGCTTAAAGAACATAGTCTTGCATGGTGAATGTCATTCCCTTAAATAAGGACATATACCCATGCAAATTTGACCTTGTATGTTATGCAAGTCCAAATATTTGGATTTGGCCTAAACATTAAAGTTGATATGTATTCAACAACATTTAATATATTTCATAGTTAAATGATTTCATATACATGATCACAATGGCTATGAGATTTATCTTAAAGAACGTAATAACTTAGTCACAAACTAGATTCCCTAGATTAAGCCATGGATGTAAAGTGATCTAATCTTTGTAGATTAATGGAGGTTTGACCTAGATGTTGTCTTTTTGACATAAGTGATATGAAAATTAATTATTATAAATATGCTAATTAACTTATGCATGTGATAATTCAATAGCACAAATGCTCATACATGCATGTCTAATTTTAATTTAAAGAAACCAATGATCATTTCTAAGTATTATATATGATTAATGAGACTTAAAATTTTTTACTAGTGCAATGACATAAATGTAATACCTTATGTTTAAAGTGACAATCATAAAGACAAATTCAATGTAGGTCAAATGTAGTTAACTTCATAGTTGACTTAATTTGACTAGGAAATCTTATTGATATGAATGTTAGTGTTCTCATCAATTAAAAATATAAAAATGAATGATTATTGATTAAAGTCACTAAAATCTTATTTTAATGGTTTGGTGAAAGTTTTGGGTTTTTCATCTTTTTGCCATCAAATTAACCACTTAAAATTTAAATCACTTAATTAGAGGTTAAATTTTTTAATTTAAGCAATTGCCAATTCACTAATTATTTAGAGTTTGATCTAGTGATGCAAATCATAACCTTGTGTATTTAAAATTATAAAGGGATGACATCTCATTGATTTCTTAATGGATTTTGATGATTTAAACATCCAAACCCATTAAAAAAAAGAAGAGAAATAGAATGTGTAAGGAATTAAAAAAAGTCATGTAGTTTGCTCCTTGCAGCTAACATAATATGTGTATATTTGATTTGAGATAGCATACCTCACTTGAGAGATTTATTTATACTTTATTTTAATTTGACATTTTCTTTCAATTTGTAGGAAGCTATTGCAACTGAAAGCATAACATGCAATTGGCTAAATCGGTAGAAAGATCAAGCTTAATTGAAGCTAGTTGTAGGTTCAATCTCTGGAGGGGTAGCATAGAACTTGGGAGGTAAACGAGAACTCTTAGAATTATTGGAGCCAAATTTGGAGATGGAATTGAATCATTGAACTTAAAAAATAACCATACAATTTTACAATTTTTTTGGCTCTCATATTTAGCTATAACTACTGATCTTTCTATAAGTGTTTCGCAAAGTTAACTGTATTTAGGGTAAATGCAATCTTATAAAGATTTTTATTCCCAAGTGATGGATAAAAAGGGCTCTAACTGGTTTATTGCCATATTTAACTATTTGACATCAACAATCCCAACATGTGTATGAATCTCCACTTTAGTTTTTACCTTGAATGGTTACATCATTCCTTCATGAGTGAGCTATATCTTTATCATTTTTTCTAACCATGCCTCATTTGATATAAAGGAGCGAAAGGAGAAAAATAATTTGTCTTAAAGTTGGTGTAATAGTTATTTGTATTATTATCCACTCTATCATTATAGTCATTTGTTTCAATAGTCTCGCGACTTGATCATTTATATTTACTATATAATCATTGTTAGATTTTGATGAACTTTCCTCTTTGCTTCTTTTTTTTATCTTTTTTCTTGATTTTAGATTTATCTTCAACAAAGTAAGTGGTCATTTGCAATTATTTTGATTTTTTATTTTATTTTGCTTATGTTTTATTTTAAAATAAAATATTTCAACATTTTAAAATTGTATTTATACATTTATTAAATAATTAACAAATATATTTATGTTATGATGACAATGGTTGTTAACAGAGCAGTAACTATAGAATGAGAGTGATGGTAGTTGACATTAGTTGATGATTGATGGGTAGTGGTGACTATAATTAATGATAGGTGACAAGTAGTGATAGTGGCTAGCAGCACAAGATGACAACAGCTAGTAATGATGATAGTTATTTTTAAAACACCCAAGATACCAAAATATTATTTTGAATGTTTAAAAAATATTCATTAATTTAAAAATTGTTAAAATAAAAATATATCAAAATACACTAAGTTTTGAAAAATAAGAACACAAATAAAAATTTAAAATTAAAAAATTTAAAATGATCCTAAAAAAGGCATAAATACTTTTCCCACATCTTTTTTCCCGATATTTGTTTATGCCATAAACCAATGATTGTTTCTCTAATACCAACTAGATCCATAACTTGCATCTTAACTATTTGATGCAACAAAATAAGAGGTTATAATGAATGAAACAAAATATATAATAATGAATTTTTGTATTTTTTGGAGATTTTTTATTGATTTAGTAGCATTTTGGTATCACTATTTTTATTGTTTATTTAATATTACTTCAAAAATATTATAATCATATAATTTTAAAAAGTGAAATGCATGTCATTATTGACCTACAAGTATGTGTCATAATTCAAACTAAGCGTATATAGCAAAATTTATAGAAAATCAATGTCGACGTTGCATAATCGGAGTTGAAACCTCCTAATTGAAATCAAATTTGATCAAAAAAATCATCCAAATCTAAAATTTGGCTTAGTAATTGCACTTAAAATATCAAAATTAATTAAATAAAAAATATCATATTAATTAGTAACTAATCAATTAATTAAAATCAATTTTTAATAAAATTATGCACATATCGAGGTTGAAATATAAAATTAATTCCGCTCATAAAATTAAAATGATTATCTAAACATCAAATCTATCAAATGCGCCCGCGATCAATTCAATGAAGTCTATGCGAACGTCAATTGATTCGAGCGTGACGTAGCATAATTTAAGCCCAATTTCACTCTGATCGTCGTTGACATGGTCTAAATGACCTCCAATCATGAAATCAACTGCGCCATTGTGTCCAACACAACAAAAATATCTAAAATTGATACCCATATTGCTTGGGTTTATTATCAGGATGATTCATCAAAATTTCTATGATTATAGCTAATTATAGTATTATTAAGCTAATGATCAGTCAACCTGATTAATCTTTGTCCTAATCCAGCCACCCACTCATCCAATTAAAATAACCACCTAATATATGCCATTGGATGCCGTTTAGCCAACCAATAAAAAAACGAGCTCAAGGTGTAAACGAAAAGCTTGAGCAAAACTCTTGTCGTGTTACTCATTTGAAATTTATTTTGTTGTTTAGTTTATATATCGAGCTTGAAATATTTGAAGTGTAATTTAACTAAACGAGCTAACGAATCGAAGTTGTTCATGAACAACAAGCTTTTGACGAGGGATTCAACCTAGTCTTTTGCATAACAAAAAATTTTAACCACTGCCACGCATTGTGATATATAAATTCCTTAATGTATATATTATAATACTAATATAATAATAATAATAATAATAAATAAATAAATAAATAAAAATAATAGTAATAAAATAATAATAATAATAATAATAATAAATAAAAACAATAGTAATACAATAATAATAATAGTAATAAATAATAATAATAATAATAATAATATAATATAATATAATTTTATTTCGCTAAATCGAGAATCGATTAAACAAATGATTCACACCTTTCGAATAAAATTTTGAATAATGTTTCTGTTAGTTAATCCATTAACACGAAATTAACGAGCCAAACACGAGCTCTTCATGAACAACGAGCTTTTTTGACAGCCTACTCCCAATCCCTTATTCACACAATCCCCTCTTTTGTTCCATCTCTGGCTCTCGGCTAAATTCCCTCTCGTGCCTTTCATCTGGACAAATGAAGTCTTCCCCTCTCGATCTCTCTCGTTCGACCCGTGCATACCGAGCGGCTGAAGGGAATTTCCCTCTCCCGAACTCCCCTTTCACGGTTCTTCCTCCTTCCATCCATGCGAAATGAGCAGCATGGGACATTCTTCCTTCCCCTTGTCTCTCGTTCGACCCGTCCTACCTGAAAGAATGAGCAGCCCACCTGTGTGAGCCAAGCAAATGAAGAAAATTCCTCTTCCTCTCTTCCTCCCTTCTTGGTCAAGCAACACACCTATCTTCCATCTCTCTCATAGGTAGCCTCCAATCCCGAGTGAAGAGCTGAATGGAACTCCTCCCTTCGACCAGCTTCGCATGCTGTTTGAACGACTCGCTACTCCTTCTCATACTCTTTAAATCTGCTAGCTGAAATCCTAGTATTTGGTTCCAATTTTTGGGTTTCTGATGAGCTGATTTCCTTTCTCTCTAAGATCTAACATTTAAGCAAGCATTTAGCATAAGAGAAGGATAATTTGCAAAATGAAAGCACTTAGGATTGCCATTACGGCTGCTCTCTTTTCTAAATTCTGTGAAATTTTATGTTGTAGTTTTCTTTTTGTTGTTTGGTAAAATCTGAACCAGCAACCAATAAAAAGAAAATGCAGCAATATGATCTTAGATTTCATAAGGCTCGAAGCTTGGATTTTACTGATATAAATCTTGCTCACATCATTATGTTAAACTACTATTCTTGTTGTTTGCTTGATCTAAGTTGTACTTTGACACGGAACAGTCACCTTATCACTAGATTGAGCTGAAGTGGACAAATAATGAGATTTCAGGTTTCTGTAGAATTCATTTTGTGGATTATGTCATTTGGCATGGTTTGAATCAAGCCAAATCCAAATTCTCTTACCAAATCAATACCCTTCAAAATAAAATAAAGAATGGGATTTCATGTGTGGGATCTAATCTTTCTCCCCTCATGTTATTAAAGGCTAAAATTCACTTTCATGTTGTCTCAATCTCTTTTCAGATTTGAGGTTGTCATGTTGTTATTTAAATGAGTTAAATAGTGCAAGCTTTAGGGTTACCTTGCTTTGCTTTGCCTCTTTCCACTGTTTGATTACTTGCAATCATGAAAGTGGTTATCTTGTTTAGGCAAGATTTCAGATTTGCTGGACTTATTAAACTTAGTGTGACTGTTTAGCTTATGTGGATTAAACTTCATATAATCATCATGTTAAAGGAAGAGGATGGGGGAGGGTTGATTGATTTTGTTAGCATTATGCTTATTTTTCTCTCTTCTATGATCACTAAGTCAATGAGCCTTTAAAGTACAATCTGAAATGTGGCTTTGTGCAAGTTTAAAACTTTCATTTTAGTTTCATTAAAGTTGCATCTTGCCTAGTGCTTATTCATAATTTACTCACAAGCAATTTTCAAGTCTCTATCTTGCATTAAAACAATTCTATGTTTGCTGTCCATGAGTATTTGGAGGCTGAAATCATGCAAGATATATTATTTTATGCCTTTTTCTTGCTCTTGAATTATGAAAGCATGTTGTGATAATGAAATCCTAGTTTCATTAGCTTAAATGTTGTCATCTTTGAAGGCTCAATTTGGTCATTGATATATAATGTATGTTTCTTTCTCTTGATTTGGGGAAGAATTAAAAGAGAGCAAGTGTATTTTTTATTATTCATGGGTTTAATCTTATATTGATATTTGGCTTGAAGTGATAAATTGAGATTGTGATTCTCATGAGATCCTTCTCATTTCTATTTGACCATTATCTACCATTTGTCAATGTTTAGGGAATGTATTAGCTAAATCATGTTATTATGCAAGCAAGTATTTTTGTTGTTGAATTGAAAATTCAGATTTATATTCATTAAATGAAGTTGATTATTATATTATATGCAAATCAAATACTACTTTCAAACAACTATCATGAGGTAAAGCATGATTTATATTATTCTTCTTTCTATTGTATCTTTTATCTTGTATTTATATGAAAATGTTGAGAATTGGAGACATAAGATATGCAAAATTTTCTTTGTGATTATCTATTAGCAAAAGATGAAATATATGCATATCTCTTAACATTTAATTGCTATGTTGTGGGCTTTGAGGAAGGTATTTTCTCCTTTATATTCAAAGTGACAAGGATGGAATTGTGCTCACATGTGATCTAAAGTTTATGTTACAGTTTGCTATTCATTCCAAATACAAAATTAAGGTGAAATGGTGATAAAAATCATGTTATAGTAAGGGGGTTTCAACAGTATTTTAATTTCATACATATGTGAATATAAATTTATTAAAAATTATATTTTGATAAGTACCCGTTCACATTGTTCAAATGTGGCGAGGAAACATGTGATATAAGTACTTATTCATGTTGTTTCAATGTGTCAAGGAAATATGCTCTCATTTAAGTACTTGTTCACATTATTCCAATGTGGTAGGAAAATCTGTTGTGCTATAAGTACTTGCTTACATTGTTTCAATGTGGTAAGAAAATGTCCTTTGTGATAAGTACCCATCTACATTGTTTCAATATGGCAGGAAAAATTATGTAATAAGTAATTGTTCACATTATTCCAATGTGGTAGGGAAACCTATTTTGTGATCACATTGTTCTAATGTATCAGGAAAACTTGTTCTGTGATAAGTACCTGTTCACATTATTCCAATGTGGCAGGAAAACCTATTTTGTGATAAGTACCTATTCATATTGTTCCAATGCGGTGGAGAAACCTGTGATATAAGTACTTGCTCATGTTGTTCCAACGTGGTAAGAAAATCTATCTTGTGATATAAGTATTTGCTCACGTTGTCCCAACGTGGCAAGGAAATACTATGCTATGCAAACCCATGCACACCTTTCTTGGCGTGCTGGGAAAATAAAATTTTTGGCCATAGTGTCTTATGACACCTAACATGCATGACTTTCTTGGCTTGGTGGGAAGGCTTAGTCTCTGGAAGCAGCACCATACACGGGGATGACATCAGGAGGCCGCCAAAATTTTTAATAAATCAAATCTATAAAAAGTTTGAATTTGATATGATTTGAAAGAGAAGTGAATCAAAATTCAAACTATTCATAAAAAATATTGATCAATTGATCCAATCCTAAAGGCTCAAGTTAAATGAAATCTAAACCATAAGAGATTTGATATCATAATAATGAACATGATTGGACATTTTCAGTTACCATTTGAAATACAACATTTGCTTCATTGAATGAATTAAAAGAGGGCTTAAGGGAAGTTTGAACCATAAGCTTGAATGAACTTAAGTTTGAACCATTGCACTAGGCAATTCTACATTTAAACTTGTTGCTTTATGGTTTATATAAATGTTCGAAGGAGCTAAGCTCTTGTACTTATTTTAGTTTCATATGAATCTATAGCTTTAGGTTTTGTGCCAAGTGTTTAATGGAATGACTCATAGTGTATACTCAAAATACTACTACATTCCATTCAAGTTGAATAGACATATGAACATTCAAGTGAGATGAATTTCATGCTTACTTCATAGAACAATGTTTTGCTTAATCGCTTGATTCATGTAAACATTTGAAAGAATCAAGCTCATGTTAGAATAGATTCTCATTTGATTAACTATAAGTGTTTGAAAGAGTCAAAATTGCATGCTTTAAAATACATGCATTTGAATTGTCACCAATGCTATGTACCTCCTTAGAACAGATATATGCTTGAATTATTATAAGTATTTGGGGAAGGTCAAATTCATACCTCATTGAATAGATGCTTACATCAATTAATAACAAACATTTGAAAGAGATCAAATGTGCACCTTTTATAGAACATATCTATACTTGATCTATGTTTGAAGGTATTGAAAAACTCATACTTGCAACTTAACATGTTTTTACCATGCTAAACACAAATAGTTCAACTTAGACATTTCAATGTCTATACAACATTTCAAAGAACATATACTTATATGTATGTTGAAATATTCATTAGATCAAGCATCTAAAAAAATATTCAATTCATGTGCAAAAAAAGAATAGATAACTACATTTCTTGGTTTGGTTTAGGACTAGGTTTGGGTTAACAAAACTCAAAAATCCATGTCAAAACTTATACTTACAATTTGACACGTCTTTCATGCCAAATAGAACTACTTCAACTTAGGCATCTAAATGTCCACACAAAATTTTAAAAGAACATATACTTTTATGTATGTTGAAGTATTCATTAGATCAAACATCTAAAGAAATATGTAAGTCATATACAAAAACAAAAGAGCATATACTACATATCTCGATTTGGCCTTAGGACCAGGTTCGGGTTAACAAAACTTAAGAAAATCTAATGATGCCATTATACTATTTTCAACTTAATAAAATTTGATAAGTTAATTCTGTCATAGAATGATAAAAGGTAAATCTATTAACATCATTGTTAATATGACTTTTCAAGTTCGAGTTCTCAAAAGAAAAGTCTCTAACCCGACCTCTATGATCAAGCTAGAGTTGACAAGTTTGGAGGACTATAAATTTTAAAGCAATGAATTATCCCAGTTTGTTCTTAGGACCAAGTCCGAGTTAACAAAGCCCAAAAATGCCACACCAAAATCCATACTTGTAATTTGACATTTACACTTCAACTTAGACATCTTAATGTTCATATAATATTTTAAAAGAACAGATACTTATATGTATATTGAAGTACTCACTAAGTTAGACACTTAGGAAAAATATGCAAGTCATATACAAAAAAAGGAACATATAACTATACTTTTCAATTTGGTCTTAGGACTGGGTCCGGGTTAACAAAGCCCAAAAAACCCATATCAAAACTTATGCTTGCAATCTAACACATATGTCATGCCAAACATAATTACTTCAAATTAGAGATCTAAATGTCCATGCAACATTGTAAAAAAAAAGATACTTGTATGTATATTGAAGTATTCATTAGATCAAGCATTTGAAAAGATATGTAAGTCATGTGCAAAATGAAAGAACAGATATCTACATCTTGATTTGGTCTTAGGACTGGGTCCGAGTTAGCAAAATCTAAAAATTCGATTATGATATTATAAGAACTCTCATTTAATAAAATCCGAGAAGTTAATTCCGCCATAAATTGATAAATGATTAATCTATTTACACTTCTCAAGTCCAAACTCCCAAGAGAAAAGTCTCAAACCCGATCCTCTATGCTCAAGCTAGAGTTGACAAGGTTTAGAGGATTATAAATATGAGAGCAATGAATTTAGACCCGATCCTCTATAAGGAAGCATGCAGAGTTGACAAGGTCTACTACATTCAAAAGATTATCATTAGTATATTTTAAATTATCAATGATTATATATTCAAATCTAAATCAATTATAAAATGATTGAATATTAAAATAAAAATATATAAATTAAATGAAATTAATTATTTAAATTTAAACTTAAAATCATCCACCCCTCTACAACTGTTTGTCTGGGGGTGATAAATTAAGAAAACTTTTGCTCATAAAGAGCCAATGTTAAATCAAATGCATAATTATTTTCACACTCAAATAATCTTAAGACCGTAAGGGCGTGACCCGTGTCCTATGTTCGCATGATTTTGTTGCAAAATGACACCACATAAATTGCGATTATGACCAGAGCCCTTTGACTGTCTAGTTTGCCATAAAATGACACCACTAAATTATGTTCATGATAGCAGTCCGTATATTCCCCACGGCTTTGCTCTTTGAGCTGTGAATTATATAATGCATTTGGTTGGGAAAAAATTCCTCTGCTATCTAAGGTTGACTTATATTTTTCCCCTTAAACAAACTCCACACAAGTCTATAAGGATACCTTGGACGGCGTAACCCCTGTGTTGCTGACAAGGATCCTTTGGTTAGGTTCGGTTGACTACCTCCTCTGACTAAGCGGACTAGGGATCACGACAACCTGGGATGACGGAACCATGGGATCTAGATCGGGTGCATCATCATTTTCCTAACCAAAAGCTTTAAATTAAATAATAAATTTCATAATTTTCAAACTCTACTCACTGCTATTATGCACTCATTATTTGATGATTTATCGACTAGCCTTAATCGAAAGTGTTCTCTCAAGAGAATTAAATTATGTGGTACTTGCACTAGGAAACCAGATCTAAAGTCCTCACAAAATGAGGACGAAATCTCTAGGTAGTGTCTTATTTACTATTCATTTACCTTCTGAAATTTACACCGACAATTAAATCGTTCTTTCATTAAAGAGGTCGGTGGCAAATTTTTGGATCCCACAGAATTTTGGCGACTCCGCTGGGGACATATTTCTCTTTCCATCTTTGGCTAGTTGAACATAAGTTATAATTGTAGTAGAGTATAAAAAAATGAAATGACAAATGAAAATGAAATTGAAAATGAGAAGTTGAAAGAGAACACTTAAAAGATTTCTAGATAGAGTCTTAAGTCATTTAAGATTTTATTTAGAGCCCATGCTTTTGTATGTTTTTTCTTATTATATCCATATTTTTGGAAGAAAGGGGATAATGTAGCTATTTTCAATTGCTAATCTTTGCCTTTAATATCCAGAATGGCTCTACAAATTACTCGCATCACTACTCTCAACATCCTGCCAATAATGCCATCATCTAAGCCGGGCTACCATCCGGTTTGGTAGTATTGACTTTTCACCCATCGCGGTCACACTATCGCCTCAATTTGAGGCACGCCCCGCCATCATGTGCAACAATATCTGAAGAGTCCCACTAAGGCCATGACCCTTACTATTGCTGGGGTGCCTCAGAAGAAACCTTCTGTCTTTGAGAGGCTTGATCACTTAGAGACCCCCATCATGAAGAGGGTTGTTACTGGGAGGATTGTCTCTTTAGTTCTTCAGAACAACATAACCATTTGCCCCGGGGAGGCACGATGCTAAAGCTTCTTCATCTAGAAGTAAGCTCAGCCGGAGGTAAAGAAGAAAGAGAAGCCTTGAGCTGCATGCTCAATAATTACTGTCTGTACAGCCAGCTGCACAACCAACTATGAAACCAGCAGTGAGTATTCCAACCTACAATAAGTTTGACATTCTTAAGTGGGTAAAATAGAATAACTATACTGGTCCATTAAGCAGTTACTGGCTTCTCCAATGAGGAAACCCAAAATTATATCTACGAGAGTGTATCGGATCCTCCAAGTTTCTAAGGAGGGAGGACTAATGAAAAGAAAATATTAGGGTCCTATTATCAGGGATGCTAGAACTGCTCCTTCAAGGAGACCTCATCCCATAATCCCAGCAAGACGCTAACCAATTCATGTCCCGTGCGGTGAGCATCAAGGCATGACACTTGGACCATGTGTCCAAAAATCTACCAAAAGTTCGGTGAAAGGCAGATATGGAGGCCTAGCCTCAAAAGAGATTATCTTAGAAAAGACACGCACATGGTTTGTAGTCCTGAGATCCAACTCAAATTTATGATGGGAGCCTAAAAGAAGGCCCCAGATGATAAAGTTTCTGATGGTAGACACCTTGGAGAATCCTCCAAGGGATCCCGTCGCCAATAAACTCCAGCCTGATAAGAGAAGATTAGTCTCGATCGAAGCCCTCCAATCGAAGAAGTCTCAATTCCACACTTAGAATCGAAAGTGCATTGGAGACACTGATCAGAGATCCGTGTCCAAAAGGATGAAGAGGAAGAGGAGGATACAACAGCTATTGAAATAGTGTATATGATACAACAAGTCGATGAGCCATCCGACGTGCGCTAATATCAACATAGGTGACCTCTCCTCAACTAAGAATAATAAAATATTCAAATAGAGGAAGCATCCTCTAGTCCTTCAGAAGAAGAAGAAGAAGAAGAAGAAGAAGAAGAAGAAGAAGAAGAAGAAGAAGGAGAAAGAGAAGAAAATTTCATCTTCATCGACACAACCACTTTGGTAGAGACGAGGTAAATTCTGACCAAAATAAATAAAGGCTAAACATGAAAATAAGTGAAATGATGATACAGATGACTGCGATGATGTAGTTAATGCTAAAAAATATTGTGGTAGGTCCAACACCTATCCCTCCAAATAATCATCAAGCCTCTAGCAGTGCCCACGATAACCCTCTAGTAAACCTAATCACACATGTTTAGAGAGTACAAATTGAGTGAGGGGTTGAAATGAAGTCACCTCAAGAACTCTTCAAAATGTACAAAGCACATTTGTGACCTCTCAACTTGATATTATTTTTAATGATAAAATCAAAGCAATTATAGCTATGGAGCAGGCAGAAAAATTGGTGAGCAAGGGTCATCCATATCCCATGGAGTATAATCAAATTCCATACCCAAAGTGATACTCAATGTCAAAGTTTAATCTATTTGACGGAAATAACAATCTCAAGCGATCTAGCTTCAAAGTATCTGTGGTAATATGTAGTAACAATGCATTATTATTTTGCCAGTTTGTCAATAGTTTGGCTTCCACTACTTTTGAATGATATGTTGAGTTGCCAAATGACTCAGTTAAGACTTTTGCCAAACTTGAAACCATATTCATTGAAAGGTTCGCCAGCACAGTCAAGAAGACAACTATTACAAATCCTGCCTTGAGAAAAGAAAGAAGGATGAATCAGTAACTAGATATATCACATGCTGAAGAAATATGAGTATGAAATGTGAACAATAATTAAAAGAGGAACATGCAACTCAATTACTTATGGGCAACATCGATGACAAGATGGCTCCTTATCTTTGCATGACTTCAATTATCACATTTCAAGAGCTACTTGATAGGGTGGCTAAATTAAAAAAATTAAACTTATCATGCTCTAATAGCCATCAAGATAAATCCAAAAGTGAAAAAGCTCTCAGATGAAAACATTTTTCACCTCCTTCAAGAAAGAAAAAAGTCTGAGATAGTCTATAACGTAGACAAAGACTACACGCTTACCAAGAAAGACCAAAATAGCCATTCAATCCTGCTCCACAACCCAAGCTCATACTTGGGGGCAATGATGTGCCTCGAGGCTGCTTCAATGAAGGTGAGCGACCAAAGAAAATAAAAGGAGAGAATGACTCAATGACCCCAACCCTCAAGAAAAAGCTGAACAAATAATATTCTTATAAGAGGGAAAGTGTGGCTAAACTATTCAAGCATGCACTCAAAGTAAGTCTCTAGCTACTAGAGTGTAAAAGACCTGAAGAAGCTGGACAAACTGATAATCATTAACTATTGCCCATACAATTGGATGCTCAGCCATCCCATTGAATATTGCTATATATTCATGGATTGGTTTGAGTGAAAGTATATAAATAGAGAATTCACATTATCGGATAATGTATTGATGCGTCTGAATAAAGAATCCACAAAGGTGATTATCTCCTCTCTAGTGCCATCAAGCAAAGATAAAGGAAAGGAGAAATTGGTTGATGATGAAGGGTGGCAAGCAGTTTCTAAAAATACTGTAAAGATGTTGAAGTGATTGGAAGGCATTCTAGGTATTAAGTGGAAGTCAACACTTGAGCCCGTACTTGAGTTGAAAGAAAATCTAAGTTATGGAAATGCTAGTTCATCTCATGAAAGATAGCTTAGCCAAGTACCGCAAAGGAAGGCCAAAAAGTCTGCCAAGCGAAAGAATAAACTAAAGAAAAAGAAAAAGACTGTAACACAAAAGATCATTAACAATATGGATGATTATATACTAACACAAAAGATCATCAATAATATGAATGATTACATACAACCAGCAAGATGACCTATCATACTTGTTGATTTCATTACCAAGCTTTAGATCAGCGAAGAAGCAAGGGAAGAAGATGAAAAACTTCCCACTGAATCTTTCTTAGTGGTACATGAAGCTGATAACAGCTTAGAGAAACTTTGTTTTCTAAATGAGGATGAATCAGAGCCTGTTATGACAATAAACATGAAGAATGTAAAATTGGGCAGGGATTTTGAATCTTCTAGCCCATCATTAGACGAAGTAGAAACAGATGCTGAAGTAACCAATTCATCTGAAGATTTAAATTTGAAAGAAGTAGCTCAAGTGCAGTTGAGAAGTGGTTGAGTGCTGCCATCTCAATAGAAGAAAGAGCCAATAAATAAAGATAAAGGGAAAGAAATTGAAATCAATAAAAAAGTCACCCCAAGGATTCAAATAAGAAGCCTTCACCAAACAAGGGGATTGACTACAACATTCTATCCCACTTAAGGAAAAAATTTGACACAACTTAGCGTGTACGAAGCACTTCTGATGTCAGAAGATCTCCATAATACTTTAATTGAAGCTCTCAAAGAGTCAGAGAAGTTTGAGGCATATTTTGTTGAGTGCTGTCTAACGGAGACCTTGCACATTCAAGATCCTCTAGCCATCACATTTTCAGAAGAAGATCTTATGCTTGGAACTGCAGAGCACAATCACCCTTTGGATGTTATAGCTGAAAGTGATGAAGTTATAATACCATGAATCTTAATTGATCTAAGTTCCTCTGTTAATCTTATGAACTTGAGGACCCTCAGGTGGCTATCTCTGGATATACAACATCTAGGATGAGATTAGTTTTAGTGCAAGATTTCAATGAGAAGGGACAAAAAACTATTGGATCATTTGTCCTCCCTCTTAGATTCAGAGACCTCTACACAGAAGTCAAATTTTATGTGGTCGATGCAGATACTTCATTCAAAGCTCTTAATTCATGTCTTCATGAGTATGACATTGTCTCATCAATGTATACAAAAATATGGGAAAGAATGCAAAATTTTGGGTGATATGCAACCCTTTGCGGTGCATGAAATGAAAATATATCAAGATGTTAATTACTTTCTTCCAAAAGAATCAAAACTAATTGAACAACTAACAAATACTGCATCTACTTTAAAACCCAAAAAAGGGCAAGTTAAAATGAAGGATGAAATTAAAATAAATAAAGAAAAAAGATTATTTAAAATACCTCTAAGGATAGTCTAAAATAAGTCTAAGTGATACACCGGTCTCAAGTAGGATAAAGATTATTTTGATTCTAAAAGTTTGAAGAAGGTAAATGTACTTCAAAATAAGTGAAGGAGATTAAGCTTGGAGAGTCACTCATGTTCCTCCTTAATATTTCAAAGAAATAATCCCTCAATAAACTCACAAAGTATAGGAACTTATGACCTTCTATGTACCTCCCCTCCTTGAAAAGCGTGGGCCAGGAAGCTTGCTTTATAAATTTGTGGGATGTCAAGGGGAAGATCCTGATTGGGTAATGTAGTTATCTGAAGAAGAAGAAGTTGTACCCATAAGGATCCCAAAATATTATTCTCGAAAAATGTAGGGCTTAATGCGTAGGTATGATATCCATGCCAGAGCAAGCAAGGAAATGACTAAACTCTTTGAGATGATGTGGTACCCAAAAAGGTCTCAAACCATATGCAAAAGAAACAAGCACACTACCAAAGTCCTTGGGTTCATTCAAGACAATGGTCTACAAGAATACACTTGTTACACTATAACAGGAATGAAATTTGAGAGTGATAATAAAAATGAGAATGACATTTTGGATGTTAGTCTTGCAAATAATGAAGCAGTAGAAGCCAAACCAACACCTGAAGAGCTTGAAGATGGTGGGCAGGCGGCTACTATGGATGAACTTAAAGAGATTAATCTGGGAACTAAGGAGGATCCTCGCCCAATGTTCATCAGTACTTTACTTCCTAAAGATAAAGTGGAAGAATTAAAGATAGTGCTCTATGAATTTAGAGACTATTTTGCTTAGACGTATGTTGAAATGTCGCTTGATGATTCCATGACATACTAGCAAATAAGCATCTAGAATGAGATTGGAGATTGAAGAGTGGGTAGTTGTAGAAACTAAAAAACTCATTGAAGCTGGTTTCATTTGAGAAGAAAAATATGTTGACTAGATAGATAATATCATCTTAGTGAAGAAAAAGAATGGTCATATTTGTATATGCATCAACTTTATGGACTTAAATAAAACATGCCCAAAGGATGACTTTATGCTTCTTGTGTCAGAACTGTTAGTGGATAATATCTCAAAGAATGAAATGTTTTCATTTATGGACGGATTATCAGGTTACAATCAGATCAAAATGGCTCTTGAAGATGAGAAACATATCTCATTCAGAACAACAATCATCATATACTGTTACACATTCATGCCCTTCAGCTTGAAGAATGCTGGAGCTACATACCAAAGGGCTATGACATGCATCTTTGACAAGTTAATTCATTAGAAAATAGTGTTACGTTAATGACCTCATTTTTAAGAGTTTAGATCTCAAAGATCACCTCGATGACTTAAGGATCATCTTTAAAAGAATTAAAAAATATGATCTCAAGATAAATCCTCTTCCTTTTGGAGTCTCCTGGAAGTTTCTTATGAGAGGATTAAAATCAATCCCAATAAAATCAAAGCAACAGTCGAAATGCCTCCTCCAAGGAACCTTCGTCAACTCTGTTCTATACAGGAACATCTCAAATTTATTTGAAGATTTAAATCAAATATGTCAGACAGATGTCAACCTTTTGTAAAACTGATGAAGGACACTCCTTTCAAATGGGATAAAGAATGTCAAGAGGCTTTTGACATTATCAAGAAATATATGTTGAAGCCACCTATTCTTGCAACCCCAATCCCAGGAAAGCTTCTCATCTTATACACAGAAGCATTAGAAGAATCCTTCGGTGCTCTGTTGGTGCAACATAATGAAGAAGGAAAGGAGAATGCTCTATGCTACATTGGTCAAGACTAATAAGAGCGAAAGCGCATTATTCTCCAATTAAGAAGCATTATTTGGCATTAATTTTTGTCATTCAAAAGTTACATCATTACATGCTATGACATAAAATTACTCTCATCTCAAGGATCGATCTATTAAAGTTCTTAATGATAAGACCAACGTTGTCAGGTCACTTGGCACGATGGGTTATCCTTCTGTTATAATTTGATATCATATATGTCCCCCAAAAAGTGGTAAAGGGGCAAACTCCAATAGATTTCCTGGCTACACATCCCATCCCTGCAGATTCAACACTTAATGATGATCTTCCTGATGAGCAGATCATGTAGATATATGAAAAAAAGTAGCAAATATGGGAACTGTATTTTAATGGAGCTTCATCCATCAAGTACACTTAACCCTCAAACCTTTCAAAGGCTTGAGTCGATCGCCTCATCATCACACCGTATAATGAGGCACCTATGAATCAACCACAAACCAACAACGAAGTAGAATATGAAGTGTTGGTGGCAGGTCTAGAGGATGCCATTTCCATGGGAGTCCAGAATCTACAAGTTTATGATGATTCTCAACTCATCATTAATCAAGTGTCAGGCCTTTACAAAATCAACAAGCTTGAATTGGCTTACTACCACAAGCAAGCTCTCGAGCTTATGAAGCAAATCCCAAATGTCATTATGACTCGAGTCTCCAGAGCTAAGAATAGCAAAGCAGGCTATTTAGCTAAGTTAGGTAAAGAAATGACGAGTATGGATGATGATGATTACATACTAATTAATATTTGCACTCGTCGGGTCCTAAAGCTAGCAAATCTAAAATCCCCGCTGGAAGAGGGGTCATCAAATGCAAATCAACAGGATGCAGCTCATGTTGCTCCTCACACTTCCTTATAAATTGCTTCTCAAAGTCAACAAGGCAAGCCTTAGGCCATTCAAGAGGAAAGCCTTCAACCCGAGGAAGTGCCAAAACCACAAAATGAAACCCTTACAGTAGAAAAGAAGGAAGATTGGAGACAATCCTTCATTCAAAGGCAAATTGCCAAGATAAGTAATGCACTTAAGAAAATTCTTTGACTATATGCTTATGTTGGCAATACCCTTTATCGTAGATCCTTCAAATAGATGTGGTTATGATGTTTGGGAATAGAATAAGCCAATTAAGTAATTATTAAAATTCATCAAGGACTTTATGGAGCACACCAATCAGGTCCCAAAATGGCTTTCAAAATTAAAAGAATAGGATAGTATTGGCCATCTATGATAAAAGATTATATCAATCATGCCAAGAGATGTCATGCATGCTAGGTCCATGGTAACATAATTCATCAACCTCCAAATCAACTACACCCAACAATAGCATCTTGGCCATTTGAGTGCTGGGGGACGGATGTAATTAGATCAATTGATCCACCATCATCAGCTGGCTATCGCTTCTTCTTAGCAACCACTGATTATTTCTCCAAGTGGGCTGAAGCCTCTTCATTCAAGGAAGTCATAGCTGAACAGGTGACCAACTTTTTTACCTACAATATTGTCTATATATTTGGTGTGCCATGCTGAATCATTTCAGACAATGGGCCAATCTTCAAAATCACCAAAGTCTATAGATTTGCTGGTCAGCATAAGATTGATTGGTGATATTCTTCAATTTATAATCTGAGGGTAAATGGCTTAGCTAAGGTTTTCAACAAAATACTAGTCAAATTACTTAGAAAAATCCTCATAAGAAATAAAAGGGAGTGACATACCAAGCTTGTGGAAGCATTATGGGCTTATCACACTACTTACAAGACTGCCACAATATCTACCCCCTATGCACTAGTGTTTGAGACTGAAACAGTTCTACCACTCAAAGTTGAACTACCTTCGCTTCGAGTAGCCATTCAACAAAATCTTACCCAAAATGAGAATGCTTGTCTACAGATGGAAGAGCTTGAAGCACTTGACGAGGTTAGGCTCGAAACTCAGCAAAATCTAGAAGTCTATCGAGTGAGGATGTCGAAAGCATTCAATCATACAATATGTCCTCGAGCTTTTCAAGAAGGAAAAATGGTCCTGGTGTTGAGAAGACCAATCATCTGTCATCACAAAATTGGTGATAAATTTGAGCCTAATTGGGAAGGACCTTTTGTCGTTAAAAAGGTATATCAAGGGGGAGCCTACTAGCTTGTTGAAGGTGAAAGACCAATGCACTCAATTGGTCAAGATTTAAAGAAATAGTGTAATAATAAATTTTTACTTGAAAATTCTCTTGTAACACAAGAATGTATTCTCTAAATAAAGTAAAAATCCCCTTGTCAGACAAGGGACATTTTCTTAAAAAAATTATAATAAAATGCTTGGCTTTCTTTGTAAGACATGGGGCCCTTCTTGTATTTGGGTTGACATTGTGCCTAATGCCGAGATCCCCATATGTACACTCAAAATTATGTATTCAAATTCTCAAGTTTAAAAGTCTAAAAAGTTTTTTCAAGTCTCAAACTTGAACAAATTAAGTTGGAAACACATCTTCCATCCATACATCAAATCCAAAGGCTCGAGTTGATGTATAAGGTTAACATGCCCACGACACCGTCATAGTCGCTTACTCAACATGCCACAAAGGTCATAGTAAGAGATCCCCATCTTGTTAACCCGATGATAAAATTCTCCATCAATTGCTCAAGTCAAAGACTCAAGAGTGGGTGTCTGACGCCCAAATATGCCGAAATCAACCGCACTCAACATAAAAGGTTGTAGTAAGGATCCTCTTACTTTGTTAGTTCAAAGATAAGAGCATCCAAATCCCCAAATCTCTCCAACTTGGTGAGTTCAAGTGGTCCAGACTAGGAGATCATCCCTATTGGTCGTAAGGTCATTTTTCAAAATCTAACAAAAATATCCTTACTCAAGAAGGCACTAAGCCGAGTTTGGTATCAATGTCAAATGTGAAATCTCAACTCCTTTTAACAAGTTTATTAAAGTAGAAAGCAAAGACCGAAGGAAACTCTTCTTCAGTAAATCCAATGAATCAAAAAAGAAACAGACCGAAGAAGTCATCCTAATGTTCATACAAAGCCAAAGGCTGAACTAAGAGAGTTACATCATCAACATGTTCGTTATGCATAAATTATAAGAGTGATGACTCTTCCCTATTGACCTAACACAAGCTCTGAGAGATAGGCCATCGGCAGATATCCTTCTACAAGAAAGTAAGCTAGTGTATACTATAATAAGTCTTCAAGATAATTTAGGACTTTTATCTATCAAATCCATCAAGGCATGAAACCAGGATAAAGGGAAAATATAAGATACGAATCTCTGAGATGAAATCTTCAACAAGTCCATCAAAGCATAAAGCATAAGACCGAAGATGTTCTCATCTCAGCAATAAATCATTGACTCCATCAAGTCCACTAAGGCACAAAGCCAGGACAGGAGAAAAATACAAATTTCAAATTTTGAGGTGAAATTTTCAACAAGTCCGCTAAAGCACAAAGCACAAGACAGAAAAAATTTTCATCTCACCAATAAGTCATTAACTCCATCAAGTCCTCTAAGACACGAAGCCAGGACAGGAGGCAAATATAAATGTCAAATTTTGACATTGAGTTTTCAACAAGTCCATCAAAGCACAAAGCACAGGACCGAAGACATTCTCATCTCACCAACAAGTCATCAACTCCGTCAAGTCCCCTAAGGCACAAAGCCAACATAGGAGGAAAATATAAATGCCAAATTTTGAGATTGAATTTTTAACAAGTATGTTAAAGCACAAAGCATAGGATCAAAGACATTCTCATCTTGCCAACAAGTCATCAACTACATCAAGTTTTCTAAGGCACGAAGCTAGGACAGGAGGTAAATATAAATGTCAAATTTTGAGATTAAATCTTCAATAAGTCTGTCAAAGCACAAAGCATAGGACCGAAGACATTCCCATCTCAACAATAAATCATCAACTCCATCAAGTCCGCTAAGGTACAAAGCCAGGATAAGAGAAAAATATAAATTTTAAACTCTCAAGAGGAAGTCTTCAACAAGTCCGTTAAAGCATGAAGCAAGGATTGAAGACACTCCAAATTCTCTCTACAAGTTGAAGATGACAAGTCAAAGCATCTCCTTCATCTATCCTATCAAGCACAAAGCCGATGACAACTTCTACGTTCAATATTATAATCAATGAAATTCAAAATGCTTGCGCAATTTGAGAGATATACACATTTTCATCAAAGGGTAGCGATTAGGTACTATTAAAAATTGTATAAATTATAACTGAGATGACATCCAAGCAAATCTCTTGGAGAATCGTAAGGTCAACTTATTTGCAACAAACATGGTCCACTCCATGCGTGAATCATGTTTATTGGGGGGCATTTGTTGACCTACATGTATGTGTCATAATTTAAACTAAGCGTATATAGCAAAATTTATAGAAAATCAATGTCGACGTCACATAATCGGAGTTGAAACCTCCGAATTGCAATAAAATTCGATCAAAAAATTGTTCAAATATAAAATTCGATTTTGTAATTGCGCTTAAAATATCAACCTTAATAAAATAAAAAATATAATATCAATTAATAACTGATCAGTTAATTGAAATTAATTTTTAATGAAATTACATGCATATCGAGGTCAAATAGCCCCAACGACGTCTGAATGACCTCCATTTGCAAATTGACTATGTCGTTGTCGTTGAAATATCAAAATCTATCAAAAGATGCCTTCTGTGATCAATTCGACAAATTCTACAAGAACGTCGATCAATTCGAGCATGATGTCATGCAATTTAAGCCCAATTTTACTCCAATCATCACCGACATGGTCCAAATGACTTTTGATCATGAAATTGACCGCATCATTGTGTACGGCACAATGAAAATATTTAAAATTGACACCCATATTACTAGGGTTTATTATCGGGATGATTCATCAAAATTTCTATGATTAGGGATAATTATATTATTATTAAGCTAATGATCAGTCAACCTGACTAATCTTTGCCCTAATCCAGCCACCCAATCATCCAATTAAAATAACCGCCTAAATATGCCATTGGATGCCATTTAGCTAACCAATTAAAATGTGCAGCTAGCCCTAAAGGCAAAAATGAGCTCTCGATCCCTCATTCACACGATCCCCTCTTTTGTTCTGTCTCTGGCTCTTGGCTAAATTCCCTCTCATGCCTTTCATCTGATAACAAATCTTCCCTCTCAATCTCTCGTTGACCCATGCAAGTCAGTGGTGGAAATTTCCCACTCCCTCTCTCTCTTCTTCCTCCTCCATCCATGTGAACAGCAAGCATATTCCTCCCTCCCCTTGTCTCTCATTCACCCGTCTACCCGAAAAGAATGAGCAGCCCACTGCAGTGAGCCAAGCAAATAAATTCCTCTTCCTCTCTTCCTCTTCTTGGGCCCCGAGCAACACATTTCTTCTCTCTGTAGCCTCCAATCCTGAAGTGAATTGAACTCCTCCCTTCGATTTTGCCCTATTTGAATGACTTGTTGCTCCTCTCATACTCTTTCAATTCAATCCCGGTATTTTGGTTCCAATTTTGGGTTTTGTTTAATTTCTCTCTAAGATCTAACATTTAAGCAAGCATTTAGCATAAGAGATGGATAATTTGCAAAATGAAAGCACTTAGGAATGTCATTGTAGTTGCTCTCTTTTCTAAATTCTGTGGAGTTTTATGTTGTAGTTTTCTTTTTTACTGTTTAGTAAAATCTAAACCAACAACCAATAAAAAGAAAATGCAGCAGTATGATCTTAGGTTTCATAAGGCTCTAAGCTTGTATTTTACTGATGTAAATCTTACTCACATCATTCTATTAAACTATTATTCTTGTTGTCTGCTTGATCTAAGTTGTACTTTGACACAGAATAGTTACCTTATCACTAGATTAAGCTGAAATGGGAAAATAATGAGATTTCAGGTTTTGTAGAATTCATTTTATGGAATATGTCATTTGGCATGGTTTGAATCAAACCAAATCCAAATTCTCTTGCCAAATCAATAGCCTTTAAAATAAAATAAATAATGGGATTTCATGTGTGGGATCTAATCTTGCTCTCCTCATGTTATTAAAGGCTGAAATTCATTTTCATGTTGTCTCAATCTCTTTTCAGATTTGAGGTTGTCATGTTATTGTTTAAATGATTTAAATATTGCAAGCTTTAGGGTTACCTTGCTTCGCTTTGCCTCTTTCCACTTTGATTACAATCATGAAAGTGGTTATCTTGTTTTATGCAAGAATTGATTTGGGACTTATTAAACTTAGTGTGATTGTTTAGCTTAGGTGGATTAAACTTCATATAATCATCATGTTAAAGGAAGAGGATGAGGGGAGGGTTGATTAACTTTATTAGTATTGTGCTTGTTTTCCTCTCTTTTGTGCTCACTAAGTCAATGAGCCTTTGAAGTACAATCTGAAATGTGGCTTTGTGCAAGTTTAAAGCTTTCATTTTTGCTATTTAGTTTCATTAAAGTTGCATCTTGCCTAGTGCTTGTTCATAATTTACTTACAAGCAATTTTCAAGTCTCTATCTTGCATTAAAATAATTCTGTGTTTGCTGTCCATGACTATTTGGAGGCTGAAATCATACAAGATATATTGTTTTATGCCTTTTTCTTGCTCTTGAATTATGAATGCATGTTGTGATAATGAAATCCTAGTTTCATTAGCTTAAATGTTGTCATCTTTGAAGGTTCAATTTGGTCATTGATATGTAATGTATGTTTCTCTCTTGATTTAGGGAAGAATTAAAAGAGAGCAAGTGTATATTTTATTATTGGGGTTTAATCCTATGTTGATGTTTGAAGTGATAAAGTGAGATTTTGATTCCCATGAGATCCTTCTCATTTCTATTTGGCTCTTCTCTACCATTTGGCAATGTTTAGGGAATGTATTAGCTAAATCATGTTATCATGCAAGCAAGTATTTTTGTTGTTGAATTGAAAATTCAGATTTATATTCATTAAATGAAGTTGATTATTTTGTTATATGCAAATCAAACACTACTTTCAAAAAACTGTCATGAGGTAAAGCATGATTTATATTATTCTCCTTTTTATTGTATCTTTTATCTTGCATTTATATGAAAATGTTGAGAATTGGAGACATAAGATATGCAAAATTTTCTTTGTGATTATCTATTAGCTAAAGATGAAATATATGCATATCTCTTGACCTTTAATTGCTATGTTGTTGGCTTTGAGAAAGGTATTTCCTCTTTTATATTCAAAGTGACAAGGATGGAATTGTGCTCACTTGTGATCTAAAGTTTATATTATAGCTTGCTATTTGAATATTCCAAATGTAAAATTCAAGTGAAATGGTAATGAAAATCATGTTATAGTAAAGGAGTTTCAGTAATATTTTAATTTCATGCACATATGAATGTAAATTTATTAAAAATTTCTTTGTTATAAGTACCCATTTATATTATTCCAATGTGCTGAGAAAACATGTGATATAAGTATTTCATTGTTAATGTTCAAGAAAATCTACTGATATATCATTCACATTGTTCCAATGTGACAGGAAAATCTACTATGTTATAAGTACTTGCTCATGTTGTTCTAACATGATAAGAAAATGTGCTTTGTGATAAGTACTCATTCACATTGTTTCAATGTGACAGGAAAATTTGTGCTATAAGTACCTATTCACATTATTCCAATGTGGCAGGGAAATCTGTTCTCGTGATAAGCAATGTCTCATGTTGCTCTAATGTGGCAGGAAAACCTGTTCTGTGATAAGTACCTATTCACATTGTTCCAATGTGGTGGGGAAACATGTTTTGTGATAAGTACCCGTTCACATTATTCTAATGCAATTGAGAAACTTGTGATATAAGTACTTGCTCATGTTGTTCTAACATAGCAAGGAAATCTATCTTGTGATATAAGTACTTGCTCACATTATCCCAACGTACAAAGAAATGCTATGCTATGAACACCCATGCATGCCTTTCTTGGCATGGTCGACAAATAAAATTTCTAGCCATAGTGTCTTATGACACCACATGCTTCTTGGGATGGTTAGTCTCCTTGCCCCTCACGCGAGGATGTCATCGAGGCCAAAATTTTTAATAAATAAAATCTATAAAAAGTTTGAATTTGATATGATTTGAATCATATTTTAAACTTGACATGACATGAAAGATAAGTGAATCAAAATTTAAACTATTTATGAAAAATATTGATCAATTGATTCAATCCTAAAGGTTTAAGTTAAATGAAATCTAAACCATAAGAGATTTGATAATTTTTTTACAAGCAGAAAGTATAATTTGATATCTTAATAATGAACATGATTGGACATTTTCAGTTACCATTTCAAAATACATGTGCTTCATTAAATGAATTAAAAGAGGGCTTATGGGAAGTTTGAACCATAAGCTTGAATGAACTTATGTTTGAACCATTGCACTAGGCAATTCTACATTTAAACTTGTCGCTTTATGGTTTATGCAAATATCCGAAGAAGCTAAGCTCTTGCATCTATTATAGTTTCATATGAATCTATAACTTTAGGCTTCGTGTCAAGTGTTTAATGGAATGGCTCATAGCGTATACTCAAAATACTACTAGATTCCATTCAAGTTGAATAGGCATATGAACATTCAAGTGAGATGAATCTCATGCTTACTTCATAGAATAATGTTTTGCTTAATCGCTTGATTCATGTAAACATTTGAAAGAGTCAAGCTCATGTTAGAACAGATTCCCATTTGATTTACTATAAGTGTTCGAAAGAGTCCAAATTGCCTGCTTTAAACTACATGCATTTGAATTTTGACCAATGCTATGTACCTCTTTAGAATAGATATATGCTTGAATTATTACAAGTATAATTCATACCTCATTGAATAGATGCTTACATCAATTAATAACAAATATTTGAAAGAGATCAAATGTGCACCTTTTATAGAATAGATATATACTTGATCTATGTTTGAAGGTATTGAAAAACTCATACTTGCAACTTGACATGTTTTTACCATGCCAAACACAAATACTTCAACTTAGACATTTAAATGTCTATACAACATTTTAAAGAACATATACTTGTATGTATGTTGAAGTATTGATTAGATCAAGTATCTAAAAAAATATGCAAGTCATATACAAAAAATAATATAAAGAACTTCCTCTTGGGTTTGGTCTTGGGGTCCCGTTAAACAAAATCCAAAAATCCAAGTCAAAACTTATACTTGCAATCTGACATGTCTTTCATGCCAAATAGAACTACTTCAACCTAAGCATCTAAATATCCACAAAATATTTTAAAAGAATAGATACTTTTATGTATGTTGAAGTATTCATTAGATCAAACATCTAAAGAAATATGCAAGTCATATGCAAAAACAAAAGAGCAAATACTACACATCCTAGTTTGGTCTTAGGACTGGGTCCGAGTTAACAAAACCTAAAAATCTAATGATGCAATTATACTATTTTCAACTTAATAAAATTTGAGAAACTAATACATAAAAGGTAAATATATCATAAATGTATACATCATGACTTAATATGACTTTACATTCTCAAAAGGAAAGTCTCAAACCCGATCCTTTATGCTCAAGCTAGAGTTGATAAGGTTTGGAGGACTATAAATTTTAAAGTAATGAGATATCCCGGTTTGGTCTTAGGACCGGGTCCGGGTTAACAAAGCCCAAAAATGCCACACCAAAACCCATACTTGCAATTTGACATTTACACTTCAACTTAGACTTCTTAATGTTCATACAATATTTTTAAAGAACTGATACTTGTATGTTTGTTGAATTATTCACTAAATCAGACACTTAGAAAAAATATGCAAGTCATATACAAAAAAAAGAATAGATAACTATACTTCTCGATTTTGTCTTAGGACTAGATCCGGGTTAACAAAACTGAAAAAACTCATATCAAAATTTATGCTTACAATCTGATACATATGTCATGCTGAACAAAATTACTTCAACTTAGACATCTAAATATCCATGCAATATTTTAAAAGAATAGATACTTGTATGTATGTTGAAGTATTTATTAGATCAAGCATCTAAAAAGATATGCAATTCATGTGCAAAATAAAAGAACAGATATCTACATCCCTTTTTGGTCTTAGGACTGGGTCCGGGTTAACAAAACCTAAAAATCTGATTATGATTGTTGACCTCATTTTTAGGATGAGCTCTCTACCCCTCCGTCTTAGACATATGACTTCTTTTAGGCACTAAGAGTTTCCTTAGTCTTAAGACATTTCTAGTGATTATGTGAACACTTAACCTAACCCTAGAGACTTATAAGGGTTAGACATGGGAATAGATCAAGCTTTAGGGGTGTTAGGAAAATTTGCCTACCCTATAGCCTGAACCAACTCCTCACTTCCTTCCTTCAAGTCAAATTCCAAATCATATCTAAACCAACTCCAAACTCCTAATCAAATCAACATCAAAAAATCAATTCCAACTTAATTGATTTTCTCAAACTCAAATCAATTCCAAATGATTAAAGCCCATGATTGAATTCCAAATTCTCAAGAATCTTTCTTAAGTCACTTTAACTCTATCTTATGTAGTTAATCTAAATCAAATCAAAATTAATTTAAATTCAAGAAATTTTCTCATAACCCATTTATATTCTCATTTATATTCACAAATATAAATGAAATATAAATTCAAATAACCAAAATTAAATTCAAAATCAAATTCAAATTCAGCCCAAATCCAACATAAGCCTTTCAAGTCAAAATCTTGAACTTAGCCAAATGAAATTTAAATCAAGCCAAACCCTTGATTTTTCTTCATGATTCAATCAATCCTTCAATCATGAATCCAATTATAAATATAAACTTCAATCATCAATCTAAAAAACAATTCAAAACTCAAATCCAAATTCAACCAAAATTCAACTTAAGCCTTTCAAGTCAAAATATTGAACTTAGCCAAATCAAATTCAAATCAAGCCAAACCCTTGATTTTTCTTCATGATTCAATGAATCCTTAAATCATGAGTCCAAATATAAATATAAACTTCAATTATCAATCTAAAAATCAATTTAAAACTCAAATTCAAATTCAACCCAAATCCAACCTAAGCTTTTTAAGTCAAAATCTTAAACTCAGCCAAATCAAATTCAAATCAAGCCAAACCCTTGATTTTTCTTCATGATTCAATCAATCCTTCAATCATGAATCCTAATATAAACATAAACTTCAATCACTTAACCAAAATTGAATTCAAAAATCCAGCCCAAGTCAAGCTCATTTTCACCCTTTTAAATTTGAAATTATCAAATAAATCAAAACTCATTTAACTTCAAACCACTCACAAATGGATTTATATTTCAATCATAAGTCCATATGTGAGTTCAATCAAACTTAAATCAAGCTTTGACTAAGCCATTTGACCTACTTAAGCTCACTTGACCCAAAGTGACCTAAAGTATCGCTTATGAGCCAAGTTCTAATCCTAATCAAATTGGATTGAGCTTAGCCCACCTAAACCTCTCATTATGATCAACAATCATCATAAGATGATCAATCACTCAAATTGGGTCAAATCAAGTCAAACCTAAGGGTTGACCAAGTCAACAGCCAAAATGAAACCCAACATAGCCACCATAGGCCAAATTGATTGAAACCATTGATCAAAACTCATGACCAATGTTTGAACTTGACCAAGTTAACATTTGAGCTAACCTTATGGCCACTTGACCCAAGTTGACCCAACGACCTAAAAAGTTAAAATGTGTCAAAACTTGATCTAAGCCAAATTAATTGAAAATAATGGGTCAAGTTCATTCCAAAATGATTATTACTTGACCAAAGCTCAATTGGCCAACTAGACCTAACTTGATTGAGCATGAACCCAACTTGACCTAAGAGGTCATATTGAGCCAAAATCAAATTTATTAGAAACAAAGATACCAATCTATTTCACATGACCAATGAAGCCTAAGCTAACTGATAACCTAACCAAAATAGGTCAAATGGGTCAAATTAGTCAACTTGACCCATTTGACCTAAATGAAATCAAATGAACCAAAATCAAATATAAACCAAATTGAATCAAACCAAAGCCACCAAAACATTTTAAATGGTCATATGAACTTGACCCAACCCTTGGTTTGACCCAATTTAACCAATTGATCAACTTGACCCAAGTTGACCCATTTTGACCTAAATGGGTCAACATGAGCCAAATCATATCAAATCAACACTAAATTCATTGAAACTTGGCCTAACCCTTTTTTCAATCATACCAAACATATTCAAATTGAAATCCAAGCCAAATGACCATTTTACCCCTAGGAAGGGTATGACCAAATTCACTTGAATTTGGTCAAATCCTCTTCATGACCACTTGACACCCTCTTAGCAAACCAAGTGGATACTAGTGAGTGTGGTGCACCTAACCAAATGAATTTGGGTCAGATACCCAAGGTCAACGACCACACCTCCTTCAAATTGGCACATGGAAATCCTTCCTCCACTCCTTAAACATGGACAACTTTCCCACTACCCCACTGCCAAAATTACCCATATACTAAATGGCCATTGCATGAGGTGTATTGATCAAAAATGGCAAGATCCTTCTCGTTCCTTCGATTGCTCAAGGGGGAGATATACTCCCCCTAATTCCATTTCATTTGATTAGACTCCAATTTGATTGAGAAAAGGGAAGCCAAAGAAGCCATTTCCAAGTCTCCCCAAGCTCTCTCAAGTGGTTTGAACTTCTCCATTTTTGGATTTTCTCAAACCAAAAATAGGGGAGCTCAAGCCAAATTCAATCTCACTTCCACTAAATACCAAGCCAATTCACTTTGCAAGCTCCATCAGGGAACTCAATCAAGTTCACCCAAACCTTTTTCCCAAGCTCCAAACGTATGGGAGGTACCTTGATCAAAGGCGCAGTTGAAGTGAACTTGGCCCATAGAAGATCTACCCAATTTCAACACCTCAAAACTTTAAGCTTCTCTCCACTAGATGAAGCTTCTCCAAGGAATCGGCCGGTGATAGCCTCAGGTGAGGTAGTATATCATCGAGCTTATATTAGATGTGGTGTGGTCTTTTGTGAAAGGAATTTCTACTTCATGAAAATCTAGCCATTAGATGTGATCTCCCTTGCATGGTGATGGTGTGGGTTAAGTTTTGTTTCAATCTGAGCTCGGATCTTCCCTTAGAAGATGGATGGTCACCATTTCCCATAGGGAAGATTAGAGAATAATCATGGGACGTCCATCCATGCATTTTGGATGGGACGTGATTAAAAGCAATAATTTACATTATTATCCTTAAGAATTTTAGATATCTTCTCGATCCTTGATGACGGATAGAGAAAGCGAGCTAGAAAGCGCGCATAGCATGCGCTAATGAAGCGCTATGATGTGGCAAGTAAAATAGCCACTCCTATCATGCCACGTGGAAAGTGCAGGTTGCGTTAGCCTCCACGTGACGCCGACGGGATTAACTATATAATTAAGGTATTAATTATCTAATTAATCATGAAAACTTTAAATATTAATATATAAGTGTAGAAAAATAAAACAAATGTGAAATAAATTGCATATGAAAGATATTTGATGTAGAATATAATAATATTGATTTTGATGGATTTTAAATAGTGTTATTTTCTGAATTTGGGTTTTATTGGGAATATAATTTAATTACTCTAATTATTCCATTTAATCTCAAACTTCTTGTGTATTTAGTAGGATGACTTCTGTCTTCCCTAATTTTCTTAGAATTTATTAATATTTTAATTAAGGTAATTGTTGGATTCATTCCTAATTACTCCCCTAATATAATTAAGCCTAATTACGTGTGTAATCAGTGATTTAATCCCTTAATTGAGTTAATTAAGGTTTGTTTAAGTGAATAGGAGGTTTATAAAATAATTTTGGAATATTTTCCTTAAGCTATTCCTTAAACCCTCTCTTTCTTCCTTAATCCAAATTCAATTAAGGATTAACCTACTAATTACATACCTAATTAATTTAATAAAATTCTAAAACCTTCCAGAACTTAATTAATTCACTTTGGATAGATGCTTAGGTGTTCAATAACTTAAGTGCATTAAGAAAATCAAAATCCAACTCACATGTGTGAAAGGTTATGACATTACTTAACTAAAATCCCTTAGCTTAATTAATCATTAATCATGAGCCAAATGCATTAGGCCTTTTTCTTCTTAGGTACATTACTGATTTAAATTTTTTTTGTAGTTTTATGTCATATCATTGGATCATAATTATTTGGTTAAATATGCTAAGGTGGTATAGGTAAAATGATAATTAACACACTTAATTCACACATTATCCTAATCAAAATATAAAAATCATCTAATCTCTAAAGATTAAACTAAAATGTCATACACATGGGGGAAATGAGTTAGGACCAGCAAACATTCTTTCACATTTCCTAAATTATACATAAAGCAAATTCAAAACAAAAATAACATTAAACAAACTTTGATTCACTTTAAACTTTCTTATTTCATAGGATTATCTTTAGGAATTAATTAGGGTGAATGAGTTTATATTACTTTTATCACTTTATTTCTTTCCTAACATGCTAAATGTGTATGTCATATGAAATTCATGCATTGATATCTTTTAAAATTCAAAATTAAAATGAAATATTTCCTTTATATCAAATTGCATGTTTTGGCTAAAGTAGAAATATGAATGGCTATTATCACTATTAAATTCAAAATTATTTTTAAAACTTATAAATCAAATATCAAAACTAAAAGGTATGTTACTTATACTTTATTTATAAGCTTGCATGTGAATATAAAAATGTGTCTTATGTTTGCTTCCTTTCTTTCCACTTAACATGGATTTGGATAAGATTTGCAAAGTGCATAGTTCTTTTAAAAGAACATAACACTTGTTTAAAATTTACTCTTATCCTCTTCCATGTTTTTAACTTAAGAAGGATCTTTACATCTACACATATAAATGCATAAACAAACCAAAAAGAACCTAAACTTTGCATCATTCTTTCTCCATTTATTTCTTTTGTACATGCATATGTATTTAAGAAAAGTGGTATATTAGTTTGGACAACCCCAGGGTTGTGAGACTTTAAGTAGCCCTAAGTAGGTCTTGTACCTTACACCTCTGGTGCTAACAATGGAATCTTACTCACTTATATCTTTCATACATACACATGTGCATATGTATAAAGGATAAAAGAATAACCCCTACTTAATGAAAATCATGCATCATAAAGCATTCCAATTTTTTTCAAGTAACATTTCTTAGCATTCATCATAAAGTGTGCTAAGCATTTCCATCTATATGTATAAATATGTTTAGGATTCATTCATATGCATGTTATACATGTTGGGAAAGAAATAAAGTGATGTGTGTTTTGTGATATTAATTCACTTTACTTAATCTTAAAATGTCTTTCTTTTTGAATAGGTTTGTTTAGGAAAAATCTAAACTTAGGATTAATTGAAACACATAATAAAACATTCACTAAATAAAATCAAGTATGAATCCACTTTAGAAATTACTTAAGGTAGGGAAGGAAAGAGAAGTTCTCTTCTCTTTTCCCTCTCTTTATAACTTAGTAATTAATTGTAGGATTCACTTAAATCAAAATAAATCACCAAATAAAAATCACCTAAATCAACTAAGCACTTAAATGGAACCATTCATCTAAGTTGAACATCTTCACATTTAGAAAATCTAAACCTTAAAGCCATAGCTAAGCATACCACACAAGCCTTTTAAAGCACATACATTAGGCTAAGTCACCATTTCTAGCTTAAGGTTAGGGTGATGCATGGTTTGATATTTACTTTTATTTTGTGATGTATGTTTCTAGTCTAGATGTTAGGGTGCATGTGCGTAGAATGAATGGTATGATGATTTAGTCTAATCATTGTCTTATGCAGGGGATTGTGCATAAGGGGCGTTGTAATAAAAATATGAATGCTTTTGTTGTGCAGGTGCTTATACCCCTAAGCATAATCCAATAGGCCAGGTGGACTTGGTTACCAATGTGTGGGGTGCTAAGTCTAATATACATGCTTGTGATTTATATAGTTTGTTTAGTTAATCTCTATTTTGCAGGTGTTAGTTAGATTTACTTTTCCTCTTCATGTAATTTTTGCAATTAGGATTTGGGAATGAATGTTATGGGAGAATTAAGATGAGTATTCATCATAAGATTACATCTTATGTACCATGTGAAGCCTTTGGAGAAACCACCTTCCAACCATCCCAAAAGAAGGAACCAAAAGAAGAAATAAGAAACAAGAAAAGAAGAAATGAAGACTCCCATAACATGAATTTCCTTGCTTGATTGTAATTAATTCATTTGTAATCCAGATTGTATAAGGGTTGAGCTCAGCTACCCAATTTAATTTTGAGTTTGTGTGATGGTGCCCGATCATAAATGGTTTTTTATTCTTTTGCATTAGCTTTATAAAATGTTTGATGTTTTGTTTAGCTTGTGCATTAAGATGACATGTTTTCCTAGTTTCTTCTTAGCTTGATGTATGGCCTGGATGATGATTAGGCTATTAGAGAAAAATAAATCTTCTACCAAATTAATCAACTCAAAATTAAAAATAAATAACTCATAATCTCACCTAAATCTTAAGTTAAAATAAAGATAAAAGAATTAGCAACCCCTTAGCTGGATGTGTACTTCCTTTTCTAACATCATGCATAAAAGCATATTATTTTACTCTTGATTGGAGGGCTTTCACTTTTTCCAAAAAACTTGGATTGACCTGTGAGAGCCATGGTAGAAACACACCTCCCTATCTTACTGATTTTAGTCCATAATCTAATTTCTTATGCATTAGGCATAAAGAATCTTATAGCCTGAGTCAAATGATTGTCTAAAAATAAAAATAAAATATGTGAAAATATTACATTAGATTTAAGTCATTTGAAGCCTGTCCTTACATGATCTAGTCTTTTTAGGGAGTGTGTTTAAGGACTTAGTCTCTTTTAAATAAATACCAACCTTTACTTTCTTGCATAAACATAGGACTTGCCTACATGAATTTAAAATTGTAGGAGTAGTTAGTTGGCAGCCACCCCCATGCAATTGCAAACCCAATTATCAGGTAGTTTATCCTCTCTTATGGAGATAAACTAAATACACATTTTCGCCTTAGATTTAGGTCATCCTTTTGGCCCTCTCCAAAGCTCCCTAGATTTAGGTTCTAAGGTTGCTTCTCCCCTTTATGGGCTATAAGTATAAATCCTCACCTCTTAGGTATTTCCATAGCCTTGTACCATGGAATTGTAAGCCCTAGCATTCTAATGAAAAATTCAACTCAAACACATTAATTTAATTTCAAAAATGTAAAGCCCAATCATAGGGTTGTCTAAGGTGCTTACTAGGCTTCTTAGTATCTTAAGCATCCCTTACTTATTTCCATTTGGTTTCAATAAGAACTCCCTCCTCTTGATCGATCTCACTTGACTTTCTAAAATAAATCAATGATTGATAGTCTATGAAATCTTTGGAGACAATGATCATTTACCTTAATTGAGAGTATTCTAAGGAATCTCATTCCATGATGTAATTTACTATGGGGCTTTTCTATACATGGGAAGAATTTGGTACATATCAGACCCTTATCCTTAGGAGTCCTTATTGAGGTGATTAGGTCCATTGTAGGGTGGTGACTTCTATCTTTCGAGATAGTACACCTCTCCTTAATATAATATCCGATCACCCTAATAAGAACATATGTGGATCTATGTGGTATCCAAATGCATAAGAGTTTATTTCTATCTTTATTTTATTCCACATAGATTGAAGATGGAAGTATATAATTCTTAAAAGAAAAGTTTAGTAATTTTTCACCATAGGCACTTAAGAAGAAACCTTCTGTCTTTGAGAAGCTTGGTCGCTCAAAGAACCCCATCATGAAGAGGGCTGTTACTGGGAGGACTGTATCCTTAGTTCCTCAGAACAATACAACCCTACTAGCTGAACCCTTTGCCCCGGGGAGGCACTATGCTTTCATCTGGAAGGAAGCTCAGTCAGAGGCAAAGAAAAAAGACAAGTCTTGAGCCAGTCTCATAATTCAGTGTAGTTAGCACAACCTATAGAGCCGGTGAGTATTTCATGGTTTGGAAACCTTAAGTGGGTAAAATGGAATAGCTCTACTAGTCAAATTAAACAATTGACCCATGTGATCCATCTTCCAATGAGGAAATCCAAAATTATATCTTTGAGAGTGCATCAGATCCTCCAAGTTGCTAAGGAGAGAGGACTAATGAAAAGAAAATTTCAAGGTCCTGCTATCAGGTAGAACTACTCCTGCAAGGAGACCTCATCCCATAATCCTAGCAAGATGTCAACCAATTCATGTCTCATGTGGTGAGCATGGATGTGTCCAAATAATTGAAGGTCACAGTGGAAGGCCCATATGAAGGCATGGGCCTCAAAAAGAGATTATCTTAGAGAAAAGACATGATGTGACATCTAGTTTGAACTCCTGGAGATCCGCTCCAACTCAAATTTATTAACAATGGGAGCCTAAAAAGAAGGCCCCAGATGATAAAGTTTTTAACGGTCGACACTTGGAGAATCCTCAAGGGGATCCCATTGCCAATCAACTCCATCCCGACGATAGAAGGTCAATTTCGATCGAAGCCCTACAATCGAAGGAGTCTCAATTACACACTTAGAATCGAAAGTCCATTGGATACATTGATCAGTGATCCGTCTCTAAAAGGATGAAGAATAAGAGGAGGATACAATGGTTGTGAAATAGTGTACATGGTACAAAATTCTGCCATTTAGAGTGCTATACCAACAGGCATCTCTCACCTAAAGAATAATAAAATATTCAAATAGAGGAAACATCCTCTGGTTCTTTAGAAGAAGAACAAGAAGAAGGAGAAAGGGAAGAAAATTTCACCTTCACAGACACAACCACTTTGGCAGAGGTAAATTTAGCGTCAAATGAAAGCCAAGGATAAAGAAATCGCTCAGTTGAACACAAAAATGAGCAAAATGATGATGCAGATGATTGTGATGATGCAGTTATTGTAAACAAATATTACGACAGGTCCAACACCTGTCCCTCCAAATAATCATCAAACCTCTAGCGGTGCTAATCCTCGATAAACCTAATCTCACATGCTTTGAGAGTGAAAATTGAGCCCAAAGCAAGGGTTGAAATGAACGAGTCAGCTCAGGAACTTGCTTCTCAAAATGGACAAAGCACATCTGAAGCTGTGATAGCCTCTCAACTTGATACTATTTTGAATGAGAAAATTAAAGCTGTTATAGCTACGGAGAAGGTAGAAAAATTGGTGAGCAAGGGCCATCCACATCCCACGGAGTATGATCAAATTCCATACCTAAAGGGATACTCCATGCTGAAGTTTAATCTATTTGACAGAAATGGAAATCCTAAGTAGCATCTAGCCCAGTTCAAAGCTTCTTATGGTAACATAGGGGGTAATGATGCATTATAGTTCTGCCAATTCGTCAGCTGTTTGACATCCACTACTTTCAAATGGAATGTTGATTTGCCAAATGACTCAATTAAGATATTTGCCAAACTTGAAACTATGTTCATTAAAGGTTACTAGTCAAGAAGACAACTAACATCTACTCTTAAGAAAAGAAGAAGGGTTGAACTAGATATATCATGTATTGGAGAAATATGAGTATGAAATTTGAACAATAATTAGAAGAGGAACATGTAATTCAATTACTTATGGGCAACATCGATGACAAGATGGCTCCTTATCTTTTGGCTTACCACATTTCAAGATTTTGATAGGGTGGTTAAATTTGAAATTAAACTTATCACACTATAGCCATCAAGATAAATCCAAAGAGGAAAAGCAAATCAAGAAGGGTGAAACACATTTCACCTTCTTCAAGAAAGATCTGAGCATGTGGATAGATAACATGACAAAGCTACACTTACCAAGAAAGACCAAAAAATTTGATCTTGCTAAAGCTCATACTTAAATGAGGTGCCTTAGGAAACTTGGACAGCAATAAAAGGAGCGAATATTTCATGACCCTCAAGGAAAAGTTGAATAAAGAGTATTCTTTTAAGAGGGAAAGTGTGGCTAAACTATTCAAGCATGAACTTATGGGATTTATTTTATGTGTTATGTGTATTTGTGTGAGGGGACACCACACAGATTTATAGATGGGTGTGACATTAACGAATAGTATACTATCTCAAGAGATAGAAGTCACTACTCTATAATGGACCTAATCACCAAAGGGACTCTAAGGCATGATGACTCTTGAATGTCTTAAGATCTTTTTTCTTCATGAAAAGTAAGTAGGGTTTATTTTAAAATTTTTAAGCTCCTATGCAAGCCCCATAAATAATTACATAGGAATAAGGTTCTTTGAAATCTCTCAATTAAGGTAAATGATCATTATCTCCAAATATTTCAAAGATAGGGCTATCAATCACTTGGTTATTTTTAGAAAATCAAGTGGGATTGATCAAAAGGAGAGAGTTATTAACAAAATCAAAGGGAGATGAGTAGGGGATGATCATGATATTAGGAAACCTAGTGAGCAACCCAAACTATTCTATGATTGGGCTTTATATTTTTGAAATTGAGGAAAATTATAAGTTTGAGTTAAATTTTTATTAGAAATCTAAAGTTTATAATTACATAAGACAAGATTGTAGAAATGCCTAAGAGGTGAGGATTTATGCTTGTATCCCGAAGGAAACAGCTATCTCGAATCCTAAATCTAGGAAGCTTTGGCGAGGGCCAAAGCACGACCTAAATCTAAGGCAAAAGTGGGCATATGGTTTACCTCCATAAGAGAGGATAAATTGCTCACTTATTTGGGCTTACAATTGCTTGGGGTGGCCACCAACTAACTCCTCCTATGATTTTAAATATATGTAGGCAAGTCATATGCTTTGCAAGATGGTTAAGCTATTTTTTGCTTAGAAGAGAAACTAAGTCCTTAAACTCACTCCTTAAGAGACTAGATCATGAAGGGCATGAATAATGGCCTAAATCTAATGCAAATTTTATCAAGTTTTATTTTAATTTTGGACATTTTATTTGATGCTATTTTTATATGTCTAATGCATAAGAAAATGAGTTATGGGCTAAAATAAAAAAAAAGGCAGTGTGTTTTTACCATGGCTCTCAAAGGTCAAGCCATTTTCTCTAGCAAAGGTGGAAGCCCTCCTTTGGCAAGAGTGAGACAATATGATTTATGCATGATATGAGAAATACAACATCCAGTTAAGGGGTTGTTAAATATTTTATTATCTTAATTTATGTCTTAGGCTTTAGGTAAGGTTATGAATTATTTAGTTTAATTTTGAATTAATTAATTAGATAGAAAATTTATTTTTTTCACGAGCCAATCATCGGGTCATTCAATAATTATCAAGTAATTAAGAAACTAGAAAAATCATGCCATCATAATTACACAATCACAAACATAACATCAATCAATTTATAAAATTAGTATAAAAGAATAAGAGGTCAATGTGGTCGGGTTCCACCGCACAACTCAAAAAAGGAAAATGGGTAATCGAGCTCTACCCATATACAACTCGAATTACAAATGAATAATTACAATTAAAAGGAATTCATGTTATGCAAGGGGTCTTCATTTCTTCAAGCTTTCTTTCCTCCATTTTCTTCTTTGATTTGGTTCACTCCAAAGAATGACAAGGTACAAAAAGAACCTGACCTCTTTAACCAATGTTCATCTTAATCCTCCATAACATTCATTCCAAATCCTAATTATAAAATTTACATCAAAATGGAAGGTAAATCTACTAACACCAAAATAAAGGTTTACTAAACATACGCCAAAACATTATATGAATGATTTAGACTTAGCACTCCACATGGGTAACCAAGTCCTCCTAATTTGGACAATGCAGGCTAAGCACTTGCATAGCAAAAGCAATTATATTCTTTTATTTTTATTATAGCGACCTTAAATACAATCTCCAGAAAATATATATTATCTAGATAAGCCAATCATCAATTTACATACATTATCATCCATTCTAAAACATTACCATAAATAAAATCATGCATAAAACCATGCCTAACATAGAAATTTAGAGTGGTGACTTAGCCAAATGTGTATGTCATTTAAGGCTTATGTGGCATGTCTTAGCTAGGCTTTATGATTGAAATTTTCAAAGTGTGAAAGATTCAATTTAGATGGTGGTTTCATTTTAAGTGATTTAGTTAACTTGTCAATTCTAGTTGGTGATTTGATTTGGTTTGAATGAACCTACACTTAGTGATTAAATATTATGAAGAGAAGAAAAGAGAAGAGAGCAGTCTTTTATCCCTATCTTAAAGCATTTCTAAGGTAAATTGATTAATGAATTTCCTTTAGTGAATGGTTTATTATGTATTTTAATTAACCCTAAGTTTAAATTTGCTCTAAATAGCCATATTCAATAAGAAAGATATCTTAAGATTAGTTAGGTAGATTACTATCATAACATTCATTTCTTTTACCATGTATACCATTCATGAATAATCTAAGCATACTTTACATAAAATGCAAATCTTGACTTTGATGAGTGCAAAGAGATGTGATTTGAAAATTTGGATATTTTAATTGGATCATTGCATATCTTTATTATGTAAAAAGAGAATTTTTCATCAATTACCTAAATGCATACCCATGTATAAAGTTATAAGTGAGTATTTATTTTTTTTTTTTACGATGTATAAGACCTACTTGAGCTACTTAAATTTGAGATGTAGATATACCACTCTTAAATTAGATGCCCATTAATTTATGTATACTAAATAAAGTCCAAATGTATTTGATTTTTATTTTGATTTTGAAAATAAGATCTTTGCTTAGCAAATCTGTGTATGCTAAATAAAGCCCAAATGTGTTTGATTTTTATTTTGATTTTGAAAATGGGATCTTTACCTAGCAAACTTGTGTATGCTAAATAAAGCCCAAATGTGTTTAATTTTTGTTTTGATTTGTGTTATTTTTGAAAAGGGGGATTTCTGCTTAACAAATATGGTGTGTTAAATAGAATTCAATTTACTTTCAATTTTCTTTCTTAAAAATGAAACTCTCATTTGACAAATTTGCATATGTCAAATGGAATTCCAATGTATTTTGATTTTCATGATTTTTACAAAGGAGATTTCCATTTAACAAATTTAGTTATGTAAAATGGAATTTAATCACATTTTATTTTTCAAAGATGAAATTTTTATGTGTGATTATTGCTTTTTTTAAAAGAAGGAAATTCTAACTTAACGCATGTGGAATGTGTTGAGTGGAGTTTCCAATGGTGTGATTTTATTTGAAAATGAAGCCTCCATTCAACAAATTTGGATATATTGAATGAAGATTCTTATTTTCAAATTTGTGTTTTTTAGAAAATAAAAAAAGAAAGAAACTCTAATGCTAATATATATAGAATATATTGGGTGGAGTTTTAATTTTATGATATGATTTTATTTGGAAATGAGATCTTCACTCAATAAATTTGGGTATATTGAATGATGATGTTCATTTTCAAATATGTGCTTTTTGAAAGATGATTTTGACTTTTGTTTTTTTAAAGAGCCTACATGTAATTGGATTGTTAGATGGGATGAGTTATATATTTTTTAAATTTTTGTGCAAGTATTTTATTATGTAAACTTTGGGAAAGTGCTTTTGAAAAGTGATATTTTTATAAAAGATTTTATTTTTTCTCATTTGTGGAATGAACCTTACCTTATCATAGAGATGGTAAGGAGGTTCAAAAAGGTCTTTAGTCATCTCTTTTAGTTAAATTTTATTTTCACCTATTGGGGGATTTTTAAGACTACATGGGTGAGATCCTAAAAACCTAAAGGATGTTATTGCTTAGCTTAAGAATGAAATGGGCAAGAAGCGGAAAGAAGGATAGTCTCATACTCATATGAAATACAAATCCACTATCGATACTTGGAGACAATGATCATTTACTGAAGATGGAGAGAGGAGCTTATTCCCAGTGGAGTTGTTAGAAAAATCTGTGGTGTTTGTTTTTGTGTGTTGTGTGTATTTGTGTGAGGGGGTACCATGTAGATCCACAGATGTACTCATTAGGGTGATCGAGTGTGACATTAAGGAATAGTATACTATCTCGAGAGATAGAAGTCACTACAATATAATGGACCTAATCACCTAATGAGGACTCCTAAGGCATGATGGGTCTTCAAATGTACTTTAAATCATTTTCCTACTTTACAAGAAAAAAGTAAAGTAAGGTATATTTTAAGCTAGGTTCGTTAAGTTTCCTATGGAGGCAAGCCCCCATAGCTAATTACATCTTAAGGAATAAGGTTCCTTAAGAATACTCTCGATTAAGGTAAATGATCATTGTCTTCAAAGATTTCAAAGATAGAACTATCAATCAATTGATTATTTTTAGAAAATCAAGTGGAATTGATCAAAAGGAGAGAGTTATTATTGAAATTAAAGGGAGATGAGTAGGGGATGCTCATGATATTAGAAAACTTAGTGAGCATCTCAAACTATCCTATGGTTGGGCTTTATATTTTTGAAATTGAGGAGAATTATATGTTTGAGTTGAATTTTCATGAGAAATCTAGGGCTTACAATTCCATAATACAAGATTGTAGAAATACCTAAGAGGTGAGGATTTATGCTTATAGCTTGAAGGAAACAACTACCTCAGATCCTAAATCTAAGGAGTTTAGGAAAGGGCCAAAGCACGACCTAAATCTAAGGCAAAGGTGGGTATATGGTTTACCTCCATAAGAGAGGATAAACCGCCTGACTGTTTGGACTTACAACTATCTAGGGTGGCCGCCAACTAACTCCTCCAATGATTTTAAATACATGTAGGCAAGTCATATGCTTTTCAAGATGGTTGGGCTGTTATTTATTTAGAAGAGAAACTAAGTCTTTAAACTCACTCCCTAAGAGACTAGATCATGAAGGGCATGAATAATGACTTAATCTAATGAAAATTTTGTCAAGTTTTATTTTGATTTTTGGACATTTTATTTGACATAGCTATGGGATTTTATATGCCTAATGCATGAGAAAATTAGTTATGGGACAAAATTAGGAAGAAGGAGGTGTGTTTCCACTATGGCTCTCAAAGGTCAAGCCATTTTCTCAAGGTGGAAGCCCTCCATTGGCAAGAGTGAGATAATATGATTTATGCATGATATGAGACATACAACATCCAGTAAGGGGTTGCTAAATCTTTTATTATCTTGATTTGTTTCTAGGCTTTAGGTGAGGTTATGAATTATTTAGTTTAATTTTGAATTAATTGGATAGAAAATTTATTTTTTTCCAGAGCCTATCACATTCATTCATCATCAAACAATTAAGAAACTAAGAAAATCATGCCATCTAATTGCACATAAATATAACATCAATTAATTTATAAAATTAGTAAAAGAATAGAGATGTGGTGTTCCACCACAAAAAGAAAAAATGGGTGTAGCTCTACCCTTATACAACTTATTACAAATGAATGAATAATTATAATTAAAATTCATGTTATGGAGGTCTTCATTTCTTTAAGCTTTCTTTCCTCCATTTTCTTCTTTGATTTGGTTCCTCCAAAGAATGACATGGTACAAAAGGACATCTTTAACCAATGTTCATCCTAATCTCCATAACATTCATTTCAAATCCTAATTCTAAAATTTACATCAAAATGGGAAAGGTAAATCTAACTAAATTTGCAAAATAAAGGTTAGCTAAACATACCACCCCAGTTATATGAATAATTTGGACTTAGCACCATGGGTAAAATTAGTAATATCTTAGGGACTAAGCAACTACCTGAAAAAAACATTTATATTCTTTTTTATTTTTACGCCCTTAAAGCGCAATCCCAGAAAAATATGATTAGGCTAAGATCTATCATCTGTACACATACACCCTAACATCCGATTAAAATATTACACCACAAAATAAAATCATGCATCAAATCATGCACCACCCTAATATAGAGCTAAAAGTGGTGACTTAGCCTAATATGTGTACCGATTAAAGCTTGTGTGGCATGTCTTAGCTAGGATTTAAGGTTAAAATTTTCTAAGTGTGAAAGATTCAATTTAGATGGTTATTTCATTTTAAGTGATTTAGTTAACTTGTCAATTTTAGTTGGTGATTTGATTTGGTTTGAATGAACCTACACTTAGTGACTAAATGTTGTTATGAAGAGAATAAAGAGAAGAAACATCCCTACCTTAAAAGCATTTCTAAGGTAGATTGATTAATGAATTTCCTTTAGTGAATAGTTTATTATATATTTTAATTAACCCTAAATTTAGATTCACTCTAAATAGCCCTATTCAATAAGAAAGACATCTTAAGATTAGTTAGGGTGGATTATGTTCACATAATACACACCCATTCATTCCTTTCCACTATGTATACCATGCATATGAATAATCCTAAGCATACCTATATATGCAATGAAAATCTTAGCACACTTTGATGATGAATGCAAAGAGATGTGATTTGAAAATATGGATATTCCATTTGTTAATTGGATCATTAATGCATGTTTTTGTTATGTAGAAAAGAGAGATTTTTCATCCATTAGCTAAATGCATCATGTATAAAAGTTATAAGTCGTGCCATTATTTTCTACATGGGGGGCATAAACGACTACTTGCTACTTAAAGCCTCACCCCTCGGATGTCAATTGATATACCACTTTTCTTATATACATGTAGATGTACAAAAGAACCAAATGGATAAGAATCATACAGATTATGTTTGATTTGGTTGTATGATTTACATGTGTAATATGATATCCTTCCTAAGTCTTAATATAGAGATGCATAGGAATAGATTTAACAAGTGTTGTGTTCTTTTCAAATGAACTATACACTTGCAAATCTATGTGAATCCATGTTAAGAGAAGGAAAGAACTTCATAATACACATCTTATGCTATAATCACATGCAAGCTTATAAATATTTATAATTAGCATCACATTTATAATTTTGGTTTAATAGTGTTTAATAGTGATAATATTCTTAATTTTAGCCAACACATGCAATTTGACATAAAAGGAAATATTTTATTTAATTAATTTTTTAAAAGAAATGAATGCATGATTTGGAAAATAATATTTAGCATGATTAGAAAGAAATAAAGGAATGTAAGCACATGACTTCATTCACCCTAATTAATTTCTAAGGATAATCATATAAAATAAGATCATTTAAAATGAATCAAAATTCTTTAAGGAGATTTTTATCTTTGAATTTGATTTGACTTAGGAAATATGAAAGGGTTTCTGTCCTAACCCATTCCCCATGTGTGAATTGGTTTGGTTTAATTTAGAACTAATTAGGTTGATTTATATTTTGATTAGGTTAAGGTGTGAATTAATTATTATTACTTACCATACCACTTTAACATAATTATCCAAGTAATTATGAGCCAACATATGATATGCAACCACATGAAAATTAAATTAGTAATACACCTAAGAAATGAAGGGGTCTAATGCAATTGGCTCACAATTATTAGTTAATTAAGCTAAAGGGTTTGATTAAGTACTTTTATAACCCTCCTACATGTAGTTTGATTATAATTTCTTTGGAATTCTCTTGGGTTATTGAACACCTAAGAATCTACCTGAATTGAATGATTAAGTTGGAATGATTTGGTTTTGAGTTTGATTAATTAAATTATTTAATGAAATGATTAAGTCATTAATTAGTTGCAAATTGATTAAGTGTTATCCAAATGAAATAAACTTAGGGAAAAGATTGGAAGAGGTCTAATCTCATTCCCTATTCATTCCTTTTTTAATGATTAGCCAACTTAATTAATGGATTCATTATTATTTAACATGCTAATTAATCATTTAATTAATTGAGAGGGATTAAGAATGAAATAAGCATCCTAATTAATCAAGCAATAAATTCTAAGAAAATCATGGAGGCAGGTCATCCCACTAATCAATCTCAAAAAGTTTGGAATTAATTTCTGGAGTAATTTAATAGTAATTAGCTTAATTATATTTCCAATAAAACTTAAATTAAGTCAAAATCCCTATTCAAATTTAATTGGTTTTAATTTTTTATTATTCTCTTCTGAATTATCTTTAAAATGAATATTTATTTATATATTTTGGCTTTTTTTATAATTAGTTATGAATTTCTCAAGTTTCACCATTAACATTAGATTAATTAAGCCTAATTAAACTCCCCAATCTATTGGGCCGCGTGCGGCGGTGCTTTCCACATGTGTAACAAATTGGTTATTTAAGTTGTCACATCCATCGGTAAGTCGGTGGCGGGATCGCTTTTCTCATCGGGAGATCATGATCGCATGGCCGAGATTAATCCCATGGTTTAGGCTAAGAATTATAGTGGATCTAGCATAATTTGATCACAACTGTCCGTTCCAATCACGCGAAATGGATAGCATATGATCCTTCTCCTTCGTGAGAGATGAAAGATGAACACCGTTCATCTTTCCTCATTCAATCTGAGCTCACTCGAGCTCAGATTGGGATCAAAATGATCCCATACCTTTGGAAGGAGGGGGTATGCATATCCAATGGTCAAAATTGCATGGGATGATAATTCCCTTCGAAAAGGACCAACTAAAAATTCCTTATAGCTATAATTTTGAATAATTACCTCAACGGAGGCTATCATCAGTGCTTCCAATGAAGGAGGTTGCTTCATCTACTAGAGGTGAAGCCCAATTGAAGAAATTCGATCTTGATTTGGAGTGGTTTGCTTGGTCAACCAAGCTCTTGTTCAATGGTGATCGATCTTGATCGAAGTGGCACTTCCCATTGCTTTGAGGCTTGGGAAATTGTTCGATTGAGCTCGATGAGGTCCAAGAATGGTGTGTGCAAAGTTAATTTCATTTTGGTTGAGGATTGAGTGAGTTGAGCTCGGGATTGATCTCCATTCAGTTTGAGTAAAACCAGAAATGGGAATCAAGGAAGCTTCGAGAATGGATGGAAAAGCTTGGGGAGGCTTGATTCTACCTCAGAGCTCAGAATGAATCCCTCTTTGAGATAATGAGGGGTATATCTCCCCTCCTTGGATCGAGAGTGGATGGTGATTTTACCATTTTGGCTCAATGGCTTGGGATTGTCGGTTTGAGCTGAAAACATCCCATGGGTCATTTTGGAGTGGAGGAGTGAGAAGTGCCCATGTGATTGGTGAGTGAATTTGATGAGCCAAGTGTCCAAGGATGAGGGAGGTCGGGCCTCCTTTGGGTCATTGACCCAAGCTCATTCATGTTCACCACCCTCCTTCATGCCCATGTGGACTAATAAATGGGTGCTAAGTGGCCTTGTGAAAGGAATGGCTAAATTCTAAGTGAATTTGGTCATGGGATACCCTTTGACCTAAGGGTAAAGTGGTCATTTAGCCATGAGTTTGATTTAGGTAAATTTGAAATGATTTTAAAATGGGTTGGGCCAAATTTCAAGTGATTTGGAGTCATTAAATTTGATTTGGTTCAATTTGACCTATTTAGGTGAAGTTGGGTCAAACCAGGTTAGGTTGACCAATTGGTCAAATTAGGTCAAATCATGGGTTAGGTCAAGTTCAAATGATCATTTGGAGCATATAATTATCATTGGATTGGTTTAATTTGGCTTAGATTTTATTTTGGTTCATTTAGGTTCATTTGATCCAATGATTCATTTGACCAATTTGACCCATTTGACCCAATTAGGTTAGGTCATGGATTGGTTTAGGCTTGGTTGATCATTTGAAATATATTGTAAACCTTGGTTTCAATCAATTCTAATTTGGTTTAATTTCAAATTGATTTGACCTTTTGGATCAAGTTGGGTTCATGGTCAATTGAGTTAGGCTGGGTCTAATTTATTAATTGAAGCTTTGGTTAAGTTCATCAATCAGTTTGGAATAAATTTGACCTAATGGTTGCAATCAATTTGGCTTAGATCAATATTTGACCCATTTTGGCTTTTTTATGTCAACTTGGGTCAACTTGGACTAGGAGGGCCAATTGGGTTTGTTCTAGCTCAAGTGAGGGATTGGTCATATTTAATAATTGATTATGGATTGATTTAGATCAATGGTTTCAATCAATTTAGCTCATAATGAATTTTGTCTTGTTTAGGTATCATTTGGGCTAAGTGTTGACTTGGTCAAAAGCTAGGTTTGACTTGGTTTGACCCAATTTGGGTGATTGATCATTCTAGGATGATTGATCATAATTTGATGCTTGGATGGGCTTAGTTCAATCCAATTTAGGTTAGATTAGAACTTAGCTAAAAAAGGTCTTTTATGTCACTTTAGGTCAACTGAGCTTAAATGGGTCAATTGACTTGATCAAGGCTTGATTCAAGTTTGGTTGAACTCACATATGGACTTATGATGGAAATATAAATCCAATTGCAAGTGGTTTGGAGTCAAATGGGTTTTGGTTCATTTGATAATTTCAAGTCAAAAGGATGAACATGGGTTTGACTTGGGTTAGTTTGATTTTGGCTTGGTGATTATAGTTTATGTTTATATTTGGGCATGTGATTGAAGGAGTGATTATTTGAAGGAAAAATCCAAGGGTTTGGATTGATTTAGGAATGATTTAACCAAATCCAAGAAATTAGCTTAAAGGATATAAATTGGGTTTAGATTAAAGTTTTGAATTTATATTGATTTGGTTTTGACAATTTGAATTTGTATTTCATTTATATTTGTAAAGATAAATGAGAATATAAATGATCCCTGAGAGAATCATGTGAATTAGGAGTGATTTGATTGTGAATTTGGCTAAGGCGGGTCAAAAAGATTGGAAAAAAGGGTTTTGATTTTGTTTTATTTATATTCATTTGATTTGGATGATTTATATGTCAATTTCATTTATAGTTACGAAATACAAATGATGGAATAAGTGATTTATAAAGAAATCACTTAGCTTTGGGTTGATTTGAAGGGTTTGGCTAAGCTTATGGATGTGATTCATAAGGCTTAGGAAGGTTTTGGATTTAGAATTGATTTTGGATTTCAATCATTTGGAATTGGAGTTAGATTTGGAATTGATTTTGGATTTGAATCATTTGGGAATGGAATTGAATTTGGAGTTGATTTTGGGTTTGAGAAACTCAATTGAGTTGGGATTGATTTGATATTTGAGAAAATCAATTGAGTTGGAACTGATTTGAGATTTGATTTGGATTGGTTTGAAAGAGTGTACATGGGCTGGATTTGAGCTATAGGGTTAAGTCCCTAATGCATAGCCTAATCCTATGATAAACCCTTTTAAGTCTCTAGGGTTAGGTTACATGTTCACCTAATCACTGGAAGTGTCTCAAGCATATGTCTAAGATGGAGAAGTTAAGAGCTCACTCTAAAAGTGAGGTCAATAAAGGGCGCCCAATAGGTGTGGTGTGACTAACAAGGCGTACTGCACGTATTGATGTTGACCAAGATGATCAACAATGTTCGAATGGTCACAATCACTAACAAAAATGATCTACTCATAAACTTGAAGTGTAGAAGGAATCAAGATCTCAGTGCAATGCAACTCTACTTATGTCACAGACATAAGAGAGCGAAGGATGAATCCACTAGGGATTGAGTATGTGAGCCTTCCACTAGGGGCAAAAGGTTCAAGTTATCCACTATGGATAAGAAGTTGTGAAATCCACTTAGGATTAGAATTTGGAATCCATTAGAGATAAAAGTGTGAACCTTCCACTAGGGGAGCTGCTTCTGGTTGGATTGAATTGACTCCACTAGAAAAATCGAAAAGATTTGCATCTCGCTGAGGAGAAGCTGATCAATTTGATTATTTAATTTGACTCCATTGAAGAGGTTGGTTGGTTTTGTTTCAGATTTTAAATTTTGAATTTTGAAATGGACCTGCCGGTTGATATGGACCCAGACCATTTGGACCTACTGCATTTACCAATCCAAAGGGATAATCTACTAACCACATAGTAAGACTATCCAACCAAAGGGGTTGCCTTTCGATGTGCTGTGGTTGTACTAGGAAGAAAGCGTAGCAGACTTACATCCTCAAAAGTAGGGATCACTCATTGGGATAATCTATTGGTGAAACAATGACTTGACCCAACCTTAGGCTGACTACTGAGTGACTGCCGCTGGGGGACTTAAATCAGCTCAAAGATATTCAAAATTAATTTTATTTTAATTATATTTGATGTATCCCATCAGTTTGCAATAGACCGCACTAAGTAGAGGCCTTGTCGGCCTTGGCTTACTTTAGATTTACTTATTCAAAGGGGGTAGTTTCCCGACAGAAGGGGAGAACTATCCAACCAAAGAGGTGCCTTTTGATTTGCAATGACCAATTTAGGGAAGAAAGCAAGGTGACTCACATCTTCCTAAACAAAAGACCACTGGGGTGATGCATTAGCAAGGTAGCATGTCAACCCAACCTAGGGCTGCCCATCGGTTTGCGACAGTCATGCTAGAAAGAATGCATAGTAGACTTACATCTTATAGAGAGAAATGACCGTTAGGGCAACCTGTTTGTAGCAAAATAGATTGATCTTGACCTAAGGGCTACTACTAAGAGAGTTCCAACCTAGAGACTTATCTCAACTCAACTGTAGTCAAACAATTCCTATTAGGAGTTTTACTGACACTGTCATAAATATATGATGCCTGTTTGGGAAAGGAGCCACTGGCGGCTTGAATTCTTGATCCACAAGTGAATAAATTTGTTTGTTTATTTGTTTATCATGAACTATGTTGGTTTGCGAGCGATCACACTAAGAAGGAGCTTATATCATCTTAGACCTATCTCAAATTTACTGGTCCAAGGGAGAATATGTGCATCCACTAAATAGATTTTCCAACCACAGGGGTGGCTACTAAGAACGGGGGACTATCCAATCCAAAAGTAACTGGGATAGTGTCTAACTGGGATCGATAAGGATGTGATCCAAGTAGAGTGCCCGCAGGGGAGGGGCCACTAAGGGCTTTATCCTGATCCCTAAAGAAGATAATGTATATAGGTATTCAGTAGCCAACTCAAGGAGAAAGCGTGAAACTCATATCTACCAAGAGTGGTGTATCCACCAGGTGAGTTACTATCAGCATAGCGAACATCAACCAACTTATGGTGCCCATCGGTTTGCGATAATCAGCCTATGAAGAAAGCATCGGGGACTCACATCCTCCTACAGCATAACTGATTGCCGAGATAGTTTGTCTTTGGCTTTATAAGTGCTATCAGACCTAAGGCAACTACTCAATGAATGCCACTAGGGAACTTATATCAACTCAAAAGTAGTCAAGAGGAAAGGAGCCGCTAAGGGGCTTACCTTAATCCTCAACTTAGCCCAGTCAATTCATGATGGCTAGTTTAAGAAGAAAGCGTTTAGACTTACATCCTCTCAAACACAGCCAATCATGACGGTAGCTTACACCACACACAATAATAACCATGCCAACAACAAGACGCTCATTGGTTGCAATGTTGGGGAAGAAAGCACGGACTCATCTTCCTAAATAAAACCACTAGGGTGACACATTAGGTAACACGCGTCAACCAGCAAAGAAATGAGTGAGTGCCACATGAGACTTGCTCCCACATTAGAATAGCCCGAGATAAAAGATGTGTTTGTGTTTGTGCTAAAGGAGGATAGGATGCCTCCTAGGCTCTCTTACACCTATCCTAAAACATGCTGAAGAGTTGATGAAATGATGCCACGAATGGAAGTTGTAATCCCCACCAAAAAAGGACGCTGCTTAGGTTCTCTTACACCTAACTTATCCATGCTAGTCAAAATAGGATGCTTCTTGATTTCTCTTACACCTACTCTAGTAGGACTGGGGAATCGTGTTTAATTTGTGTTCGTGTTGTGAAAGAAGGATAGGATGCCTCTTGGGTTGTCTTACACCTACCCTAAACACATTGTGGCAAATTTGCAAATAAGCAAACAAAGCTTCGAATTAAGAGAATATTTTGATGAATTGAAATGGAATTTTTGAAGATAATTATTTTCAAACATGATTTTATGAATAATATTTCTTCAAATAGAGCCCACTAATTGGAAGAATTGGGTGTTCCCCTTTACAATTAATAAATTGATAAGATCCTTCTTGGTATGCCTTCTCTACGAAAAAAGGGCCTTCCTAAGTTGGTTCAAACTTTCCTCCCATCTTTCTACTAGAAATAATCGGTCACTTTAGAACTAAAATAAGCTCTCCTAATTAAAAAGCTCTATGATGGACTTATTGTGAGCTTGAATCATCTTGGCTTTGTACAACTCAAGTTTTTGGCATGCTCGTAAGTATCTCTCCTCCAAACCTTTGAGCTCTTCTAACCACAACCGGGCGTTCTGTTCTGTAGTGACTTTACTACCCATTTGCTATCCTTTGTGATGGGAGCTAAACTTCTAATGGTAGAACGGCTCTGGACCCATACATTAAGGAGAACAGGGTAGATTGGGCTGGAGTTTTGTATGTGGTGCGGTATGTTCACAAGGCTTCAACTAGCTACTCATGCCACTGTTGCTTGTTATCGTTGAGTGTCTTCTTTAGTATCTGGATGAGAGTTTTGTTGAATGCTTCTACTAGACCATTCGCCCTAGGATAGTAGATTGTGGAGTATCTCCACCCATGTCTCTCTGAAGTTGTTCTTGTGCTTTTGAATGCAGTGCCATTATCGAATATAATTCACCAAGGCACCCTAAACTTACATACGATATGGTTCCTAAAAATTGGAGCACTTGCTAAGTTGTGACCTCTTTGAGTGGGATTGCCACTGCCCACTTAGAAAAGTAGTCGATGGCAGCTAGGATGGACCGATGACCCTTAGAAGAAGGAGGATCTATCGGACCCATTATGTTAGTACCCCAACATTTGAATGGTCATGAGGCCAATGTAGGGTGGTTTTTGCAAGACTGCACCGTGTATCTGACACTGATAGCATCTCCTAGCTAAATCCATAGTCTAATCATCAAGGAGTAGTATCCTAGTATCGATCTTTCCTTCATCTTGAACGATTGATGCGCTCCACATAGACCTGAATGTACCTCGATCATGATCTTATAGGCTTTGTGTTTGTCTAAATAGCGTAACCACATTTGATCGAAATATCATAGGTACAAGGTTCCATCCAATAGGGCATAGGAGATAACCCTCTGCTTCATCTGATGGGCTTGTGATTTCTCTTAAAGGTGGTTTTCCTCTAGTTAAGTAATCTATGAATGATTGCCTCCAATCTAGCTCCTCTTCTTTCTTGGCAACGACAACCTCCCCTTCAAGAGAGAATCTCTCGATAAGTTTAGCGTCAACAAGAAATAAGACTTGTCTATTTTTGACCTTTATTAGAATGGACTCATCCTCCAGACATGCCGACTCATTGGCGAGTTTGACCAAAGCATATGCTACTGCATTCTCTCCTCGAGGAACTTCATAGATGGTAACCTCAGAGATTTGGGCCAACAACTTCATGGTGTACTCATGGTAGTGATGAAATTTAGATTTTAGAATCTTATAGGACCTAGCAATCCAGTTGATGACCAGCTGAGAATCCCCATAAATGTTGATGATTTTGACACGCACTGTAATAGCTAACTCCAGACCGGCAATCAAAGCCTCATACTTGACTTCATTGTTGGTGCATTGATTAGAGAGATGGCATAAGATCTCATCACATTGCAATCTAACGTTAGGAGAACTATTCCTATCCCTGCCTTTCCTGAAAGAGCAGATCATGGTTCTTCTCCTTTTTGAAAGGAAGCTACTCTATAAACATACATCTCCCAGTGGAGATTGTCAACCTCCCTTAAGTTCAAGATTTATTTGTCAGGGAGATCATCATTAAGCGGAGAGTCAGCAAGAAGTGGAAGTGTTGTTAAAAAATTCATTAGTGCATATCCTTTCACCACATGGAGGGGTACGAATGTGATGTCAAACTGCAACAAAATAATGGACCAACGTACCAACCATCAGATAACGTCGGCCATGTCATAAGATACTATAGTGGATTTGTTCTTGAAATCAAGTTTACCTTATGAGAGAGCATGTAATGCCATAGCTTTTGGGATGCGAAATGAGAGCTAGGCAATATTTCTCAATAGGTGGGTAGTTTTCTTAAGTAGGGATCAGATGATGGTTGAGGTAATAGAGAGCATTCTCCTTCCCTTCATCGTTGGTTTGGGCCAACAAAGTGTCATAGGAGTCGTCCAATGTAGTAGTGTAAATGATAAGTTGCTTGCCCAGGATAGCGGCTGCTAGAATTGACGGCTTCACCAAATATTGTTTGATCTCTTTGAGAGAATGTTGTGACTTGTCATCTCACTTGAACGATTGTTTGGTTTCTAATCACATGAATCTAGGAGCTTGCTTGATATGGCTAGCATTAGGTTCTATTATTAGTTTATGGACTGCTACATCAGGAGATAATACAGGCATCTCTTCATAACTCCATGCAAAGTAGTCCTTAAACACAGTCAATAACCTAACTAAGTCATTGATTTCTTCTTCATTCAATAGAGAACTGATGTATGTAGGGCGTGGATATTCTTCTATCTTGAGCTTGATTTTTTTGTGCTTGTCGATGGTTGGATTGATTTCTTCTTCAAATTATGGAGTTGCATCTTTGATTTAAAGATCATTAGGATCATTTGAAGTTTCTAAACACACATCCTTATAAGAGTTAGTGTTATTTAAGAAGATCCTATCAAACTTCAGATGATTGGTGACAACTAAGCAGGAATCATCATCATTGATTAGACCCACCATATCGAATCCTAGTCCTGGTCTTGATTGTACATCCCTGCCTTTGTTGTCCCATAGCTTCTCGAAATACTTTGACCTGTGCCTAGACCATGTGTAGGGAATCAAACCTTTCTTTGCAAGATTATGAACACAAGGCGAGTACCAATCAAAAGGTAATTCCATTAAATCTTTATATGAATTATCCTCAAGTTCTACATCTGCTTCTTTACTTGAAGATGATGATCCCAATAGGAATCTCTTTGGCTTGACATCCTTGGAAGATCTAGGGGATTCTTTAACTACCAAATCCTCAACTTTTTGAGAAGAAAGTGGGTTTAGAGCTAAGGTTCCCAACTGCTGCCTAATGGTTTTACATAATCTCAGATTCGAATATATTTATGATTTGCTTGGAGGCCTGGTCTTCGTCACTGTCTAGCTTGAGTGTCACCTCCAATGAGACCCGCAAGAGGGTTATGGTGTAATCACATGAGACTCCCCTGGATTCTAAGTCTATGTGAATAGCAAAGTACCCCTGAACTGGAACATAGCCCCCTTATGGCGACCAACCAGAGTCTTCCTCTAGAAGCTTCTATCTGCCTCTACCTGGTGGAGTTCGATTCATCATACCCATATGTTCGTATGGTGGAATGAATTATGGGTGGAATGTAACATGTGGCTCTATCTTTTCCTCAATGTCTTTTTCTCGCTCACTCATACTTTCTTTTTTTTTTTCTTTTCTTTTTCTTTTTTTCTTTTTCTTCTTTTTCTTTTTCTTTTGTATTCAAATTTTTTCCAAGTTCATGAGAATAGATGTTTTGATTTTGTGGAAGATAGTAGGTCACATCCTCATATATCTCAACCTCTCTAACTTAGATTGGCTTTTCATCTCCTTTGACACAGTATTCAATTCCATCTCTTCAAAACTTGATGCACTGATGAAGAGAGGATGGAACCATTTTATTTTGGTGTATCCAAGACTTATTGAGCAAAGCAGTGAATGATGTATTCAAATCAATTATATAGAACTTAGCTTTAGTCTTCCAGTCACCTATTTCTAAAGGTAATACTATAGAGCCTAAAGCTTTCTCGCCCAGTTCATTGAATCCTCTCAATATCATATGATCTCCTCAGAGTTCAGAGATGTCAATCCTTAAATAGGCAAGGATTTTCAGGCTTATAATGTTCATTGATGCACCTGGATCAACCAACACCCTAGAAAGTTTGAATCTACCCATATCCACTTTGATATAGAGGGGAAGGTTGTGCTCCATATCCCCCATAAAAAGGTCTTCATCAGTGAATGTTACTCCCTAGGCTTCTCTTGAATAATGTGTCCCCTCTCCAATAGTGGTTAGATGAGCTAAGCATATTTTTGGATCAAGAAGAGCTTTGATCAATTACCCCTTCATCTCTTTCGATAAGACAAATGCATCATATATACTTAGTTTAGGTGGTAACTTTTTTAGGTGAGCGAGGATATTATAATCAGCTCTGAGTTGATCCTCCATAAGCACATCCATGGGTGGAGCATCCTGTGGAGGGGCTTCTTGATCACTAGAACCAATGACTTATTTACCCTTATCCTGAGGTGTTACCCTAGGAGGTAGAACTTTACCACTGTGAAGGTTGACTTCAGTTACTTTGTGAGATAATTTAGTGGAAAGTTCTACCTGCTCATTAGGTTCACCTATAGCTTCTTCTATAGGACCCTTGGAATCAGATGATTCTAAGTCTATCTCAAGAGATGAACCCGTATTATTCAGAAGAGGAAAATCCATTTTTGAATCAGAAAGAGGATGATCAGAGTTATTATAATTATTAAGACTTAAAGAGTTTTCTAAAATAGTAGAATTAGATAACCCATAAGAAGTGGCACAGATGTAATTCAAACTAATTTTTTTCTTTAATTTTTTAGATTTAAAAGGAGGTACATGGTATAAATCTAGTAAAGTAAGTGGGGTAAGGGATTTGATACTCTCATCCACTGATATAAGATGTCTACTAGAAGAAGAACTAGTTGATGTTGGAATGCCAGCTAAACTAGTAAATGAATGGAATGGAGGTTGACTGGGTCTGCATTGTTTGGCTATCCCGGGCAAGTATGCTCTGTTATTGAGCTCTCCTTTCCTTAAGTTATCTTTTGGCAACTTGCGAACCCTATTTAATGTTGGAGGTTCATGCTCCCTCAGGCACATGTAAGGAAAGTTTCTTGATTTTAAAAATGATCTTTTTAGAGGTTCGAGATAAAGAGATATCCCAACCTTCTTTTATTTTGAGAGGATCACATGTATCTCCAAGGATTATCCTAACAGAACTGAATGATTATTCGACTAGATATTCCTTAGGAATAACTATAGCACCCGACTTGTAGCTATGCTAGAGCCAATCCTTTGGAACTAATGAATCACCTCGCTTGCCAAAGACTTCCTTCACTTGTGTTCCACCATGAGTTTAATATCTTCTTCTTATATGGAGGTACTGTCCACTACCTTTTTATGTAAGCTAGTGTTGCCTTGCTCTATTGGAGGTGAACTCTTGGGTTGATCCAGGACATGCAATAACTCAGGTTTACCAGTCTCCATAATGGTAGATTGTACTGTTGGAGCTTGATTCTAAAGTGCTAGAACTACAACTAACAAATCTTCAACTCTTCTTCCCATCCTATCAATTTTCTCATCTTTCTGCTTGAGTTGTTGATGGAGGTGTTGGGTCGAATAGGTTGTATGCTCGCTTACCAACACCTTCCGAACTATGATGATCCCGAAGGAGGGAACCTCTAGTATCAACCATGTGTACCTCTATCGTGTCTTCCATAAATCATCCTCATCAGGGTCGAAGCTAACCTTCTCCTCTTTGGGGTCAAACCAATCATACCTTAGGATTTCCTTCTTTTTTGTAAAATACGGTGCCAAGATATCATCCAAGGAGCGATCTAATTATGCCAGTATAAATACTCGCAACTGATCGGTGGTGGGATTATGCTCATTAACGAAGATACACCTAGCCTCCCTTGCGATTGGAGTGCTAACCCTGTGAGGGCTACACTCACTAGAAGACACATGCTCATGACTGTCAACTGCTATGGGTGGAGTGCTTCCCCTGGGGGGATCTACTGTCATTAGGACAATAGAACTATTCCCTTCCCCTTCTACCGCTGCTATATCCATAATGGGTTGAGGTGATGATGGTGGTGGTACGACTATGATGCTGTAGGATCGCCACTCCTTCTTCACAATCAAGTAGAGGTCGGCGGAGAACTCGCCATCTCCCGGTGGAGTATATGAAGTGGGATCCCTTGGTTATAACCAGATCACTAGTAAGGCTTTCTTCTCCCCTGATGTTGCTCTCATGGCTTTGGGTGGAACAGTAGAAGATGGAACCTAAACTAGCGATAGCGGACGTGGAGTAGAGTGGTGTGGTGGAGACAACACCAACTACCTCTGTATGGGGGCTCTCTTCCTATGATGAGTGATACTAGTCAATACAATACTATCGTGACCGGGTAGTCAGAAAAATCTACGATGAGGCTTGCTTGACATATCTTTGACTTTCTCTGCCAGTGATGTGAACTAATACTCAGACCTCTCTGGCTCTCTCTTGATGGATCTGTTCACCTACACTGCGAGGAATAATTGATTGCAAATCTAACTAGGCACTGGACTCTGACCATCCATAAGCCCTGCCAAGTTGGCATAAAATTGTCCTGAGGTTAGCATATGACCTTCTCATCTTGAAAGGTCTCATAAAGGAGGTGGAGGTGATGCAATCCTCCCGACATCTTCCTCTCATTAAACAAAGGGGTGGAACTTGTTCTAAGTTGCGGAGAAACCTCCGGTGACCACTCCTCAGGTGAGATATTGTCTCTATCTCCACAATGTGCACATGGTGCCACTTGATCTGGAAATGCTGACACTAGGTGGAGTAGTATGGGAGCTACCCCCTCAAAGGAAGGGGAGACTATCCCCGAAGCCAAGATAGCCTTCCTTAGAGGAGGCCAATGAGTACTTACTGGGCAATTGAATAGACTGAGGCACTATAACTATATGGGAACCTCTATCATCTTCCTCTTTAATGAGGGAAACTCAAATTCGAGGGCATCTTAATACAGATGACTAGCTTCTGCCCAGCCACCACATCCCTGATGATAGTGGTGAGGGTTGCCCCCTCACAAGTAATCCTGGCTCCCTCAAATCCTTGGCCAAAATATAGTAAATGAGAAAAATTAGTTTGGGGGGAGCCTGGTTCGATCCAAGGCCAAATTCATCCCAAAGGGAAAGGTGAACATATACTTCTATGAATCCATCTCTATGCATCAGAAAAAGCGACTGGTTGAAACCGAACTAGAACCGCAATTATTGAAAACAAACTCATTCGCCTTGGTATTCTGACTTTTAAATTTGAATTAGAGTTTGAACCCACACTCAACAATCTGAATATGTTAAGTGGGGCTCATTGAATTTAAGAGAGATTTTGAATAACTTAGAGGAGAGATTTTGAGTTCATTTGAGTTTATAATCTACATTCAACAAATTTGTGTATGTTGAATGAGTTCAAGTATTTTGGAGAGACTTTTGATGCTTTCATTGGTTCATATTTGAAATTGATTTTACATTTGGGGACCTTTTATTTAATAAATTTGAGTATGATAAATAGAGGGCCAATTGATTTTGTTTTATATTTGATTTTGGGATTACTCATTTAGCAAATTTGGGTATGCAAAATAAAATATTTGAAAATAATTTTCTTTTTGCTTGTTTTTCCATGATGTATATCATGTGTGAATTTAGAAATAGAATTTTTACTTAGCAAATTTATGTATACTAAATAAAGCCCAAATATATTTAATTTTTGTTTTGATTTTGAAAATGAGATCTTTATTTAGCAAATTTGTGTATGCTAAATAGAGTCCAAATTTGTTTGATTTTTATTTTGGTTTTGAAAATGGGATCTTTACATAGCAAATTTGTGTATGCTAAATAAAGCTCAAATGTGTTTGATTTTTGTTTTGGTTTTAAAAAATGGGATCTTTACTTAGCAAATTTGTGTATGCTAAATAAAGCCCAAATGTGTTTTATTTTTGTTTTGATTTTGAAAATAGGATATTTACTTAGAAAATTTGTGTATGCTACCTAAAGCCCAAAAATTTTTAATTTTTTTTATTTTGAAAATGGGATCTTTATTTAGAAAATTTGTGTATGCTAAATAAAGTCCAAATGTAATCGATTTTTATTTTGATTTTGAAAATGAGATCTTTACTTAATAAATTTGTATATGCAAAATAAAGCTCAAACGTGTTTGATTTTTATTTTTATTTTAAAAATGGGATCTTTATTTAGCAAATTTATGTATACTAAATAAAGTCCAAATGTGTTTGATTTTTGTTTTGATTTGTGTTATTTTTGAAAAGGGGGGATTTCTGCTTAACAAATATGGTGTGTTAAATAGAATCCAATTTACTTTCAATTTTCTTTCTTAAAAATGAAACTCTCATTTAACAAATTTGCATATGTCAAATGGAATTCTAATGTATTTTGATTTTCATGATTTTTACAAAGGAGATTTCCATTTAACAAATTTAGTTATGTAAAATGGAAGTCAATCGTATTTTATTTTTCAAATATGAAATTTTTGTGTATAATTATTGCTTTTTTTTAAAAAGGAAATTCCAACTTAACGCATGTGGAATGTGTTGAGTGGAGTTTCAAATGGTGTGATTTTATTTGAAAATGAAACCTCCATTCAACAAATTTGGATATATTGAATGAAGATGCTTATTTTCAAATTTGTGCTTTTTAAAAAAAAAAAGAAACTCCAACTCTAATATATATGGAATATATTGGGTGGAGTTTCAATTTTATGATATGATTTTATTTGGAAATGAGATTTTCATTCAATAAATGTGGGTATATTGTATGAGGGTGTTCATTTTCAAATATGTGTTTTTTGAAAGATGATTTTGATTTTTATTTTTAAAAAGAACCTACATGTACAATACTGAGGATTGTTAGATGGGGTTGAGTTATATATTTTGTAAAAAATTTTGTGCAAGTATTTTATTATGTGAACTTTGGGAAAGTGCTTTTGAAAAGTGATATTTTTATAAAGATTTTATTTTTCTCATTTGTAGAATGAACCTTACCTTATCATAGAGATGGTGAGGAGGTTCAAAAATGTCTTTAGTCATCTCTTTAAGTTAGATTTTATTTTCACCTATTGGGGGACCCAATAGGGGTTTTAAGACTTACATGGAGTGAGGTCCTAAAACCTAAAGGATGTTCGCTAGCTTAGCTTAAGAATGAAATGAGCAAAGTGCCAATGGAAAAGAAGGATAGTCTTTAAATACAAATCCACCATTACTTTGGAGACAACGATCATTTACTGAAGATGGAGAGATGAGCTTATCCCTAGCGGAGTTGCTAGAAAAATTTGTGGTGTTTATTTTTGTGTGTTGTATGTATTTGTGTGAACATGCGATGGTTTGAGTAAAGCCCATGGAAGGGGAGTCATGCCATGAGTGAGGGAGTGGCCCAAATTAGGGGTTATTTTGACATAAATATTTTCATGAAAGATTTGAAGATTTATTTTAAAATTTGAAATTTCATGATGAGTTTGATTTGATAATTTACCATTTAAAAGAAACAACCATTTCATTAGTTTTCAAATTGGTAATTGTCAAAATGATCATTTAGGTGGTATCATTGGTTTGATTTAATTTGGCTTAGATTTAGTTTTGGTTCATTTAGATTCATTTGGGTCAAATGGGTCAAGTTGACAAATTTTACCCATTTGACCCAATCAGGTTAGGTCATGGATTTATTTAGGCTTGCTTGATCATTTGAAATGTATTGCAAGCTTTGGTTTCAATCAATTCTGATTTAGTTTGATTTCAAGTTGATTTGACCTTTTGGGTCAAATTGGGCTCATGGTTAATTGGGTTATGTTAGGTCTAATTGGTCAATTAAAGCTTTGGTCAAGTTCAACAATCTATTTGAAATAAAATTGGCCCATTAGTTGCAATCAATTTGGCTTAGATCAAGATTTGACCCATTTTGGCTTTTTTAGGTCAATTTGTGTCAACTTGGGCTAGGAGGGCTAATTGGGTTTGGTTTAGCTCAAGTAAGGGCTTGGTCATGTTTAATAATTGATTATGAATTGATTTAGATCAATTGTTTCAATCAATTTGGCTCATAGTGAATTTTGGCTTGTGTATGTCTCATTTGGGCTAAGTGTTGACTTGGTCAAAAGCTAGGCTTGACTTGGCTTGACCCAATTTGGGTGATTGATCATTCTAGGATGATTATTGATCACAAGTTGGATTGGAACTTAGCTCAAAAATGTCTTTTAGGTCACTTTAGGTCAATTGAGCCTAAATGGGTCAATTGACTTGATCAAGGCTTGATTCAAGTTTGGTTGAACTCCCATAGGGACTTATGATGGAAATATAAATTCAATTACAAGTGGTTTAGAGTTTGGTTCATTTGACAATTTCAAGTCAAAAGGATGAACATGGGTTTGATTTGGGTTAGTTTGATTTTGGCTTGGTGATTGTAGTTTTTGTTTATATTTGGGCATGTGATTGAAGGAGTGATTATTTAAAGAGAAAATCCAATGGTTTGGATTGATTTGAGAATGATTTGGCTAAATCTAAGAAATTGGCTTAAAGGATACAAATTGGGTTTGGATTTCAGTTTTGAATTTATATTGATTTGGTTTTGACCATTTGAATTTATATTTCATTTATATTTGTGAAGATAAATGGGAATATAAATGATCCATGAGATAATCATGTGAATTAGGAGTGATTTGATAATGAATTTGGCTAAGGTAGGTCAAAAGGTTTGGAAAAAGGGGTTTTGATTTGGTTTGATTTATATTCATTTGATTTGGATGATTTGTATGCCAATTTCATTTATAGTTGTGAATATAAATGATGTAATAAGTGATTTATAAAGAAATCACTTAGCTTTGGGTTGATTTGAAGGGTTTGGCTAAGCTTATGGATGTGGTTCATAAAGCTTAGGAAGGTTTTGGATTTAGAATTGATTTTGGATTTCAATCATCTGGAATTGGAGTTGAATTTGGAATTGATTTTGGATTCGAATCGTTTGGGATTGGAATTGAATTTGGAGTTGATTTTTGGTTTGAGAAACTCAACTGAGTTAGGATTGATTTGAGATTTGAGAAAATCAATTGAGTTAGAATTGATTTGATATTTGATTTGGATTGGTTTGAAGAAGTGTACATGGGCTGGATTTGAGCTATAGGGTAAGTGGTTGCCTTAAGTCCCTAATGTATAGCCTAATCTCATGATAAATCTTTCTAAGTCTCTAAGGTTAGGTTAAGTGTTCACCTAATCACTAGAAGTATCTGAAGACTAAGGAACTCTTAGTGTCTGGAGGAATCCTATGTCTAAGATGGAGAAGTTGAGAGCTCACTCTAAAAGTGAGGCCAACAATACTCAAAGCAGGTCTCCAGCTACTAAAGTGTAAAAGACCTGAAGCTGGATAAGCTGATAAGCCTAACTATTGCCCATACCATTGGGTGCTCAGCTATCCCATTGAAGATTGCTACATATTCATGGATTGCTTAGAGCAGAAGTATAGAAATGGAGAATTCACATTATCGGACAATGTATTGGTGCATCTAAAGAAAGAATCCACAAAGGTGATTATCTCCTCTTCAGTGCCATCAAACAAAGAAAAAGGTAAGGAGAAATTGGTTGATGATGAAGGGTGCAAGTTGTAGTTTCTAAAAATACTGTAAAGATGTTGAAGCGATTGGAAGGCGTTCCAAGTATTAAGTAGAAGTTACCACTTGAGCCCATACTTGAGTTGAAAGAAAACTCAAGTTATGGAAAGGCTAGTTCATCTCATGAAAGACAACCTAGCCATGTACTACAACATTATATCAAGGAGAATTCAAGCACAGCTTAGCAAAAATGAAGCACTTCTGATGTTAGAAGATCTCCATAATACTTTAATTGAAGCTCTCAAAGAGTCAGAGAAGTTTGAGGCATATTTCATTGAGCGCTGTCTAATAGAGACCTTGCACATTCAAGATCCTCTGGCCATCACATTTTCAGAAGAAAATCTTATGCTTGGAACTGTAGAGCACAATCACCCTCAGTATGTTACAACTGAAAGTGATGAAGTTATAATACTACAAATATTAATTGATCTTAGTTCCTTCGTTAATCTTATGAACTTGAGGACCCTCAGGTGGCTAGATCTAGATGTACAACATATGGAATGAGACAAAGTCTTGGTCCAAGGTTATAATGAGAAGGGATAAAAAATGGTTGGATCATTCATCCTCCCTCTTAGATTCGAAGACCTCAACACAGAAGCCAAATTTCATGTGGTCGATGTAGATACTTCATTCAGATCTCTTCTGGGCCGACCATGGCTTCATGAGTATGGAATTGTCCCGTCTACACTGCATCAATGTATGAAATATACAAAGGATGGGGAAGAATACAAATTATGGTGATATGCAACCTTTTGTGGTGCATGAAATGAAAATATATCAAGATGCCAGTTACTTTCTTCCAAAAGAATCAAAACTAATTGAACAACTAACAAATTTTGCATCTACTTCAAAACCCACAAAAGGGCAAGTTAAAAAGAATGATGAAATTAAAATAAATAAGGGAAAAGAGATTGTTTCAAATATCTCTAAGGGTATAAAGAACAAGTCTAAAATAAGTAGCATTGTCCGTCATTTAGGCAGCGATACTAAAGAGGAAGAGGAATGTGTTCCTTGCAAAACCAAAGATCCATGTGAATCTTCAAGTAAAGCATTGATTGAAGAGGGTTATTTTAACTATGATTATGAGTTTGAATCTGCTTTTGAAGGTAAAGTGTAGTGCACCTACTTCAAAATAATCATAAACCCATTGGAAGGAGAGACTAAGCTTGTAGTCACTCCTATTCCTCCTTAACATTTCAAAGAAATCACCCCTTGAGAACTTGTGACCTTCTATGTACCTCCCCTCCCTTGAGAGCATGGGCCAGGAAGCCTGTTTTAAAAATCTGAATGATCTCAAGGAGAAGATCCTGACTACGTAATGCAGTTATCTAAAGAAGAAAAAGTTGTACCCACAAGGATACTAAAGTATTATTCTCCAAAAATGCAGGGCTTAATGCATAGGTATGAAATCCATGCTGGAGCAAGCAAGCAAAGGACTAAACTATTTGAGATGATGTGGTACCTAAAAGGCTCTCAAACTATTGGTAGAAGAAACAAGCACACTACAAAAGGCCTTAGGTTCATCCAAGATAATAGTATACAAGAATACACTTGTTATGCTATAACAGGAATGGAATTTGAGAGTGATAATAAACATGAGAATGGCATTTTGGAATTCAGTCTTGCAAATAATGAAGAAGTAGAAGCTAGGCCAACACCTGAAGAGCTTGAAGATGGTGGGGTGGCAGCTACTATGGATGAACTTAAAGAGATTAATCTGGGCACTGAGGAGGATCCTTGCCCAACGTTCATCAATGCTTTACTTTCTAAAGATAAAGTGAAAGAATTAAAAAGCTTGCTCTATAAATTCATGGACTATTTTGTTTGGACGCATGCTAAAATGATAGGCTCATCCCCTGACGTCGCAGTTCACATACTAGCAATCAAATTAGATGCAGCACTAGTCAAGTAGGCCTCTAGGCAAATGAGATTGAAGATTGAAGAGCAAGTAGTTGCAAAAACCAAAAAGCTCATTGAAGCTGGTTTCATTTGAGAAGAAAAATATGCCGACTGGATGGATAATATCATCCAAATGAAGAAAAAGAATGGTCAGATTTGTATCTACATCGACTTTAGGGACTTAAATAAAGCTCATCCAAAAGATGACTTTCTGCTTACTGTATCAGAACTGTTAGTGGATAATACTTCAAACCATGACATATTTTTATTTATGGATGGATCGTCAGGTTACAATCAGATCAAAATGGCTCTTAAGATGAGAAACATACCTCATTTAGGACACCAATCGACATATACTATTACACAGTCATGCCCTTCGACTGGAAGAATGCTGGAGCTACATACCAAAGGGCTATGACACGCATCTTTGATGAGTTAATTCATCAAAAAGTAGAGTGATACATTGATGACCTCATTGTCAATAGTATAAATCATAAAGATCACCTCGGTGACTTAAGGATTGTCTTTAAAAGAATAAAAAAATATGATCTCAAGATAAATCCTCTCAAGTGCGCCTTTGGAGTCTCCTCAGGGAAGTTCCTTGTATATGTTGTGCGGTGCAGAGGGATTGAAATTAATCCCAACAAAATCAAAGTAATAGTAGAAATGCCTCCTCCAAGGAGCCTTCATCAACTCTGTTCTATATAGGGACATCTCACTTTTATTAGAAAATTTATATCAAATCTGTCAGGTAGATGTCAACCCTTTGCAAAACTGATGAAGAAAGACACTCCTTTCAAATGGGACAAAGAATGTCAGGAGGCTTTCGACAGTATCAACAAATATCTATTGAATCTACCTATTCTTGTAGCCCCAATCCCATGAAAGTCTCTCATATTGTACACAACAGCATTGGAAGAATCCCTTAGTGCTTTGTTGGTGCAACATACTTAAGAAGGAAAGGAGAATGCTCTATACTACATTAATCAAAGACTAACAGGAGCGGAAGCATGTTATTCTCCAATTGAGAAGCATTATTTGGCATTAATTTTTGCCATTCAAAAGCATTGATGACAAGACCAACATTGATAGGTCGCTTGGCATGATGGGTTATCCTTCTGCTACAATTTGATATCACATATGTCCCCTAGAAAGCGATGAAGGAGAAAATTATAATAGATTTCCTAGCTACACATCCCATCCCTATAGATTCAATGCTTAATGATGATCTTCCTGATGAGCAGATCATGCAAATATATGAAAAAGAAAAATAACAAATGTGGGAACTGTATTTTGATGGAGCTTCATCCATTAAGTACACTCAACCCTCAAACCTTCTAAAGTCTCGAGCTGGTATCAGTTTCATCTTAATCATGCTAGAAGGTGGTATAATGAGACACTCCTACAGACTGACTCAATCACAAACCAATAATGAAGCAGAATATGAAGCACTGGTGGTAGGTCTAGAGGAAGCCATTTCTATGGGAGTCCAGAATCTGTAAGTTTATGGTGATTCTAAACTCATCATTAATCAAGTGCCGGGACTTTACAAAATCAACAATCTTGAATTGGCTTACTACCACAAGTGAGTTCTCGAGCTTATGAAGTAAATCCCAAATGTCATTATGACTTGAGTCTCTAGAGCAAATAATAGGTAAGTAGACTATTTAGCTAAGTTAGCTAAAGAAATGGTGGGTATGGATGATGAAGACTAAATACTAATTAGTGTTTACACTCATCAAGTCCTAGAGCTAGCAAATCTAAAATCCCCGCTGGAAGAGGGGTCATCAAATTCAAACTAGTAGGATGCAGCTCATGTTGCTCCTCATGCTCCCTTACAAAATATTTCTCAAAGTCAATAAGATAAGCCTCAGGCCATTTAAGAGAAAAGACTTCAACCAGAGGAAGTGCCAACACCATAAAATGAAACCCTTACAGTAGAAGAGAAGGAAGATTGGAGACAACCCTTTGTCGACAACTTCAAAGAAAGTAAATTGCCAAGCAATAAGTTGATAGCTACACAACTTGAGAAAAGGCTTCGACTATATACTTATGTTGGCAATACCCTTTATCGTAGATCCTTCAAATAGATGTGGCTATGATGTTTGAGAATAGAAGAAGCCAACTAAGTAATTGTTGAAATTCATCAAGGACTTTGTGGAGCACACCAATTAGGTCCTAAAATGGCTTTCAAAATTAAAATAATAGGATACTACTGGCCATCTATGGTAAAATATTATATCAATCATGCCAAGAGATGCCATGAGTGTCATGTCCACAGAAACATAATACATCAATCTCCAAATTCGATGCACCCAATGATAACATCTTGGTCAATTAAATGATGGGGGATAGATGCAATTGGATCGATTTATCCACCATCATCATCTGGCCATCGCTTCATCTTAGCAGCCACTGATTATTTCTCTAAGTGGGCTAAAGCTTCTCCATTCAAGGAAGTCATAGCTGAATAGGTGACCAACTTCTTTACCCACAACATTATCTATAGATTTGATGTGCCACGCTGAATCATTTCAAACAATGGGTCAGTCTTCAAAAGCACTAAAGTTTATAGATTTACTGATCGGCAGAAGATTGATTGGCTATATTCGTCAATTAATAATATGAGGGTAAATGGTTTGGCTGAGGCTTTCAATAAAACACTAGTCAAATTACTTAGAAAAATCCTCACAAAAAAATAAAAGGTAGTGGCATACCAAGCTTGTGGAAGCGTTAAGGTCTTAGCGCACTACTTACAAGACTCCCACAAAATCTACCCCCTATGCACTAGTGTTTGAGGCAAGTTCTACCACTCAGTTGAACTAAAAGTATTCAACAAAATCTTACCCAAGATGAGAATGCTCATCTATGGATGGAAGAGCTTGATGCGGTTGATGAGGTTAGGCTCAAAGCTCAATAAAATCTAGAAGTCTATCGAGCGAGGATGTCAAAAGCATTCGATCATACAGTAAGTACTCAAGTTTTTCAAGAAGGGGAATTATTACTGGTGATGAGAAGACCAATCATCCCTCATCGCAAAATTGGTGGTAAATTTAAGCCTAATTAGGTAGGACCCTTCGTCATTGAAAAGGTATATCAAGGGGGAGCCTACCAGCTCGTTGACTTCAAACGTGAAAGACCAATGCCGCCAATCAATGGTCGGTATTTAAAGAAATATTACACATAAAAGTGTAATTAAATAAATTTTATACTTGAAGTTTTCATTGTCAATCACATGTGTAAGTTTTACTTGGAAAGTCTTTTATAATACAAGAATGCATTTCCGAAATAAAGTAAAAATCCCCCTGTAAGACGGGGGCATTTTTTTAAAAAAAAATTATAGTAAAATGTCAAGCTTTCCTTGTAAGATACGGGACCCTTCTTGTATTTGGGTTGACATTATGCCTAGTCCCGAGATCCCTATATGCACACTCAAAATTATGTATTCAAATTCTCAAGTTTAAAAGTCTTAATGACCAAAAGAAAAATCAAGTTGGAAACACATTTTCCATCCATACATCAAATCTAAAGGCTTGAGTTGGTGGTATAAGGTCAGACTTAACATGCCCGAATACAGCATAGTCATTGACAGGTATGCTTACTCAACACACCACAAAGGCCGTAGTAAGAGATCTCTATCTCATTAGCCCGGTGATAAAATCTTTCATCAATTGCTCAAGTCAAAGACTCAAGTGGGTATATAAGGTCGGACTCAATACGCCCAAATATGGATGAGTCATTGAAATGTCTGCATACTCAACATGACAGAAATGTCATAGTAAGAGATCCTCCTACTTGGTTAGTTCAAAGACAAGAGCATCCAAATCCCCAAATATCTCCAACTTGGTGAGTTCTTGTGGCCCAGACTAGAAGATCATCCCTATTGGTTGTAAGGTCATTTTTCAAAATCCAAGAAAAATATTCTTACTCAAGAAGGCACAAAGTCAAGTTTGGTATCAATGTCAAATGTGAAATCTTAATTCCTTGAATAAGTCTGTTAAAGTAGAAAATAAAGACTGAGGGAAACTCTTCTTCAGCAAGTCCAATGAAGCAAAAAAGTAATGGACCAAAGAAGTCATCCCAATGTTCATACAAAGTCAAAGGCTGAACTGAGGGAGTTTCATCATTAACATGTCCATTACACGTAAAGCATAGGACTGATGACTCTTCGCCATTGACCCAACACTATCTTTGAGAGCTAGGTCATCGATAGATATCCTTCTACAAGACCGTAAAAGCAGAAAGCTAGAGCAGAAGGTAATTTTGTAATGTCTGACAAATCTTCAAGATAATTCAGGACTTTCCTCCATCAAATCTGTTAAGGCATGAAGTCAAGATAAAAGGAAAATATAAGATATGAATCCCCGAGATGAAATCTTCAACAAATCTATCAAAGCATAAAGCATAGGATCGAAAATATTCTCATATCAACAACAAATCATTGACTACATCAAGGCCACTAAGGCACAAAGCCAGGACAGGAGGAAAATATAAATTTTAAATTTTGAGATGAAATTTTTAACAAGTTTGCTAAAGCACAAAGCACGGGATTGAAGACATTCTCATCTCGTTAACAAGTCATCAACTCCATCAAGTCCACTAAGGCATGAAGCCAGGATAGGAGGCAAATATAAATGCCAAATTTTGAGATTGAATTTTCAATGATTATGTCAACGCACAAAGCACAAGATCGAAGACATTCTCATATTGCCAACAAGTCATCAACTCCATCAAGTCTGCCAAGTCACGAAGTCAGGACAAGAGGCAAATATAAATGCCAAATTTTGAGATTAAATTTTCAACAAGTCCATCAAAGCATAAAACATAGGACCGAAGATATTCTCATCTCACCAATAAGTCATCAACTCCATCAAGTCTGCTAAGGCACGAAGCCAAGACATGAGGCAAATATAAATATCAAATTTTGAGACTGAATCTTCAGCAAGTTCTTCAAAGTACAAAGCATAGGACCGAAGACATTCTCATCTCAACAACAAATCATCAACTCCATCAAATCAGCTAAGGTACAAAACCAGGACAGGAGAAAAATATAAATTTCAAACTCTCAAGAGGAAGTCTTCAACAAGTCCATTAAACCATGAAGCATGGATTGAATATACTCCAAATTCTCTCTACAAGTCGTTGATGATAAGTCAAAGCATCTCCTTCATCTAGCCCATCAAGCACAAAGCATTGGACTGATGACAATTTCTTCCGGTTCAACGAGCTATTGTAGCCGAACCAATAAAATTCAAAATGCTTGCCCAACTTGAGAGATATACTCATTTTCATCAAAGAGCGGTGATCATGTACTATTAAAAGTTGTAGAAATTACTACTCTAGCGTGACATCCAAGCAAATCTTTTGGAGATCCGCAAGGTCAACTTATTTGCAATAAACAGTCTACTCCATGCATGAACCATATTTGTTGGGGGTATTTATTGGCCTACAAGTATGTGTCATAATTCAAATTAAGTGTATATAACAAAATTTCTAAAAAATCAATGTCGACATCACATAATCGGAGCTGAAACCTCCTAATTGCAATCAAATTTGATCAAAAAATCATCCAAATCTAAAATTTGGCTTCGTAATTGCGCTTAAAATATTAAAATTGATTAAATAAAAAATATCAGATCAATTAATAACTGATCAATTAATTAAAATTAATTTTTAATAAAATTATATGCATATCGAGGTTGAGTAGGCCTGTTGACTTTCGAATGATCTCCGTTCGCAAAATTTACTGAGTTATTATCACCGAAACATCAAAATCTATCAAACGATGCCTTATGCGATCAATTCGACAAAGTCTATGTGAACATCAATCAATTCGAGCATGACATCACGTAATTTAAGCCCAATTTCACTTTGATTATTGCTGACATGATCCAAACGACCTCCGATCATGAAATCGACTGTGCCATTGTGTCTGGCACAATGAAAATATCTAAAATTGGCATCATATTGCGAGGGTTTATTATCAGGATGATTCATCAAAATTTCTATGAATAGGGCTAAGTATATTATTATTAAGCTAATGATCAGTCAACCTAATTAATATTTGCTCTAATTCGGCCTCCCACTCATCTAATTAAAACATCCACCTAATACATGCCATTGGATGTCGTTTAGCTAACCAATTAAAATGCACTGCTAGCCCTAAAGGCTAAAATGAGCTCCCGATCCCTTATTCACGCGATCCCCTCTTTCGTTTCGTCTCTAGCTCTCGGCAAAATTCCCTCTTGTGCTTTTTGTCTGGAGCAACCGAAGTCTTCCCTTCTCGATCTCTCTTGTTTGGCCCGTGCAAGCCGTGCGGCTGAAAGGAATTTCATTCTCCCAAACTCCCCTCTCTCGGTTCTACCTCCTTCCATCCATGCGAGCCAAGTAGCAAGGGACACTCCTCCCTCCCATTGTCTCTCGTTCGACCTGTCCTACCCAAAAGAATGAGCAGACCACTTGTGTGAGCCGAGCAAACGAAGGAAATTCCTCTTCCTCTCTTCCTCCCTTCTTGGCCGAGCAGCCCTAGCTGAGCAGCACCCCTGTCTTCCATCTCTCTTGCAGGTAGCCTCCAATACCGATTGAAGGGCCGAATGGAACTCCTCCATTTGACCGGCTTTGCTTGATGTTTGAACGACTCACTACTCCCTCTCATACTCTTTCAATCTGCTAGCTAAAATCTTGATATTTGGTTCCAATTTTTGGGTTTCTGTTGAGCTGATTTAATTTCTCTCTAAGATCTAACATTTAAGCAAGCATTTAGCTTAAGAGAAGGATAATTTGCAAGATGGAAGCACTTAGGATTATCATTGCAGCTGCTCTCTTTTCTAAATTTTGTGGAATTTTATGTTGTAGTTTTCCTTTTATTGTTTGGAAAAATTTGAACTAGCTACTATGTTAATTAACCTAATCCAGAATAAAAAATATTTTAGTAAATTTGATTGTAAATCAGGATTCTGGCAAATCAAATTAGATAATGAATCTATACCATATACAACATTTACAACACCATTAGGACACTATGAGTGGTTAATTATGCCCTTTGGATTAAAAAATGCACCTAGTATATTCCAACATAAATGGATAAAATATTTGGACATTTAGACTATGTAATCGTATACATTGATGATATTCTTGTAGCATCTCATACTTTACAAGAACATTATAAACATGTTAAGAACGTATTACAATTATGCATTCAACATTGTATTATTCTCTCTAAAAAGAAAATAGAAATCGCTAAAGAATATATCAATTTTCTTGGTAAAAAATAGGAAAAGGAGAAATTGAACTACAAGAACATATAGCAAAGAAAGTATTAGACTTTCCAGATAAATTAGAAGATACTAAAGAATTACAAAAATTCTTAGGTTTATTAAATTATGCTCGACCTTATATAAAGATTTAGGCAAAATAATTAAGTCTTTATATAAGAAAACCTCAACTACAGGTCAGAAATATTTCAACATAGAAGATATAAAATTATCCAAAAGATAAAAGAACAAGTAAAACATCTTCCAAAATTAACTCTTCCATTAGAAACTGATTATAAAATCATAATAGTTGATGCCTCCCAAGATGGCTGGGGAGCAGAATTAAAAGTTAAACCTTACAAAGAAGCATTTCAAAATACAGAAAAATTATGTAGATATGCCTCTGGTAATTTTAAACAACTTCCAGCATCAATGACATCATTAGACTATGAAATATTAGGAGTCATTAATGCATTACATGCTTTTAAATTATTCTTACAAAAAGATTTTACTATTCGCACAGATTGTGAAGCTATTGTTCACTTTTACAAAAAAAAATGAAAAGAAAATATATAGTAAGAGATGGATAAATTTTATAACTACCATAAAAGGTAATGGTTATAATGTTACATTCAAACATATAAAAGGGAAGAATAACTTTCTTACAGATTTCTTATTCCAAGCGATTAAGTATCCCAAAAAGATTTAAAATCCATAGATTTTAAGCCACCATAATTGGATAATTCACAAGAATTATCATGTAGACATACAGGAATTTATCTTCGGATAATTCAGTAGATAGATATAAGATAACATTTATTTTCTATCTTTATGCAGGTACTACTTTATGAATCACCAGAAAGCCTCTTCCTCCACACAAAACCCTCATCTCCCAAACACCCTCTTCATATATACCATCAGAGAATATTTTGATCTAGGCACAAACCTTGACCATTTTGGTCACCTTTCCTTACCAAGCCGAGCCGGCACAAACCTACAATTTCGACCAAAAGTTCTTACACCACCATTGAACCATTACCAACGAACCCTCCTTGATAATTTATGGTGCAATCGTTCTAATACAGGATCAATGATAAATACCCTAAATTGTTTAACGTTATGCTTCAGGGAATAAATGATCAATGTAGCTTCTTACAAAATCAACTACAAGAGATAAAGTTAAATCCAGATCTTGGTCAAATAAGTCTTAGACCTAAAACACCAGCAAATCTTCAGAAGGTAGTTATTAGTAATCAGGAAGCTAAAATTCATGAATTAGAAAGAGAATTAGAAAATGAAAAGAAAAAATATAAAGAATTAATCCAAGACTATAATGATCTTTCAGCAGAAAAGAACAATTTTGCTGAAATTATATTAGATATATCTTAGCATAATTTAGAAAAATAACTTCAATATATTTATTTACCTGAGATGCCTGAGGAAATTAAAAATAAAATTTTTAAAATATTAAAACACACAAAAAGATGATATGTTAAGATGTGCAAAAGAGATTAGATTAGCATATGAAGTAAATGAACCTGTTCATGGAATCTCTTATATTTATCAAACTTTAGATATCCATAATACTTGTCCTTGTAACTTTTGTACCACAAGCTTTCAAATGGTAACTCTGCAATTACATTTAGCTTATGTTAAGAATTTTCAACAATGGACTGTTCATGATCTCTTAAACTATGGATTTTTAGCAAAAGTAATTATAAGTAGAGATGAACTACTAGAAGAACAAATTTCATCATTTCAACATCCAGAATTACAGAGAATTTTATGAAACTTATTTTAAGAAAATGACATGTCTTCAGTTACTCTTCTGATCAAATCTATTGAGCCATATTATGAAGATTTAATTGATGAAGCCAAGCATATTATTGAGATTATAAAAACTCCTAGATTTCACAAAGCAGAGAAAAAAGATGATGAGCATCAGGCAATTACAACTGACGCTGTAAATAGTATACAGCACCATCGGTTATATCAGATAGCACATTTACAACATAGTTTCCTTCGGCCACGTTACCATACTCATCTAGTCTTTTCAGATAAAAATATGATGATTTTTATGAATGATAAATTCGAGGATGACATATAATTTAAGTTTTATCTTGATCGATGCTAATTTTCTACAGCATATTGGGATTGGACATTGGATGTCACTCCAATCAGTGATTTTGTAATAGTCTATATCGACTTTCCCACCCAAGTCATGTTAGTGATGAATCTTCCTCGAGCGACACGGCTCGATGGGAGATGAGTAACTACAAAATATTGATAATGCTATGGAACCATAGAAAATATGTGCAAAACTTGCAAAGCAAGCAACTAGTAAGCACTCTCGCCTCCTACTCTAGCATTACATCATGAAGATATTATCTTACACAATAGCAAAAGATCGGATATATTTTTCTTGACAAGTAATTATCTTCTCCAACAAATAAAGAAATACTATTCCCCACCTCCTCAAAATCATACCTTGACACACAAAGGCAAAGAAAGCAAAGCGACAAAAATTTCAAAAAAAGCAAGCTGGGGATACTCCTTCTCTGCCACCAAAGAAGAAAAGCATGCAAAAATAAAAAGGTGGGCCCCGCCACCTTTTCAAGAATGAAATCAGAAGGAGAAAAGAAAAAAATAAAATAGAATATAGTGGGACTCAGTCCTATTTTAAAATTTAAGTGGGACCCATACATTTTTTTTTTTGCGAATCGATCCTTTGATTAAAGCTTTATTCCCATTATTCATGCACTAGTGTGGATTATCATGCCTAGTTTATTATTTTTTATTTTGTAAGTCAGTTTATAAGTCGGTTATTTGTATTATAAATATAACGTCTGTTAGTCTGTAATAGATATAGAGAAATATCGAGAACTTAAGTTTGCTTTACCACTTCTTATTCCAGTGTGCAACCCCAAGAGTCTGTAAGTATACTTTATATTTCCTAATAATATATTTTAGTTTGTTTCATTATGCCAATACGTGAGTAGTTATATTGTTCTCCCCACGGGGAGATATGATTAATTTTCTCATGGGGAATTAATGTTGTCTCCCTACTACAAATATAGGTTATATGTCAAACTCTTATAAAGTTTATATATTAAGCAGTTACATAAATTCTACTAATAACCTTTATGACTGGACTCCTTGCGCGGATGAAATGATGAAGGTATGCTGTAAGTTTAAACAGCTTTGTGTGGCGTTAGGTAGTGTGTCATCAAATCTGAAGTAGTTATAAGGAAATTTCTGATGTATGTTATTCTGAATTTAATCATGTTTCTGTTGAACTGTATAAATGAAATAAGTTGCAAGGATGATGCTTATATTTACGGTCTAGAGTAGCGAACCTATGAAGAATTAATTGATCATATCTACCCAAAGGGCAGAACATTTATCTCATCTCTGCATAAACAACAAAATACCTAACATATGATATTAGGATTACCCCCGCACTTTTACTAAAAATAGATAGAAATCCTCCTCATCATTCAGCAGAATTATTATAGTCAAGCTACAAGGAATATATCCAAAGATAGGAATAATTATCTTATTATTTAAAACAAATAGAATCACTCCCAATCACTATAGCAATATTCTTAGCAAACAAGATTAATTACCATCAACCCAATAAGAGAAGATCTAGTGACAACACAATTAAATATTATAAATCCGAAAGCTAGAAAAATTTTACAAACTGAATTACAAAATGACCGTGAAGAAATGATAAGTGCATTAGGTAGATGGATAGCTCAAAATCCACATTACAATTTTTCTCCATTAATCCAACGATTATTAGACATCTATACACAATGTATCTACAATCTCTGAACCAGTAGCAGAAGAAGAAGATGATTTAGCATAAACATGAGCCATTTAACGGGTAGCTCTCATGTTACATACCTAATCATAGCATTAAGCATGTATCTCCATAATCAAAAAATTGAGAAGCTAATTCTGTCATATAAACGGAACAGCTTCAATAGATCATGTAGTAGCCAAAAGAAACCCGCAGCAACCCCCTGAATGGTATCAGAGCATTAATATGATTCCTGTAGGAAAATTTAAGAATAATCAACCAATTGACACCTCTGATCCCCGAATGGTATCAGAGCGTTCAATCTAAGGCACTGTAGGTAAAAACAATAAAATTCAAAGGTTTAGAAACATAGCTAAAAGCTCCATCAATAGATAATATGGAATCTACATATCCAATAGATTGGTTAAATTTAGAATTAGGTTCAAAAAAATCGTAATATAATTACAATCAAAAATCATAAATTCATCTGTCTCTTTTCCAAAGGCTTTCCTCATGAGTTTCATAGTCATAATCCAGATCACACAGTATTGAATACTATGATTGATATCTACTTACAATTAGCTGAATCATTAAAAGTCCATGAAGACAAAGTCTATAGAATTTTAGAAAAATCTACCAAAGTATTAGGTGAGTTAAAAATCTTAATTCCCAAAGGTAATTTAGATTATATTAAAGACCGAAATCTTAAAAGACTCAAGAACTACAACTACGGTAGAAAAAGCTAATAATAAATTAATAGAAGTAGAAACCTATTATTAGAAATTAAGAAGATCCTTATGACATGAGTAAGTTTGAAGAATTGCAGATCTATAAAGAAGCTTTACAAGAAGCTAGAAAATACCATGATAATTCAATAGGATTAACAAATTATATAGGACTTCAAGGAAGTGATCAAATGTATCCAAAAATATTAAATTTCCAAACAATCCTCCTATTAAAATTACATCAGAAAACAATAATGGTAGAAAATAAACTTAAACTTCTTGAAGAAAGAAAGAGCATACATCCCACAAAGCGATCTAAAAACACTTGCGAAAGTATAAGACGAATAGAAATAATCCCCTATAAAAAATCAATAAGTTATAAAGTATGGTAAGTAATCAAGGTCCATTAATGTTATTTAAAAAGAAATCTCCAACATTTGATAGGAAAATATCAGAAATTGTTGATATTGAATCACAATTAGATAGATTTAATAATGGAAAACTAAATTTAATTAGTATTAAAAAGAAAATGTATAATACTTCATTATTATCAAAATCTTCTATCATACAAACATTATCTGAACAAAAAATTAGTTGTGTATCAGATATTGAACAAATGAATTTACCTATAATCCTAAAGTCAAATTGGGAACAAATTAGACAGCAAAAAATGTAACAAATGCATATTGGCTTAGTAATGTTAGGAATCAAAGGGTTACACCGAAAAAATCTAGGAACTAAAACGTTAGTTATCCTCTTTGATAATAGGTGGAATGATTTAGCCAAATCAATTATCGGATCATTCGAAATAGATATGAATGATAATGGTGTTATCATTTATTTTATTCCCAACTTTGTCATGGATACTAAAGAATGTATGCAACATTTATAAATTGGCATTAAAACAAAAGGATACAATATGGTAGCTGGATCATTAAATTTAAGAATCACTATTGGATTTATAGGAAAAATGTAAGAACACTCTAACGTAAAATTTTGATTAAATAATGAAGCTTTAGAATTAATGTTAGCCAGTCAAGGTATTCGTGCTATAGAAGGAAAGAAATTTAGTTCTGAAATCCATGCAGGAACTGAATGGAATTTACACTCTTTTTAGAAAAATCCATATTAATTCCACAAGAAAGTACATCATATGAATATCAAGATGGAAGAATAAGTATGAGATTTTCTGATTATCATAGTCCATTCAATCTGAATTAGAAGATAGATCAAGATAATGGAAGAAATTGACTTCAGTCATATTCATACGTATGAAGACTTACAAGATTATGTATTTAGTATGAATACAACTTATTCAGAATTACAAAATAGATATAATTTTGAATTAGCATATGAGAATAAATCAAATCAACAATTTAATTGGAAATCAATTGATTCACAATACATGAATGAAGAAATTAAAATGAATCAACAATCTATGGATTTAGGAGAAGTAGTAGGACCCTCAGATAGAGGAAAAAGACCTAGATTTGATCCCGTACCCCCATCAGGAGAAGATGGAGAACCAGGAAGACCATATAGACCTGGTACATCTCGCACTGATTTTAGAGAAGAAAATAATTATAAATATAAAGGAACAGTTGAACCTGTAGAACGTATCAACCTAATACCAGCACATAGAAATGGTACAATCTTAACTATTAATCTGAATAATCCACAGATGTGGGAATCAGTAATCTCAACATGGGAATTTGATGCAATACGTGCTTGGGCAAATAGTGATAAGAGTGGAATTGGTGATATGTTTGCATTCTTAGACATTATCGGGGAAAGAAATATTTTAATGAAAAAATGAGAAAGCGGTGAAATAGAATCCTTACGTCAATTAGGAGATAATCCATATGACTTTACCAAATTTATCAGAACATTAATCTTAGGATTTGATCCCAGTAGACAAAATATGAATATTCAAGATCATGCATATAGAAATCTTGAACAACTTAGTTTAGCAAATTGGTCACAAATAGATAAATTTTGCAAATTATATGTGACATATGCTAGTAGAGCTAGAAAATATTTTGATGAAGAGATATCTAATAGGTTTTTAATCAAATTACTTAGTGAATTAGGTAAAAAAATAAATAAATAATGGAAAAATACTTATACAAACTTAGATACCGTTAGAAATATTGGAATAGGACCACGAATAGTCTTCACATTTAATATATTACAAGAAAAATGTAGAGAATATAAAATACAAAAACAAGTGAAAAAAATAGTCTTATAAATTCTGTCAAAATATTTATACTTCATAAAATTTTCCTGAGAAAATAGAAAGAAGAAGAAGAAAAATTTTAAGAAAATCAAGAAGAATGGTATATAGGAAAGATAGAAATGTCAAACGACCGAGTACACGAAAATGTCATTGTTATATTTGTGGATCCCCTGATCATTTAGCAAATCAATGTAACAAACGCAGTTATAATAAAAACAGAAGCTTATTAATCCAAGGATTGGAAGACGATGTAGTTAGTATATCATCAAATGAATCTAAAGATACAATATATAGTATAACAGATGATGACTCGGATAATGAATCACATCGACAATAATAAATGGATTAATTAAAGCATTCGAAAGATGGAAATTACAGAATGAGTAGGCTGAACATCTCTTTGAGTTAGAAAAAGGTAGTATGACTAAAGAATGTATCCATTACAACTATTACCCAGATAAACATCATAGGTATAGATGTCAACTATGTCTTATTGAAATATGTCATTTATGTTTACAAAAACATCATAATCAAAATCATCGTGATTATATTAAACCTAAGGAAACTATTGACATAGCAAAAGGTTTAGAAAAGATAAATCTTGAATTAGAAAAAATCCACTTAAATATAGATAAAATACTTTTTAGATTAGAAAAACTCGAAGAAAGAGATCGAATTTGAGAAGCCCAACACCAGGAGTTACTAAAAACATACAAAATGGATAAACTAAAAATGAAGCTCAAAATACGAAAATTAAAATTAGCTATAAAAGGAAAAAAGCACTTCTCTACAAGCTAAAAGATCATCAGAATCATCTAGTGCCTCTAATACTATTAATGACCCTATTAGTGATCCTGAAGATATCACATATTATACCAATATCAATAAGTTAGATTTAGCTCAATACGGAAACAATGGTAGCTAAAACTTATCCAACATCATTAATAGCTGTAATGGCAAAAATCACTTTTGAAGATAAATTTGAAATCATAGTTCAAGCATTAATAAATAGTGGTAGTACAACTCAGTAATAACAAAAAATTTATTACCACCACTATTTACACAATTTCACCCTACAAATACTACCACACACCTTGTAGGTACTCATACCTTATCATTTGATAAATGTCTCATGAATAGTCAAATTCAATTTTTCGTTGATCATGAAACACTAGATCTTACGGAAAAATATATATTACCAAAAATTTTAGTTCATTCAGCCCCTAATAAGGAATTTATCCTTGGCCTTAACTTTGTGCTTAGCATGGATGGCCAAATTACTCTTACCAAGAATTATTTAACCATTAGTAAACGGACAGCCCTCATTCACACCAATAAAGCTCAGAGTTATGCTGTGAAGCATGGTGGGTCTAAACCAACCAACACATCCAACACATGTCCACCTCTTGATCCTGACATTGCCACCTATTTAGCTACCTGTTATAAACAGGAACCCATTCACTCATATCATATCCCGAAACCCTTAGAAAAACTCTTTCAGTTAGCTGAAGAAATCCAAATTATAGGTGAACATCCTTTAAAACATTGGGATAGAATGGGAATTAATATACATATTATTAATAAAGATTTAGTCATCCATACCAAATAATTAGAATACTCTCCTCTAGATAAAGAAGAATTTAAAGTCCAAATAGCAGAACTAAAAAACCTAGGTTTAATCAAACCCTCAAAATCCAAACATAGATCAGCTGCTTTTATAGTAAGAGGACATGCAGAAATAGTTCACGGAAAAGCTAGAATGGTAATTAATTATAAATGATTAAATGATATCTTGAAGAAGCATTCTGACGATAAAGATATGTTAATTAACTAATCAGAATAAAAAATATTTTAGTAAATTTGATTATAAATCAGATTACGGCAAATCAAATTAGATAATGAATCTATACCATATATTTACAACACCATTAGGACACTATGAGTGGTTAATAATGCCATTTGGATTAAAAATGCACTAGTATATTCCAACATAAAATGGATAAAATATTTGAACATTTAGACTATGTATTAATACATTGATGATATTCTTGTAGCATCTCATACTTTATAAAAATATTATAAACATGTTGAGAATGTATTACAATTATGCATTCAACATGGTATTATTCTCTCTAAAAAGAAAATAGAAATCGCTAAATAATATATCAATTTTCTTGGTCAAAAAATAGGAAAAGGAGAAATTGAACTACAAGAACATATAGCAAAGAAAGTATTAGACTTTCCAGATAAATTAGAGATCTAAAGAATTATAAAATTCTTAGGTTTATTAAATTATGCTCGACCTTATAAAAGATTTAGGCAAAACAATTAAGTCTTTATATAAGAAAACCTCAACAATTAAAATATTTCATAGAAGATATAAAAATTATCCAAAAGATAAAAGAACAAGTAAAACATCTTCCAAAATTAACTCTTCCATTAGAAACTGATTATAAAATTATAATAGTTGATGCAAGATGTGGGAAATTAAAGTTAAACCTTACAAAGAAGCATTTCAAAATCTGAGAAAAATTATGTAGATATGCGTAATTTTAAACAAACTTTCAATGACATCATTAGGATGAAATATTAGAGTCATTAATGCATTACATGCTTTTAAATTATTCTTACAAAAAGATTTTACTATTCGCACAGATTGTGAAGCTATTGTTCACTTTTACAAAAATAAAAATGAAAAGAAAATATATAGTAAGAGATGGGTAAATTTTATAACTACCATAGAAGGTAATGGTTATAATGTTACATTCGAACATATAAAGGGAAGAATAACTTTCTTCTGATATCCGATTAAGTATCCCAAAAGATTTAAAATCCGGTTTTAAGCCACCATAATTGGATAATTAATTATCATGCATGAGAATTTATCTTTGGATAATTCAGTAGATAAATATAAGATAACATTTATTTTGCAGGTACTACATTATGAATCACCAGAAAGCCTCTTCCTCCACACAAAAACTCATCTCCCAAAACTCCCTCTTCATATTTACCATCACCAGAATATTTTGATCTACCAGCACCAAACCTTGTCCATTTTGGGCACCTTTCCCTACCAAGCCGAGCCGGCACAAACCTACAATTTCGGCCGAAAGTTCTTACACCACCTTTGAACCATTATCAACGAACCCTCCTCGATAATTTATGGTGCAATCGTTCTGATACAGGATCAATGATAAATACCCTAAATTGTTTAACGTTATGCTTCGCAGGAATAAATGATCAATGTAGCTTCTTACAAAACCAACTACAAGAGATAAAGTTAAATCCATATCTTGGTCAAATAAGTCTTAGACCTAAGACACCAGCAAATCTTCAGAAGGTAGTTCTTAGTAATCAGGAAGCTAAAATTCATGAATTAGAAAAAGAATTAGAAAATGAAAAAAAATATATATAAAGAATTAATCCAAGATTATAATGATCTTTCAGCAGAAAAGAATGATTTTGCTGAAATTATATTAGATATATCTCAACATAATTTAGAAAAATAACTTCAATATATTCATTTACCTAAGATGCCTGAGGAAATTAAAAATAAAACTTTTAAAACATTAAAATACACAAAAAAAGATGATATGTTAAGATGTACAAAAGAGATTAGATTAGTATATGAAGTAAATGAACCTGTTCATGGAATCTCTTATATTTATCAAACTTTATACATCCATAATACTTGTCCTTGTAACTTTTGTACCACAAGCTTTCAAATGGTAACCTGTCATTACACTTAGCTTATGTTAAGAATTTCCAACAATGGACTGTTCATGATCTCTTAAACTATGGATTTTTAGCAAAAGTAATTATAAGTAGAGATGAACTACTGGAAGAACAAATTTCATCATTTCAACATCCAGAATTACAGAGAATTTTATGGAACTTATTTGAAGAAAATAACATGTCTTCGGTTACTCTCCTGATCAAATCTGTTGAGCCATATTATGAAGATTTAATTGACGAGGCCAAGCATATTATTGAGATTATAAAAACTCCCAGATTTCACAAAGCAGAGCAAAAAGATGATGAGCATCAGGCAATTACAACTGACGTTGCAAATAGTATACATCACCATCGGTTATATTAGATAGCACATTTACAGCATGGTTTCCTTCGGCCACGTTACCATACTCATCTAGTCTTTTCAGATAAAAATATGATGATTTTTATGAATGATAAATTAATCAGAGGATGACTATACAACTTTAAGTTTTATCTTCAGCATCAGGATGCTAATTTTCTATAGCATATTGGGATTAGACATTGGATGTCACTCCAGCAATCTGGTGATTTTGTAACAGTCTACCAACGACTTTCCCCTGCACCAAGTCATGTTAGTGATGAATCTTCCCTCGAACGACACTGGCTCGAAGGACTAGATGAAGTAGCCCTACAAAATATTGATAATGCTATGGAACCTTAGCAGTGGAAAATATGTGCAAAACTTGCAAAGCAACTAGTAAAAGCGGACTCTCACACTCTACTCTAGCATTACTGACAGGAAGATATTCCTTACTTCGCGACAAGAAGCAAAAGATCAAATAGATATTTTTGTTCTTCAGCAAGTAATATTATCTTCTCCAACAAATAAAAAATATTATTCACATACAAAAAATCATACCTTGTTCAAAGGCAAAGAGAAAGCAACAAAATTTCAAAAGCAAAAGCTGGGCCCATCACCTATTCCTTCTCTGCCACCAAAGAAGAAAAGCATGCAAAAATAAAAAGGTAGGCCCCGCCACCATTTCAAAAACAAAATCAGAAGGAGAAAAGAGAAAAAAATAAAATAGAATATAGTGGGACCCAGTCCTATTTTTAAATTTAAGTGGGATCCACGAGTGAGACCCACGCCACTTTTTTCTAACCAGAAGGAATCAGCCCATTACGCAGTTAAAGCAGCTTTATTCCCATTATTCATGCACTTGTGTGGATTATCATGCCCGATTTATTATTTTTTATTTTGTAAGCCGGTTTGTAAGTCGGTTATTTGTATTATAAATAGAACTTCTATCAGTCTGTAATAGATATAGAGAAATATCGAGAACTTAGGTTTGCTTTTCCACTTCTTCTTCCAGTGTGCAACCCCAAGAGTCTGTAAGTATACTTTATATTTCCTAATAATATGTTTTGGTGATATGCAATGACAATAAAAAGAAAATGCAGCAGTATGATCTTAGATTTCATAAGGCTCAAAGCTTGGATTTGACTAATGTAAATCTTGCTCACAACATTATATTAAACTACCATTCTTGTTGTTTGCTTGATCTAAGTTGTACTTTGACACGGAACAGTTACCTTATCATTAGATTGAGCTGAAATGGGCAAATAATGAGCTTTCAGGTTTCTGAAGAATTCATTTTATGGATTATGTCATTTAGCATGGTTTGAATCAAGCCAAATCCAAAGTCTCTTACTAAATCAATACCCTTGAAATAAAATAAAGAATGGGATTTCATGTGTGGTATCTAATCTTGCTCCCTTCATGTTATTAAAGGCTGAAATTCACTTTCATGTTGTCTCAATCTCTTTTCAGATTTAAGGTTGTCATGTTGTTGTTTAAATGAGTTAAATATTGCAAGCTTTAAGGCTACCTTGCTTCACTTTGCCTCTTTTCACTATTTGATTACTTGCAATCATGAAGGTGATTATCTTGTTTAGGCAAGATTTCAGATTTGTTGGACTTATTAAACTTAGTGTGATTGTTTAGCTTATGCGGATTAAACTTCATATAATCATCATGTTAAAGGAAGAGGATGAGGGGAGGGTTGATTTTCTTTGTTAGCATTGAGCTTGTTTTCCTCTCTTTTGTGATCACTAAGTCAATGAGCATTTGCAATACAATCTGAAATGTGGCTTTGTGCAAGTTTAAAGCTTTCATTTTTGCTATTTAGTTTCATTAAAGTTGCATCTTGCCTAGTGCTTGTTCATAATTTACTTACAAGCAATTTTCAAGTCTCTATCTTGCATTAAAATAATTCTATGTTTGCTGTCCATGACTATTTGGAGACCGAAATCATACAAGATATATTGTTTTATGCCTTTTTCTTGCTCTTGAATTATGAAAGCATGATGTGATAATGAAATCCTAGTTTCATTAGCTTAAATGTTGTCATCTTTGAAGGTTCAATTTGGTCATTGATATGTAATGTATGTTTCTCTCTCTTGATTTAGGGAAGAATTAAAAGAGAGCAAGTGTATTTTTATTATTGATGGGTTTAATCCTATGTTGATGTTTGGCTTGAAGTGATAAAGTGAGATTGTGATTCCCATGAGATCCTTCTCATTTCTATTTGGCTCTTCTCTACCATTTGGCAATGTTTACGGAATGTATTAGCTAAATCATGTTATCATGCAAGCAAGTATTTTTGTTGTTGAATAGAAAGGTTTGATTTATATTCATTAAATGAAGTTGATTATTTTGTTCTATGCAAATCAAACACTACTTTCAAACAACTATCATGAGGCAAAGCATGATTTATATTGTTCTCCTTTCTATTATATATTTTATTTTGTATTTATATGAAAATGTTGAGAATTAGAGACATAAGATATGCAAAATTTTCTTTGTGATTATCTATTAGTAAAAGATGAAATATATGCATATCTCTTGTGGGCTTTGAGAAATGTATTTCCTCATTTATATTCAAAGTGACAAGGATGGAATTGTGCTCACATGTGATCTAAAGTTTATGTTACAGCTTGCTATTTGAATATTCCAAATAGAAAATTCAAGTGAAATGGTGATGAAAATCATGTTATAGTAAAGGGGTTTCAGCAGTATTTAATTTCATGCAAATGTGAATGTAAATTTGTTTAAATTACTTTGTGATAAGTACCTGTTCATATTGTTTCAATGTGATGGGAAAATATGTGATATAAGTACTTGTTCACATTGTTTCAACATGTCAAGAAAATATGCTCTGATAGAAGTATATATTCACATTGTTCCAATATGGTAAAGAAATCCGCTATGCTATAAGTACTTGCTCACGTTGTTTCAACGTGGCAAGGAAATGTGCTTTGTGATAAGTACCCATTCACACTGTTCCAATATGATGGAGAAATTTGTGCCATAAGTACCTGTTCACATTGTTCCAATATGATAGGAAAATCTGTTCTGTGATAAGTACTTGTTCACATTGTTCCAATGTGTCAGAGAAACCTGTTTTATGATAAGAACCTATTCACATTGTTTCAATGTGGCAGGAAAACCTGTTTTGTGATAACTACCCATTCACATTGTTCCAATATGATGGGAAAACCTGTGATATAAGTACTAGCTCATGTTATTCCAATATGGCAAGAAAATCTCTCTTGTGATATAAGTACTTGCTCACGTTGTCTCAACGTGACAAGAAAATGCTATGCTATGCAAACCCATATACATCTTTCTTAGCGTGGTGGGAAAATAAAACTTTCGGCCATGATATCTTATGACACCTACCATGCATGCTTTTCTTGGCATGGTGGGAAAGCTTAGTCTCACGAAGCAACCCCCTATGCGGGGATGACACCGGGAGGTTGCCAAAATTTTTAATAAATCAAATCTATAAAAAATTTGAATTTGATATGATTTGAATCATACTTTTAAACTACATGACATGAAAGAGAAGTGAATCAAAATTGAAACTATTTATGAAATATATTGATAAATTGATTCAATCCTAAATGCCCAAGTTAAATGCAATCTAAACCATAAGAGATTTGATAATTTATTCACAAGCAGAAAGTATAATTTGATATCTTAATAATAAACATGATTGGAGATTTTCAGTTACCATTTTAAATATAACATGTGCTTCATTGAATGAATTAAAAGAGGGCTTAAGGGAAGTTTGAACCATAAGCTTGAATGAACTTAAGTTTGAACCATTGTACTAGTAAATTCTATATTTAAACATGTCACTTTATGGTTTTTATAAATGTCCGAAAGAGCTAAACTCTTGTACCTATTATAATGGAATAACTCATACTGTATACTCAAAATACTACTACTTTCCATTCAAGTTGAATATACATATGAACATTCAAGTAAGATGAATTTCATGCTTACTTCATAGAATAATGTTTTGCTTAATCGCTTGATTCATGTAAACATTTGAATGAGTTAAGCTCATGTTAGAACATATTCTCATTTTATTTACTATAAGTGTTCAAAAGAGTCCAAATTTCCTGCTTTAAAATACATGCATTTGAATTGTGACCAATGCTATGTACCTCCTTAGAATAGATATATTCTTGAATTATTACAAGTATTTGAGGAAGGTCAAATTCATACCTCATTGAACAGATGCTAACATTGATTAATAACAAACATTTGAAAGAGATCAAATGTGCACCTTTTATAGAACATATCTATACTTGATATATTTTTGAAGGTATTGAAAAACCCATACTTGCAACTTGACATGTTTTTATCATGCCAAACACAAATACTTCAACTTAGATATTTCAATGTCTATACAATATTTCAAAGAATAGATACTTGTATGTATGTTGAAGTATTCATTAGATCAAGCATCTAAAAAAATATGCAAGTCATATAACAAAAAAGAACAGATAAATACACTTCCCAGTTTGGTCTTAGGACCGGGTCGGGGTTAACAAAATTCAAAAATTCATGTCAAAACTTATACTTGCAATCTGACACATCTTTCATGCCAAATAGAACTACTTCAACTTAGGCATCTAAATGTCCACACAACATTTTAAAAAAAAATAGATGCTTGTATGTATGTTGAACTATTCATTAGATCAAACATTTAAAGAAATACTCAAGTCATATGTAAGAACAAAAGAGTAGATACTACACATCCCGATTTGGTCTTAGGATTGGGTCCCGGTTAACAAAACCTACAAATCTAATGATGCCATTATACTATTTTCAACTTAATAAATTTTGAGAAGCTAATTATGTCATAGAATGACAAAAAGTAAATCTATCGGCATCATTGTTAATATGACTTTTCAAGTTCAAGTTCTCAAAAAGAAAGTCTCAAACCCGATCCTCTTTGCTCAAGCTAGAGTTGACACGATTTGGAGGACTATAAATTTTGAAACAATTCCCGGTTTGGTCTTAGGGCCGGGTCTGGGTTAACAAAGCTCAAAAATGTCACACCAAAATCTATACTTGCAATTTGACATTCACACTTCAACTTCGACATCTTAATATCCATAAATATTTTAAAATAACAAATACTTGTATGTATATTGAAGTCTTCACTAAGTCAGACACTTAGAAAAAATATGCAAGTTATATACAAAAAAAAGAACAGATAATTATACTTCCTAGTTTGGTCTTAGGACCGGGTCCGGGTTAACAAAATCCAAAAAACCCAAATCAAAACTTATGCGTGCAATCTGACACATATGTCATGCGGAATATAATTACTTCAACTTAGATATCTAAATATCCATACAATATTTTAAAAGAACATATACTTGTATGTATGTTGAAGTATTCATCAGATCAAGCATCTAAAAAGATATGCAAGTCATGTGCAAAATAAAAGAACAGATATCTATATCATGGTTTAGTCTTAGGACCGGGTTCGGGTTAACAAACCTAAAATTCCAATTATAATATTATAAGAACTCTCGTTTAATAAAATCTGAGAAGCTAATTATATTATAAAATGACAAATAATAAATCTATTGCACTTCTCAAGTCTAAACTCCCAAGAAAAAAGTCTCAAACCCGATCCTCTATGCTCAAGCTAGAGTTGACAAAGTTTAGAGGATTATAAATATGTGAGCAATGAATTTAAACCCGATCCTCTATAATGAATCATGCAGAGTTGACAAGGTCTACTACATTCAAAAGATTATCATTATTATGTTTTAAATGATCAATGATTATATATTCAAATCTAAATAAATTATAAAATGATCGAATATTCAAATAAAAATATATAAATTAAATGAAATTAATTATTTAAATTTAAACTTAAAATTATCCACCCTTCTGCAACTGTTTGTTTGGAGGCGATAAATTAAAAAAAATTTTGCTCACAAAGTGGCAATATCAAATTAAATGCATAACTATTTTCACACTCGAATAATCTTAAGCCCATAAGGACGTAGCCCATGTCCTCTGTCCACATGGTTTGCCGTAAAATGACACCATAAATGGCGGTTACGACTAAAGCTCTCTGACAGGGTGGTTTGCCACAAAATGACATCACTAAATTACGGTCATGACCACAGCTCGTGTGTTCCTTAACAGCTTTGCACTTTGAGCTGTGAATTGTAGAACACATTTGGTTGGGTAAAAAGTACTCTGTTAGCTAATGTTGACTTATATTTGTCTCCTTTGATAAACTCCACCCAGTCTTCAAGGACATCTTGGACGACGTAACTCGGTCGACAAGGATCATTCTTCAGGTGACTACCTCCTCCCGACAAAGCGACCGAATCGCGACAACCCGGATGACGAACCAGGGATCTGGATCGATTGTCATCGTTCCAACCAAAGCTTTAAATGAAATAATAAATTTCATAATTTTCAAACTCCACTCACTACTATTATACACTCATTATTTAATGATTCATCACTAATTGAAAATCAAGAGTATTGAGAGGGGTAATTAACTTGCTTGTAGCTTTATAAACAAACCAGATCAAAAGTCCACAAATGAGGCGAAATCTCAGTGGTGTCTTATCTACTATTCATATTCGAAATTTACACCATTACACTAAATCTTTTCATCAAAGAGGTCGGTGGTGAATTTTCGGATCCCACAACCATAAACCAAGGATTATTTTTCTAATACCAACTCAATCAATAACATGTGTCTTATCTATTTGATATAGCACAATAAGAGATTATAATGAATGAAAATAATAATAATAATGAATTTATGTTATATATATAATTTTAAATATTATTTATATAAATAATTAAAATTTATGTTCATGAGTGGATTTAAGGTGGGTCCATGGGGTAGGTGCCCCCTTAAAAAAATTAAAACTTCATTTTTTTTTCTAAATTTTAAGAAGCAATATTTTTTTAAAAGAAACAAAATTTTTTTAAAATTTAATAGAATATGTTTAACTAGTTATAGTTTGTTCAATTGCACTATTATCTTAAGTTTTAAAATTTTTTAAAAAAATCATTTTTTTGTAAAAATAAATTTATATATTTTCTATGTATTTATTTGAAATGATTTAGAAACTTTAAGTATATTTATATTTTTAATTGTTAAATATAATTAAATTTTAAAAGATTTATAATTGATGACAAATTTTGTTGAGAGAAAAATTTATTTCTGCTAAAAGAAATTTGTCACTTTCTTATTATTAATTTTTTATGATAAAATTTATGTCATTTAAAAACATATAAATTTATTAAAATAAAGTTTATCATAAGTAGATGAATATATATATATATATATATATATATATATATATATATATATATATATATATATATATATATATATATATATATATATGAAAATAGATGAGTTATAAATTTGAAAATGAAATTATATTTATGTATTGGTTAGAAGACACTCGCATTTAGGGTTGCAAGCGAACCAAGTCGAGCCGAGCAGAGGCTTGTTCAAGTTCAAGCTCATTTGTCATTATTGAGCTTGAGCTCGATTTGAGCTTTTAAGATGGTGTTCAAGCTCGAGCTTGTTTAAAAAATCATGTTCGAACTCGGTTCAGATTAGGCTTATCGAGCCTATTAACAAACAACTAGTTTAATGAAATAAACGAGCCTTAATCGAGCTATTATCAAGCTTTAATTGAGCTTTATATAGTATCATTAATAATCTTATATAAGATCGCTATAAGCTTAATCGTTAATCGCCTTAATCAAACCATTATCGAGCTTATTAACGAGCTCGCGAAATTTTAAACGATAATCTGTTTAACATAAAATAACAAATGAACAACAACTTGTTTAAATTTGTTTATTTAGTAATTGAGTATTTGCAAAATATTCAAATTCGTTCGATTAATTAAATGAACGAATATAAATAAGTTATAATTCAACTGAATCATAAATTGCTTGTTGAACGCTCAGACCTACTGGCATTGTTTTTTTACGTGATATGTAACTAAATATTTCTTAAAAAAATTGGTGGCATGTGACTAAACAAACCATCGGTTTGGTAATTAATCGCATGAGGCTGAGGCTGCGTTTTCGTGTCAATGCAATCTTCCCATTCCTAACTATGGCGATCACGTCTCTACGGCGGCTGCCCTTCAGGCTGTCACGATGTTCTTCTCCATTTGTTTCCAAAGTTCTCCATCTGTCTTCCGCAGCCTCAAGCGCTAATGCTTCCGATCGCATTGCGGCGCTCTTTCCCGTCGCGGGCCGCCACCAAGTCCTAGACAAGCATACGAGATGCGGCGCCATTTCACGCTTAGCCATAGAATCCAAGGTATTCTGGTTGCCATCCTCCCCCATGAGATGACGCAGGTGGTATCGCCCTAGGGTTAGGATTCTGAATGTTCTTATGTTTAATTTGCGGGTTTTCTTTACAATTGTAGTTCCTAATTCGTGTTCTTACCTTGCTTTTTTGGTGTGGAGGCGTTCGGATTTCCCCAATATCTCCCTTTGAAGAAATGACAACATTTTTTCAAGCTTATGTTTTATCATAGTTTATGCAGCGATGACATCTGATAGTGCGAATTGAATCAGTCGATACATGAACAACAATAATGATTTTAGCGTGAGGAATGAAGAGAAATGGAAGGATGAAACATAATTTCCCAATCACGTAAAAGAACTAAAAAAATTATATTAAAAACAGAAAATATAAGCCTAGCTCATTCATAATGATTGTAAGATATAGTCTGAGAAATAGAAGCATGCTAGTCAAGTCTTTTTATCATGTTGAACCTTGTAGATTATAAATAGCACAATGTGAAAACGGTGAGTGTTATTTTGGTTAAATATAACGGTTGCAGCCTAAATGAACAATTCTTTGCAAAAAATGCATGTAAACATTATAATAATAGGCATATGAGTAGTAATCAATTTGATTAGAATTTGTTTACTTGTAGAGATAGGTAGGTTGCTTACCTAATGGTTAGCATACTTTAAATGAGGAATTGATGGCCATAGAAGAGATGCTTGCTCAGAATGAACGGACACTTGCATTAGACAAATGTTAATGTTCTTTTACAATGTTGGCATCTTATTATCTTTACATTAAATGATTCTTTCTTTGTTAAAGGTAATATTAAATGTGTTTTCCTCCCAAAAGAGTTCATAATTATGTTTTGGAAGTTAAGATATATTCTCCAAACAGACCAAAAAAAGCTTGTAAAGAGCCCTTAAATAATACTTTAGATAAACAATTAAGTTAAGAACAAAGGAGTCGTAGACTTTCCAAATTGAAAAAAAAAGCTTGTAAAGAAATACTTCATAACAATGTGGGATCCGAAAATTCGCTACCGACCTCTTTCGGAATAAAAGAAAAGAAAGAGTTGTCTTGGTGTTGGTGATAATTTCAGAAGGCAGATGAATAGTAGATAAGACACTACACAGAGATTTTGTTCTCATTTGGTGATAACTTTTATATCCTGTTCAGTGTTTCCTATAGCGCAGTCTATAGTTAATTACTCCTCCCAATACCGAGAGAGCACTTCTGATTAAGGCTAGTCAATGAAGTTAAAGAACGTATATAATTGCAGAGTGGAGTTTAGAGTTTATAAAATTTATTATTTTTTCAATTTAAAACTTTTGTGGGGCGACGAGTGATCTTGATCCCATGGTTCCGCCATCCCGGCCGTGATCCCCCCGTCCACTTAGTCGAGGAGGTAGTCGAACCGATCGATCCTCCAACAACACATGCAGGTCGTCAGTGTCCTTGTACTGGTGGAGTTTGCCAGGGACAAATATAAGTCAACCTAACATAGGGCTTTTGCCCAACCAAATATATTCTACATTTCATGAGCAAAGCCGGGGGGAACATATCTGCTACGTAATTTAAGGTGTCATATCGCGAAACCACCGTCGGAGGGCTCAGTAAACCATTTATGTGGTGTCATATCACAAAATCAACAGAGGAAGGGCCACGCCCCAGCTTTGGAATATTTGAAGAAGATGCATTTGATTTGACATCTTTCCTATAAAAGTTTTCACAAAGACACAAATAGATTTTAAGTTTTGATTTTAAATAATTCATTTCATTTATTTATTTATATTTTGATATTATATTTGAATCTTTAATCATTCTATGATTGATTTAGATTTGAGTATAATGATCATTTGTCATTGAAATTTTTAATGATAATTGCCCTTCTTGATCATAGGATTAATATCAATTAATAGACCTTGTCTACTCTGTCTGATTTTCTACAGAGGATAGGGTCTTAATTCATTATCTCAAGAAGTATAATCCTTCAAAACCTTGTCTACTCTAGTTTGGACATAGAGGATCGGGTTTGAGACTTTTCTTCCTGAGAGTTTGAATTTTGTTTGCCAATTCATATCTTATATATTATATGAAATGTTATTATTTGAAATTTTATAATATCAAATTTTTTAGGTTTTGTTAAATTTATTCAAGAATCCAAATAGGGAAGATAAACCGCCAACTCGACTATATTCAGAGGATCGATCTAGATTAATTATTTCAAGATCTATCATTCTTCAAACCTTATCAACTCTAGATTGTATATGGAGTTTGAGATTTTCTTCTTGAGATTTTGAATTTGAAAAGATAAATAATGATGTATAAATTTATCTTTTGTCATTCTACATAATTAGCTTCTAAGATTTATAATAGCATCATTAGATTTTTAGGTTTTGTTAACCTGGACCCGGTCCGAATACCAAACCGGGATGATGTAGTCCTGTTCTGTCGAATATGAATTTGACCATTCTAAGTGTTTATCATAGATCAAATAGATGTCTGTTCTGTAAGACTATAAGACACGAGTTGACTCTCTTAACTATTTATCATGAGTGTATTTATCATATGATATGCATTGAATCTTTTATTTACTGCATGTCTCAAGTGAGAGTTTGTTCTTATAAGAATGTGAATGCACATTGCAAACTAAGTGATTGTCTGTTTTAAATGATATATGATTGGTTCTTTCAACCACTTATCATAGATCAAGCATGTGTCTGTTCTTTAATAAATCAAGCATGCATTTTATAGAGTATTAATTTGATTCTTTCCAGTATTTGCATGAATCAAATGGTTAAGCAAAAAGAATATTGCTTCATAAAGTCATAGATTTCATTTAACTTGCATATTAAAGATATTCAAATTGAATAGAATGAGATAACACTTTGAATATGCACACTGAATCATTTCACTTAAGCATTTTAGCATGAAGCCCTTGCAATTTATTTCCTAAATGACATATGACATGCACTTGTATCTTTCCATGCATGTCATATTCTCATTTCACCCATTCATATGGCATAATCACCACTTAGTAAAATGAATTTGAACTTTAAATAAGTAATTGTCATATTATGAAGATTCAGTAACAACTAAGCTAAGCATAAGTAAGCATCAGTAATTGTCATATAGTATGATGAATGAGCTAAGCATGAATAATCATATGCACCTTCTTCTTTTCAAGTACACATTTCACATTGTTTATTTACCAAAATTTTGCGACTCGATCATCCCATAGATGTAGACTAGTCTTCCCACCACGCCAAGAAAGGCGCATATGGTGTCGAGACAACTCTAAAATTTATTTGCTCACCACGCTAAGAAAGGCTGTGGGTGACAAGAAACATTTCTCATGTTGGAACAACGAAAGTACTTATATCATAACAAATTTTCCCGCACGCTTGGAACAACGTGAATGTACTTATAAAGAGCAATAAATTTGCATTCACATGTATATGAAATTAAAGCATAAGAATTTATATATGACATATTTCATCCCTTCTTTCCTTTCTTTCTTCCCTTTTTTTTTTGACACAGATTATCCCGATATGGTCGCCGGAGATAGGCTTTCCCACCATGCCAAGAAAGGATGCATGGTGTCGGAGACACCTATCGAATTTATTTGCCCACCACGCCAAGAAAGGCAGCATGGGTTAGCAAGATAAGAATAAGTTTCCTACCATGTTGGAGAAACATGAGTAGTAATTTATAATAAATTTAAAGCTTGTATTTGCATAATAAAAAAAAAGTTTCTTGCATGTATATTTAATTAAGAGCAGCAATCAAATAAATTCCCATGAGACTGCCACCAAAGGTTGCATGGGTGGATGTCGAGACACCACCTAAAATTTTGATAAGATAGCATTTCCATTAACAATACATCAAAATGATAAACAGCAAATATGCAAGAATGAAACCCATAGGAATAGCAAGTAGTATAGCCAATTCCTTTTCTTTTCTAATTTCAGATTTCACTTTTCATATTTCATTCTAGTCATATGCAAGAGGCAAAACAAATGAAATCATAAGATATAGTATGTAGTAGTAAAAAAAATCCCTTTGATTAAAATGATTTGCATGTACATTTCTAGACAACAATTCCATAGATTTTCCTTAGGTAAAACTACGCAAGTGTAGTACTCTTCAAAAGCAAATCTAATTCAATTTTTCCTTTGATAAAAATATTTTCAGTAAATATCATGCCTTTAGAAAAGCAAATCAATATGTTTCCCCTTAGGTAAAAAAAAGTTTTAGCAATTCAAAGGAGACAAATATAAATCATGCTTTGCCTCATGATAGTTGTTTGAAAGTAATGTTTGATTTGCAAATCATAGGATGAAACAACTAACTTTATTTAGTAGATATAAATCTAAATTTTCAATCCAACAAAAATATTTGCTTGAATAATAACATGATTTAGCTAATACATTCCCTAGACATTGCCAAATGGTAGAGAAGAGCCAAATAGAAATGAGAAAAATCTCATGGGAATCACAACCCCACTTTATCATTTCAAGCCAACATCAACATAGGATTAAACCCATGAGTAATACAAATATCCTTGCTCTCTTTTCCTTCTTCCCCAAATCAAGAGAAAGAAACAAGCATTACATATCAATGACCAAAGTAAGCTTTCAAAGATGACATCATATAAGCTAATGAGATTAGGATTTCATTATCACAACATGCTTTCATAATTCAAGAGCAAGGCATAAACAAGATATCTTGCATTTCAGCCTCCAAATACTCATGGACAGCAAACATAGAATCATTTTAATGCAAGATAGAGACTTGACAATTGCTTGTAAGTAAATTATGAACAAGCACTAGGCAAGATGCATCTTTAATGAAACTGAATAGCAAAAATGAAAGCTTTAAACTTGCACAAAGCCACATTTCAGATTGTACTTCAAAGGCTAATTAACTTAGTGATAACAAAAGAAAAGAAAACAAGCACAAAGTCAATCAACCCTTCCCTCATCCTCTTCCTTTAACATGATGATTATATGAAGTTTACTCCACATAGATTAAACAATCACACTATGTTTAATAAGTCCAAATCTGAACTCTTCCCTTTGGAGCTATATTATGAGAACAAGAGCAATAATACTTAGCTTGTCCATTAGAGCAAAGAATAGAAAGTTTAGAGAAACCTAAAGAGTTTAGAATTCTTCTGCAAGCAGATTGATCCATGTCCCAAAGAGGAAACAAAGCACGAATATATAGAGCAACTCCAAGAGGTAGATAAGTAATTGATAAATACTAAAAGTGCATAAACCAACATATCACACACAGAGGAGAAAGCTCAGGCCCAGTGGAGAGGAACAGACGGACTAAAGGAAAGGAGGAACCAAGCAAAGAGAATGAGCTCCTCTCAACCTTAGAAGGAGAAAACAACAAACCGAAAGCTTGTAGCATAAATCCAATCTTAATTTCATGCTATTGCAAACCCAAAAATAAGTCCAACCATAAAACACAAATGGAAGAGGGAAACAAAATCAGATTTCCTTCAAGAAAAAACCCACATAACAAAATATAACTTAGATTGAAACGAAACAACCTGGGGTTTCAAGAAGTGATTAGAAGTATCCTTTATTTTGCTCGACTAGGGTTCTGCTTCAACCAAGAGAGGAGAAAGGAACTGCAAGGGAGTTCCAAGTGCAAGAAGAGGAGAAGGAGCCAGGGAGCAAAGAAGAGGGAGAAGGAGCTCATGAGAGGGAATGGCCCAAAGAAGCGGAGAGGGAGCCAATCACGTATGGGGAGTCCTGAGCCCAGGAGCCGCCACAGAACGAGAGGGAGAATCGCCAGGAGGGAGAAGACAGGAGGAGCTGAATGAGGTCAACGGCTCCCTAGCCAGCTCAAAGTATTGTGAGCCGATCGGCCTTCTGATTGGTTGCCTAAACTCAATAGGATACGGATCACCGCTTTTAATGAAGATGGGCGGGTTAGTGATTAGGAAAATTACTTAGTTAATTGAACATTATCTAATAATTAAGATAATTAGCCCTAATCACAGAAATTTTGACGAATCATCCTAATAATAAATCCTAACAATATGGGTGTCAATCTTAGGTATTTTCGTTGTGTCGAACACAACGGTGCAATCAATTTCGCGATCGGAGATCGTTTTGACAATGTTGACGATGATTGGAGTGAAATTAGGTTTAAATTTATTCGCTCACATTTGAATTGATGTTCACGTATACTTTGCGATTGATCGTGGAAGGCGTCGTTTGATAGAATTCGATGTTTCGGCGACAACAGCATGATCAATTTCACGAACACGGTCATTGGTCGAGCTTCTCGACTGTCGATAATTTCATTAAAAAATTGATTTTAATTATTTAATTAGTCATTAATTGATTCGATATTTTCTATTTAATTAATTTTGATGCTTTCGATGCATTATGAAGTCAAATTTTCAAATTGAAATGAATTTAATTGAATTCGATCATGATTAGGGGGGTTTTAAACCAAATTCAAGCGATGTTACTTTCGTTAATTATTTATTTTAATTTTTATGATTCATTTGAATTATGAACCTTATATGGAGGTCAACAAATGCCCCCCAACAAACATGGTGCACGCATGGAGCGGACCGTGTTTGTTGCAGATAAGTTGACCTTGCGGATCTCCAAGAGATTTGCTTGGATGTCACGCTTAAGTTGTAATTTCTACAACTCTTAATAATACCTGATCGTTGCCTTTGATAGAAGTGAGTATAACTCTCAGGTTGGGCAAGCATTTGGATTTCATCGATTCGACTACAATAACTCGTTGAACCAGTATTTGTTGTCATTAGTCCAATGCTTTGTGCTTGATGGACTAGATGAAGGAGATGCTTTGACTTGTCATCATCAACTTGTCAAGGGAATTTGGGGCATCTTCATCTTGGCGTGCTTTGCGAACTTGTTGAAGACTTCCTCACGAGTTTGAAATTTATATTTTCCTCTTGTCGACTTGTGTGCCGGACTTGATGGAGTTGATGATTAGTTGGCGAGATGATAATGTCTTGATCTTGTGCTTTGCTTTGTGGACTTGACTTGATTTGAAATTTGTATTTTCCTCCTGTCCTGGCTTTGTGCCTTGAGTAAACTTGTTGAAAATTTTGTTTCAAAATTTAGAATTTACACTCCTCTCCTGTCCTGACTCTGTTCCTTGGCGGACTTAATAAAGTCAGTGAGATGAGAATGTCTTCAGTCCTGTGCTTTGTGCTTTAACGGACTTATTGAAGATTTTATCTCAAAATCTAGAATTTGTATTTTTCTCCAGTCCTGGCTTTGTGCCTTGGCGGACTTGATGGAGTTGATGAGATGAGGATGTCTTCAGTTCTGTGCTTTGTGCTTTAATGGACTTGTTGAAGATTTCATCTCAAAATTTGGGATTTGTATTTTCTCCTGTCTTAGCTTTGTGCCTTAGCGGACTTGATGGAGTCGGTGAGATGAGAATATCTTCGGTCCTGTGCTTTGTGCTTTGACGAACTTATTGAAGATTTCATCTCGAAATTTAGGATTTATACTTTCCTCCTGTCCTAGCTTTGTGCCTTGGTGGACTTTATGGAGTCGGTGAGATGAGAATGTCTTCGGTCCTGTGCTTTGTGCTTTGACGAACTTGTTGAAGATTTCATCTCGAGGATTCATATCTTGTGCCTCCTTTTATCCTGGCATCATGCCTTGATGGATTTGATGGAGGGAAGTCCTGAATTATCTTGGAGATTTGTCAGGCGATATGAAATTACCTTCTTCCTTAGCTTTCTATTTTTGCAGGCTTGTAGAAGGATATGTACTGACGGCCTAGCTCTCAGAGCTTGTGATGGGTCGATGGCAAAGAGTCATCAGTCCCATGCTTTGCACATGTAATGGACATCTTGATGATAAAACTCCCCAGTTCAACATTTAACTTTATGAACATTGGGATAGCTTCTTGGTCCTCTTTTGCTTGATTGGACTTACTGAAGAAGAATTTCCTTCGGTCTTTGCTTTCTACTTTGATAGACTTATTGAAGGAATTGAGATTTCACATTTGTATTTGATTTCAAACTCGGCCTAGTGCCTTCTTGAGTCAGGATTTTTTTTGTAGAATTTTGAGAAATGACCTTACGACCAATAGGGATAATCTCCCAGTTTGGGTCACTTGAACTCACCAAGTTGGAGAGATTTGAGGAGTTGGATGCTCTTGTCTTTGAACTAATGAAGTAGGAGGATCCCTTACTATGACCTTTGTGGTGTGTTGAGTAAGCAGTCTCGGTGACTTCGGCGTATTTTGGAATTCGACCTTATACACCCACTTGAGTGGACTTGAGCAATTGATGAAGGATTTTATCCTCGCTAGATGAGAATTTCTTACTCACTGGCGTGTTGAGTAAGACTGGCGACTTCGACCATATTTGGGCATATTGAGTCGACCACTCGAACTTAGATTTGATGTGGGATGGAAAATGTATTTCCAACTTGGTTTGTTGAAGTTTGCAGATTTGAAAATTTTCATCTTTGGTTAATAAGACTTTTAAATTTGATAATTTGAATACATAATTTTGAATATGCATGTGGGGATCTTGGCAGACGCGATGTCAAAAGAGAAAGGGATGCTCTTTTGTCAAGAATGTCCAATACTTTACTATAAAACTTAAAAAATGCTGTCTAACGGGATTTTATTTTATTTTACATTTATTCTGAATTTCAATGAAAATTTTGATTTTCCCTTTTGTAAGTGTAAAGAAGCCATAAGTTTGGTATGCCCCCTTTATTTCTTGTGAGAATTTTTCTAAGCAATTTGACTAGTGTTTTATTAAATACCAAGCCATTTTCTCTTATAAATTGAAGAATATATAATCAATCTTATGTCGATGAATTTATAAACTTTAGTACTTTTGAAGGCTAATCGATCAAATGATTCGGTGGTACACCAAATCTGAACAATATTATGTAAAGAAGTTAGTCACTTGTTCATTTGCTTTTTTAAATGGTGCATTTCTGGAGAAATAATGGGTGGCTAAGATGAAGCGGTGACCAGCTGATGATGACAGATCAATTGGTCCAATGACATCTGTCCCCTAGCATTCAAACGACCAAGATGCTACCGTTGGATGCAACAGATTTGGAGGATGATGAATTATGTTACCGTGGACTTGGCATTTATGGCATCTCTTGGCATGATTGATCTTTACCATAGGCGATAGTATCCAATTCTTTTAATTTTGAAATCCATTTTAGGACTGATTGGTGTACCACAAAATCCTTGATGAATTTCAACAATTACTTTGTTGGCTTCTTCATTCCCAAACATCATAGACACTTTCGAAGGATCTGATAAGTATTGCCAACATAAGCATATAGTTGAAGTCTTTCTCAAGTTGTGCATCTATCGACTTATTACTTGCAATTTGCCTTTCTTGAAGTAGTCGGTAGTCTCCAGTCTTCCTTCTCTTTAAGAATTTCATGTGCATTTGGGTTTCCCGTTGGAGGCTTTCTTCTTGAATGAGTCTTGTTGACTTTGAAGTAATTTGTAAGGAGTGTAAGGAGCAACATGAGTTCATGATTTGTGTTTGATGACCCTCTTCCGTGGGATTTTAAATTTATTGGATCTAGGACTTCCAGTGCGGCACTAATATGTAGTCGTCATCCACTGTCATTTCTTTAGCTAATTTAGCTAAATCACTTATTCTAGCTCAGAGTTCGAGTCATAATAACATTTGGAATTTGCTTCATAAGCGAACTCGTTTGTGATAGTAGGCCAATTCAAGCTTGTTGATTTTGTAAAGGCCCAACACTTGATTGACGAGTTGAGATCATAAATTTTTCTAGACCCCATGGAAATGACTTCCTCCAACCACCAACGCTTCTTCTTACGCCGTTGTTGGTTCGTGGTTGAATTTTAATTTATAAGAATGTCTCGGATGCCACCTTGTGTGATCAAAAATGGATCGATACCGAGCCTTTGGGAGATTTGAGGGTTGAGTGTATCTAATGGACGAAGCTCCATCAAAATACAATTCCCACATTTGTTGTTTTTATTTTTCATATATATGCATAATTTGCTTATCAGGAAGATCATCGTTAAGCAATGAGGTGTATGGGATGGAAGAAAATCTGCTAGAATTTGCTCCTTCACCTGAACATATGTAATATCAAATTGTATGAATGACATTATTGTTAAGACCGCGTTGGTCTTGTCATCAAGAACTTCAATGGATCGATCCCTGAGATAAGGGTAATTTTATGAGATAACATGTAATGATGTAGCTTTTAGGCAGCAAAAATTAACGCCAAACAATGCTTCTCAATTGGAGAATTGGCGCTCTATTAGCCTTACTAATAGTATGAGCATTCTCCTTTCCTTCCTTATTATCGCAACAGCACTAGAGATTCTTCCAATCGATGTGTACAAGATGAGAGGCTTTCACGAGATTGGGGCTACAAGAATGGGTGGGTTCAGATATCTCCGATCTTGTCGAGCCTCTTGACATTCTTAGTCTCACTTGAAAGGAATATCTTTTTTTTAGTTTTGCAAAGGGTCGACACGCACGATATATTTGATATAAATCTTCTAATGAATGCGAGATGTCCTATATGAGTTGATGAAGACTCATTTGGAAATAAATTATGATTTTGTTGGGATCGATTTCAATCCCTCATGGCGCCAACATATCAAGGAACTTTCTGAAGAAACTTCAAAGCGCGCAGAGGATTCATCTTGAGATCATATTTTCGATTCTTTCAAGGATGATCCCATCGAGATGATCTTCGATCTACTCTTGAGGTCATCAACATAGCACTACTTTTGATGAATCAACTGTCAAAATTGTCATAGCCATTTGGTATGTAGCATTCTTCAAGTGAAGAGCATGGCGTAATATATATGCCAATTGGCGTCTGAATGAGTATGCTTCTCATCTTGAGCCATCTTGATTTGATTGTAACGATGATCCATCCATAAATGATATCATGGTTTGAAGTGTTATCCACTGCTTCTCGAGCGAAAGTCATCCTTGGACATGCTTTGTTTAATCCACGAAGTCGATACATATCTGAATCTAGCCATTCTTCTTTTACGAGGGCGATATTAGCTATTGATATTTTTCTTCTCGAATGAAATCTTCAATGAGCTTCTTGGTTTCTAGCAACTGTTCTTTAACCTCCAATCTCATTCTGAGGCTTGCTTGGCATCTTGCTAATTTGTGAACCGTTACATGGGGATAAGCGGCATTTCAACATATGTCCCAAAGCAATCCCAATTCACATAGCAAGGTTTTAATTCTTCCACTTTATCTTGAAGTAGCTTTGAGCGTTGGGAGGATCCTCTGTTCGGTTAATTAATTTCTTTAAGTTCATCCATAGTAGTCACTCCCACCATCTTCAAGCTCTTGTCTTGCCTACTTCTTCATTATTTGTGAGACTGACATTAAAAATGACATTCTCATCTTCATTATCACTCTTAACTCCTATTCCTGTTATAGTGTAACAGGTACGTTCCTGTGGACCATTATCTTGGGTGAAACCAAGGCCTTTGGTAGTGTGCTTGTTTCTCTTACCAATGGTTTGAGAACCTTTTGGGTACCACATCATTTCAAAGAGCTTAGTCCTTTGCTTACTTGCTCCATCTGGACCCCATGTTTGCATTCGGTTTTGCATATTTGGAGAGTAATATTTTGGCTTGTGGGCATGACTTCTTCTTCTTGAATGCATTACCCAATCGGGATCTTCTTCTTGACACCCCTCAGTTTATAAAACAGCTTCACGGCCCGTGCTTTCCGAGGTACATAGAAGGTCACCAGTTCTCGACTTTGTGAGTTTCTCGAGGGGTGATTTTTTTTAAAATGTTGAGGAGGAAGGGAGTGTGTAGTCTCTATGATGGATCTATGATTATTTTAAAGTATGCATTGCACCTTACCTTCAAAAGCATATTCAAACTCATATCGAGTCAAAGATTTTCCTCAATGTCTTTACTGAAGATCATGGACCTTTGGATTTGGAAGGAACACATTCATCTTCTTCTTATCCTTTGCTAGATGATGGGGACAATGTTATTAATTTTAAACTTGTTCTCTATATCCCTAGGGATATTTGAAACAATTTCATTTCCTTTGTTCTTTTTAATTTCTCCCTTCTTCTTTGCTTGTTCTTTTATGGGTTTTGAAGTAGATGCAATATTTGCTAGTTTTTTTGTTAGCTTTGGTTCCTGCGGAAGAAAATAGCTGGTATCTTGATATATCTTCATTTCATGCACCGCAAAAGGTTGCATGTCGCCCACAATTTGGTATTCTTCCCCATCATTTATATATTTCATATATTGGTGCAATGTAGATGGGACAATGCCATACCATGAAGTCATGGCTCTGAATGAAGTATCCGCATCGATCACATGAAATTTGGCTTACGTGAGGTCTCCAAATTTAAGAGGAGGACGAATGACGATAGTTTTGTCCCTTCTCATTGAACCCTTGAACCATGACTTTATCTCATCCCGGATGTTGTACATCTAGAGATACCATCTAAGAGTTCTCAAGTTCATAAGATTCACGGAGGCAGGATCAATTAAGATCTGCGGTATCATAATTTCATCACTTTTACTTAAGGAGATTGCTTTGCTGGGTCCGAGCATTAGATCATCTTCTGAAAATGTGACAATTGGAGGCTCTTGAACATGCAAGGTCTCCGTTAGACAACACAACAACAACAACAACAACAACAACAACAAACTTAATCCCACTAGGTGTTATATCTTTTTGGCTCATTATATGTCAAATTCTCATTTAATTAGGTATACTAAGATCATTTTTTACATCTTAAAGTCTTTTAGGTCTACACCTTTTAACAAAAGAAAAATCTAATGCATCTCTCTAATGGTCATAGGACTCTTTATGTGGCCAAATCTAGGCGACTCTCCCTAATCTTATCTACCATGAGCTACTCAACTTTTTCCTCTCATTTTGCATTCTATCTCAGGGTAAAAACTCATCCACTATCCCTCTCGTAAACTTAACTTAGTCTTATGTTTCTCTTTTATTGGCCAACATTGTCACCATAAGTCATGTCTTACCACCATCTTATAAAATTTTCCTAAAACTTTTCCCTCTTTGAGAGCTTCAATTAAGGTGTTAAGATCTTCTAAGAAGTTCTTCATATACACTAAGTTCGAATTTTTCTTAGATGGGATAGAATATTATAGTCAATCTTTTGATGAAGGTTTCTTATTTGAATCCTTAGGGATAACTTTTCATTGATTTCAATTTCTTTCCTTTATCTTTATTTATTGGCTCTTTCTCTGTTGAGATGGCGGTCGACCACTTCTCTGTCTCTTGTTTCATCGAATCTTGATGACTCAGTTCTGACATCATCGCCCTAATAATACTAGAAGATTCAGTCGCTCAACTTTATATTTTTTATATTCTATGATGAACTCGATTTATCTTCATTTGGGAAACGAGTTTTTCTAAGTTTATCGACTTCATGCATCATCAAGCAAGACTTCGAGGAAGTTCTTGACTTCTTCCCCACTTCTTCATTGATCGAAGATTTGTAATAATTCCAAGCATGATAGGTTATCTTCATTGTATGTAATCTTCCATATTATTGATGATCCTTGTGTTATGTTGCGACCATCAATAGTATTAATATTTATACTCTTGTCTTCTTCTTTTTTATTTAATTTATTTTTTTTTTTTAGTTTGGTAGGTTTCTTAGCCTTCCCTTGCGGTATTTGGCTTGTCTTTCATGAGATGAACTAGCCTTCCCATAACTTAGGTTGTCTCAACTCACTCAAGTGGTGATTTCCAGAATACACGGAATGCCTTCCAATTGACATTTTTCTTTTTAGAGGTATGACCCATCTTTCATCATCGGTTTATTTACCTTTATCGTTGCTTGATATCTGGAGATGAGGTGATTACTTTGTGGATTCTTTCTTGGACGCATACAACGTTGATAATATGAATTCTCCATTTCTATATTTCGTTTGAGCCAATCTTTGAATATGTAGCAATCTTCAATAGGATGGGAGCACCGATATGGGCAATAGTTAGGATTATCCACCTCTTGGTCTCTTTCACTTTTGTAGCTTGGAACTGCTTTGAGTCATGTTTATTAGCCACACTTTCCTCTTAAAAGAATACTCTTTGTTGTTTTCTTTTAGGGTTGGGGCCATTGAGTCATTCGCTCCTTTTGTTTGCTTTGGTGGCCTTCACTAGCGACCTCGAGGAATCATTACCTCAAGTATGAGCTTGGGTTGTGGAGTAGGATTGAGCGGCCTTGGTTTTCTTGATAGGTAGCCTTTCTTTTGTCTCTTACTAATCGCTTGTATCCTTCTAATCGTTTCACCTTTCTTTGGGTGAGCTTTTGCTCTTTTGGAATTATCTTCGGCCATCGAGCGTGACAAATTTAATTTCTCAAATTTAGCCACATCAAAGCTCTTGAAATGTGGTAATTGAAGCCATGCAAAGATAAGGATCTTATCATCGATGTTGACCATCAATTGGATTTATGCTCTTTTTCCAATTACTCACATTTCATACTCATATTTCCAAGCGTGTGATATATCAGTTCGACTGTCTTCCTCTTCTTCGAGCGAGATGATTGTTTTCTTGGCTAGGCGGCCTTTTAATGAACATATTTTCAAGTTGAAAAAATCTTGGTCGTTTGACAACTCGACCATTTTGTAATTAGTTAGGATTGTGAATTGGAATAATAATGCATCATTGGTACCACAGGATGCTTTGAATTGGGCTAGATGTTGCTTAGGATTACTATTTTCATCAAATAGATTAAATTTTGCATTGAATATCCCTTTGGGTATGGAATTTGATCATACTCCGCGGGATATGGGCGACCTTTTCTCAATTTTTACGCGCCTATAATGATCTTTTCATTCAAGATAATATCAAGTTGAGAGGTCGCGACTTGGTATAGTTTGTATATTTTGAAGCGGGTTGTCGAGACTCATTTATTTCAATCCTTGCTCAATTTGGACCCTTGAAGCATGTGAGATCAAATTTATTGGAGGATTCTCATGGGCATTACTAGAGGCTTGATGATTATTTGGGGAGAGTGTTGGACCGTGATATTTCTCATTGCATCATTGCATCATCATCATTTCACTCATTTTCATATTCAACTGAGTGATTTTTTTATCTTTGGCTTTCATTTGATGATGAATTTGTCTCTGCACCTCTAACAAAGTGGTTGTATCGGCGAAGGTGGGATTTTTTTCCATTTCTTCTTCTTCTTCTTCTTGTTGTTGTTCCTTTTCTAAAGACTCAGAGGATGCTTCCTCTATTTGAACATTTTGTTGTTCTTGGTTGAGGAGAGAGTACTTGTTGTATGCGCCTATGTTGATATTAAACACCAAACTGTTACCATGTATACTATTTCTTGTAGCATCCTCTTCTTCATCCCCTGGATACAGATTTGGTCGGCGTCTCCAATGGACTTCCAATTCAAGTGTGGAATGGAACTTCTTAGAGGCTTTGATCGAAGTTAACCTCCTCTTGATGGGATGAGTTGATTGATGGCGGGATCCCTGGAGGATTCTCCAAGGTGTCGTTATATTCTTTATCAATGGGGCCCTCTTTTTAGGCTCCCATCATTGATGAGTTGGGGGATCTGCAGAATTTCACACGGATGTCCATGCCTTTACTCTAAACCAATTTCTTTTTGAGGCCTAGGCCTCCATATCTGCTTACCTTTCCACCGGGACCTTTCGGCGGTGGATTCCTGGACGCGTGGTCCAAGTGTCACACCACGATGTTCACCGTGTGGGACATGGATATGTTGGTGTCCTTCCATTTGAGTTACAGGATGAGGTCTCCTTGGAGGAGTCCCCAGCATCCTTGATAACAGACCAGTATCTTCTTTTCATCAATCTCTCTCCTTGGCAACTTGGAGAACCCGATGCAGTCGGATATAGTTCGGGCTTCCTCGAGGAGGGGAACTTGTCTTGTGGGCTCAGAAGGGCTACTTAATCGAGTAAACATTGGTTTAACCCACTTAAGGTTATCAAATCGATTTTGGGTAGAACACTCTTCTTGGTTCCATAATTGGTTGCAGTACTGCATTGAGTGTTGAGACGCAAGACTTCTTTTCTTCTTTGCCTCGCTTGCTTCAGATGAAGAAGCTTTGACATCATGTCTCCCGGGTTGAAGGTTGTGGCGAGGATTGCATTAGTTGAGGGACTAAAGAGCGATAACAACCCTCTTCATGATTGGTTTCCAAGGGCGAGCCTCTCAAGGTGATTGTTTCTTTTGGCGTGACCCTACAAGGGGTCACAATTTATGAGCCTTTTAAGAGATTGTTGCACATGGCGTGGAAGTTTGTACCGACAGGCATCAACTTGCTCATTCAAGATGGTATTTGCCACTACCAGATATAGCTTGCTTCACATTGATGACGGCGTTGGCCAAGCGGATGTTACGCCATAGAGTGACGTGGTTACGTAATGCCATTCAGGTTTAAAGGTAAAATTAGCAATTAAAAATATACTATCACATTGCTTCCAAAAATATGGGTACAATAAGACAAAATGTACTAAGCATATGCCCATGTCCTCTGTCCACGTGGTTTGTCGTAAAATGACACCATAAATGGCTGATTAGAGTTCTGGTGGTTTTACCACAAATGACATCACTAAATTACGGTCATGGCCACAGCTCGTATGTTCCTTAACGACTTTGCACTTTGAGCTGTGAATTATAGAACACATTTGGTTGGGTAAAAAGTCCTCTGTTAGCTAATGTTGACTTATATTTGTCTCTTTTGATAAACTCCACCCTAGGTCTACAAGGACACCTTGGACGACGTAACTCATGTGTTGTTGACAAGGATCATTCAATCAGGTTGGGTCGTACCCTCAGCTCAGCGGACAACTGCGACAACCCGGATGAACATGGGATCGATGGGGCGTGTCATCGTTCCCAACCAAAAAGCTTTAAATGAAATAATAAATTTCATAATTTTTCAAAACTCCTTATTATACACTGTTATTTAATGATTCATTTGACACCTTAGTGAGGGGTAATTACATGAGTATTGAGAGGGTAATTATTGCTTTAGGGAAGGAACCAGATCTAAAGTCCTCACAAAATGAGGCGTGACATCTCTAGTAGTGTCTATCTATTAGATTAATTTACACACTTAAATCACTCTTTTCATCAAGAGGTGATGGTAGTAAATTTTCGGATCCCACAATCATAAACCAAGGATTATTTTTCTAATACCAACTTGATCAATAACATGTGTCTTATCTATTTGATATAGCACAATAAGAGATTATAATGAATGAAAATAATAATAATAATGAATTTCTGTTATATATATATATATATATAATTTTAAATATTATTTATTTAAATAATTAAAATTTATGTTCATGAGTGGATTTAAGGTGGGTCCATGGGGTAGGTGCCCCTTAAAAAAAAATTAAAACTTCATTGTTTTCTAAATTTTAAGAAGCAATATTTTTTTAAAAGAAACAATTTTTTTTTAAAAATAGAATATGTTTAACTAGTTATAGTCTGTTCAATTGCACTATTATCTTAAGTTTTTAAATTTTTAAATTTTTTAAAAAAAATCATTTTTTTGTAAAAATAAATTTATATATTTTCTATGTATTTATTTGAAATGATTTAGAAACTTTAAGTATATTTATATTTTTAATTGTTAAATATAATTAAATTTTAAAAGATTTATAATTGATGACAACTTTTGTTGAGAGAAAAAAATTTATTTCTGCTAAAAGAAATTTGTCACTTTCTTATTATTAAATTTTTATGATAAAATTTATGTCATTTAAAAACATATAAATTTATTAAAATGAAGTTTATCATAAGTGCATATGAATATATATATGAAAATAGGTGAGTTATAAATTTGAAAATGCAATTATATTTATGTATTGGTTAGAAGACACTGGCATTTAGGGCTGCAAACGAATCAAGTCGAGCCGAGCGGAGGCTTTTTCAAGTTCAAGCTCATTTGTCATTATTGAGCTCGAGCTCGGCTCGAGCTCGATTCAAGCTTTTAAGATGGTGTTCAAGCTCGAGCTTGTTTACAAAAATTATGTTTGAACTCAGTTCAGATTAGGTTTATCGAGCTTATTAACAAACAACTAGTTTAATGAAATAAACGAGCTTTAATCGAGTCTTAATGAAGCCTTAATTGAACTTTATATAGTATTATTAATAATCTTATATAGTATCGTTTATTAATAAGCTTAATGGCCTTAATTGGAATCAAACCATTATCAATTAACGAGCTTAGGTAGTACGTAAATGATACTGTTCATGAATATAAATAAATTGAATAACAACTTGTTCAAATTTGTTCATTTAATAATCGAGTATTTATAAAATATTCAAATTTATTCGATTAATTAAATAAATGAATATATATAAGTTATAATTCAACTAAATCATAAATAGCTTGTTGAACGCGCAGACCTACTGGCATTGTTTTTTTACGTGATATGTAACGAAATATTCTTAAAAAAATTGGTGGCATGTGACTAAACAAAACATCGGTTTGGTAATTAATCGCATGAGGCTGAGGCTGCGTTTTTTCGTGTCAATGCAATCTTCCCATTCCTAACTATGGCGATCACGTCTCTACGGCGGCTGCCCTTCAGGCTGTCACGATGTTCTTCTCCATTTGTTTCCAAAGTTCTCCATCTGTCTTCCGCAGCCTCAAGCGCTAATGCTTCCGATCGCATTGCGGCGCTCTTTCCCGTCGCGGGCCGCCACCAAGTCCTAGACAAGCATGATCAAAACGAGATGCGGCGCCATTTCACGCTTAGCCATAGAATCCAAGGTATTCTGGTTGCCATCCTCCCCCATGAGATGACGCAGGTGGTATCGCCCTAGGGTTAGGATTCTGAATGTTCTTATGTTTAATTTGCAAGTTTTCTTTACAGTTGTAGTTCCTAATTCGTGTTCTTACCGTGCTTTTTTGGTGTGGAGGCGTTCGGATTTCCCCAATATCTCCCTTTGAAGAAATGACAACAATTTTTCAAGCTTATGTTTTATTATAGTTTATGCAGCGATGACATCTGATAGTGCGAATTGAATCAGTCGATACATGAACAGCAATAATGATTTTAGCGTGAGGAATGAGAAAATGGAAGGAAATTTCCCAATCACGTAGAAGAACTAAAAAAATTATATAAAAAACAGAAAATATAAGCCTAGCTCATTCATAATGATTGTAAGATATAGTCTGAGAAATAGAAGCATGCTAGTCAAGTCTTTTTATCATGTTGAACCTTGTAGATTATAAATAGCACAATGTGAAAACGGTGAGTGTTATTTTGGTTAAATAAAACGGTTGCAGCCTAAATGAACAATTCTTTGCAAAAAATGCATGTAAACATTATAATAATAGGCATATGAGTAGTAATCAATTTGATTAGAATTTGTTTAGTTGTAGAGATAGGTAGGTTGCTTACCTAATGGTTAGCGTACTTTAAATGATGAATTGATGGCCATAGAAGAGATGCCTGCTCAGAATGAACAGACACTTGCATTAGACAAATGTTAATGCTCTTTTACAATGTTGGCATCTTATTATCTTTACATTAAATGATTCTTTCTTTGTTAAAGGTAATATTAAATGTGTTTTCCTCTCCAAAAGGAGTTCATAATTATGTTTTGGAAGTTAAGAATTCTCCAAACAGACCAAAAAAAGCTTGTGAAGAGCCCTCAAATAATACTTGAGATAAACAATTAAGTTAAGAACAAAGGAGTCGTAGACTTTCCAAATTGAAAAAAACAAAGCTCGTAAAGAAATACTTCATAACAATTGCTCTAGAATAAGCCCAAGAAAGATTAAATCATCTTAATTTTTTTGCTCCAATACCAGCAAATCACTTAATTGATAAGGAAACCAAGAAGCAACACATTGAAAATCTGTAGTAAGGACCAAATTCTATCAAGATCACATAAACAAAGCAGTTAACCTATAGCATGCTAAGTCTGGAGATGAAAGTAATAAGGGCAATTTTTCAACATACACCAGATTTTGAACAGCAATCCAAACATCGAATAATACATCCAAAAGAGCCCAAACAACAATCCATTAATTCCAGCACAGCAAATGAAACTAAAGGTCCCGAAATGAAACTTGAAGATGGGAAAAGTGGATCCAAAGTAGCAGTTTCCAAGAACATAGGGATTTGGGCTAGCCGTGTTCTGACTTTGAACCTATCTAGGGCTGATGAGTTTGGGAAAGGTGTATAGGGTAGCAGAGGTAAGCTAAAAGCGAGGATGGAAGCACTCATTTTAGCATCCATGTGTTGAAAGTAACATTAACCATTTGAAACACAATGGAAACAATAGTTGGAAAAAAGTGGCATCTACATAGTCCACATGAATACTAAAAAGAGGAAACTAGAATTGGAATCCATCATCAATTTAGGAAATTTGAGGCTCAAAACTTTTTTTGAGTAGGAACCAATGCTGAAATGGTGCAGTAACAAAAGCCATGTAGCCATCATCTGATACCAAATTGAGACAATAAACCTAACAACTCCAAACACCAATAAAAAGTGCGTAGATCATTAAAAGAAACACCACCACCAACATCCTAAAAATTTTGAGAGAACTTAATAGCTAACAGTAATAGTAGAAAACTTTTGCACATGTTGATGGCAGAATAATTTTGTACATGCTAGTTCTTATCTTAAGCTTATTGTGTGATAGAAATACCACTTAGACTTAAGGAAAAATTTAATAAGATTGTGGAGAGACTTGCAATGTTTTATGATTCAGAATGTTGGTCAATAAAAGAGAAACATAAATTTAAGTGTTGTAGAGATGAAGATGCTTAGGTGGATGAGTGGCTTTACACTTAAATACAAAATGCGAAATGAATACATACGTGAAAAGGTTGGAGTAGCTCTAGTGGCAGATAAGATTAAAGAGAGTTGCCTTCACATAAAACATCAGCTGTCTGATGACCGAATTAGGAGAGTAGCGTATTGGATTCAACCTATGTTATGAAAGGTAGAGGTAGATCTAAAAAATTGTTTGGGAAATATGTAAAATGACCTTATTTTGTTAGGATTAAATGGGAATTTGACACTTAATATGCCTCAATAGAGAATAATTAATAGGACATAATGGAGAAGAAATATTCATGTAGTTGACCCCACATAGTGGGATAAAGACTTATTATTGTTGTTATTGTTGTAGTTCTTGTCTCATCCCAACCATTCCTTCTATATGGCTAGATCATAATCATTCAGTTAAAACAAACTTTGCTCAAAGCAGTTACAAAATACCTTTACACTTGCACAAATTCTACTTCTTTATGCATATGAAGAATGGAATAATTACTTCTCTCTCTCTCTCTCTCTTTCTCTCTCTTTATATATATATATATATATATATATGTATATTTGTGTGTTTGTGACTTAGTGTCTTTATTTAATGAATCTAATATTACTGCATTCATGCCTTGTTATTGCTTATCATTGTGCCCACATTAACTTTTTTTTATTTTATTAAATATTATGAGTAATTGGTTTCCAGTTTTAGCTGAAAAAAATGTAGACCTGAATTCTTGCAGGTTGCCATCTACCATTCATGGCAAGCTTTAAACGTGGTTTTAGTGCAGCTGCCGCAAGCCATTTGCATGTTATAACAGATCCAAATAAAAGCTGTTTTCAAGGATTTAATGGCTCTGAATTGGACTGAGATCCCTGATTCCGTTGTCAATGAAACAAAGAAGGCGTTGTCTAAGACTACTGATGATGTGGCTGGGAAGGAGGCCATGGCAAATGTCTTCCTGCAGCTGAAGCTTCTGTTGAGTTTGGCAGAGTATCTCTCAGGATGGCTCTTGATGATCTTGGTGGATTAACTGGTGAGGTGTGTTCATTTTTATTGCTCCAACTTTCTTTGTATTGTAGACAGAAGCTGTGGTATTAGGTGACTTGTCATCTTAGTATTTTGATTGGATTTATTTCCAGAATGTTGGGAATCTTCCTGATGGCTTAGATGATGCCATAGAAGTGGCATATAGACGTTATGTGACTTATCTTGATTCCTTTGGTCCTGAGGAGGTTTACCTACGGAAAAAAGTTGAAATTGAGCTGGGAACAAAAATGATACACATAAAGATGAGGTGCAGTGGTATTGGTTCTGAGTGGGGCAAGGTAAATCAATTTAAGCATATTTGGTAGTTTCTTAAGCTTTCACTGCCAAGAATCTTATTTCTTTGAAAGTTACCTGCGAGTTTTATTCCCATTTGCTGTTGAATATACATTTCCTGACCTCTTATTATGATCACTTTTGTTTTAATACTGTAGTAAGCATTAGAATAGCGGACATAAGGACTCCATATACTTTGAAAGCCATGTTTCATGGACTATTTAAGTTTTTGTTAACCGTGTTAGTTCATGCCATCTCTATTAAAATATCAGTGTTATCTTGAACTATCTTTAATTGCTATGCTTTTTCCTGCATAAGCAGCCAAAAAACCTTTCTCAATTTAAAAAAAAGTATTTTCCCATATATTGTATTCACTATTATTGATCAATGATTTGTAAATTTGATTCTGGATCCTTATCTTCAATTCTCATCTCTCTACCCGCTCTCTTTAATATATAGATGGAGTGTAGAGTTGGCTACAAGAACATCCGCTTTAACTTGACTAGAGCATATATTTATCTCTCTACCTCAGATTTGGCTGCATTTATAATCTTACGTTGGATAGCATATTTAGTTGTTACATTTTTGAAAGAATATTCTTCTATATGTACCATAAGTTGAACAATCAAATTTTGAGTAAAAGCCATTGGACATGATTCTATAACATTGAAATGCTTAGAAAAATATTTTCCCTTTCATATGCATGTCAATACCAAAGCAAGAATTATGATTAGTATGTTATTTTATTTATTGTTTGAGCACTGAATGTAATGCTAATTGAAAATCTAACCAATTGATTCTTTTAAAAACTATCTAACTTCAATGCTTCTTTTGGACTACTGAAAAAGTTTTACTGGTTATACTGTTAAGTCACCTCTTTCAAAATGTTTATTCTTTGGAAACTTTAAATAATCAGAGGTAGCATAAGAGTAATTTACCATGTAACTCTTCTGACAATGCAGCTCATGATCAATGTATTGATTTTAACTGATACATTTACTTACATTGATGTTAAATCTTCTTCCATTGAACCTGTGATGTTTTCTTTTCATTTATTAGTTTAACAGTGGTCCATAAGATATAGGGGTTCTTTCATGCATGTTCATCTTCTATAATTTCATTAACCCTTACCTTAGATGTTATAATGTACTCCGTCATGTGAACTTTTGGCTTTCATTTTCTTCTTTTTGTTGAAGTCATTATAATTTTACTGTTAACATAGTCATGTGATGGCTCTTATGACTTTTTTTGTGGGAGTTGGTACGGGTGTGCAAAGGCTTTGGGGTGGGCCTAAAACTTCATTTTTGTGGTTAGAAACCATTTCAACCAGATTGTTGATTCTAACATATGAATTTAAAATGTGTTTTTTTTATATGAAAAATAGAAAATCACTCCCTTTAATACTATGTTTGACGTTCAAGTTAAACGTGATACATAATAGTAGAATCATAGTTTTTATTGTTGCATGTGATTTCTAATTTAGATATGACAAATCATAGTTCTCGTAATTAGTGTTGCAAAATTTGTCTGTTATATGTGCCTAAAACTTGTTCAAAGTTTTTGCTAAGTTGCTCCGTGCCCAGAAAGCTTCAAATATTTTTTGAAATTTTAAACATCTGAAACCAATGGTACAGTGTTTGAGTTCAAGTGGTTCAAATGCTTGATAGGTTCTTTGATACAACATGTACCCTCCCATGCCAAAAAAAAAAAAAGGGTAGCATAACCATTGTATTGTAACTTTGCTAATTTCCTACTGGATACTCGTATAACCTATTTAATATAGTATTAATTTTTGTTCGCCAAAATAGTAATTGATTTTACTATGCACACAATTTATTCTCCACAGCAGAATGTAAGCTCTTACTATTGCACTCATTTATATAGACTCAATTAAAATTCAATGGACATGCAAACTTACATCTACTCCAGATGCAGCATTTGTATGATACAAGAGCGAGTATATGGCCATGAAATTGAAGTCATATAAACTAAAGAATACTATGATTCCAAGGATAATTTATTTACTAAAAAAATTACTTTGTCTATGAAATCAATTTTAATCACAACATGCAAGTCTAATAGTAAGTTGATATTTTAGTAATCAAGGGTTTTATAATCCCTAATAGCTGCATAACAGAAAGAGATATTTATGTTACTCATAACAATACCACTTTCAATGAATGATAGCAAGATAACTAGAACAATTACGTATTTGTGTATTGTAATCAATAGATGATGATGCCAATAATCATCGTGAAATTTGACTTTATATGCTCTTTAATGTTTAACATAGGATAAATATATTCGCTATTTTATTTCTTAACGAAACATACCTGAAAGTCAATTTCAAACCAAAAATTCTTACTTTTGATTGTGGAGTATTCATTTAAGGTAGTCATTACTAATATTGATTCAAAAAAGAGTCGAATAAGCATTGAATAAAGTTTGAATAAGATGAGGATTATATTCTAAAAAAATTTAAAATGTGTTTGATTTGTGCTTAAAATCATATTCAAACCCTCATCCAAAGATAGGTTCAAATCCTCATTCGGAAATAAGTTTTAACAGAGTTGTAATAAGGTCAAATATGGCTCTAAAAGGTTCTTCTAGTGTTGAAAAATGTTGTACAAGGCTTAAACAAGGTTTGAATAGCCTAGCCCAGCATCTTATTCGATTATAGCAGATATAACATAACATATACAAATGTAATAAAGAGTCCATTAATAGTTATAACAATAAAAATGATAAGCATGGCATCTTTACATAACCATTCAAGGGCATTACTTTTAAAATTGTACTTGATCCAAGTAGTTACAATATTCTTAGAATATCAAAGAGCTTAACACATCTAATTATTGCTAAAGTTTTGTCACACAATGATTGAACAAGTTTCAAATTTTTTAAACATAGTTTGGATAATGTTCGATCAAGATTTGAATTGTGTTTGAAGATAGTTCAAATTTGTTCAATTTAAATGCAGACACAATAGATTATAATCCAATAGCTATACCACATCACAATGAGAAGCATTGCATCATTAGAAAATTTTTATAAAATCATAGTCACAATCATTACATTAAATCAAAGTAGTTTTAAGGTCAGTATAATCTCAATATATATCATAGATTGAACAAATTTTTTGATGCAATTGAATACAATCACAACATTTATGACACAACATAATTGAATTGTTCGTTCTATTATTGAGGTGAGTGTTCAAGTACTTAAACCTATTGAAGTTAGTCTCTTTTTAAATCTTATTGCATCTAAATCTAGAAAAAACATGGTTAGTAACTGCAGTCCAATAACATGATTTTGATTTCAAACAATCAATGATAAAGCCATAATATAGTTAAAATGAGAAAAGAATCAATGATAAAATTAAGCAAGGCCATGGAAGTTGTGTACATTCATGTAGTAGGTGTTGGCTATTGCTAAATAGAAGACTTTGGATGGATTGACTGCAAGCTCGATGGAGGATATTGCAAGGCCAAGGAAGTTGCATTGATCATCCAAGAAGACACTTTTAGAAAAGGCAACATAAAATTGATGGTTGAGGGTGTTTTAATTCGGATGCCGGGTGGACACCATGCAGATCTTAGGGGTTACTTATTAAAATAATCGGGTACGACATCAATGTATGATATATTATCCCAAAAGATAGAAACATCACCCTATAATGAATCTAATCTTTTAATAAGGCCTCCTAAGACTGATAGGTCTTCGTATGTATCAGAGATTTTTCCCTACTTTACATGAAAAAAAAAATAGGGTTTATTTTATGCCGGGTTCTTTAGTTTTCTATGGAAGCAAGCTTTCATAGTTAATTACATCCTACGAAATTTGATTTTCTAAGAATACTAAAGATAGTCAATCATATATCCAAAGATTTCAAGGCTAGACTATCAAAGGATTGTATATCTTTGAAAAATCGAGTGAGAATGTTCAATTGGAAAGACTTATTTTGGATTCCAAAGATAAGTAAGTATTCATGATACTAGAAGCAGATCACTCCAATCTATCATATGGTGATGTTTTATATGTTTGAAAGAGAAGATTTGTTTTGATTTGAGTTGAAATTTTATTAAAATGCTAAGACTTACAATCCATCAACACAAGATTGTGGAAATGCCTAAGAGGTATGGATTTATGCTTGTTGCCCGAAGGAAACAAATAATCTCGGATCCTAAATCTAGAGAGCTTTAGCACAAGCTAGAAGCACGACCTAAATCTAAATGGGAGGGGGGACATAAGGGTTTACCTCTACAAGAGACGATAAACTCGTCCTCGGACTTATAACCGCTTGGAGTGACCGCCATTAACATCTCCTATAATTCAAAATCATGGCCTTTATGTAATTGCAGAGGCTTGTATATTTCATTTGGAAAGAGAGACTAAACTCACTCACTTTAAGAAATTAGATCATGATTGGTAAATCATGACTTAAGCTAAATATAAAATTTATAAATTTTATATCATTTTGACACATTCATTTGGACAAAGGCTTGGGATAATTATAGCTAAATACATGATGAAATTTGATTATTGGTTAAATCCGGATGAAGTGTTCTCCATTACAAGGGATGCCCTCACAGGTCAAGCATTCTCCTATCATGGCAAGAGTGGAGACCCTCCTTATTCATGAGCGAGACAATATGACATGCAATGTTAGACATACATCATTCAGCTAAGAGGTTTTAAATTTTTTAATTGTCTTGATTTACAATCTAGACTTTATAGTGAGGTTATGAATTGATTTAAAATTTAGTTATCGCTATTAATTATGGTAGAAAAATTTTTTTTTCTAAAAGCTCATCCCACACACATTCAATCATTAATCTTAAGAAACTATGAAGAAGATGTAATTTCTATCATAATATAACATAACAAGCAAGCATGTATAGTTAAAGAACAAAAGGTCGATGCAATCAACACCCAGAGAAAATTTGGTAGTAGCATATAACTGGATTATAAAAAAAATATTATAATTGAAATTGATAGATGTTGTTGGGGTCTTCATTCTTTGCTTTTTCTTAATTTATCCTTTGATTTAATTTGCTTTAAGGCTTCTGGTCTCCCAAGATTTTGTCTTCTAACTCGCTCATCTTAAACCTCATAGACTAATCCTTTCTAAAATTACATATTTATGGAAAAGTAAATCTAATTACATCAGTGATAAAGATTGTAGTCAAACATACATACATTAAAGTTATATTATATAATTTGGATTTAGCACCACACATGAATGGTCATCTCACTCTAATCATTATTATGCTTGGGCATGAGTAACGTAGAAGCATTTACTTTTATTTTAGTAGCCTCATTTAGCATAATTCCTATGAAAATAACATTACTAACAACGTAACATCTTAATGATATAACCTAACATCCAAGTCAAAAAATATTCATCATCAAATAAAATACAACATCATAACACATATACCGTCTAACATAAAGTTTTGGGTGATGACTTAACATTCTAAAATGCGCTAGACTTATGGTATGTCTTAAATGAAAATAATAATTATCTAAGTTTTGAATTGTTTAAGTTAAACATGAGGGTGGTTTTATTTGCAGTTACTTAGAGAATTAGTGGATTTTAATTAGTATTTTCTTTTCTTTCATTAAGCATTGTAAAGAGAAGAAGAGGCTTAACCTCTTTTGTCCCTACCTTAAGTTATTTTCTAAAGCATATTGTTATGACTTGATTTTTTTTTTAATGAATGGTTCCTTAGATAGTTTGGCCACATAAAGCGTTGGCCGTTCGATGACCTGGTTAGGAGAGTAGATGCATTAGATTTGCCTTATGTTAAAAAAGGTAGAGGTAGATCTAAAAGACTTGGTTAAAATGTATAAAAATGACCTTAGTATACTTGAATTAAATGAGAATTTGATACATAATAGACACAATGGAGATGAAGGATTCATGTAAAATAACTTAATGTTGTTGTTGTTGAATGGTTTATTATTGAATATTTTTATTAATCCTATTTAACATGAAAGACATCTTAAGATTAATGAGGTTGAATCATCATATATATAATGTTGTACCATTCATTTTCATCATTAATAATATGTATATGATTTTATACTTATAATACCTATACATATAATATATTTTGACACACTTAGATGATTATGAATGCATGTATTTTTGGTAGAAAGAGAGATTTTTATTTCTTAGCTAAGTACACACACATGTATTGAAGTTTTAAATAAGTATGTGCCGTTGTTTAAACCAGGGAAGTGAGATAATCTAAGATCTCCTTTGGGCTACTTAAAGCCTCGTATTCTCGACATATCCATGCTATATACTTGTTATCTTAAATACATATGAATGTATACACAACTATGAGAATGAAAATCATGCAAAAGATTATATATTTGTGAATTATTTACACATGTAAAGTAAGATTATATCCAAATTATAGTACAAGTACACATATGAATGAAATTAAAAGTGCGTGCCTTTGTTAATCAGGGAAGTGAGGCAATCTAAGAGTTTCATGGGGCTACGTAAAGCCTCATTCTCAGATGTTCAGACTATATACTTATTATCATTCAAACATATGTAAACTCATACATGAATCATAATGATAGAATAATATTTTGACATGTTTAAGCTATAAGCATATGTGAAGCCCATATAATATTCATAGCTAATATCAATTTAACTTTTCATTTGTAATTTTGAAAATAGTTTTAGAATTTATTAGTGATAATAACCACACTTATAATATGATTGATTCAACACATACAACTTTACATAAATATATTCATTTGATTGTTTGATTTGAAAAACATGAATACATGATATAAATGACATACAAATTTATAATGTTTGAAAAGGAATAATTGAACACTTTCACATAATTCATTCAACTACATTAATTCTTAAGGACAATCAAGTTGAATAAGATCATTTAAGAAAAACTAAAGCTTCTTATGGAGGTTTGATTTTGGATTTGAATTATTAAACTCAAAGAGGAGAAATAATATTTGTTGTTTTTACCACATCTCATGTTGATGATTTAATATGTTTAATGAGAAATAATTAAGTGAGTTTTATGAATTAATTAAGTTTGAATCATTAAGCAATTCATTTAATTACTTTTTTCTATGCTTGTTGATTTTTTTATAATTAGTTATGATTTTTCAAAGTTCAGAACAATTAAACACTTGTTAAAGTCTAATTAATCCCTAATCTCGTCGGCGTCATGCGGGAGTTGACGTGCGGTGATTTACACACGGCGCCGTGGAATTGACCACTTAAACTATCCGATGTGGTGTGCTGAGTTAGCCGCGGGGACGGTTATCTCGCCGTCCGATCTTCGATCGGATGATCGAGATTAATCACGGTTCCTAATGGATTAAATCTAACAGATTAATCACAACCGTCCGTTCTAATCATGCGGCGGGTGATCCTTCGTCCCCCGAGCACCGGAAGACGGACACCATCCGCCCTCCACCGCTCGATCCAAGCTCACCGGAGCTCGTGAGGCGTCGAGATTGACTCCAAAAGATTCAAGGAAGAGATCTAAAGAGATCCTACGATAGAAATTGCACGAAAATGCAAAACACTTCACAAAAGATCAACTCCTATTTGATTTTCTGCGGTTTACCGAATTTTATCTTGTTGGAGCTCAAGACTGACGGTCCAACGACTAAGGTAGCTTCGTCTTGAAAAGACAAAGCTCTATTGAGAAGCTCGCAAGTTGCCTCCCCGCCAGTGGTTTTATGGACCAAACGCTGAGTTGGTCTAGGAGTGGTCTCCGGTGCTCGAATCGATCGGGAATTGATTCATTTCACCTCGCCGGAGCTTGAGGAAGGTGTGAGAGAAGTTAATTTGGATTTGGTGGAGTTTAGGTGAGGTTGGACGGAGAGGGGCTTTGTTTCGCTCGGGTTCGGTCTCGTCGGTGATGAGAAGCTCAAGGGAGGTCGAAAAAGCTCTGGGGATGCTCGCTCAACTCATTGAAGCTCTCAGTGTCATTTAAATTCGATGGGGCGGAGTATACCCTCCTCCCCGATTGATCCAATGGCTAGGATCAATCGACTTTTGGCAGGGCTGTGAAAGTATGGCGGAGATGTTGAGGTGGATGCTCTTGAATGGCTGGAGGAAGGGAGTGGGCTGGTCATGTGTGTACTCTCTCCTCCAAGTGTTCCAATGAGATGGCTTGGGTTATCTCACCTCGACTTAAGCCATGACTGACCCAGTCACCTTTGGGTCAAGTTAGCCATTGGTCTAAGTGTCTAAAATGAGTTTTAGGGTGGCTGCCAAGAGTAGGAGAGTGGGTTTGACCATCCAAATGGAGATTTTGTCTCATTTGGAAGGTTTACCCAATGGGTTTTGGCTTAATTCGGGTCAAGGTGGGTTGAGTTTGATTTGGGCTGACCCATTGTGACCATGAAACTAAAAAAGAGAAAATAGATAAGAAAGGCGATAGTTTTTGCCGGATGGGTTATGCCAAGTTTGGTTGGGTTTGTGCTTGGTTTGAATGAGTTTGGCTCAATTTAACCCATATAGGTTAAATTGGGTCAAATTGAGTTAGGTTGATCAATTGGTTAAATTGGGTCAAACCAATGGTTCAAATGTGTTAAAATGATGATTTTGGATGTTTTGGCTCAATTGATTTAGTTTAATTTGAAGTGAATTTGAATTTGGCTCATATGGGTTCAAATGGGTCAAATGAATTAAGTTGATCAATCTGGTTAAATTAGTCAAATTGGCTTGGGTGGAAGGTTGGTTTAAGTTCAAATGATGATTTGGAGATGATTGTAGGTGTTGATTTGAATTAATTTGGATTTTGGAATGATTTAGATCAATTTGACCCTTTAGGTCAATTTAGGCTAAATGGATCAATTGGGTTGGTTTGATCAAATTGGATTTAATTGAAGGTTACCAATCAATTTGTGATGGATTTTTATTGGTTTCAATCAATTTGATTTAGGATTTGATTTGACATAATTTAGCTCTTTAGGACAAATTGGGTCAACCTAGGTCAAGAGCTTAAGTTGGCTTGATTGATGATTGATGTTCAAGGATTTAAGGATTTATGGTTGATTGAAGACTTTGGTTTCAATCAATTGGGATTTGGAATGAAGTTTGGTTCAATTTGGTTCATATAAGCTAATTGGGTCAACTTAGGTCAAGTGATCAAATTAACTTGGTTTGACCCAATTGATTGCAATTGGACAATCAAGGGTGATCAACAATTATAGAGAGAGATTGGATGGTTTAATCCAATTTGGATTGATTGAAGTTTGATCAAATGAGTCCTTTAGGCTACCCAAACCAATCAATTTGAGTTGATTGAATTGAAAGTTGAATTGATGATGATTGAAATTGAATTGATTAAATTGATTTGGATTTAATTAGATTTTGACTTAAGTAGACCCTTTAGGTCAAATGGGCTAAGAGTTGATTGAATTGATTTGGTTGGATTTGCTTGATTATAGCTATTGGAAGGGTTTGAAATGATGTATTGAATAGTTGGAGTGCTTTTGTGAAATCAATTGGGTTTGGTATAATTGAAGGAGCTTTGGGTTGAGTCCATAGGATTGGATCATGGGGTTAAGTTGGGTTTGGGTTTAAATCATTTTGGCTCGGAGCTTGGATATGAAATGGGATTCAATTGGGCTTGATTTGAATAATTAGAGGTTGGATTTGTATGGGTGGATAGGTATGGGTCTTAGTCTAGGCTATAGGATAGACAGATCTCCTTAGTCTTAAGGTATAGCCTAAACCTATGGCATACCTTCCTAAGTCTCTAGGCTTGGGTTTAGTATTGCCTTAATCACTAGAAGTGTTCTATGACTAGAGAAATCCTAGTGCTTAGAAGACTCCTAAGTCTAAGGAAGGATGAGTCAATCCTCACTCTAAAAGTGAGGTCAACAACCAATAAAACATCTTAAAGAGGATATAAAAGTAAATCAATAATATGATTGTAAATTAGAATGTTGTCGAAACAATCGATGAAATTTTTTTTAATGAAAGGCTGCATAAAAGCGCTCGGGGGTATTGGAAAAACTAAATGGTATACCGATCCATTCGTACATATTCTCTTGAGTTTTGAAAGTGGTCTTCTAATCATCATTGGGGTGAATTTGAATTTGTTGGTAGCCACTCTACAAATCAGGCTAGCTAAATTCATAGCACCATTGAGTTAATCATGTATGACATTAGGATACAAAATTGGGAAGCAATATTGCTCAAAGCTAACCTAGGATAGAAGATTAGGAACTACTCCAGAATTGCGAGGTAGAGGGTTCTTAGTTGGCAATGAAGTAACTTTTTCCATTAAACAAGGTGTAGGCATTTGCTTGATTTTCATGAGTAGTTTTACATCAGATTGCTATGGTTGATTAAAAAGAAGATGACAAGCTTCTATTAGAACAATGTTACGAGTGATTTCATCTTTGTATGTGGAATTAATAGAGAATAGAACTACATCTAAAACTATTAGTTTAGCTCAAAAATTGAATCAAATATATTGACTTGATCCATGAGCTGAAGGTTTGAACGAATTTTTTTTTGAGCCGATCTCAAGCTAGTCGTAGATCGGATTAGACCAGCTCGAGATCATATCAAATTTTTTTTATTAAAAATACTTTATACATATATATATATATATATATATATATATATATATATATATATATATATATATAGTATTTGTAAGTTGTAATTATAAAATTATATCTAAATATAAGTTATTGAGTTGTAGCTTGTAAGTTTGTAATTTTTTAAAATAAATGTAATATATTTATAAGTATAAGCGTTATCTATTTGAAAATCATATTTCTTTTATTTTATGCACTCAATTCATTTTTTTTATAATTTTTTAATAATTATTTTTAAATAAATTCATGCTAGCTCGATTAAAATGAGCTAACTTTATTCGATTTTGAACCAAAATAAGATGATAATAGTTGACTAGAAATCAAAACGAGCTAGCTCAAATTAGATTAGAAAATGAGCGAGTGGCTTGATGATACCCTTTGATTAGCCACAAGCTGATCTTTAGCAGACCTTAGATTGATTCAAAATTGGCTCATTAACAAGTCTAACTACATCACGCAGAGAGACCATTACGCTAATGCTTTGGTTGAGCCAGGAGAATTTGTATGGTTTAGGATGTGCCTCAGTGGGAAAGCCTAATTTATGGATGGAAGATTAGAATTAAGCTGCTGCCTGAACAACATAAAACTACACACTTTCCCAACTATGTTGCATGTTGAGTGAAACAGGGACTTGTGTTGGTTGTGATCATTTGTTAGGCAGGGTTGAAAAGATTTGATGAATCATTAATTTTGAACTGACATCACTTTCTATAAGTTGCTCTGAGAGTTGATAAATGGTATCATCCTAATGAAATGCAGCCTCAGGTATGTCATCTCATGCAAAAAACCTTACGATTTGGGTTTGGAAAGTCTGCAAACCAATGTCCTAGTCGCTCACACTTGAAGCTTTTGAAGGTGGCAGAGAGACTACTCAGTCCAATAACAGTGGCAGTAGTATTTGCTGATGGTGAGCCAAAATTGAGGGAGTGGGGGCATTGTTAAGGAGTTCATAAGGAAAAAGCAGTGGAATGATGAATTATCATTCCATCTGTAAAGCCCGTTGATGTTCTTCTGCAATGGTAAATGGATTAAGCATCTTAAGAACATCATAGAATAGTAACTAAGGACCACCAATGTATCTTGAATCAAGTTATATTGATGTTTCTAGAATATCCATGAGAGTTAAGAAATTGTAAATATCAGAGGTGTATTTGACTTACCTGCACAGATATGATTTGCTTTCAACTGTTGCAACCTAGCTTGGCACTATCCTAGAGCCAAGTAGTGATTAGAGATGCATGATGATTGTCAGGATCTTATTTGAATTCAAGAATTTCATCGACCACATGTATCCAATCAAGAAACTCGTCTCCTTAATTCCAGATGAAATTTATGAACTGATGACCACTATGGGAAGGCGAAGCCGGCGGTGCAAATGAATTTTGCCCTCCATCATTGCCAATGTTCACCTCATCTTGTATAGGATGATGATGTTGTTGTTGTAGAGCAGCCAATTGTTCGGCCAGATTTGACTAGTTGCTACAATTGAACAAGATCATCACATTGCAAGACCTCATCAAGTGGTTATCTCTAATTAACATGGTGGGGCATACTGCATGATCCAATGGATCTCATACGAACAGTTGTAAACTCTTCTTATTTAAAGATAGAACACAGTTGTAAAAATGGAAGTATAATCTATGAAGAAATACTAGGAAGATTACAAACCATCTACTTGAAACCCCAAACAGAGCAAACTTTGTTTCTCTCTGTCACCACCGAACATACAAGGATACTTTCCAAAACTCCCAACTAAAAACTCCACCATGGCCTATAAAAAGCTTATATAAGATGAAAGACCAAAAGGAAAATGAACTACTTACAAAATGTCATTTACATCAGTTGCCAATTATATGCTCGACATCATCTCTTGTACTATGGCTCCCTCTTATATTTTTACTAACTCATGCAAATGTCTGAGTCGCTTGATTGTACCATTTTTTTTGACTTTGTTCTGCAATAATGTCTTCTTTTGAGCTTGCCAAAATTATTGAGGCACTGCTTATGCTTTTTTTGTTGAATTAACAATAGGTGCCTCTTCAAGTTCCTTTTCTAGTTATGGAGGCATCTTCACTTACGGTAGCTCTTAACCATTTGTTCTTTTGAAAGACATTTATCTTCTTTTGGATGTCTTTGGGTTGTTGAATGTACATCGTTGTGCAATTGTACAATCTTTATCACTTCTTCATTTCCTTCATTTTGGTGAAGTCAACCCTGATGACCAAGTTTCAATGCTTTGATAAATTTGGTAGCATCACATTAGTGATGAGCTGTATGTTTTGTTTCATAATCAGCTTTTACATTTTCATGTCACCTTGGTTGTCTGCAGTGGATAACTTTTTCTTCAACAAAAGTAAGTAACAACAACAACAAACTTTTATCCCACTATGTTGAGTTGGCTACATGAATTTATTTTTGTCATGTATGTCTTATTAAAGATCATATTCTCATTTAAGTCTAATAACCAACATTAAGAGAAATTTTGGATGCATTATTAAATCTACTTGTTGTCCTTTATTACTATATTTTCTATTAGCCACTCCATTATTATTATTATTGTAAGCCAAAAGATTTTCTAGTATTCATTAAAAATGTGTTGATGTCATGTTCTTTGACGGCCACTATCATGATAATTAGGGCTGCAAATGAACCGAGCCGAGCCGAGCATGTGTTTGTTCAAGTTCAAGCTTATCATTATCGAGCTTGAGCTTGATTTGAGCTTTTGAGGATGGTGTTCAAGCTTGAGTTCGTTTAAAAAAATCTTATTCGATCTATAATCGTGCCTTGAGTTTGTTCACGAGATCAGGTCAAATTGGGATTATTAAGCCCATTAATGAGTAGCTCATTTAATGAAATAAATGAGCTATAATCAAGCCTTAATCGTGCTTATTTGCGAGCAGCTTGTTGAGAAATATACATGAGTTGTATCAACTAAAGCTTATTGAGCCTAAAGAAATAAATAATTAAATAATATTGTTTACAAACAAGCTTTAATCGTGTAATCGAGAGCCTTAACGAAGCTTGTTCATGAGCTCTAAATGATATTATTCATGAATATAAATGAACTGAATGACAAGTTGTTCAAGCTTATTTATTTTGCAATCAAGTATTTACAGAAGTGTTCAAACATTTTTGATTAGTAATCAAATGATCATGAGCGAGCTTTAATCGAGTCGAATCACGAGTAACTTGTCGAATTCTCGATTCGTTTGCATCCCTATTGATAACCATACCTTTTCAAGTTATTATGGTTTTCATGTATTTTATACATATAATAAGTCAAATATCTAAATAAATAATTAATTGTTAAATTAAATGATAGTATTTTTAATTTATTGGGATTTCACATATAATACATTGTTATAAAATTATTAGCTTTTAAGATAATATTCTTGCTTCTTATTGAATTACTTTATATATTATTTTAGTCATTAATGAATCTTGGCACTTTGTTAATTACTGCTTACCCTATTTAGGGCTTATGTGGGATAACTTTTTCATTGTGTTATTTTTCTAAAATTGTTGTTATAGTTTTATTTGTCTATTATTTTTTTTGCCGCTTTCTTTAAAATTCTTGTGAGAAACAACGTTTTACATCTACACCAACAAGAATGTGGTGGCTGTCAATTTAGCCTGAAGCAAAAATATTTATTATGCTCATGGCAGCTTTTTTTTTAAAAAAATTTAACAATAATTTTACAACTGTTTTACAAACAATTACATATCCATCATACGGAGGTATGAAAGGATTTGGGTTTGAATCGTTTTTATTTGTTTTTTTATTCCTTGTTGGATGCGTGAAATGAGTTTGAATTTTCAAATCTGTTTTGAAATAGCAGAACTCTTAATACATGTTCTCATTTTGTTTTTTTTCAAATAAAAAAACAACAAATTTTATTTTGCGATCTGTTGATCTATTACTTGAAAAAAATGGAAGTGATCTCAAATTGGTCCACCATAATTCTTTCTGGTTATCCTTATAATGCTGAAGTCAGTTGAATGTCGTCTTTTTTGAGAGAATAATTTACCTTGATATTCATGTTAAATTTTCTGTCCTGTAAATACATTACTTACTATTGCCCAACTCACTAATATGGGCGTTCTCCAATATGCAGGTTACACTTCTAGGAACTTCTGGGTTATCGGGCTCCTATGTTGAACTTGGAGCTTGAAGAAATGCTATGCTGAAAAAGAGTTTTCGTCAATGATTTTGTTGTTTTCTCTCTATGAAAAAACTCCTTTTAATTCAATAAGTGGTGCTGTTGGAAATTGTCACTTTATGATGAGTATCATCGACTTATCATTTATGGCCTATCTTTTTTCTCCTTCGCTTGTCTCTAGTAGTCACTAAACAAAATTCTAAAGAGAGACTGACCAATGTCGTGGTGTTTTAAGATTTAAAATTTCTATATATATATATATATATATATAGAGGTTAACAAATTACATGAAATAAATATTAAAGTCACATGGCAGATGGTGCTCACCACACACATTTGAAGGCATTCACTCTAATTCTTATGCTCTCTCCCATCTTGTTTATGTTGATGATCTTTATTGTTTTGGGCAAAGCTAAAGATAGTAATATTCTGTCTTAAGAACATTCTCCGATTTTATCAGGCTACTTGGCTGAGTATCAAACACTCCAAAAGTATGATATGCTTTTCCTCTAATGTCCACAATCCTGATATTATGCAACATCATTAATATTTCTCATTAGGAGTGCAAATTTACTTGGGGCTCGCTATTTCTTCTAAACAGCTCTATGGCATTGATTTTCAACCTTTAATGCATAGAATTTTAAATTTGGTTGATGGCTGGAAGGCTAAAACTCTCCTTGGAAAGAAGATTTCAATTGATTAACTTTTCTATTTGGAGCCTTGTCTTCTATTAGATTAGAGCCCTAATTCTTCCTATAACTTGCATTAAATTATTAATAGTTGGTGCTTTAAATTTCTTTATCATGTCAATTATTCTCAGCACAAGCTTCACATGATATCTCGGGATAATACTTGTAAGCCTATGAACAAAGACGGCCTCGGCTTATCTTCTATTCCAACCATCACTTTTGCATTTGATTGTTCTCTAATAAACATAATACTTACTTCTAACAGCCCTGTTAAGAGGTTGTGGATTGGAAACTATCATTTCTTTTGGAAAAACCGTCCTACAAAATCTTCTTGTTTGAAAAAAATTGTTGAAGTTGCCTCCATTATCAAAGTCAATAATATGTTGAATATTGGTTTGCAGGCTGGGTATAACTTGATTTGGGATCCATTGATTCATAGTAAATCTATGATCGATTTTTTTGGCTCTGAGGTTTTCATTATGATCCCTTTCAATTTTGAAGCTACGGTTTCTGCTTTTATTTCTAATGGTACTCGGGATAAGGCTTTCCAATAGGATGATTTATGGGCTTCTTCAGGGTATTGTTATCTTTTTAATTAAGTCAGACTTTATAACTTGTTATAATGGCTCTCAACCTGCTTTTAAAATACATATATCTGATTTTTGTGTATATCCTCTAGTTAATTGGGTTCATTCATTTGGCATAAACCATATGCCTTAAGATGTTCGGTTTTCTGCTCAAGACTGATTTACTTTCATCCTGTAACATGCATATTACTTCTTACTGCTATTTTTGTTTTCTGGAAGTTGAAATCATGAATCACTTATATTCTGATTGCCCCTTTACATTTTCACTTTTTACTTATATTTTTCCTTGGGTTTCATGCTTTTTGCTCAGACCCACAGTTTTACAGCTATTTACTTATGCCAAAGAGAATTTACAACATCTTAAAGTCAGGAAAAACTTTAATGTTTGGCTATGTGCTGCTTGATTTATGTCATTTGGCTTCGTTTATATGAGAGATGCTAGGCTTTTTTGTGCGATTGGGCACTGGAGAATGATGAGCTCCCTATCTTGATCTTCTAGCTATGGATATTCGTGATGCTTTAGTAGATTTTTTGTACCTTCTCATTCGATGGCCATTATCCTGTTTGCTTTCTGCTTTATCTTAGCTATATCATTGCTGTTGCTCTTTGGAATTATATGGATATGTTACTTTCTGCTGTTTCTTTAGGGGCACAAGATTATATTATCTTTCATGCTGTGCCGGATTTAACTCGTTTACCAGATTTCTGCGAACTAACCTCTGGATCAGGCTTCTTCTCTTGTTTGGTTTTTTGCAACCTAATAGGGTTCTTTTGGCTGCTAATCGCTTATTTGATAGTTTGTGTTTGCTGAATCCTTAGTTTTGTTATTTTTCCTGATTGTCTTTTTATTACTTCCAATTTTGTTGGAGCTTTGTCTGATGTATTTTTCTTTTTCTTCTGGGGGTTCTTCCTCCTCCTCTTTTATCTTTCTATTGATTTTGTAGCTTTTATTTTGGGTAATTCAAAATGGGCTAAGCCCTTATCTTTCTCACACACACACCAGAAAAAAAAAAAAGAAACCCTAGAATTCATGAAGCTGCATATTTGCTTTAGCTGAGCAGTTCACAGCTGGATCTTCTTCCATCCATAACTTGCAACTATGGATGAATTTACGAGTGAGCTGACTGTCTAAGCGTACGTTATATTTACGTTGCTGACTGCCTAAGCGCACATTGAAATATACAACTTTTGTTTAGTCTTGCGAATTGTCTTAGAACTTTAATCGGTTAAAACATTACTCATGAAGATATATTCAATGCCTTGCTACCTTTCATTAGTTTTAAATAGCATAAAAGCGCCATTGTTAATCGTAGTTTAAAAAATAACTTTAAAATAAACACAAATACAGTGCATACCATACTTTACTCCACATTTTAAATTGATTTTCAGTTTGATTCATATGCTTTTAATCGAAGCAATTGTATTTCTATAGCTCGTGAAAAATAAAAAAAAAATTATACAAAATCTCCTTCACATGAGCTTCAATTAGATTTTTACTTTTTTTTTTGGGTGAATAATGACCCATCTAAATGAGAAGTTAACTGATTATGATTAGTGCCTTCTTTTATATGATCTTTTTATATTTATACTATTAATTTTGATTCTATGTAAGAATTATTTGATTGTCTGAAAAAATAAAATAGTTAAAAAAAATGCAGTGTATTTGAATTATTTTAAAATTATTTAGTTGAAAATTTTATAAATATATGTATTTATTTATATTTTTTATAAAATAAATATAATATAAAATATTTTTGAAGATGGGGTGCCCCCTAGTTTCTTTCTTTGGAGACTAAAATTTCCCTTTTCTTGAAATATGCTTTAGTTTGATCCCTCTCGTAGAGGTACGTACAAGAAAACTCCTCTTTTGAGGATAAAAAGCTCAACCTGTTTTACAATTTTTATTTTATTTATGATTTTTTTTTTCTTAAAGCTGTAATCAAAACCAAACGAGTATGCGGAACTCCTCATCCTAATTAATTTCCTTCATTCTGCTTCACTCTTCCGCTAAAGAACTCTTCAATGGGGCTTCGTTTTTTTGTTTGCTCAAAGTGTCCATGAAGTACAAAGGAAAGATAATGCATGAAGCATATTTGGATGAAATTGTTTTAGTTAAATAATTTGAATTAGGATGCGTGGGTTCTGAAAATTTATCACCGATCTCTTTGATAAAAAGAGTGTTTTAAGGTGTAATTTTGAGAATGAAATAAGTAGAGACACTACCCAGAGATTTCGTCCTCATTTGGTGAGAATTTTAGATCTGATTCCAGGTTTTTTATAGGCACAAGCCCCTATGGTTAATTACCCCTCCCAGTAAGTGAGAGAGAACTTTCGATTAAGGTTAATCGTTAGATCGCTTAACATAAGCATAGTAGCGACGTGTGAGTTTTAGAATTTAAGATATGAAATTCTTCATTTTAGCTTAAACCGGATGGTTGGGGAATGATGGCCAATCTTATCTCGGATCCCGGGTCAGCGGTCCCTACCTACTTAGTGAGAAATGAACCCGATAGAAGGATCTTCATCACTAACACATGGGTTACATCGTCCAAGAAATCATTGTAGACTTAGGACGGTGTTTGTCTAAGGAGACAGTCTTAAGTCTACCTTGGGAGGGTTGTTTGTCTCAGTACCCTATGATTCACAACTCAAAGCGCGAGCCAGGGAGCATATATATGCACGATCATCATAATATAATGGAGCCGACGCCAAAACCACTCGATCGAGGACTCGGTAACTACTTCATCCGGAGCCAAGCCGCGTGAGGACGCCACGCCCCCCTCGGCGTGAGATTGATTGAGAGAAGATAAGAACACTGATTTGACATTGTCTCCCATGTGAGCTAGAGTTTTCTTAATTTGTCACCCCCATAAATAGTCGGAAGATATATGATTGAGTTTTTAAGCTTTTAATGATAAAATTTCATTTAAGCATTTAGATTGACATTCAATTTGAGCTAATTTGATTTGAGAAAATGATTAATTTTAATATATTTAAGAGTTTTAGATCATGTCAACTCTATTTAGCTGCTAATAGAGAATTATATCTACTATCACATGACAAAATCAATTTTTTCAGATATTTCACTGATTTGAAACTTTTATTATAGGTTTTTAGGTTTTGTTATCTCATAAGACTAACCGGAAAGCAATCAAAGAACATCCCAAGACACTTAAATTTAGGCATTCAAGATTATTCGTACATGTGGGTGTATTGAAGACTTTAGATAATTTTCATTTTTGAGTTATGAGGTTGATTTTATATTTTCATTTTTTATTCCAATTTAACCTCACATTTTAGACATCAAAATTTGCACTGCAATCTATGTCCAACACATGTGAATTTATAGCTTAAATAATTTCACCTAATTAGTTATTTCATTGATTTTTAATAATCATAATTAGAATGAAATTCTCTAATTTTTTATTAAAGAAAGTCTTATGATTTTTGTAAATTTTGGTTTAGATTCTTCTGTAAGTGTTTGAGCATACATCCAATGATCAAGAAGTTATTGGGGCTATATGTTTAAAAGATAATTTAATTAGTTACTTTAAGAAGAAGGTTTACTCTTAAAGGTATTTTCCCCTATTTTATTCAAATTCGATTTTCTCTCTCTTTTATTTAAATTTGATTTTCCTCTCTCTTTATTTAAACTTGATTTTCCCTCTCTTTATTTAAATTTGATTTTTCCTCTCTTTTATTCAAATTTGATTTTCCCCCTATTTTATTCAAATTTAATTTTTCCCTCTTTATTTAAATTTGATTTTCCCCTTCTTTTATTCAAATTTGATTTCCCCCCTCTTTATTTAAATTTGATTTTCCCTCTCTTTATTCAAATTTGATTTTCTCTCTCTTTTATTCAAATTTGACTTTCCCCCTCTTTATTTAAATTTGATTTCCCTCTCTTTATTTAAATTTGATTTTCTCTCTTTTATTCAAATTTGATTTTTCCCCTCTTTATACTTTTTCCAATTTCTATAAATAAGGCTAAGGAGAGTTACCTATTCTATTCCATTTACTTAAAAGGTTAGAGCTAGGATATTTGAAAGGGAACGGTTAGGAACTTTGGACTTTCAATCCCGCTCAATAAATTTAAGCCGCTTTCATTTTTCTTTTCTTTTATTTTTTTTTTATAATTGTCAGATGTCATTCTACTTTCCCTTTTGTTTTATTTTTAGTTTAAAATTAGTTTTTTTTACTACTCCCTAAGTTATTTCATTTCAATCTCTTTTTTTAAGTCAAAAAAAGATTTGACGCAATTTGCTATCTCCTAGGCCATCAGATAGGTCAGATCGGGTGTTTTGCTTATGCAGACGCTCAATAGTGAGGTGTCTCATGACACCATAGCTTATTTTTTTTATCTCATCGAGCCTTGTTGAGCACGACGAAGCTTTTAAACCTAAAAGAAGACATACATTATAATGTATATATTCCTCCACCCTTTTTTTTAAGTCCGAAATTATGCAAAGATTTCAGATTAGGGTATCATCTGACGACTGAGATGCTCCGAAAGATAATGATGACGCTATGATACCACAACCTATTTTCCATCTCGTCGCCTAAAGCACAACCGATCCCGCGACGCATTCGCTCCTGCCTCCCGAGCCACGACTCGACGAATCTGACACCGCCACCGCGTCCAACCCGCCGCGACTGGCCGCAGCCCCGTGACCTGCGCCTTTCCGCATCGTACCGCCATACCTGTACCGGCCTGCGTCTCCACGCCTGACCCGCAGCCGCAACACGCTCCTCTCTCGCGCCTGACTTACGCGACCCGCGTTCTGCACCCAGCCTGGACCAAGCGCGCGTTGACCCATGTGTTCCACGCGACCCAGCCCGTGCGTTTCTGCGACCCGCCTCGGCCCATTGTCGCGACCTGCGCCTGACCCGCTCCCGCGCATCCTTCTGCCCATAGGCCCGATCACACGTTCTGTAACCCGCACGTTCACGTTTCGAGCCTGCCACCCGTGACCCAACCCGCGCGGCAACCCATCTGGGCCCGCGCCAGACCCATTTTAGCCCAAAAATCGGCCCGCCAGCCTTCTTCCCTCCTTCCTTGGCCCGTCCAGCCTTTAAACTGACCCGAACCGGCCCATTCTACGCAATCCAGCCTGTTGTCCCAAGAGCGCAACTTTTTTTTTGTTTTTTGCCAAGAAATCGAGGAAGAAAATCATCGAGTGAATTCTTCCTTCGATTGTCAATCCCTCACTTTTATCCCATTTTCGCCGCCAGAATCGGGAAGAAAATCCAGGCATATCTTCATTTTCTACAGACTCTTCGCTTTTAGACCCATTTCTCACAAGGCCAACTGGAAGAATTCCTTTTCGATTTTCACAGCACTTATTCCCATTTTCACACAGCAACCTGGGAAAAACATCATTAACTAATTCTTCCTTCGATTTTCGGCATCGCATTCTTTACTTTAGCCATCCCGCTTTTGCTACCGCAATTGGGGAAGAAAATCCGCCAGTAAATTTTCTTTGATTTTGAGTCGCACCCCTCGCTTTTAGCCGTCTCTTCTTCATCGGTAAGAACATCGTCATCAGGCGAATTCTTCCTTCGATTTTTTGGCGTCACACCCCTTACCTTACATTCTCAATCGCATATCTAACCCAGTTTCTTTGCCGAGCCTTGCAGCGCATCGAAAAATACGTTAGAACATGTGAGATTTGTGAATGTGAATATATATGTATGCTTGCGTTTCTTTCCAAGTTTGAAGACCTCGCAGGGCAAACAAATGAAGTAGTTGGTGTGCAGTGAAGACACCGCCAGGTAACCTGGTAAGCCACTATTTGTTAGATGTCGCCTCGCGGAATGTTGCAAATTTTGTCTAATTTTGACTTAAAAAAAGGGGAGGAATATATACATTATATTATGTCTTCTTCAGTTTAATGCATCGTCGTTCGGTGAGAGACGAGATGAAAAGTAGGTGGCGACACCACTCGCTACACTCAAGAGGGCGTAAGTCAACACGATGCTCTGGGGATGATGCGGGAGGTCACCAAATTGGCCAAATCTTATTAAAAAAAATGGGAGAGAATAAATAACTTAGAGCTAAATAGTAAAACCGCTAATTTTAAACCAAAAAGTAGAATGATATACCATGTATAAAAGCAAAAAAAAAAAAAAATGAAAGCACTTACAAAATTTATTGAAGTAGGATTGAAAGCCCACTAAAGTTCCTAAGCTCCTTTCAAATATCCTAGATCTAACCTTTCAAGTAAATGTAATAGAATATAACCCCTAGCCTTATTTATAGAAATTGGAAGAAGTATAAAAGGGGAAAATTAAATTTGAATAAAAGAAAGGGAAAATCAAATTTAAATAAAGAGAGAGAAAATCAAATTTAAATAAAGAGGGGGAAAATCAAATTTGAATAAAAGAGGAGGAAAATCAAATTTGAATAAAAGAGAAGGAAAATCAAATTTAAATAAAGAGGGGGAAAATCAAATTTGAATAAAAGAGGGGAAAAATCAAATTTAAATAATGAGAGGAAAAAATCAAATTTGAATAAAATAGGGGGAAAATCAAATTTGAATAAAAGAGTGGGAAAATCAAATTTAAATAAAGAGAGGGAAAATCAAATTTGAATAAAAGAGGGGAAAATACCTTTAAGAGTAAACCTTCTTCTTAAGTAACAAATTAAATTATACTTTGAGCATATAACTCTTCCATATGATCGCAACCTTGTACAAGCAGTGTATAATACTAAACCAAAATTTATAAATAAGGCTTTTAATAAAAAATTAGGAATTTTATTCTAATTATGATTAAAATCAATCAATGAAATCACTAATTAAAATTAGCTAACACATGATTGCAAAATTTTGATGTATAAAAGGTCGGTTAAATTAGAATAAAAAATAAAAATATAAAATTATCCTCATAACTCAGAAATGAAAACTACCTAAAGTATTCAATGATGTGCCCCACACTATACAATGCCTAAATTTCCGAGATGTCACAGATTGCTTTCGCTTTAGTCTTATGACTGGGTCCAAGTTAATAAAACCTAAAAACCTATAATAAGAGTTTAAAATAAGTGATCTAAAAAATTGATTCTAGGATAGTAGATCTAATTCTTCTAACTAAATAGAGTTGACAAGATCTAAAACTCTTAAATATGTTCAAATTAATCATTTTTTCAAATCATATTAGCTCAAATTGAGTGTCAATCTAAAAATCGCTTAAATGAAATTCTATCATTAAAAGCTTAAAGTAAAACTCAATCTATCCACCTTCCATAACTGTTTGTCGGGGGTGACAAATTAAGAAAACTTTAGTTCACATAGGAGCCAATGTCAAATCAAGTGTTTTACTATGTTCACTCTCAATCATTCTCATGCCAGTAAGGTGCGCTGTCCATGGATGCAGCTAAGAGGCTCCATGAAAGCGACCGAGTCCTTTGGGTGGTTTGGCTCCAGCATTCACGATGATAGTTCCCGTGGCTAATGGCTCCCTTTGAGTTGTGAATCATGGGTATACTTGATAGGAAAACAACTCCCTAAGGATTTAAAACTGCCTTACAAACACCATCAGTCTACAAGGATTTCTTGACTAAATCCATGTTTCGATGAAGATCCTTCAAGCGTACTACCTCCTCGACTACGGACCATCTGGGATGACGGAACCATGAGATCTAGATCGGGAACTTCATCATTCCCCCAACCATCTGATTTAAGCTAAAATGAGAAATTTCTTATCTTAAATTCTAAAATTCCATACGCCGATATTTTATTAAGCATTGACTAATGCCTTAATCGAAAGTTCTCTCTCACTTATTGGGAGGGTAATTATATACTTGCTATAGGAAACCCGAACCGATCTAAAGTTCTCACCAAATAAGGATGAAATCTGCAGTGTCTATCTACTATTCCATTCTAAAAAATTACACACTTTAAAAACACTCTTTTCATCAAGAGGTCGGTGGCTTTTGGAGCCCACAGATTTCGACTGGAGATAGATTCTCTTTCCATCTTATTATATGTATAGTAGCAATAAAATTTTGAAAATTCAAAACAACAAAATGATGATTTAAGAGTGTAATAAATTCGATATGAGGCTCTATGTAGAATGAATCATTCTGTAGAGTATATCTTTATTATACCATTATTTGTTCTCAATCTAAAAGTATGGGGTGAAATAATAATTGTTAATTATTAATCCCATCTTTCACTTGTAAATGGATCTACAAAGCACTCCTTTCACTCTATGGTGCTAATACACCAACATCATCAACACTGAAATGTCGGGATACCATTCAATTTGGTAGTTTGAATTTCCGCCATCATCGTAGAACTGGTACCCACCCGTGGTATCTGAGGCCGGAAGGCCTTTATTGAAACTCCTACTAGTCATGTGTGCCAACCGCCAACAAATAAAGGAGTTCTCCCAAGAGAACTTTAGTTTTCAAGAGGCTAGGTCAATGAAGCTCCCATGATGAAAGAATCATCAAGGGACAAACGTCTTTAATTCCTCCTCAAATTGTTGTACCATCGAACCCTCACGAAAAAAGTATGATCATGAAGCTTCCTCATCAGGAAGCAAATTAACCAGGAGACAGAGAAGAAAGAGAAATGCTAAGCTGAGAGCTCAGTAGATCCCCTTTGAACGACCCAGTGAACAAGTGATACTCCCGTAGAAAGCGAGTATTCCTACCCATAATAATTTTTACAATCTAAAGTGGTTAAAGAGGAATAGTTCTACTAGCGAAATAAAGCAATCCTTCTGTAACCAACCACGTCAAGCTCCGCCACCATAAAGGAGACAGCCTGAAACACTATCTGCTAGGATACATAAAGTTCTCAAAGTAGCCAAGGATAGAGGCCTAATGAAAAGAAAATTTCAAAGGCCTGTGGTGATGGAAAATACTAAAGCTCCACCAATAAAGTTGTCATATCTTCTAGTAGCTGGCCAGCGAACCCAATATGCTTTGCATGGTGAGCATTAGAGCGTGACACTTGGACCTCGTGTCCAAGAATCACGAAAAGTCTCAAAGAAAAGGGTAGATATGGAGGGGCCCCTGATGAAACCCCAAGAATAGAAGATGTGACATCGATACATATACTGTAAATCAAAAAAATCAACTCATCAAAAATTGATACCCAAAAGAAAGGATATCATGGATGAAAGATATGATGGTCGACACCCTGAAGAATCCTTTAGGGGATCCCATCGCCGATCAATTTCACCCCTACAATAGAAGGTTGACTTTGATCGCAGTCCTTTAATAAAAGAAGTATATGTTCCATTGAACCGAGATCCACCGGGAAACCATCAAATTCATGTGCGAAGAAAATAATGAATAAGATTCTATGGAAATGTAAGTCATCTATATGATAAGAGATAGATGAACTCGCCGACTAATGCCGCAAATCTAGGGAATCAACTGATTTGACGCTTATGAAGAAGATTCTTCACAAAAGTAAATAGAGGATGGATCTTCGATCTTTGCTGAAGATGAAGAAGAAGAAGCCCATAATGAGAATGAGATTGGGTGTCGAGTCTATATAATTGAATCAAGAAATGATCAACTGGTACACGCTTTTATAATCAACATTATCGTACAATCCCAACAATAATTATCTCTACAAATGCACAAGGAGAAGAATAGTCAAGTCCTCTCCCTAAAAATGAGTAAAGAACAGAACAACTACAAGAAATAGAAGAAGAAGAGGAAGAGCCTGCATTGATTGGCACCATGATGCTAGCCAGAGAGCAAAGAGAAACGCAGCGTCAAATGGAGGTCAAAGACAAAGAAATTGCACAGCTGGGTACCAAAATGAATGATATGATGGTACAAATGAACATCATGATGGAGATATTACAGAAGAGTATTACATCCAAGGCAGACCTTTTTGTCTACTAATCAGCTAACTAATACAACTTATATAACCACCACCGTGGTACCTCAAGCTCATACAGTACATGTTATGCATGAAGTGAGGAATGAGGTTAATCAAATACCTCTCCAGCCAATAATTCAAAATTTGGCTAGCACACTGAATGGTAATAACCGCTAGAAAAAGATAATCAATGAAAAGATAAAGGCGTATAGAGCAGCCGAAAAGCGGTGAGTGGGTCGCCTTACCCATTGAATATGACCAAGTGTCATACCTGAAAGGTTACTTAGTATCGAAATTCAATACTTTCAGCGGGCTTAGTAATCTAAAGCATCATCTAGCCCAGTTTAAGCTTACTTGTGGTAACACAGGAGAGAATGATGCACTATTCGTCAATTGTAACGATTTCGCCTACTTTTGAATGGTATGCAAGAATGATTTAATTAAAATATTTGCTGAATTGGAGACCATATTTGTGAAGAGGTTCGCCAGTGCAACCGAGAAAATCACAATCGCTGACCTTGCCTTGTTGAAAATGAGGAAAGCTGAGTCAGTGACAAAATTCATAAGTCATCAAGCAACCTTAAGTATGAAGAGCAACAATTGAAGAAGAACATGCAATCCAATTGCTAATGGAAAATATGGATGATAAAATGGCACCTATGCATGACATCAATTGCAATATTCCGTGACTTGCTCGATAAAATTCAAAAGTTGAACCGTCTAAGTCTAAGTCTATGTAGATAAAGTAAAGAGAGAAAAGACCTTCACTCAAGAAGAAATGAAATTCACGCCGCTTTATAGCTCAAATGGAGAAAAGCGGGTGATATACAATGTGGATAAAGGAAAGCAACTGGTGTACAATGATAATAAGGGTAAAAAGCCTGTTTATTCTAATCCATAGCCAAAATTAGTACTAGGAGGTAATGACAAACCTCAAACTTTTTCAAGTGGTGGGGAGCGTCCAAAACAAGCAACAAGAGATGATGAGCAAATACGACTCTCTCTTAAGGAAAAGATAAATAAAGAATATTCCTTCAGAAGAGACAGTGTGGTTAAATTATTTCGGCAAGCAGTCAAAGCTGGTCTATAGTTACCAGAAATTAAAAGGCTCAAGAAGTCGAGTCAATAATCCAAACCATCGTCCTATCATCGGATGACCACCATTCTATCAAGACTATTATGTCTTCAAAGATTAAGGAAGTATCAACGAGGTGAATTTACATTATCCGATAGTGTTCTAGTCAACCTTAAAAGAGAGTCTACTAGGATAATTACGTCCTCTTCCGTATCATCCAAAGAAAGATAAAATGTATGAGAAATCGCATCAAGAATGGAAAACAATTCCAACAAGAGCGTGAAGATGCTGAAGTAACTAAAAGACATCTCTAGTGTTAAGTGGAAATCACCACTTGAACCTATATTGAATTAAGTGAGATGCCTAAATCAAGTATTTGGGCTTCTCAGTGGTATTCTGATAAGGCTACTTTATCACAGCATGAGAAGCAGTCTACTAAATACAAGCCTCATAAATCAAAGAAGTTGACCAAGAAAAAGAAGATCAAGAAGAGAACTACAACTCAAAAGATCATTAACAATCTAGAGGAGTATCACCAGCCGGCAAGACAACTATTTAGGTTTGCAAACTTCATGCTTAAATTTTGCATTGTTGAATATGATGAAGAAGATGATGGTGAATCTTGTCCTGTAGAGGCATGTCGAATCATCTACTTGATGTCGCTATTCTTCAACATCAATTACTCTAAAATGATAAGAATAATCAGATAGACTCGACCAACCCATCACAACTCTTGTCAAGGAAGAAAGAAGAGTTTGAGGAGCTAATGTCTAAATTTTATTTAATGACTCAACAAGATAATAATAGTTCAGATGAAGATTTATGTTTTTTCGATGGAGAAGAGTCAGACTTATCCATATCATCACGTATGAAACGTATGGCATTGAAAAATGAGTCTAGCCCTTTTGGCCAATCTTTTAGAATAAAAAGGAAACTTGAAGAAACTATCTCTTTAGAAGAATCTAAACAAGATAAGGTGATTCAAGTTCAGTTGATAAGTGGTAAAGTCTTACCACCTTCATCAAATAAGGGAAATACAAATAAAGATAAAGGAAAACAAATTGAATTCAACAAAGATATCATTCCTAGAAATCCTAAAATCAAGCCTAAATCAAGCGAGAAGATAGATTATAATATTCTATCACATCTGAGAAAGATCCCTACAATTAAGTGTAATGAGGCTCTTTGATGTCAAAAGACCTCAGAAACTTTGATACGCTCTCAAAGATCCGGAGTTATGAAGCTTACTTTTGAGAAATGCATGACCAAGCATTGCAAACTCAAGATCTCCCAAGAATTATATTTTGAAGAAGATCTTATGTTGGGAACTGATCACAATCTCTATATGTTACAGAGAGTGATGGCATCTCATCGAAATATTGATTGATCCTGGTTCTTCTATTAATCTTATGAGTCTAAAAGTGTTAAGAAGATTATCACTCGATATCCAACATCTTGGGAGAGATAATTTGATGGTTCACGGCTTCAATGAAAAGGGACAGAGAACTCTAGGTTCTTTCATTCTCCCGCTCAAGTTCAAAGATTTATATACAGAAGTCAAGTTTCATGTAATCGATGCTAATACATCATTTAAAATTCTCTTGGGTCAGCCGTGGCAATACGAGTATGACATGGTCCCATCAACTATGCATCAATGTATGAAGTATCTAAAAGATGGAGAAGAATTCAAAATTTCCGGTAACCTACAACCATTCTCCGTCAATGAAGCAAAGATCTATGAAGATGCAAAATATTTCATCCTCAAAGAGCCTAACAGAGCCTCTTGAAGCGGTAGAATCCACTGTGAACTAAAAGCAATTTCATAAAAGAGAAGAAATAAGGGAGAAGAAGGCAATGCCGACTCTCCTAAAGCATTTTATTTTGCACCTAAGTCTAAAAAAATCACCTCATTTGGGAAGTGAAGAAGAAGAAGAAGATATGTTTGTCAACCTAAGAAAACTTATAAGCTTTCAAGAAAAGAGTATGAAATAAGTGATTCTCGATTGACTATGATTTTGAATCTACTTATGAAAATAGAGTCGATGCTATATCAAGAGGATAGCTTACTTGAGTCGATGACTCACTCAAAATTATACCCATCCCTCAGCAGTGCTTTAAAGAAATCACTCCACTGGAGATTCATGATATTGAAGAATTGATAACATTCTATGTTTCACCGTTGAATGAGAGTGGTGGAATAGAAACTCTATTTTATAAATTTGAAGAGTCTCAGCCTCAAGATTTTGAATAGCCTGCTCAACATGAAAATTATGATGAGATAGTGCCAACAAGAATACCAATATATTATCCACAAAAATTATGAAGAATGATGCATAAGCTTGGAGTTTATCTTAGAACTACTAAATATAGGACTCAAATCTTTAACAAGAAGTGGAGCCAAAGAAGTCCTCAAGCATCATGAAGAAGTGATAAGTTTATCACTAAAGGTCTTGGGTTCATCCGCAAATCTCATCAAGATAGAGTCTATTAGAATATAATAGAAACTGATATCAAGATTCTTAGTGATGAAGAAGATGATTCCCATAAAATTCTTCTTAAAGATGGTGAAGAAGTGGAAGCCAAGCAGAAGAACTTGAATATGGTGGACAAATAGCTACTATGGATGAACTTAAAGAAGTTAACCTAGAGAGTGATCCAACTTTCGCACCTTCCGCTGATGAGAAAGTTGAAGAGCTAAAATACTACTTTGTGAATTTACCGCTTTGCTTGACATTCAAATATCGCTTATCCTCCGATGTAGCTCACAAAACTACCATTAAATCATGCAATGCTCGCAAGCTAGAATGAGATTGGAGAGATTGAAGAATAGGTAATTGTAGAAAATAAAAAGCTAATTGAAGCAGGCTTCATCCGGGAGGAGAAGTATGCATATTTGACAGCTAACATCATCCCAGTTATGAAGAAGAATGGCCAAATCCGTCACTGCATTGACTTCCGGGATCTAAATAAGGCATGCCCAAAAGATGACTTTTGCTTCTAATATTAGAACTACTAGTGGAAAACACTTCCAACTATGACATGTTCTCATGGATGGATCTAATCAAATCAAAATGGAACCTAAAGATGAAAACCATACATCATCGTAAACCTATTGGCATCTATTGCCATGCTCTTTGGCAAAAAATGAGCTACATACCAAAGAGCCATGACATTTTTGATGAGTTGATTCATCAAAGCGATCTATCTGAAAAGTTTAAGTGAAAACCACTTCAAGACTTGAGAATTGTAAAAGAATCAAAATATGATCTCATGAATCCTCTAAAATGCGCATTTGGGGTATCCTCTGGAAAATTTTTGGGATACATTGTAGGTCACAGAGCTATTGAAATTGATTATGCTAAAATTAAGGCAATTGTGGAGATGCCTCCACCGAGGAGTTTAAGTCAGCTTTGTTCTTTATAAGGATAGCTCTGATTCATTCATCAATTTATATCAAATCTATCGATGTGCCAACCTTGCAAGATTGATGAAGAAAGACTCCATTCAAGTGGGACAAGGAGTTCCAAGAAGCCTTCAATAGCAAAAGTAACTTATTAAATCCACCAATCCTATTCTTGGGAAGCCCCTCATTCTATACACTACGCTAAGAGTCTGGGCATTGTTTGGCACAACACAATGAAGAAAGCAAAAGAATGGTCTTTATTATATCATTCTGATCGATTAGTAAAATAAGATACTCCGATATAAGTTGCTGATCTTTGCAGTCCAAAAGCTCTGTCACTATATGTTATCTCACAAAATTAACCTCTTCTCAAAGATCGATCCACTGAAGTACTTGATGACAAGATCAACGTTGATAGGTCGCTTGGCAAGATGGGCAGTATTGCTTTTGCAATTTGATATCACATATGTTCCGCAGAAAGTAGTGAAGGGACAAGTCTTAGCAGATTTTCTAGTTGCACATCCTATCCCTGCGAACTCTCCTCTTAATGATGATTTGCCCGATGAGCAAATTATGCTCATTCGTGAAAGAGAAAAATCACAAATCTGGGAAATATACTTTGATAGAGGCTCATCGATCAAACAAGTACAACATCTAAATTTTTCAAGAGCAAGAATAGGAATCAACATCATTTTTATAACACCGTAGAAAAGAGAGACGATCATATGGATTGACCGAGCCAAGAACTAATAATGAATAATATGAAGCATTAGTGTCGAAGAAGCTATTTTCATAGGCATTCAGGACTTGCATATTTTTGATGATTCTTAGCTTATTATAAATCAAGTACTTGGCATCTATAAAATTAACAAGCTTGAGTTAGCTTTCTATCACATGCGAGTTCTTGAGCTTATGAAGCGATACTAAATATCATAATAAATCGAAGTCTCGATCCGAGAATAAAAGCCGCTTAGCAAAACTAGCTAAAGAAATGACAAGTATGAATGGTGATTATGTCATGATCGCAGATATTTACTGATGAAGTTCTAGAGCCAATAAAGTATCAATCCCCAGTAGAGGGTTACCAAATTTGACAACAGGATGTGACCTGTGCTGCTCATAGTCTCCAAAATCAACAAGAAGTTATACCAAAAAAGATCTAAGAATGACATTGCCTCGTAAAAGAAAGCCTTTAGGAAGAATCACGGATTGGAGGCAACCCTTCATCGACTATTTTAAAGAGGGCAAATTACCAAATAATCAAAAGCAGAAGAGATGATACACTATGTTTTTGTCAACAATACTTTATATCATAGATCCTTGAACAAATGTGGCTACGATGCCTAGTGATGAAGCTAGCAAAATGATGGTTGAAGTTCATGAATGACTTTAGAAAAGTACACTGAGTTAGGTCCCAAGATGGCAGTAAAGATCAAGAGGATGGGCTATTATTGGCCATCTATGGTGAGAGATTGTATTAATCATGCTAAGAGGTGTCATGAGTGTCAAGTATATGAGAATCTCATCCATCAACCTCCAAATCCATTACACCCAACAATAGCATCCTGGCCATTCGAATGTTAGGGTAAAAATGTAATTGGATCAATTGATCCACCGTCATCAGCTAGACATCGCTTCATCCTAATAGCGACTGATTATTTATCTAAGTGGGCTGAAGCTACCCCATTTAAAGAAGTTACTGCTGAAGTGATTAACTTCTTCACGCATAATGTAGTCTATAGATTTGGAGTGTCACGTCGAATAATTTTTGATAATGGCACAGCTTTCAAAAGTGCAAAGATTTATAGATTTATCGATCGACACAAAATTGATTGGCGATACTCTTCAATATACAATCCAAGAGTAAATGGTTTGGCAGAGGCCTTCAACAAGACATTAGTCAAGCTGCTTAAGAAGATTCTCACTAAAAATAAGAGAGAATGACATACCAAGCTAGTAGAGGATCTATGGGCATATTGAACTACCAATAAGACGCTGACTAAAGCCACTCCCAATTCATTAGTTTTTGGAACTGAAGCAGTTCTTTCGCTCGAAATTGAGTTGCCTTCACTTCGAGTAGCTATCCAATACAGTCTAACTGAAGATCAAAATGCCCATTTGAGAATGGAGGAACTCGACGTGCTTGATGAAGTTAGATTGCAAGCTCATCAAAATCTGGAAGTCTATCGAGAGATGTCCAGGGCTTTTGACCATACGGTCGACCGAACATTCTAAGGAGAATTGGTTCAGTCGAAGACCAATTATCAACCAAAATTGGTGAAAATTTGAGCCTAACTGGGAAGACCCTTTTGTCATTGAAAAAGTATATCAAGAAGGGGCATACCAACTCATTGACTTGAAGGGTGAAAGACCATTATCGCTAGTTAATAGTTGATACTTGAAAAAGTACTATACTTAACGACCGCATTCTCGAGGTATAATAGAAATCCCCCTACAAGGCATGAGACATTTTTTTAGTATATCTATTTAGGTTGACATCGTGCTTCATGCTGAGATCCCTAAATAAACATACTCCAAATGAAAAACATTTTCGTGAAAATTCCCACATTACAGGGGCATTTTAGATTTTATATATATAAAATCAATGTTGTATGTTAAAATCTCCTAAGAGTACATTAATTCAAATATGGATGTATTTATATATTTTTATCTTGAAAATTCTCTAAATGTACTTTAGAATTTCCCCGCAAGAGGGGATATTTTTTTTTTTTTAAGTTTATTTGAGTTGACATGTGCCATAAGACAAAATCCTCAAATATATATACTCGATTCAGTTGACATCAAGCTTGTCAAAATCCATGGATATATCATAATTATCTTGTTAAGTTGCGGTCTTCGAATAAAATGAATCTATTTATATGCGTGAAAAGACAACCCTAAATGTCAAGAAATTTATCTCTCAAATTTTCCAAATTCTGGAGATCAAGCCAAAAGAAATCCCGATTTCAGAAGCTTCAATTAACTGAGTTGGAGAAACATCAACCTCTACATCCTAAGCTCTAGGACACTGATGGATTCTAAAGGTCGAACTCAACTAGCTCACAAATAGCCGAGTTGCTAATGCTCTCCTCACTCAACAAGCCGTAAGAAAAGATAGCAGTGAAAGAGCCCTCATTCGTCAGTCTGATGATAAAACCATCAACCCATTACATCTTAAGTCGGAGACTCGAGTGGGATCTAAAGGTCGAACTCAACAAGCCCAAATATGATCGAGTTGTTGACGCTTTCCTCACTCAACAAGCCGTAAGAAAAATGCCGCAGTAAAAGAGCTCCTGCTCGTCAGTCTAATGATGATAGCTGTTCAATCTCAAACTAGATTCAGCTTAATAATTACAAGCAATCAGGATCCAAGAGATCTCTCTACTTGATGGATAGATCAAGGCAATCCGAGGAAACGCTCAATTCAAGGCTGCCTCAAATCAATCTTTATATTACATGCAAGGTAATATTTCAATCTATTCTCAAACAATCTGATCAAGCTCAAAGCACAGATCAAAGCCTATCTTCTCATCAAGTCCATCAAAGCAGGAAGCACAGGATCGAGGAAGCAATTCTATAGTTCATACAAAGCCAATGGTTGGTAAGGAATTTTGATTATTATCTGTTAAAACACGCGTTCTTTATATAACTCAACATTGACCTATGGCGCCTATCGTATATCCTTCAATAAATCGTCAAAGCGCAACGATTCATGGAGTCCATACACTTCCTGATAAGTCAATATTGATAAATCAGGTTAGTCCTTCATCAAGTTCGTCAAGCTCAAAGCTAGGATAGAAGAAATTTTAAATCTGACCAAGCATGGATAAACTCATTGGGTCCCATCAAAACGGATCAATTCTCCATCAAAAACAAGCAAGCTAGGGTTGAGGAAAGTTAAATCAAATACATAAAGAAAAGATCTTCAATGTCAGCAGAGAGTAGATGGTGTAAGAACTCTTCTCAATCTGATAAGTCGATTTTGACAAATCGGTTAAGCCTGTCATTTAGCATGTCCTCAATAAGGCAGCATACTAATGACAAATCTTATAAAAACTCTTCAAAGCTAAAGATAAGCTTATGATCATGGTCAGCAACAAAAGCTAGAAAGAAGAAACTCAAATGGTCCTTTCAACAAACGTGACTCGCTCATCGAATCACATTTATTGGGCGGCATTTGTTGACCTCCACATATGTGTCATAAATTAAGTCAAGCTACCTCAATTGACGGACTTGAGGTGTGACGCAATCGGTCAAGATGCACTGGATGTCACTGAAAATGGTTGAAATGACCTCCAATCAAAGAATGGACTTCACCGTCGCTTTAAAATGTCAAAATTAATCATAATATAAATATTGAAAAATCTAATGAGCAATCGATTAAGCACTCGAGCTATCAAAGTGTTGACGTGCATATCAGAGTCGGGAAGCTGCGATGATATCCGAATGACTTTCGTTCATAAAATTGAGCATCCGTTAGTTTTAAAACAAAATCTATCAAATGAGGCTATCGCTCAATTGGACAGTCATTGCAAATATCAGTGATTTGAAGTGATATCGCAAATCATACGCATTGGGCGTCACCAAAAGCAACAAATGACTTCCGATTGAAACCACAATGCATTAGAGCTAAATGCTATAAATATTGACATGAGCATCGATCAAACTCAATTAATCAGCCGCATACATGTCGAGGTCGAGGCGCAGTCAACAACCTCGTTAATTGATTGATCATCATTGGCTTTGAAATCGAAATCTATCAAATTCATTTTACTCAATTTGGATGAATTTCGAATCAGTTGAAAGTGGGAGCGTTTTATTTGAATGACTCAATTACTCACCAAATGGCGCCTCAAGCGGTTGTTTTAATGATGGAATATATATATATATATATATATATATATATATATATATATATATATATATATATATATATATATATATATATATATATTTAATTTATTCTAAATTATATTAAAATATTTAATAAATTCAAAATTTATTAAAAAAATAAATTCAAAATTTATTAAAAAATATCAAAATTATCCCCATTTCCTTTCTATTCTCAATTTTCTGAAAAAGAATTTTAAATATAAAAAGAAAAAATTGAAACTAACCACTCTTATTTTTATCCCTCACTCTCTTATTCTCTCGCACTCACGATTCGACCCAACCGTTTCTCTCTTCTCACTCTCTCTCACGTTCAAGAAAAATCCTGCTGAAAAAGTAATCCTCGCCCCTCGCCCCTTTTCGAGATTTCTCTCGGTTTTCGCATTTTTCCTCAGTCTGCGCCTCCCCGCCGTTGGTCCAGCGTCCCGCTGCCGGCAAAACCCGCTTCACCGTCCGCCGTGCGTCCCGCAACGCACCGAAGCCCGCCGCCGGAATCCCGCGCGTACCGCTGCGCCCCGTCTCCCGCAGCCCGCGACCCGACGAACCACACGGCCCGCCACCCGCGTCCAACCCGCCGCACCGGCCGCTGCCCGTGACCCGCGCCTTCTCGCGCGTACCGCCAGACCCGCACCGGCCCGCGTCTCCCGCACTTCGACCCACGGCCGCGACCCGCTCCTCTTCCGCGCGCCCGACCTGCGCTCTGGCCCGCGCGTCCAACGCGACCCAGCCCGCGCGTCCCACGCGATCCAGCCCGCGCGTCCCACGCGATCCAGCCCGCGCGTTTCCGCGACACGCCGCGGCCCGTTGCCACGACCCGCTCCCGCGCTTCGGCCCGCATGCCCGATCACGCGTTCCGCAACCCGCACGTTCCGAGCCCGCCGCCCGCGACCCGACCCGCGCGATTTTGCCGCCGACCAAAAAAAAAAAATTGAAACTAAGCACTCCTCTTATATATATTAATTAAATGAGCTCATGGCTCACGCTCGCTTAGACACGCGACTCACGCGCTTCGGCTCTCGTCCCGGCAAGGAGAAATTTTAAAATAATTATAATTTAAAATATAATTAATAATTTAAGTATGTTAAAATTAAAATTTAAATATAGGTATAGTCGTCTAAACATAATTTATCACATCGGTTATATAGTATCGTTAAATGCATTTATATTTTGTCTGTTTTAGAGAAATAATTTAAATAATTCCTTAAAAGTCAATTTAATGATTTTTTAAATAATAGATTTTTATATTTGTAAGTATTTAATTATTATTATACTAAAAATTTCTCCATCTTTGGCCTTGCGTGTACTTTCTTTGCATGTTTAGAGATGTCTAATCAGGATCTTTTTTCCTTCATCGCCAGATCGATTTTATTTTATTATCCGGAAAGAATATTGATCGCTGATTTTGGCGATTTCGATGGCGTATCCAATTAAATCATTTCCCGGCACCGTAGCATCGTTGGAATCTGGAGGAATTTAAGAAATATATGATTGGGTTTAGGGTTAGTTTTTGCAACGAGCTTGAAATAGAAAATCTTTCCGACAAAAGAACCATAGATGGAAATGAAATAACATATTTTATGAGGATGTATTAAATAGAAATTCATCGGTAATGCTTCTCGTGCATTTTTCTTGTTAGTGATATTCTCATTTAAGAGAATATGTTGTTCATATCGAAAAATTTGGATGCTTTTGTAATTTTATTTTTGAGTGTTTTTTTTGCATACTTTCTATTCTTTGGATCTGAGATCATTTTTTTCCTTTATTTTGCCAACTTCTTATGATTATTAGGGCATTCCAATGGAAGCAATTTGATTTGGATAGTTTTTTGGGGGTTTAGTGCATTATCTTTCTGTGTACCTCTTTGGAGAATTTTATATTTTGACTTTTTCCATTTATTTTGCCAACTTATGATTATGTTTAAAATTCCAATGGAAGCATTTGGAGATTGTTTGGATGGTTTAGGTGGTATTTTACTCTGTCTGTGTCTCTTTGAAGATCATTTTGATCTTTTTTCCAAGTTTATTTTTGAACTTTTATGTTTAGGGCATTCCAATGGAAGCATTTTGAGGCGGTTTGGATGATTTCTGGGGTTTAGTGCATCATACTCTCTGTACCTCTTTGGGGTATGATTATTTTGACCTTTTTTTCCTTTATTTTGCCAACTTATGATTATGTTTAGGGGCATTCTAAAGGAAGCATTTGGAGATTGTTTGGATGATTTCTGGGTGGTATTGCATATGTACTCTGTACCTCTTTGGAGTGATTATTTTTGACCTTTTTTCCATTTATTTTGCCAACTTCTTTATGATTATATTTAGGGCATTCCAAGGAAGCATTTGGAGATTGTTTGGATGGTTTCTGGGTGGTATTTTGCATCTGTACTCTGTGTATCTCTTTGGAGGGCACAAATTATTTTTGACCTTTTTTTCTAAGTTTATTTTGCCAACTTCTTATGATTATGTTTAGGACATTCCAATGGAAGTATTTTGAGGCTTTTGGATGGTTTTGGGGTTTAGTGCATCATACTGTACCTCTTTGGAGGTACATCATTTTGACCTTTTTTCCCTAGTTTATTTTGCCAACTTCTTATGATTATGTTTAGGGCATTGCAAAGGAAGCATTTGGAGATTGTTTGGATGGTTTGGTGGTATTAGATCGTACTCTGTATACCTCTTTGGAGAATTTTATATCATTTTGACCTTTTTTTTCCCAGTTTATTTTGCCAACTTCTTATGATTATATTTAGGGCATTGTAAAGGAAGCATTTGATGGCAGTTTGAATGGTTTCTGGGGGGTTTACTGCATCTATACTCTGTGTACCTCTTTGGAGGGTACAAATTATTTTTGATCTTTTTTTCCCAGTTTATTTTGCCAACTTCTTATGATTATGTTTAGGGCATTGCAAAGGAAGCATTTGGAGGTGTTTGGATGGTTTGGTGGTATTCACATCAGACTCTGTACATCTTTGGAGGTACATTCATTTTGACCTTTTTTCCATTTATTTTGCCAACTTCTTATGATTATGTTTAGGGCATTGCAAAGGAAGCATTTGAAGATTGTTTGGATGGTTTTTGGGTGATATTTTATATATGTACTCTGTGTACCTCTTTGGAGGTTCTGGTCATTTTGACCTTTTTTCCAGTTTATTTTCTCTTATTGAGATTATGTTTAGGCATCTGATGAAGCATTTGATAGTTTGGATGGTTTAGGGTTGGTATTTTGCATCATTACTCGTATACCTCTTTGAGTACTGAGATCATTTTGACCTTTTTTTTTATTTTGCCTACTTATGATATATTTAGATTCAATGGAAGTATTTTGAGGTTTGGATGATTTGTGGATATTTTGCATATGTATTTTCTAACATATTTTTGTATCTTTGGTAGGTCAATCTTATGATATGTCTGATAATGAAGTCGTGATGTCTAATGATTTGGGAAACTCCTTGCACCACTGAGAGAATGAAACAGGCGTATCAATCTTGTGACTTGCGTCAAGTTATGTTGGAAGGACCATACTAGTTCTTGGCCAAACTCAAAGAAATTGAAATCAAAAGATTTTATGTGCAAAAGCGGTAAGAAGTCCGATCTAAATGGCAACAAAATTCTAGAAAGTTGATACAAGCGGTTGTCCAATGATTAGATTCTCTGTTGATTTGGAGAATTGGACGATTAAAAAACATCTGAAAGTCATAATCATTCTTTGGCGAAATGACTACATCTTCTCGATCACCTGCATTGCGATGAGAAAGGCGTCGTGTTGAAGATAACGAGCTTGTATTAAAGCGGCATTTATCTAAGCGAGGAAGTTGGCGGCGTAGAATATCGGGTTTACAAAAGAGATGCTTTTAATTTTATTAAAGAGAAAAGATCGAGGATTACGAATGGTGAGTAATGCATTAATACGATTGTTTAAGAAAGGCAAGCAGTGGATGGGATGTTTGCATGGGATGTACAAGTTGATGAGTCGGATTGCTTAGTAAATTTTTTTTTAATAATGGCATGTCTAGGATAGAATATGATTGTTTTGGGGATGTGATAATTTTTGACACAAGCTATCGACTCAATAAATATAATCTCGTTTGTGCCCCTCTTGTTGGAGTGAATCATCACTGGCAAAATGTATTATTTGGAGTAGCCTTTTTATTAGAAGAGACAATTGAGTCATTCTCATGGCTATTCCAAACATTTCTTCGGTTGATGAATAGTGACATCTATAACAATATTCACGATCAAGATCGGCTATGGCGAGTTATTAAAATTATATTTTGCATACTCATCATAGGTTGTGCCTGGCATATTTCAAAGAAAGCTCCTTCAAGGTTCATTGCTTTAATAGTAAGATACAAGGGCTATTTTATAAATGCATGAGTAAGTGTGACTGAGGAAGAGTTTAAAGAGGCAGTGCGCCATGCTAGAAGAAGGCAATTTGCATGATCATGCTTGCGAGCTTTATAAAATTAGATCCAAGTGGTCCATTGACAAGGACTCATTTTGCATGGGCATCTTGTCAACGCAATGTAGTGAGTCCACGAACAATGTATATCACGGAATATTAAAACCAATAAGTTCGCTCACAGATTATTTCTTGGGGTTGGAAAAGGTTATGGATACATGGCATGGAATGAACATGGAAGACTTCAAGTGTAGGTCATCGATTGTTCATGTTGTTAAGACCAGTCCAATTCTAAAATAAGTTGCTATATTTTATACAAGAAAGGTTTACACTATGTTTGAAGAGGAATTTTTGCATGGAGTTGGAGGCCTATCGGTAACTAAGTCAGATGACAGCACCATGGAGTATTTGGTGAGAAACTTAGAGAATAAAAATGCATCCAAAACATGGACTGTGCATTTCGATAGGACTACCCTAGAAGTAACTTGTACTTGCAAAAAATTTGAAATGATGGGATTACTTTGTGCCCACTGTATCAGAGTTCTTAGTCAGGAAGATGTTGTGCGCATTCCGGACAAGTATCTTCTCATGCGATGGTCTACCAGAGCAAAGAGGGATATTTATATTGATAGTGCATACAAAAATTAAGAGATGTGGCAAGCACAGATGGAAATACTTCGCATTATTTTGAACCACATAAGTCGATATGCATATCAAATAAGCGTCAGGGCATAAAAATAAGAGAGTTGAGGACTATATGCTTGGATCCCTAAAAAACTATATGATGATATCGACTCTATAATAAGTGAGAATTCTCCTCCAACTGAAAGCGGTTAAGAAGAAGAAGTCAACCACAACAGATAAAGGAAAAGACATCTTAAAGATCCGGTTAAAGCGTCCAAAGGGTGTTTCCAACTCAAGGCTTAAGGGATATTGGGAGAGATCCAAGAAAGCCAAGAGTAATTTTCTATTTATTATTATTTTTTGGTATTTTAAATATTCTTTGTTAATCTTCAAACCCTTCTATTTTTTTTTTGTTGCGAAACCAAAGTCTGATCGATAGTGTTCTTTGAGCGTGTTTGTCACAAGTTGCATCACCTTTCTCTATTATGCCAGAGTATTTTTTAAAGGTACGCATAGAATATCACACATCATTACTGTAAGAAATCATCAACTAATACAATATTCTACATGCAGGAATTTAACTCGAGCTCCACAATCAATCAGTCGGCTGAAGGGTACACTAAGCTGATGATGGATATTATTTCAAGAAAATATTTTGATGCATGACATTATCCAGTTTTGTGTTCTTCGACTGTACAATCTTCTCTCCAATGTTCTGTTTGTAGCTCTTTAAGCAATAGTGGTAGTAATCCCTAGAGGATATTATAATCATTAGACTGTACCAATAAATATGTGCAATAAATAACAGATCGTTTATTGCCTTTTATTCAATTTATTTTGCCTGATTCTAGAAATAATGTTCATTACATTCTAGTTCAGACAATTAGAAATCTGTTTGGATGATTTGGGTTACAGTCATTTATGACCTTTTTTTGCGATTTATTTTACCTGTATGAATATGTTGTATTCCAACCAAGCATTTTAGGTAGTTTGATGTTTTTGGTATATTTACATATGTAATATACCTCTTTGAGTGTACATCATTTTTTACCTTTTTTTCCAGCTTTATTTTGCTAACTTCTATGATTATTTTAAGCATTCCACGGTTTGATGATTTGATTCTCACAAAATTTTTGAGGTATTTTTGACCTTTTTTTCCAGCTTTATTTTGCCAACTTCTTATGATTATATTTAAGAATCAAAGGAAGTATTTTGAGGCGTTAGTGCTCAGACTGTGTACCTCTTGAGGGTACATCGATTTTGACCATTTTTGCTTTTATTTTGTTTACTTCTTATGATTATGTTTAAGACATCTCAATGGAAGCATTTGATGACGCTTGGAGATTTTGGGTGGTATTTTGCATCTCAGATTTCTGTACCTCTTTGAGGGTACATCATTTTAACTTTTTTTTCCAATTTATTTTGCCAACCACTTATGATTATGTTTAAGATATTCCAAAGGAAGCATTTGATGGCTAATAGTTTGTGGTATTTTACTGCATCTTTTTGAGGGTGATCTTTTGACCTTTTTTTGCTTTATTTTGTTTACTTCTTATGATTATATTTAAGACATCTCAATGGAAGCATTGATGGCGCTTTGGATGGTTTCGGTGGTTTTTTTGCATCAGACTGTATCTCTTTGGAGAGTACAGATCAATTTTGACCTTTTTTTGTAGTTTATTTTGCTTATTTCTTATGATTATATTTAAGACATCTCAATGGAAGCATTGATGGCAGTTTGGATGGTTTCTGAGTGGTATTTTGTATCTCAGACTGTGTACCTCTTTGAGGGTACATATCGATTTTGACCTTTTTTGTTTATTTTGCTTACTTCTTATGATTATGTTTAAGACATCTCAAAGCATTGATGGCTTTGGATGGTTTCGGTGGTATTTTGCATCTCAGACTGTACCTCTTTGGAGGGTACATCATTTTGACCTTTTTTTGCGCTTTATTTTTCTTACTTATGATTATGTTTAAGACATCAAAGGAAGCATTTGATGGCGCTTTGATGATTTCGGGTGGTTTTGCTCAGATTTATGTACCTCTTTGGAGGGTGATCGATTTGACCTTTTTTGCGTTTATTTTGCTTACTTCTTATGATTATGTTTAAGACATCTCAATGGAAGCATTTGATGGCAGTTTGGATGGTTTCTGGGTGATATTTTGCATCTGTACTCGGTACCTCTTTGAGGGTACTGACGATTACCTTTTTGAAGTTTATTTTGCTTATTTCTTATGATTATGTTTAAGACATCTTAATGGAAGCATTGATGGCAATTTGGATGGTTTCTGGGTGGTATTCTCAGATCTCAGACTGTACCTCTTTGGAGGTACAGATTTTGACCTTTTTTTGCGTTTATTTTGCTTACTTCTTATGATTATGTTTAAGACATCTCAATGGAAGCATTGATGGCGCTTTGGATGGGTGGTATTTTGCATCAGATTTTGTTCTTTGGAGAGTAATCAATTTTGACCCTTTTTGCGTTTATTTTGCCTACTTTATGATTATGTAGACATTCCAAAGGAAGCATTTGATGGCAGTTTGGATGGTTAAGAACTGGTTTAGTGCATCTGTACTCTGTGTACCTCTTTGGAGGGTACAGATCAATTTTGACCTTTTTTTGCAGTTTATTTTGCTTACTTCTTATGATTATGTTTAAGATATCTCAATGGAAGCATTGATGGCGCTTTGATGATTTCGGGTATTTATCAGACTGTGTATCCTCTTTGAGGGTACAGATCAATTTTGACCTTTTTTTGCAGTTTATTTTGCTTATTTCTTATGAATATGTTTAAGACATCTCAAAGGAAGCATTTGATGGCGTTGGATGGTTTTACGGTATGTATCAGACTGTGTACCTCTTTGAGGGTACAGATCATTTTGACCTTTTGCTTTATTTTGCCTACTTCTTATGATTATGTTTAAGACATTCCAAAGGAAGCATTTGATGGCAGTTTGGATGGTTAAGAACTAGTTTAGTGCATCTGTACTCTGTGTACCTCTTTGGAGGGTACAAATTATTTTTGACTTTTTTTTTGCAGTTTATTTTGCTTACTTCTTATGATTATGTTTAAGACATCTCAATGGAAGCATTTGATGGCGCTTTGGGTTTTGGTGGTATTTTGCATCTCAGTACTGTACTGAGGGTGTTGCATCATTTTTTACCTTTAATGTGTGGACAAATTTAAAAGCCATCTTAATCTATTATTTTTACAAAATTCGAATTGAAAATAATTATTATATAATTAAATGTTAAAAGTTATCCAATTTTACAAGTTCATTACGTTATAACATTTAAAATTCAACTTCAATTATTTTGTTTTGTTTCATCTAAATAAATAGACAAGTCACGATAAGGTTCAAGTTAATATTCAACTTCATTTCACTCAATGAGCATACTAAGAATACCAATGAGCTAATTTTTTCAACTGCTTTGTTTTCATAATAAGAAAAATAGCTAACAACAATCAAAATTTACAATCAAAATCTTACAATCAAAATTTACTTACCTATGAGCTAATTTTTTCAACTGCTTTATTTCAATACATGTCAGTTAAAATTAAAACTGTAAGAATATCATGATTTTACAATCAAAATTTACTTACACCAGCCACAGTAATTTTACAATAAAACTTTTTTAAAAATAGATAATCCCTAATGGCCAGTAATCACTAATTTAATTTTCTGCATTAGTTTTATGCATTCTGCTGGGTAACATTTATTTTATGCAAACGGCTGCATTAACTTTATGCATTTTGCTCATAACAAAATGACCATACCATAAAAAATGATTTTAAATGCAGATTTCATTGAAGAGTATAGCCCCCAAATATCAACCCAAAGTAAAATATCAGTGAAATCAAACTATATGAAATGAGAAGTTAAAAAAAGTGTAGTAAAATATCATCCTGTGTCCATGCACTTCAACAAAAAATAGCTAAGTCTTCAAAGCCACCTAACGATGCATTAAACAAAATCCTATATCAAACAAAATAATATTATTCTCACTTTGGATTTTAAGTCCCAAACAAAATGTAGTAGTAAGAACTAAATATATTCATTTTCTTTGGCCAATCGTGGTCTACCCAATCCATCGGAGGTTTCGATTGCCGCCTCCATGTATTTGCAACAAACATTCACACTATTTTCTTGACCGGTATCCCACTCACTATGTCGATTGGCCATTTCGATCGCCAAAAGCCCCGCCCAAAGATCTTCAACAAGTAATTTGATCAATAGCAACAAAATCTCAATAAGTTGGACCAGAAAAAAATAGTTAAGAAGAACCAAATTTAAAAACAGTTCTAATATCTCGTGAAGAATGCTCTTATGGGTTGGTTTGGGCAATGAGTCATAAAAATACCAGGCCTCTGACTTAATATGCCCAACCAGGAGTGTCCAGTGCTGATTATCTATAACTGGCAGTAAGATTAACTCAGCCCTCGACACACTGTCCGCAGTGATATGCTGGATGAACATTTTGCTTTCCATCTTTAGGCCGTACCTGGCATAACTCTGCAGGAAAAGAAGAGAACGATTACACATTATAGCTTTTATCTAAACAAACAAGAACTGAATCATAATACCAACATTCTGGGGTAACATACCCAATGCAAGCATGAAATGTACAAATAGAGGACATAGCCTCCGCAGCGAGTACTTCTGCCGAAGAAGGCATTAATGTGTGCATCGAGAGATATTGATCTCAAGAACTCATCGACCGCCTCGCAATAATGATATTCCCCGCTGACCGATCACCCCTGCAAGTGATAAATATTTTAAAGTGATCTCAACTAAACGAATAGGTTATTTTACGTATGAAGGACCTGATTGAGGCTTGACTTACTTGTCCTCAACCGAGCATGACGTGTCAATAAGATCGAGCATCGACTTAGGCAAAATAGCTGAGAACTCAACAACATGAAGTGCCTCTGATGCCTGCAACAAAATTACTGATGATGAAAGTTAGTGATGAAGAGCTACATTCACTATGAATAAATGATCGATCTACTGAGATGATGCATACCTCCGACTGATGCTCCTCCACCACAACGATAGCAGTCTGTGGGTCATCAACCTTTATTGGCTCATCTTTGCGAACCTATAAAAAAATTTAGTGAAATATATTTCTATCTCAAATTAAAAGAAAATAACTTAATACCTCATTGCTGGCTTTCATCTTGAGCAGAGGCCACCACATCACTTATTCTTACTCGAGACTTCCTGTAAGTGTGTGTGAAGGGGGAAGAAATAGCTTTCCTCTTTCTTAACTCGAGCTTTAACACCACGCTCAATGCTGCCAATTACAGGTTTCAGAGCATCATCATGTGTAGTGGTGGCCTCCACAAGAACTTCTCCTACGGTCAATTCCACATGGGCTTCCCCTTAAGTATCCAACTCCACAATGGAAGCTCCTGCAGGCCTCCACAAGAGCTTCCTCTGGGTACCCTCGTGGCTTTACGCGTGGTAGCCTCCCATGGGTACCTCCACGTGGGAAGCTCCCGGGTAGCCTCCTCAAGAGTTTCACTGGTGACCCCCAGGAACCTCCCTGATTTGGGGTGGTAGACCCCACGCCTGGAACATCCTCGATAGCAAAGAACAAAATCAAGCCCATCCATCCTCTCCATTATTGTATGGAAAGACGATATCTGCCTTTCTGTCCTTGAAACCCGCAAGTATCCTCTCCACCAAAGTCTACTATGGGGTAGTAGCAGGCGTGCTAAACACCGGATGGGGAGAATATCGAGGAGAGACATAAGGAGAGTCGCTGCACTAATTGGACTTAAAATGGGACTACTATCTGCTCCACATGTAGATTGTCTGTGGGACACCGAAAGGAGCCGCTTCTCCTCTTCCAATAAGTCCTCGAATGAAAGGCACTGGTAAACCGGATAAAAATTTTGAAGACATACAACATAAATAAATACATTCTTATATGAACTAAGTGATATTATTATATGTCACCCGGCCCTCCCAAACCAAGGAAAGCATTTTTGAAACTCTATTTTGCCCATCGCAAAGATAATGCTTTTCGAGGTTGATGGGTTTATGATGCTTATGTGCTCAGCCGCCCATATCTACAATGAATATTTTAAATAATAAATTTCAAGACATTAAATTACATGGGCGATATAAAACATACCATCGGAAAGAGTGACAAAGCCACTCATGTAAGCTACCTCATGCAATCTTTGATGCAATAACATCAAATTAGAAAGTCCCAAATGGCATCACGCCCATTGTATTTAACAAATCTATCTATATCATCGTAAGCAATCAATTCGATGCCACCCTATAATTGTGATATACAAAATAGATTTGAGAAGAAAACATATACAAGCACAAATATCTTTGCAGCAACGAGCCATCAATTCTCAAGGCGATTCTTGTAGTCAGATGGCGAAATAATGAGGATTTGCCATACAACCTTCTCCCCTTTGTTTGGCATCCTATCATCAATGCAACTTCATCGGGGTGAAAGGAATGTCGCCACCCGTGAAAGCTTGCTTTTCTATGTCCCAAGGCAGATCGATGTAATGGCAAGTCTTGCTTAATTCATGGGTCTAATGAATTGATGGAGATGAAGTCTCTTTAAAATGTCGGTGCTTCATAAAGCGTCTTTGTAATATTTTGAACACATTTCTTATATTGGTAGGCACGCGAAGTTATCCTTTTCCGACATGATAAACTTCAAAAGAAAAGTCAGAGGTCAAAAATGATGTACCCTCCAAAGAGGTACATGAGTCTGATATAAAATACCACCCGAAACCATCCAAACAATCTCCAAATGCTTCCATTGAATGCCCCATACATAATCATAAGAGGTTGGCAAAATAAAGCGAAAAAAGGTCAAAATGATCAGTACCCTCAAAGAGGTACATGAGTCTGATGCAAATACCACCCAGAAAACCTCCAAACTGCCATCAAATGCTGCCATTGAGATGTCTTAAACATAATCATAAGAGGTTGGCAAAATAAACTGGGAAAAAAGGTCAAAAATGATCTGTACCCTCCAAAGAGATACACAGAGTACAAATATAAAATACCACCCAGAAAACCTCCAAACTATCATCAAATGCTTCCATTGAGATGTCTTAAACATAATCATAAGAAGTAAGCAAAATAAACTGCAAAAAAGGTCAAAATCAATCACCCTCCAAAGAGGTACCAGTCTGAGATACTAGTTCTTAACCATCCAAACTGCCATCAAATGCTTCCATTGGAATGCCCTAAACATAATCATAAGAAGTTGGCAAAATAAATTGGGAAAAAAAGGTCAAAACTGATCTGTACCCTCCAAAGAGGTACACAGAGTACATATACAAAATACCACCCAGAAACCATCCAAACTACCATCAAATGCTTCCTTTGCAATGCCCTATACATAATCATAAGAGGTTGCAAAATAAATTGAAAAAAAAGGTCAAAAATGATCTGTACCCTCCAAAGAGGTACACAGAGTATAGATGCAAAATAGCCCCCAGAAACCATCCAAACTGCCATAAAATGCTTCCTTTGGAATGCCCTAAACATAATCATAAGAAGTTGGCAAAATAAACTGGAAAAAAAAGGTCAAAAATGATCTGTACCCTCCAAAGAGGTACACAGAGTACAGATGCAAAATACCACCCAGAAACCATCCAAACAATCTCCAAATGCTTCCATTGCAATGCCCTATACATAATCATAAGAGGTTGGCAAAATAAACTGGGAAAAAAGGTCAAAAATGATCTGTACCCTCTAAAGAGGTACACAGAGTATAGATACAAAATACCACCCAGAAACCATCCAAACAATCTCCAAATGCTTCCATTTGCCCCATACATAATTATAAGAAGTTGGCAAAATAAAGCTGGAAAAAGGTCAAAATAATCAGACCCTCAAAGAGTACACGTCTGATGCCCAAAACCTCCAAACTGCCATCAAATGCTTCCATTGAGATGTCTTAAACATAATCATAAGAGGTTGGCAAAATAAATTAGAAAAAAAGGTCAAAAATGATCTGTACCCTCCAAAGAGGTACAGTCTGAGATATAAAATACCAGAAACCATCAAATAATCTCCAAATGCTTCCTTTGGAATGCTAAACATAATCATAAGAAGTTGGCAAAATAAAGCGGGAAAAAAAGGTCAAAATAATCGTACCCTCAAAGAGGTACACAGTCTGATGCACTAAACCCCCCAGAAACTATCCAAACTGCCTCAAAATGCTTCCATTGGAATGCCCTAAACATAATCATAAGAAGTTGGCAAAATAAATTGGGAAAAAAAGGTCAAAAATGATTTGTACCCTCCAAAGAGGTACACAGAGTACAGATGCACTAAACCCCCCAGAAACCATCCAAACTGCCATCAAATGCTTCCTTTGTAATGCCCTATACATAATCATAAGAGATTGGCAAAATAAACTAGAAAAAAAAGGTCAAAATTGATCTATACCCTCTAAAGAGGTACACAGAGTATAGATGCAAAATAGCCCCCAGAAACCATCCAAACTGCCATAAAATGCTTCCTTTGGAATGCCCTAAACATAATCATAAGAATTTGGCAAAATAAACTGGAAAAAAAAGGTCAAAATGATCTATCAAAGAGGTACACAGTCTGATGCAAAATACCACCGAAACCATCAAACAATCTCCAAATGCTTCCATTGATGCCCCTACATAATCATAAGAGTTGGCAAAATAAACGGGAAAAAAAAGATCAAAATGATCACTCCCCAAAGAGGTACACAGTACTGAGATGCAAAATACCACCCGAAACCATCAAACAATCTCCAAATGCTTCCATTGCAATGCCCTAAACATAATCATAAGAAGTTGGCAAAATAAACGGGAAAAAAGGTCAAAATGATCTGTACCCTCAAATAGGTACACTGATGTAAAATATCACCCGAAAACCTCAAACTACCATCAAATGCTTCCATTGAGATGTCTTAAACATAATCATAAGAAGTAAGCAAAATAAACTGCAAAAAAAAAAAAGGTCAAAATTGATCTATACCCTCCAAAGAGGTACACATAGTATAAATGGACTAAACCAGTTCTTAACCATCCAAACTGCCATCAAATGCTTCCTTTATAATGCCTTAAACATAATCATAAGAAGTTGGCAAAATAAACTGGGAAAAAAAGGTCAAAAATGATATGTACCCTCCAAAGAGGTACATGATGCAAATGCAACCCGGAAATCATCCAAATTGCCATCAAATGCTTCCTTTGAGATGCCCTAAATATAATCTCAATAAAAAGGCAAAATAAATTGGGAAAAAAGGTCAAAAATGATCTGTACCCTCCAAAGAGGTACACAGAGTACAGATACAAAATATCACCCATAAACCATCCAAACTGCCATCAAATTATTTACATTTGAATATAATGAACATAATCTCAAGCAACAGGCTAACGAAACTAGTAAAAATCTAAATGTTATGTACCCTCTAGAGAGATGAGAGTACAGTCAAAAATAACATATAAAAATAGCCAATCTTTCTGACGGTGAGAAGAATGAGTAAACCCTAAATTCATTCAAGTTAGGAATGCATGTGTAAATACCTCATGTAGTCACCTACAATACCTCAATTTTTTGATTTGCTATATCAGCGGCGGACGTGCGTCGTCGAGAGCGAGCTAAGGCGAGAAAAATCGCCTTGAAAGCCCTAAAGCGTTACGTGACGAGGAATGTCGAACGTCGATAATGTTTCTCGTTCTTCTTCTCCCCTTTTTGAACAAGACGGGGTGTGTCGGGCCAGGGGAAATATATTTATAGTGCCATCCATTAATACGCCATCGACGTTTACGGGCAGTGGGGCCGGAAATGTCTTTACTGCCGTCGTTATCTTCTTTGCTAATCACTAAATCGGAAAAAAACACCGGGACACGCATTGTCCATGGATTGGAGTCCACACGTAAACTACGTGCAGACTCGGACGTAATATTTTCTCTATTTTAAGGGGTTATACGGTGTTTCTTAAGAAAAGAGTGAAGATAGCTGTTAATAGGTGTCGTTGCACTTCTCTCCTGTGTGAGATTGTCTTTGCTCTCTCTCTCTCTCTCTCTCTTCTCTTATTTGATGAATGAGGGTGAATGCGGAGAAGAAAAAAATGGTGATCTAATCATCTAACTAACATACCAATGTTATTGTGTAAGCCCATAACCAGAAGTTAGATGAACTCAAAAGGTTTAAGATTTTTTTGAGGTTCTCTATTGATTTATGAAACAACTAAATGTTTCTTGAGTGTTATTTCACGGCATATGGAACTTTCTTTTGATGTTTTTCTCCTACTTGGTGCACATAGTGAGTTTTTGCTTTTGAGTTTTCTTTCATTGGACGGCAAGAAAATTGCTGAGCTCTTCTCTCGGATTGCTGATAATAGCAATCTAGGCTATTTTCTTTCATTAGACAATGAGGACTGGCTGTTATTTGTCCAGAACAATAAGCAATTTCTATTCCAATTCAAGCACAATCACTCAATAAAGCTACATCAGCTATGATATAGTACCTGACACTAGCTATTTCTGCTACAGTCTTGAGAGGAAAGCAGTGGCATCAGTTCATGTTGACCTCCATGCACATGCATCCGCCATAAATCAAGTCAAGCTTATTAGATGAATTTGATGAGCTTCAGCGTATAAATCGGAGCTGAAATGCACTCGATGATATCAAAAATTAGTCAAAATGATCTCCGATCGATGAACAACTCTGCCATTATATTCAGAACGTTGAAATTGATTAGAAGAAGCATCTTCCATAATTCGACGATCGACTAATCAAGAAGGGGGGTTGTCGAAGCGCTGACACACATATTGAGGTTGAGAAGCCTTGACAATGCCCAAATGACCTCCATTCACAAAATTAATCTCATCGTTAGTGTCAAAATGTCAAAACCTATCAAATGAGACTATTCGCGCTCAATTTGGACGAGTATGCATGAATATCAAGCAATCAGATACAAAAACACGCAAATCAAAGAAAAAATACACTCGATGACACCGAAAATAAGTCAAAATGATATCTTATCAACGACTATGTCATCGCATTTAGAATGTTGAAATTGATCAGAAAAAGCATCTTGCATAATTCAACAGTTTACCGATTAAGAAGGGGGGTCATCGAAGCGCATACACACATATTGAGGTCGGGAAGCCGCGATGATACCCAAATGACTTTCATTCGCAAAATTGATTGCGTCGTTAGAGTAGAAATGCCAAAACCAATTAAATAAGATTGTCCACGCTCAATTCGGATGAGTCTGCATGAATATCGAGCGAGTGGAAGCAATGACGCGCAAGTTTGAACTAAAATTGACCCCGATTTGACGCCGACTTGAATCAAACGGCCTCCGATTGCGAAACAAACTGCGCCGTTGCATCCAAAACATCAAAGTAACCTCAAATCGACATATATATTGTCTATGTGATGATGTCGGTGCGAAAATCTAAATTATGACAAATAAAATAATAAAAAATATAAATCCTATAAATACCTCTCTTAATACCCTAAACCTAACTTTTTCATTTTCCTCCCAAACCCTCAGTCGACACCTCCTTCTCTCTCTCTCTCTCTCTCTCTCTCTCTCTCTCTCTCTCCCTCTCTCTTCATCATCTCCCATTTCTTCCTTGTTCTGATTGGAGGTTTCTGTGAAACAACCCAGACATTGTAGTAGGGTGCACTGTAGCAGAAAGTTATGACACACAAATTTGAATATAAATTAATCTCGATTTGATGCCGACTTGAACCAAACAACTTAATATCAATTCAAACTTATGAGATCTTATAATAACTCATTTATATTTTCATTTATATTCATATATAAATGAAATATAAATTCAAATCAATCAAACTAAACTCAAAATTCAAATCAATCAAACTAAACTCAAAATTCAAATCCAAACTCCAAATATTTTCTAAGTTCCTTAATCTCCCTCTTAAAGACTTAGCCTAGATCATGATCAAATCACTTCAGATTCATGAAATTTTCTCATAATCCATTTATATTCACATATATAAATGAAATATAAATTCAAACAATCAAAACCACTTTCAAAAATCAAACTCAAACTCATTCAAAATCTAACATAAGCCTTTCAAGTCAAATTCTTGAACTTAGCCAAATCAACTTTAAATCAAGACAAACTCTTGATTTTACTTCATGATTCAATCAAACCTTCAATAATTAATCCAAGTATAAATACAAACTTCAATCACTTAACCAAAACTCAATTCAAAAATCAAGCTAGAATCCATTTCATGTTCACCCTTTGAATTTGAAATTGTCAAATGAATCAAAATCCATTTGATTTCAAACCACTTGCAAATGGATTTATATTTCAATCATAAGTCCATATGTAAGTTCATCCAAACTCAAATCAAGAAATCAAGCTTTGACCAAGTCATTTGACCTACTTAGGCTCACTTGGCCCAAAGTGACCTAAAGTACCCTTATGAACCAAATTCTAATCCTAACCAAATTGGATTGAATCAAACTCACCTAAGCCTCCCATTATGATCAACAATCATCATGAGATGATCAATCACTCAAACTGGATCAAACCAAGTCAAACCTAAGGGTTGACCAAGTCAACACTTAGCCAAAATGAAACCCAACATAGCTAAAATCCACCATAGGCCAAATTGATTGAAACCATTGATCAAGACTCATTCATGACCAATGTTTTTTACTTGAATCAACATTCGAGCATAACCTAGCCCAATTGGCCACTTGACCCAAGTTGACCCAACTTGACCTAAAAAGTCAAAATGTGTCAAAACTTGATCTAAGACAAATTGATTGAAAAATGGGTCAAGTTCATTCCAAATCACTTGTTGAACTTGACCAAAGCCTCAATTGGCCAACTAAACCCAACTTAGCCTAATTGACCTTGAACCCAACTTGACCTAAAGGGTCAAATTGAGCCAAATTTGAACTTAACCAAAATTGATTGAAAACAAAGATACCAATCCACTTCATATGACTAACCAAACCTAAACCTACCCATGACCTAGCTTAAATAGGCCAAATGGGTCAAATTGGTCAACTTAACCCATTTGACCTAAATGGAGTCATATGAACCAAATTCAAACCTAAATCAAATTGAATCAAACCAAAGCCACCAAAATATTTCAAGTGGTCATATGAACTTGACCCAACCCTTGGTTTGACCCAATTTGACCAATTGGTCAACTTGACCCAAGTTGACCCATTTTGACCTAAATGGGTCAACCTGAGCCAAACCATACCAAATGAACTCTAAATCTAATGAAACTTGGCCAAACCTATTTTCTCAACATACCTAACATATCCAAATTCAAAAATTAGCCAAATGACCATTTTACCCCCAGTACATAGAACAAATTTTGGTCAAATCTATGGGGAATTTGATCAATTCCTCTTCATACCTACTTGATACTTTCCTAATAGATCAAGTGAACCCTAGGGAGGGTGGTACACCCAACCCAATGGGTGTGGGTCAGCCCAACCTAGCCTAAGGCCAAAATTGAGCACATGGCTCAAATTGGCCACATGGGAATCATGCTCCCACTCAATTTGAGCACTTGGGGAGTTGCCATTCCACTCCCTAGCCTAAAATGAACTCAAGGACAGCTCTAATAGCCTAACAAACCCATTGCCTAAGGTCAATTGGATCAAAATGGCTCCTCCCTTCTCGGCCATTCGATTGCCATTGGGGGAGATATGCTCCCCCAAATTCACTTCAATTCCAATAGAGCCATTATCGATTGAGTAAGGGAGAGTCATAAGAGCCATTTGCTCTCTAGAGAAAGATTGAAGTGACCATTTCTCAGTTTCCCTTAAGCAAAAATAGGGGAGCTCCAAGGATTTGCCAACTTTCTCCATACACCAAACCAAGTCAACTCCCTTTGCACACTCCCTCAAGGGACTAAGTCGAGTGCACCCATACTCTTTCCCAAGCTCCAAAGCAAGAGGAGTGCTAGTTCGATCAAAGCCGCAAGGAATCCAAGGAAGGGTTGGTCCATAGAGCCATCCACTCAACCTCAAGAGCTAAAACTTTCACCAAAGCTTCATCTCAACCAGATGAAGCTTCTCCAAGGGAATAGAGTGTTCATGATCTCCTCTGGTGAGCTATGCCATTTTCTGATCACTAAACTCAATGTTATGTGGAGCTTTGTGAAAGAAATGTTAATGACATGAGATTTCAACTGTTAGATGTGCTTGCCATTAGGGTTAGATGGTGTGTGCAAAATTTCATCCCAATCCGAGCTAAATCGAGCCAGGATCAAGGCCGAAAACATGGGCGATCTCCATGGATTACAAGTGTTGGCAGGGATGGATCTCTGGCCGTCCATCCACTCATTTTGGATGGATGATTGAGATTAAATCACGTTTTATAATTTTATCCTGTCTAATCCGTGGCTTTAATCTCGCGTCGATCCGATTGACAATTGAGATAAAGAAAAGCACCGCCACACGATGAGATATTTAAAATGCCAACTGGGATGATGTAAAGCGTAGTCACGTGAGCTTGTGTCATGTGGGATTAGGGAATTAATTAAGGTTTAAATAATTCTAATTAATTATCTAAACTTCTAAAATTCATATCTCCACCTAGAGAAATAAGAAAAATAAGAGGTAAATTACCACTGAAAGATAATTGAACCTAGAATATTCTAAAATTGATTTTGATTAATTTTGAATACTTCTTTTCTTTGAATTTAGGTTTTATTAGAAATCTTAATTTGCTAATTACTCACTAATTAATTCATTGATTAATCTTAAACTTCTTGAGTGTATTTTGGGACATGATTTATGCTTCCCCTAATTTTTTGGGATTTATTGGTGGCTTAATTGGAAAAGATCTAATTCATTTGATAATTACTCTTTTAATGTAATTAAGGTTAATTAAGGGTTTGATTAGTGGTTTAACCCTTTATTGAAGCTGATTAAGGTCTATTTCAATGAATAGGAGGTTTAGAGAATAATTTTTGAAGCATTTCCCCTAAGCTATTCCTTAAACCCCCTTTTCTTTCTTAATACTCTCTTAATTAAGGGCTAATTCACTAATTACCTTCTTAATTAATTTTTTAAAATTCAAAAACTTTCTAGAACTTAATTAATCTACTTAGGGTAGATGCTTAGATGTTCAAGAGCCTAAGTTTAATTAAGAAAATTAAAATTCAACTCATATGTGTGAGGGGTGTTTTGAAATTACTTAATTTAAACCTCTTAGCTTAATTAATCATTAATCATGAGCCAAATTGCATTAGGCCCCTTTCTTCCTAAGTGCATTGCAAATTTAAATTCCTTGTGAGGTTTTATGTCATCTTATTGGCTCATAATTATTTGATTAACTATGCTAAGGTGGTGTAGGTAAGAGATAATTAACATGTTTAATTCACACCTTAACCTAATCAAAGTATAAAATGAATCTAATCATCTAAAAATTAAACAAAAATGTCAAACACATGTGGAATGGGTTAGGAACAACAAACTCAACTCACATTTTTAAAATTAAATCAAATTCAAAATCAAATGAAAATCGCATTAAATAAACTTTGATTTACTTTAAGCTTTCTTATTTCATAAGATTGTCTTTAGGAATTAATTAAAGTGAATATGTTTACATGCTTTCATTGCTTTAGTTATTTCCCAATATTCTAAATATATGTCATATGATTTCATGCATTCATGCTTTTTTTTTAAAAAAAATTTAAAATTCAAAATGAAAATATTTCTTTTTATATAAAATTGCATGTGTTGACTAAAGTAAAAATAGGAGTGGTTATTATCACTATTAAATTCAAAATTGAAAGTGTGTCACTTATATCTTACTTATAAGTTTGCATGTGAGTAAAATATAATGATGTGCTTAGTGTAGGTTTTCCTTCTCACTTTTAGCAAGTTTTGAATAGGATTTCGCAAGGTGTATGGTTCATTTGAAAAGAACCTAACACTTGTCTAATTCCATATCCTATTCATTCTTATGCTATTACTTAAGAAGGACACTTATACTTGTACATATAAATTACATAAACAAAAATAAATAACCAACACTATTTTTTATATATTTTTTTTCTTTTCCATTCATTTCTTTTGTACACATGCTTGTATTTAACGAAAGTGGTATATTAGTCTGGACAACCCTGAGGTTGCGAGGATTTAAGTAGCCCTAAGTAGGTCTTGTACCTTACACCTCTGGTTAACAATGGCGTAGTACTCACTTATGCCTTTCATACATTCATATGTGTATGTGAAATTTGGATAAGAAACCCCTTTGCTACTTAATGAAAATCATGCATCATAAACATCCAAATTTTCTTAAGTAAATTATGTAGCATGTGTCATAAAGTGCGCTAAACATTTCCATCTGCATGTATATATATGTTTAAGACTCATTCATATGCATGTTATACATGTTGGGAAAGAAGTAATGTGATGTATGTTTTGTGAATTTAGTTCATTTTATTTAATCTTAAAATGCCTTTCTTTTTGAATAGGATTGTTGAGAGTTCATTTAAACTTAGGATTGACTAAAACACTTAATTAAAAGATTCACTAAACAAAACTAAAACATGAATTCACTTTGGAAGTTACTTAGGTTAGGGAAAGAAAGAGGAGTTCTCTTCTCTTTATCTCTCTTTATAACTTAGTAATTAATTATAGGATTCACTTAAACCCAATCAAAAAATAAAATAAAATCAATCAGAAACACTTAAATCACTTAAATGAAACCCTCCTCTAAGTTGAACATTCTTCACACTTAGAAAATTCTAACTTAAAGCCATAGCTAAGCATACCACACAAACCTCTAAAGCACACACATTAGACTAAGTCACCACTTCTAGCTTTAGGTTAGGGTGGTGTTTGGTTTGATACTTGCTTTTATTTTGTGATATAAATTTTAGTCTGGATGTTAGGATGTATGTGCGTATAATGAATGGTAGGGCGATCTTAGTCTAACCATTATCTTTTGCAGGGGATTGTGTAAGGGCACTGTAATAAATAAAAATATAAATATTTTTGCTGTGTAGGTGCTTATACCCCTAAGCATAATCCAATAGGCTAGGTGCACTTAGTTACCCATGTGTGGTGTGATAAATCTAATATACATGCTTGAGATTTGGTGGTTTGTTTAGGTGACATTAGTTTTGCAGGTGTTAGCTATATTTACTTTTTTTCATGTAATTTTTGCAATTAGAATTTTGGAATGATTGTTATGGGGATTAGGATGAGCATTGGTCATAAGATCTCATCTTATGCACCATGTGAAGCCTTGGGAGCATCGACCTTCCAACCATCTAAATGAAGGAACCAAAGAAGAAAGAAGAAAAGAAGAATAAAGAAGAAAAGAAGAATGAAGAAATGAAGCTTGAAGACCCCCATAGCAATGAGATCCTTGCTTAATTATATGTAATTCATTTGTAATCCAGATTGTATAAGGGTAGAGCTTGGCTACCCAATTTATTTTCGAGTTTGTGCAGTGGTACCCATAATGCCTCTTATTCTTTTGCGATTAGCTTTATAAATTGATTGATGATTTGTTTAGCTTGTGCATTAAGTGGCATCCTTTTTCTAATTTCTTCCTTGCTTTATGTATGGCCTGGATGTGGATTAGGCTCATAGGAAAAAAATAAATCTCTTATCAAATTTAACAATTTGAAACTAAAAATAAAGAACTCATAATCACACCTAAAGCTTAGGCTAAAATCAAGATAAAAGAATTATTAACCACTTAACTAGATGAGTACTTCTTTTATCACATCATGCATAAATGCATATTATTTTCACTTTTGATTGGAGGGCTTCCACCTTTGTTAGAGAAACTTGGCTTGACCTTTGAGAGCCATGGTGGAAACACACCTCCTCCCTTCTCACTGATTTTGGCCAATAATCTCATTTCTTATGCATTAGGCATATGAATCCTATTAGCCTGAGTCAAAATGATTGTCCAAAAATAAAAATAAAATGAAATCTAAATTAGATTAGATCTAGGTCATTTGAAGCATACATTTACATGATTTAGTCTCCTTAGGGAGTGAGTTTAAGGACTTAGTCTCTTTCTAAACAAATAATAGCCTAGCTATCTTGCATAAAGCATATGACTTGCCTACATAAATTTAAAATTATAGGAGGAGTTAGTTGATAACCACTCCCAGGTGATTGTAAGTCCAACTAGTCGGGTGGTTTGTCCTCTCTTAAGGAGGCAAACCAAATACCCATTTTCACCGTAGATTTAAGTTGTGCTTTCGGCCCTTGCCAAAGCTCCCTAGATTTAGGTTCTGAGATTACTTCTCCCTTTCATGAGCCATAAGCATAAATCTTCACCTCTTAGACATTTTCCTTAATCTTGTGTTATGAAATCATAAGTCCTAAATTTCTAATGAAAAATTCAACTCAAATAAATTAAATCAATTTCAAAAATGTAAAGCCTAACCATAGGATAGTTTGAGATGCTCTCTTGGTTTCCTAACATCGTGGGGATCTCCTACTTATCTTCTTTTGGCTTCAATAATAACTCCCTCTCTTTGATCAATCCCATTTGATCTTCCAAAATAAGCTAATCGATTGATAGTCCTACCTATTAAAATCTTTGGAGACAATGATCATTTATCTTAATCGAGAGTATTTCTATGGGATCTCATTCCTTAGAATGTAATTAACTATGGGGGCTTGCCCCTGTAGGGAACTTAACAAACTCAATTTTAAATAAAACCTACTTTTACTTTTTCATGTAAAGTAGGGGAAGAATCTCTGGTACACATGCATACCCATTGTTCTTAGGAGTCCTTGTTAAGGTGATTGGGTCCATTATAGTGGTGACTTCTATCTTTCGAGATAGCACACATTTCTTTAATATCGTACCCTATCACCCTCAATAAGAACATATGCAGATCTACGTGGTGTCAAAATTCATATAAAGAGAAATAGATATATATTTCCATCCTCATTTATTCCGGTGAAGATAAAGTATATATCTTATTCTCTAAAATTTGAAAATTTTCATCACAATAGAAAGTTGAGTACATAATATTCAACTTATGTCCAGCTAATGCAACATCACGATCTTTGAGCTCTTGGGATTTTGAAGCTTTCTACATAGCACCCACTCATTGTATGACACAGTGCATTGTGACCGTTATGGAGTTGAATCTTGGTGTCACAGCTTTGCTTTCTCTGGTTATAAGGCCAATATGTTCACCTAAAATGCTCTCCTGAAAGCATTGAGGCACTGTGACCACCACTGTGACACTGAATCTTGGCTATAGTGTTGCCTTCTCGGGTTATAAGACCAATAAGTCCACCTGCAGCATCACAGTGCTATCTTGAAAGAACCGAGGCATTGTGTTAGCACCACAACACTATTTTCTATCGCCCAAGCGCTGTCTTCTCTGATTTTAAGCCCACCTCCCACCATTTTGCATCCAGGCACTAGATTCCTAGTGCCAAGGTGCTAATTTTCCATCGTCGAGGTGTTGACTCCTTAATCTAGTTTTTTTTTAAGTTGGAATTTTTATCTAATTAAATTTCTAACTTATAATAAAGATCTAAGGGATAGCCAACTAGTATGTGAGATGATAAATAAATAATATGAAATAAATTTTAATTACAAAAATAAACTTTTATTACAGATATGTGCTAAATAAAATTACAAAGGTATGAAAAAAAAAAGAGAAATACAAACCAAATATATAAAAAATAGAGGGGAAACTATCCTAGAAATTGTAGTCCTCCTCCCCTCCTCTTGTAGCTCTGATGTGGTGCTAATATAATGAGGCACTAGATGAAAAGAAACTTGACTTGGGCTAGCATTAAAATTATAATTTTTGAACATCTAAATCAGTGCTGAGTTAAACTCAGCCATGTAAGAAAATTACAACTGTTGTTGACCCATATGATAATCAAATTTATTTTTTAATTCCTATTAGCATCAGTTGCTCTCACTAATCCTTTTTATTAATTTAGAGACTTCTCATCCAATTTTTTGGAGTTGCTCATTTGGATTTTTGGAGGATTTGGATCTGGATTGAGGAGCACATGAGCTTTCTCCTATCTCCATTTTTAATCCAAACCCTTCAATCATTCTCTTTATTAGGGGAGCTCTTTAGATAAGGACTTCTTCATTCGGGTCCCCAGACACACCAACCGTAACATATAAAGAATAAATAAGAGAAGGATGATCATAACATAAAGTAGTACTACCCTTAATTAAAAATCAAATTATAAATAATCTTTCCTACATTTATAATAAAGTCCTTTTGAATCGTAATTCAAAATGGCTCTATCTTTAGTTACCTCACTGATATTTTTCATTGGCACAACTTGGTGGAAATAAAAAGTGTCAAGCCTTAGCTTTTGTAGTTAGGTTGATGGAAGGAAAGTTGATAATCCTCTTGTCCTTGCCATTTTCACTGAATATTAGCATTTTTAAGAATGAAATAATTAAGAATTTCATCAAAATTGAAATGATTATTATAGAAGAAAATATATTGATCATATATACAATTCTAAAAATTATAATATGTATTAATAGTATTTCTATCAAAACATACCCATTTCTCAATAACAAAAATTTTATTACCCTAATGCTTTTTCATGTTAGCGAAGAACTCTAACACTATAAGGAAGATGCATGCTATGTTGTCATAGGCGAGACATTCCCAGCCTCACTCATTGATAATACTCTCCACTCTCCCACCTGGATTGGGGAAGCACCTCTATAGAATGAGGTATTTGTGGATGAGAGCATGTTGATACCTCTCCTATGCTTCTACACTAATAAATTGATCAGTGTCACTAGAGGTTGCCCTCTTCTTTCCCTTGGGAAGTGCTTAAGTGGCATATTTATTTTTTCAGAGCTGAGAGAAAGCTAAGAATAAAAAGGGTTGCAAGAACTCTTAAGAGAATAAAGGTTTTAAAATAAAATTTTTGATAGTGTAGGAGTTCTATTTATAAACTGAACCCAGCACCACGATGCTACAAAATTAGCATCGAGGTGCTGCAAAATTTGTGCCGGGGAGCTGATCTCTGGGTTTTTGAGATGCAGGACTAGCATCGTGAGAATCCACATTCAATGTCTAATCACCGATTAGTCGGTTAAGATAGTTACCGAGCCAATTGAAAGGATGCATTTATGATATTAATTATTATTAATTTCGTACCAATGAATCAGTAAAATGTCGTATTGATGAAGTGCGCGCTTAGACATCATGACACCAGTAAATTTTTTTTTTTTGTTAAATGTGACTTCTAGCATGTTGGCACTTTGAATGGCTTTTTGATTGATGCCATGACACTAGTTTGGTAATAAATCAATCAACTTACTGTGGACCTCACTTTTGTAGTGAGTTCTCAACTTTCTCATCATAGATCTAGGACTCCTATAGACACTAAGAGTTTGTTAGTCTTAAGACACTTCTAGTGATTAGGTGAACATTTAACCTAAGCCTAAAGACTTAGAGGGGTTAGCCATAGGAAGAGATAATGCCTTAGAGACTTAAGAAAACTTGCATACCCTATAGACAAAACCCAATCCATGCTTTCCTTCTCAAACCAAACCTCAAATTCATATCAAACCAAATTCCCAAGACTCATAATCAAACTCATGATCAAATTCAAGCTCAAGATTTCTCCATAAAACCCCATGATTAAATTCAAAACCCTTCCTAAGCCCTTTGATTTCATCCTATGGACTTAGCCTTAACCAAATTCAAACCAATCCTGATTCAATTGATTTTATCAAGAGATCAATTAAATCCTTAATCTTCTATCAAATCTAAATCCAAATTCCAAACCAAACAAATCAATCTCAAATCAAATCCAAGACCAAATTTCTCTCTCAAGCCTTATGACATACTCTCATAAGCTTAGCCAAATCTCCATCTAAATTATCCCAAACTTGATTTATTTCTTTATAAATCAATTATTCCTTCATTTATATTCATGAATATGAATGAAATCCAACTAAAATATCCAAAATCAAATCAAAATAAATCAAACCAAGCCAAAATCTCTTCTCAAGGTGTGGAGTTAATTTGATCTCAATTCGAGCTTTGGTGAGCTCGGATCGAATGGAGAAAGATAGATTGCTTCCATCTCTCACCGCTTAGAAGAAGATAGATCATGGGCTGTCCATTACACATGATCAGAATGAACGATCCTATTGTCATGCTTAAATCCCCTCTATTTTCTCCTTAACCATGAGATTTAATCGTGGCCATCTGATCTTAGATCGGACGGTCCACGAGAAAGCTCATCCATCGTTGGCTGACTCAGTGTGCAAATGTGATAACTTAAATAACCTATCCATTTGCACCATGTGGAAAGCACGTTGCGTCAGCAACCATGAGGTGCCGACGGGATTATGGCTTAATTAGGGCTATTTAATTAATTTTTAAGGCTGAAACTTCAAAAATTCATAACTAATTCTTAAAAAATCCAAAAAATATAAATGAGGGCTCATTTTAAAGGTATTTTAGAGGAGAATCTAATAAAATTATTATTAATTAACTTTGAATAGTAATTTTTGCTTAATTAAGGTTTAATTTAAAAAAAATTAATTAGCATAATTACTCTTTAATTAATCATTTGATTAATTTCAAACTTTTCATAGATGTCTAGGGGGATGAATTTTGCCTCTCATTTTTTTGGAATTTATTAGCTGATTAATTAGGGTAATTAATTAGTTAAGCCTTAATTACTCTCTTAACTTAATTAATGATAATTAATCAAATGAATAATGAATTGATCCATTAATTAACTTCGTTAGCCTCTATTAATAGTGGAGAAACTTAGGGAAATGTATTGGGACTCCTCTTCCACTCTTTTTCTCTAATCCTTCTTCATTCCCTTTTTTAAATTAATTAATTAAAACTCATTAATTAATTAATTAATTAATTAAATCAATCAAAACCCAAATAAGAACTTTAATTTACTAATTTAAAATATTTAGGGATTGAGACTTATGATTCCTTCTTTATCTCTTTCCCTAAGTCCATTTCATATTATTGATTAAGGATAATTATGATTTAATTAGATAATTAATGAACTTAATTAATTTGATTAAACCAATTTTCCCTAATTAACTCTTGGGTAGCTCTTTGGGTGTTCAATAACCTGAAGAGAGAGCTAATGAAATTATGGTTAGCTCACATGTAGAAAATCAAAAAGTAATTAAGTTCCTTAAGCTTAATCAATCAATAATTATGAGCTAATTGCATTAGGTCACTTTCATTTCATAGAAGAATTGCTATTTACTTTTCCATTGATTTTTCATCATAGCTCATTTATTTAATTAAACTTAAGGACAATTAATTAATTAATTAATTTAATCCATAAATCAATAATTCTTTTCATTAAATCAAATTAACTTACACATATGGGGAATGTGATTAAGATTAGCAAAATTCTTTCACTTCCCTCAAATCAAATCAAACATGAAATAAAAAATGGCTTTAAGAAACTTTGGTTTATTTTAAATAAGTTTGTTTAATATGATTGTCCTTAGGAATTAGTTGGATTGAATGAAATTACATGCTTGTGTTTCTTTATTTCTTTCCAATCATGTTAAGAAGTTGTATGCCACTTGTAGTCATGCATTCATTTCTTTCAAAAATTAATTAAATGAAATGGTTTCTTTTATGTTAAACTTGCATGTGTTGGTTTTATTAAAAATATGTGTGGCTATTATTACTATTAAATTGCAAATATATTTTCAAAAGCTTATTAATGAATAATAATACATATTGTGACTATAGTTATACATACATAGGAGGTACATGTGAATATAAGCTTAGTGTATGAAGTGAAGTCTCTTTCTTTCATTCATATGTTGATTTGCATAAGTATGAATGTTAATGGATATTAGTTTGGACATTCGAGGGACGCACATCTTTAAGTAGCCCAAAGGAGGTTCCTACCTCACTCCCCTGGTTCAAAATAATGGTGACGTACTGTTTGATTTCATTCTTATGAATTTTGACATTAGAATTTAGATATGGCTTTAATTCATTCACACAAATAAATCAATTAAATGAAATTCTACTTTTGCATGGTTTTTCTATTCTTATAGTTGCTTATACATCCATATGTATTTAATAATAGTGGGTATATTAGTCTAGATATTCTAAGGATGCACGGCTTTAAGCAACCCCAAGGAGGTTCCTACCTCACTCCACTAGTGCAAAATAATGGTGGCTTACTTAAAACTTTCATACATTTGAATGTGTATTTAACTAATGAATGAAAACCCCTTTTCTATTAAAAAGATATGCATTCATATTTTGTTCAAGTGGTTGGATTGATTAGTCATATGATTTGGAGTTCTTCTCTTATGCTTTTGTGTAAGAATTTAGATAGAGCTTTAAATTAATATGATAAAATAATTCAACCAATTGAAACATCAATTGCAAGTACATTTGCTTACATTCATCATTTAAGTGTGCTAAGATATAAATTGCATGTATAGTTATGTTTAGAACTTAATCATATGCATGTTGGGTATGATGGAAAGAAATGAACAAACATGTATTGTGTGATAGTAATTAACTCCAATTAATCTTAAGATGCCTTTCTTATTGAATGAGATTATTTAAAGTGAACCTAAACCTAGGATTAATTAAAATATGTAATAAGCCATTCACTAAAGAGAATTAATTAATTAAATAGCTTTAGATGTGACTTAAGGTAGGGATAAAAGAGTGTGAACCTCTTTTTTCTTCTCTTTATAACACTTAATTATTAAGCGTAGGTTAAATTAAACAAAAAAAAATACTAAGTAAAATTCTCAAATCAACTAAAACACTTAAAGTGAAACCACCCTTTATAATTAAATGTTCTTCATACTTGGAAAATTATAATAAAGCCTAGCTAAGGCATACCACATAAGCCTTAATACACACACCTTAGATTAAGTCACCACTTTTAACTTTATATTAGGGTGGTGCATGGTTTGATGTATGTTTGGTTTTATGTTGTATTGTTACAAACTAGATGTTAGGGTGTATGCTTCGTATACTAGATGTTAGGCTGTGACTAGCCTAATCATATTTTCTGTAGGAGATTGTGCTTAAGGGGTGCTTAAAATAAATATAAATGCTCTCTTTTGCAGGTTGCTTAACCCCTAAGATAATCTAGATTAGGATAGTGGACTTAGTTACCCATGCGTAAGGTGCTAAGTCTAAATTATATATATATATATATATATATATATATATATATTTTCTTGGGTTGTATGGTGTGTTTGGCTAACACTTGTATCATAGGTGCAGTTAGATCTACTTTTCCTATTTTTGATGTAATCTTGCTTTAGGAATTAGATTACTATTATGGGGAATTAGTGTGAGCGGAGGCTAGAAGGCTTTGTCTTGGGAGGTCTCGTGATGCCTTCAAGGCAAGAAAATCAAAGGAAGAAATGAAGGAGATTTGAAAACCCCCCATAAGATTTATTCATTTATAATTATAATTATTCTTTCATATACCAAGTTGTATGAGGGTAGAGCTCGGCTACCCATATATCTTTTTGGGTTATATGGCGGTACCCGACCACACAGGCCTATTATTCCTTTACGTTGGGTTTATAAATTATTTGATGCTTTGTTTACAATTGTGTAATAGAAATGACATGTATTTTCCTAATTTCTTCATGTATGGTGATTTAATGTGTGGCCTGGATCCGAATAGGCTCTTAGGGAAAAATAAACTTTTTACCCCAATCACAACTCGTAACTAAATTTTTTAAATAATTCAAAATCTCATTTAAAGCCTAGGTATTAAATCAGGATAACCAAAAGATTTAGCAACCCCTTAGCTAGATGTTGTATGCTTAACATCATGCATGTAATCTTGTTTCACTTTTGCTAAGAGAGGGTTTTCATCCTTGCACGATAGGAGAAGACTTGACCTTTGAGGGTCTCCCTTATGGTGGAAAACAACTCTTTTTTTCTTTTTCTTTTTTTTTTGATTTAGCCCATAACTCATTTCATCATGCATTTGGACATGTAAAAATCCTATGGCCTTTGTCAAAATGAAGAGTCCAAAATCAAATAAAAATTGATAAAATTTGTATTAGACTAAGTCATTATTCATACAACTCATGCTCTAGTCTCTTAGGGAGTGGGTTTAAGGAGTTTAGTTTATTTCTAAATAATAACATCCTAACCATCTTGCAAAATATATGACTTGACCACATGGTTTTAAAATGTAGGAGGAGTTAGCTGACTGCCACTCCAGGCAGTTATAAGTTCAGCAGTTGGGTGGTTTACCCTCTCTTATGGAGGTAAATAATATACCCATTTTCACCTTAGATTTAGGATGTGCTTTAGCCCTCATTAAAGCTCTCTAGATTTAGGATATGAGGTTGCTATTTTCGCTCGGGCTACAAGCATAAATCCTCACCTCTTAGGTATTTTTCACAATCTTGTATTGTGGAATTATAAGTCCTAGCTTCCTAATAAATTTCAACTCAAATACATAAATCTCTTCAATTTCAAATATATAAAGCCTAACTATAAGATAGATTAAAATGCTCACTAGGTTTCATAGTATCATGAGTATTCCCTACTCATCTCCTTTGGCTTCGATCAATAAGTCTCTCCTTTTAATTCATCTCACTTGATTTTTTAAATAAAACTAATTTATTGATAGTCCTATCTTTGAAATCTTTGGAGACAATAATTTCCTACTTTAATCAAGAGTATTCCTAAGGAACTCAACCTCTTTAGGATGTAATTAACTATGGGGGATTGCCTCTATAGAAAACTTTAGAACTCAATTTAAATAAACCTAACTTTATTCATCTATATAAAGTAGGAGAAAAATCTCTGGTATATTCTAAGATCCGTCATGCCTTAGGAGTCCTTATTAGGCGATTAGGTAAATTATAGGGTAGTGATGTCTATCTTTCAAGATAGTGCATTATTCCTTAATGTCATACCCGAGCACCTCAATAAGTATAACCTTAGATCTGCGTGGTGTTTTCCATACTTAATTCATAAACAAACACCACCAATTTTTCTGCTGACTCTGCTGGGGAAGGTTCCTTTCTCCATCTCTAGTAGACAATTATTATCTCTAAGCATGGATTGTGGATTTGTATTTCATATGAGTCTAAGACTATCCTCCCTTTCGTTGGCACTTAGCTTATTTTATTTTTAAGCAAAGCTAGTCAACATCTTCTAGGTTTTAGGACCTCACTCCTTGTAGGTCTTGAAACCTATATTGGATCTCCCAATAGGTGAAAGATAAAATTAACTAATGAAAGGAGATGACAAAAATTTAAAACCTCCTTACCATTAGCTTGGTGAGGCAAGGTTCATCTTATATTTAAGAAAATAAACCCTTTTGTAAAATGTCACTTTTCAAAAAGCACTTTTTCAAAAATCACATAATAAAAGATCTTGCACAAGATTCATAAGAAACTTTCAAAAAGTACAAAACTCATATTACATCTAACAATCCCCGATTGTTACATGGAGGTTCTTTTCAAAATTAAAATCAAAATCATTTTTTTCAAAAGCATCTTTTTGAAAATAGTTATCTCCATTCAACATACACAAATTTGTTGGATGGAGGTTTTATTTTCAAATAAAATCATAGCATAAAATTGAAACTTCACTTAACATATTTCACATATGCTAGAGTTGAAGTTTCCCTCTCTTCGAAAGCAAGAAATCACATACATGAAATCAAGACATATTTTGAACTTCATTTCACATACCCAAATTTATCAAATGAGAGTCCCATTACCAAAATTCAAAAAAAAAAAAAAAACTTGAGATCTATTTAACATACCCAAATTTGTTAAATAGATTTCCCCTCTTTCAAACACAAATCATGATCACACTTGACTTCTACTTAACATACCAAATTTGTTAAGTATGAGTCTCATTTTTAAAAATCATAAACATTTGACTCCCACTTAACAAATTTCATACCAAATTTATTAAGTGAGAGTCTCATTTTCAAAACACAAATCATAAACACATTTGACGCTCACTTAACATACTAAATTTGTTAAGTGAGTGTCTCATTTTCAAAACACAAATCATGATCACATTTGATTCCTACTTAACATACCAAATTTGTTAAGTAAGAATCCCATTTTTAAATCATATCACATTTAATTTCCTACTTAACATACCAATTTTGTTAAGAATCCCATTTTCAAATCATATCACATTTGATTTCTACTTAACATACCAAATTTGTTAAGTAAGAATCCCATTTTCAAATCATTTCACATTTGATTCCTACTTAACATACCAAATTTGTTAAGTAAAAATCTCATTTTCAAATCATGATCATATTTGATTCCTACTTAACATACCTTATTTGTTAAGTAAGAATCCCATTTTCAAATCATATCACATTTGATTCCTACTTAACATCAAATTTGTTAAGTAAGAATCCCATTTTCAAATCATATCATATTTGATTCCTACTTAACATACCAAATTTGTTAAGTGAGAATCTCATTTTCAAATCATAACACATTTAATTCCTACTTAATATACTAAATTTGTTAAGTGGGAGTCTCATTTTCAAAAGCAAATTAAACCACATTTGACTTCCACTTAACATACCAAATTTGTTAAGTGAGACTCTCATTTTTAAATCATAATCATATTTTGACTTCCGCTTAACTTACCAAATTTGTTAAGTGAGAGTCTCATTTTCAAACACAAATAAAAGCACATTTGGTTATTACATAACATACTACATTTGTTAAGTAAGAGCCTCACTTTAAAATCAAACAAACACATATCAAACGCATTTGGCATCTACTTTACATACCAAATTTGTTAAGTAAGAAGCCCCCCTTTCAAATCAAATCAACATATGCCACACACATAACCAACCATCACAAACAAAGATACTTTCACAAAACTTCCAACATATAATCAAAACCTATTCTTAGCATACCCAAATTTGCCAAGTAAAGGTTTTATAAATCAAAATTTCCAAATAAGATACATAATATAAATATCTTCAAAATTCTCTCCAAATATTTAAACCCTGCCCAACCTACTTAAATTGGTTGAGTATGGGTTCTAAATCAAAATCATATGGCAAAGTCTCTCCTCCAAATATCAAAAATCTCTCCAAAATTCAATGAACCCCACTTAGCATACCTAAATTTGTTAAGTGTGGGTTCAAATTATGAATTAAGTATAGAAGTCAATGATTAAAGACAAGCATCAAGGCAAGGTCTGACTCAAATTATATTTCAACAAATGCAGTGATTTCAGTACAGTCAGCTAGTCTAGCTTTTAGTCAGTGCAGTGATCATGGATCCTAGCAAGTGCGTCTTTTCTTTCCCTTCTAGTGTAGATATGGCCTTGGATCAGGCCAATCTCAGCACGATTGATGCCGCACACTTGATTTATTTTGATCATGGCTTTGAGGGGGTTCATATTACCTGTGAGGGGGTAGCCCTCACAACTGTTAGTAGGGAGGAGGTGGCAGGATAGACGCCACTCATATGCTTGGATATCCCATCTGACTTTGAGTTTCCCTTGTTGAAGAGGAAAGCCATAGTGGTTCCTAGGCCCCATTCAGTGTCAATTTTAGCACCCGCAAGTTCAGTTTCCCCTACTATAGCTCCAGTGAGAGCTGCTACCTCCTTGTTGGTCACCCCAAAGGGGAAGGCTATCTTAGTCTCTAAGATAATCTCCTCCACTTTCAAGGTTTGTGCTAGTTCTCGCTCTCCATTGCTCACTTGCATCCATCACCGCAATAAAAATTAGAAGATTAAGCGGGAGCATGAGAGAAAGGAGCTTGGCATGTTCTCATGAGGATCCTCATGAGACCTCTCTACTTCTGAGTGGTAGTAGGTTCCACCCCCTCTTAGCCTCAAATAGAGAGGAAGAATACCAGAGGATTGCTGCTTCTCTTTCACCACCAGCTTACCATGAGACACTGACTTGGGAGCATAAGACCTTATGTCAGACTCAAGACTGTTCTACACTAGGTCGATAGAGCTTACAGATGCTCAGAGTCCGGTACTTTGTTTGTTTTATGATCCATGATCCCTAAGATTGTAGAGGTGAGAGAGAGAGAGAGAGAGAGAGAGAGAGAGAGAGCCATGGATGCTCGAGTATCCACCTAAGAAGGTAAGAGAGAGCGACAGAGGTATGCCAGACAGTCAGCAACCTCTACTTTGATGGATTTTCCTGATCGTCATCCTGTTAGGGCCGATCATTCAATCAAGATTGTTCTTACCGGTGCAGTCCGCCATAGACAGAGACCCCAAGTTGATGGGCAGTCGGTGTTGCCATCACACCACTCCCCTTATCATCCACCATTACTAGTTCAGCTCGCAGCATCTACCACTCCCACTAAAGTTCAGAAGCCCCCATTCGGGAGAGACCTTCCCCTTTGGTGATCCGACTACGGCCCAAGGATCCCGCTCCATCAATTCCACATGCTGAGGTGAGATTGAGCTCCCCTGCTTGATCCCCTACCCTTGTTGTGGTTAGGAGGTAGTGGCGACCTAAGAGCATCATCGTCGCACCACCTCCCCCGCATCATACAAAGATATAGAGGGGAATGGACATAGACACGGTCCCCATGATAGTTGATCCTCTCGGTGAGGAGGTCTTGAGCGATGTATTACATTAGAGAGGTAGAGCGTTAGTTAGTAGGGTGTCGTCTTAGTCCGGGCATAGTAGGCGATTGATAGATGACATATTAGTGGACTACTTTTAAGAAGAGGCAAATTCTGACCACTCGAGGATGAGGGTAGGGTTGATCTCGATGAGGATGAAATATTGGATGATACAACTGAGGTCCACATAGTTGACTCTCAGGGATCCTTATAGTGGGATCAGAATAGCCAGGAAGGTGTCGTGCTCGAGGAAGGTGACACTTCTCACTCCACTCATCACCTCCTCCACTAGCTCAGACAAAAGAATGATCACATTGACAAGATGGGGAAGAAGATTGAGGTGTTGATGGTAGTAGTTTTAGCATTGTAGAACTCAGCCCCAGTTTCACAACCTTCTCCCATGATAGTCAACCATCCAGAGTTGCTACATACCCTAGATCATCCTAGGTGCACTCCCACAGAGGATGACACTGATAGTTTGCATAGGAAGGTTATACATGGAATTTCCATGCATGAGAAGGATATCAAGCATATGCTAGAGCAGTAGGTGAAGGAAGTGATGGTGCAAGCCTGGGGGTGGTCATATATTCCAAAGGGTAGACCATACCTAGAGGAATTTGATGTAGTTTAGTACCCCAAGGGTTTTGTGCTACCTTCCTTCAAAATATTTGATGGCAGTGGGAACCCGCGTTAGCATATTAAATATTTTAGAGCCAATTATTGCAATGCCAGTGGCAATGATGCACTATTGTTTAGACTTTTTGTCATCAGCCTAGCAGGGGTTGCATTTGATTGGTATGCGCCCAATAGTTCAGTAGAGACTTTTGCTGAGTTGGAGCACCTCTTTATCAAGAGATTTTCTAGAGCTCATCAAAAAGTGACTGTAGGCGATCTTGTTGTAGTGACATAAGTTCCCAATGAGTCACTTGTTAATTATATTCTCAAGTGGGGCAACCTGGGCTTGAAATGTGAGCCACAACTGTCTTGAACATCATGCCATTGAGATTCTGCTCAAGAATATTCATGGCCTGGTCACCTTCATGCTTAAGGGCTTTACCATCCAAACATTTGAGAAACCAATTAACAAGGTGTCTAACCTATAAGAGGAAGCTAAACAGTCACCCTTTCTCGACCAATCATCTCGGCCCAAGCCATAGAAGGTGTTTGAGAAGAATCCATGGACAGTTGTGTCAGTGGATAGAGGGAAGCATCCAGCCAGAGTCCAGTATCAGAGACCCCAAGCTCAATAGCCTCCTTTTTGACCTCCTCTCCTACCACCTCGGCCATCATATCAGCCACCACATCCACCACAATGGCCATTCCCCACATCAACATCCTACCCAACAATGGTATTCCTATCCCCCACCAGGTTGCTATTACTCACCTACTCTTGATGATAAATTGAATAAGCCATATTCATTCAAGAGGGTGGTAGTTTTAAAAATCTTTAAGAATCTCTCAAAGAAACTTGACTTTCAGTTACTAGAGCCCAAGAGGCCGGAGAAAGTGGGCAAGAGTAATGATCCTAATTATTTCCTACCACCACATGATTAGTCATATCTTAGAGGATTGTATCACATTTAAGGACTAGCTTAAGCGTAACTACAAGTCAGGCACCGCAGTTATCCCCTAGAAATACTTAGTAGAACAACCTTCTAGTTCTATTAGGGTAATTCTTGGGGTAACCTGCGATCCTCTCAAGATAAAAGAGAGGTTTGGATATTTCCTTATCCCGAACCTTTAAGAAAGTAGGTTCTAAAATTAAGAAAGTCTCTCTATAGGTGGCTGAGGTAGCTTAAATCTCAACATTAAGGAAGGTTTGCAAGTTGCCAAAGACAACTTGAAGAAGATGACAGCTCAGCAATAATCCACCTTACTTACTTAGGATAGTTCATTAGTGTAACCACCATCTGAGTCTAGTACTCCATCCATAGTTACAACTACTATTTCTTCCACCACTAGCTCCTCTTCTGTCAGCAGGAGCATTGTATCAGCGGACAAGGGCATTAAATCCCTTACCCTACTTTATTGGATTTCTATCATGTACCTCCACCTAAAAAGAAATCAATGAATAAAGATTTCACTTACATCTTGTCCACTTTTGATACTTTAGATTTTATTCCTCTTGAAAACTCTTGAAGTCTAGAAAATAATAATGACAGCTCAAGTCATTCTAATACATTCTCTTCTGATTCAAAATCATACTTTCCTTTTCTGAATCAATAGGGTTCTACTCTTGAGATTGACTTGGAGTCAGCTAACTTCGAGGATCCCATAGGAGAAGCTATAGATATACTTGATGAGAAGGTAGAACTTTCCACAAGTTCATCATTCCATGAAGTCACTGAAGTCAACCTATGTTGTGGCAAAGTTTTACCTCCTAGGGTAGAATCTCTTGATAAGGGTAAAGAAGTCATTGATTCTAGTGAGCAGATAGCCCCTTCACAGGATGCTCCACCCATGAATATGCTTGAGGAGGACCAAGTCAAAGTTGATTACAATGTCCTAGCACATCTTAGAAAGTTTCCAGCTATGACGCCCTTGTCTTATCCAAAGAGATGATGAAATCTCTAGTCAAGGCTCCGCTTGACCTAGTGATATGCTTAGATTAGCTAATTGATATTGAAGAGGAGACACACAACTCAAAGGACATCTTAGGAGTCACATTTAGTGAAAAAGACTTGCTTCTAAGAATGACAAAGCACAACTGCCTCTTTACATTATAGTGGACCTTGGTAGATACAGGTTATCAAGAGTTCTAAGTGACCAAGGTGCATCAGTCAATATTATGAGTCTAAGAACCCTTACCTACTTGAGGATTGACATCTCTAAACTCCAAAAAGGAGAGGATGATGTTGATAGGATTCAATGAACAAGGTGAGAGGGCCTTAGGCTCTATAGTATGCCATTAGAGATAGATGACTGGAAGACTGAAGCCAAGTTCCATATCATAGATTTAGATATATCTTTCAATGCTTTTCTTGGAGACCATGAATACATGAGAACAACACAGTTCCATTCTCTTTACACCAGTGTATGAAGTTAATGAGAGATGGAATTAAGTATTACGTCAAAGGAGATCTCAAATCATTCATAGTTCATGAGGTCGAGATATATGAAGATATAACATATTTCCTTTCCCAAAACTAACTAGTCCATTCTTGTGAATCTAGTCAAGATCCCCAAGTGGGACAAAAAGAAAGAAAAGAAAAAGAAAAAGAAATAGAAAAAGAAAAGAAAAAAGAAATAGAAAAAAAATAAAAAAGAGTGAGACATGAACTCAGGGGAAGATATAGAGCCTGATATTAGATTTCACGCACAGTTTGTTACCCAAATTTGTCAAATGAGAGTCCCATCACCAAAATTCAAAAAAAAAAAAAATAAAAACAAATTGAGATCTATTTAACATCCCGAAATTTGTTAAATAGATTTCCCCTCTTTCAAACACAAATCATGATCACACTTAACTTCTACTTAACATACCAAATTTGTTAAGTATGAGTCTTATTTTTAAAAATCATAAACACATTTGCCTCCCACTTAACATACCAAATTTCACACCAACATTATTAAGTGAGAGTCTCATTTTCAAAACACAAATCATGATCACATTTGATTCCTACTTAACATACCATATTTGTTAAGTAAGAATCCCATTTTCAAATCATATCACATTTGATTCCTACTTAACATACCAAATTTGTTAAGAATCCCATTTTCAAATCATATCACATTTGGTTTCTACTTAAGAAACAATAATCATCTTTTCAAAAATAAAATCCAAAATTAAATTTTCAAAAAGTACAAATGAACATCTTCACTCAATTTATTTTGATGAAGGTTTCATTTTGAAAAACAAAATCCACAATTATATTTTCCAAAAGCACAAATGAACATCCTCATTCAATTTATTTAATGAAGATTTCTTTTTAAAAACAAAATCAATAATCATCTTTTCAGAATCTACGACCCTCTTTTCAAAAATAAAAAATCAAACACATTTTGGATTCTTCATTTAGCATACCCAAATTTGCCAAATAAAGATCCCCTTTTCAAAAATCAAAACATCATAACATGAAACACATTTGGATTCTTCATTTGGCATACCCAAATTTGTTAAGTGAAGATCCTCCTTTCAAAGATCAAACCATCAAAATCACAAAACACATTTGAACCTTATTTAGCATGCACAAATTTGCTAAGTAAAGTTCTCATTTTTAGAAGTTAAAAGTTAAAAATCAAAACACACATTAGATTTTTTTTTTAGCATACCTAAATTTGTCAAGTAAGGATCCTCTTTCCAACATTAAATAAAAATAAAAAATCAAAAGACATTTGGATTCTTCATTTAGCATACCCAAATTTGCTAAGTGAGGATCCTCTTTTTTTAAAAAAAAAAAATCAAAACATCAAAACACATTTGGATTCTTCATTTAGCATACCCAAATTTGCTAAGTGAAGATCCTCTTTTCAAAAAAATATCAAAAAACACATGGATCCTTTATTTAGCTTACCTAAATTTGCTAAGTAAAGAATCCTCTTTTCAAAATCAAAAATCAAAACACACATGGATCCTTTATTTAGCATACTTAAATTTGCTAAGTAAAGAATCCTCTTTTCAAAAATCAAAACAAAACACATTTGGATTTCTTTAGCATACCTAAATTTGCTAAGAATCCTCTTTTCAAAATCATGAAAACAAAACACATTTGGATTTCTTTTATTTAGCATACCTAAATTTACTAAGTAAAGATCCTCTTTTCAAAATCACCAAACATAAAATACATTAGGATTCTTTATTTAGCATACCCAAATTTGTTAAGTAAAGATCCTCTTTTCAAAAACAACAAAACATTTGGATTCTTCATTTAGCATACCCAAATTTGCTAAGTAAAGATTCCATTTTCAAATTCACACATGATTCACAAACAAGCAAGGAAAAGAAGAAAATTATTTCCAAACACCTCACCTAACATACCTAAATTTTCTAAGTGAGTAAATTCTAAAATCACAAATCAAAATAAAATCAATTGAAGCATTAATCTATTTAAATAATTTGTTAAATAAAGGGTCCCCAAATAATCAAAAAATTAAATTCAAATATGAACCAATGGAAGCATTAATCTCTTTAAAATATTTGAACCCATTTCTAACATACACAAATTTGTTGAAAATAGATTCTAAATTCAAAAAAAATTTCTCTTCAATTCTAAATTAAAAAAACACTCTCCAAAATCAATGAGCCCCACTTAACATATTTAAATTGTTGAGTGCGGGTTCAAACTTCTAAAATCAGAATTCAAAAAAGTTAGCAAAAGCAAAATGATTCAAGTTTGTTTTTCAAAATTGTAGAAGTTCAACCCAATTCCAGTTAATTTCTTTCATTTAGTTCAGTTCAGTTAAAATGGTAGCCTAGAAGTACGTGTTTACTTTTGCTTTTGGGATGGGTTTGGCCTTGGATCGAGCCAGCCTCCCACAGACTGACTTCGCCCCCTCATTCATTTTGGTTGAGGTTTCAAGGGTCTAGGATCACTTGTGAGGGGACCACCTTCACAACCGTCAGCAGAAGTGTGGTGACCGGGTAGAAGCCATCATCCAGGTTGAGATGCCCCGACTCGTGAGTTTCCTTCACCAAGAGGAAGGTCGTGGCGCCACAGCTTGTCACAGCTAGTGCTCTAAGTGGTTCCTCTTCCTGCCTTAATACGAGCTAGCACCCGCTCGTTGGCTTCTTCCAAGGGGAAGGCTACTCTATCTTTAGGGATAGTCTCCTCCATCTACGAGGTAGGATCTAATTTTCGTGCTATCCCTCCTAGCAGGACTCAGCACCGCATCGATTCCATAAGATCAAGCGATCTCACGATCGCATAGCCAAGGAGCTAAAGGCAATTTCCCAGTCTGCAATAGAGGAGTTACCAAGGATAGTGTGTCCTCTTATCACAGAAGACAAGTTTCACCCCCTCTCTAGTTCTGATGGAGAGGAAGACATTAGGAGGACTTCAATTTCACCTCCACCTGTAGTATAGTTTGAGGCCCCTATCAGAGATAGGAGGAGGTAGTATGCCGGCCTTAGATCAGTTCTGGGCTGAGTTGGTAGAGCTTATGGATGATCAGAGTCCGAGGCTCAATTTGATTTACATTCTATCATTCCTCATAGCATGATGAGCACATCAGACAGGAGAGGGCTAGGGAGGCCCTGGTATTAGTACAGGTTACTAGCCTAGAGAGGCGAAGGTACAACAAGTAGTCAATGGCCTCAGCCCTTATCAATTTTCTCGATCATTGTGCTACTCATGCCGATCACACTACAACATTGTATTGACATGTACTACCCACCATAGGAGAGGAGCTCCTGCATAGAGAGAGTCGGTGGTGCTTCCTCCACACCGTTCTACTCCATGCCCACCATCTTCAGTATAAGTTCCATCATCTAATGTTCCAACAAAATCCATGAAGGCAGCATTCAGGGAGAAGAGAGCCCCATTGGTAATCTGACTATGGCCAAGAGATCCCATTCCATCTACACCACCGACTAAAGCGAGGTCGAGCTCTCCTGCTCAACCTCCTGCCCCAATTGCAGTGAAAAGGGAATGGCGACCATGGAGCATTATAGTTGTGCCATCACCACCACCACCATAGCAGAGCATGGAGATAGCAACAGTATAGAGAGGAGGAGACAATTTAGTTGTTCCCATGGCTATAGATCCTCCTAGGAGTGCCACTCCACCAAGATCTAGTGATAGTTAGGAGCATCTATCCTCCAATGAGCATAATCCTCACAAGATCAGCTCTCCAGTAGCAGGGGATGTTAGATGTCTCTCTGTTCATGATAGTGATCCTACTACCAGTCAGCCTCGATCTTTTGCACCTATTAAGTTGGACTGTTCTCTAGATGATATTGTAGCTCAGTATCTGGTTGAGAAGAAGGAAATTCTAGGATACGCTTGGTCTGACCTAAAGGATGAAAAGATCAGTTTTGATCCTAATGAAGATGATATGTTCGAGAATTTAGCAGGAGTGCACATGATAGACACTAGGGGTTCTCTCCTTAGTGATCAACAGAGTTTGGAAGGTGTTGTGGTCGAGCAGGATGACATAACTCATTCGACTCAACACCTCATTCAATAATTAAAGTAAAGGGATGAACAAATTGACAGGATGGGAAAGAGGCTTGAAGACTTGCTAGCAGTAGTTTTGGCACTTCAGAACCAAGCCCTGGTAGTGCATCCTACTATTACAGAGACTGGTCAGCCTCAGTTATTGCATGTCTTGGATCAAGCCAAGACTTCACCTCCGGTAGAACCGGACAACACCAGCTTGTATAAGAAGGTAGTGGATAGTACCTTCGTACAAGAAAATGACATTAAACTCATGGTTGAGCAGTAGGTGAGAGAAATGTTGGCATAAGTCTAAGGAGGATCATCAATTCCAAAGGGTAGACCCTACCCAGAGGAATTAAATGCCATCCAGTATCCTAAGGGTTTCGTGTCACCATCTTTCAAGAGATTTGATGGTATATAACCCACACAAAGATATAGTGCACTGTGCTATCTACAATGTGCGGTGGATGCATTACTCTTCTAACTATTTATCGCCAGCTTTTAGTAATAGTCTTTGATTGAATGATGAACTCCCAACATCATTGAAGACTTTTATTGAGTTGGAGCAACTCTTTATTAAGAGGTTTACAGGAGCTCAACAAAAGGTGATTGTAGGCAATCTCGTTGTGGATCAACAACACCCTGGTGAGTCCCTTATCGATTATATTTTCAGATGACACAATTTGAGTATGAAATGCAAACCGCAGCTGTCTGAACAACATGCCATTAAGATTCTACTAAAGAATATTCATGGCCCGGTCACCTTCATGCTCAAAGGTTTACCATAAAGATATTTGAGAAGTTAATCAATAAGGTGGCTAGCTTACAAGGAGAAGCCAAATATTTGCCTTTTTTGGATCAATCAACAAAGCCATAGCTACATAAAGCTTATGAAAAGAACCAGGGGCAGTGAAAGCAGTAGACAAAAGGAAGCAGCCGACCAAAGAGCAATATGAGAGACCTCGAGCTCCACAACCGTCATTTCTACCCCCTCTACCACCACCTAGGTCATTCTACTGGCCACCATAGCAGCCTCCACGACCTTCACTACCTCCTCCTCAGCCATACTTACAGCAGCAACAGTATACATACCCATCACCAGGTAGCTACCATCCACCTACTCTTTTAAATAAACTAAACAAACCTTATTCATTTAAGAGGGAGGTAATCAAAAAATCTTTAAAGAACCTCTTAAAGAAACCTGATTTTCAGCTACCTGAGCCTAGAAGGCTGGAGGAAGTGGGCAAAAGCAATGATCATAGCTTTTACCCCTACCACTGCATGCTAGGCCATGATTTCAAGGATTGCTTTACATTCAAGGACTGGCTTGAGCATAGCTACAAGACAGTCAACATAGTTATCCAAAAGGAATACCTTATGGAATAACCATCCAGTTCTGTTAAGGTAATCCTTGGGGATACCTGCGATCCTCTCAAAATCAAGGAAGGTTGGGATATCTCCTTATCCTGAACCAATAAAAAGATTGTGTCAAAAATCAAGAAACTTTTCTTGTAGGTGCCTGAGTTAGCTCAAACCTCCAACATCAAGTAAGGTTTGTAAGTTGTCAGATACAACTTGGGGAAAGTGGGAGCTCAACATTATTAGCAGTAGCAGTAGCCCACATTAGCTTGAGATAGCCAAGTAGCGCAACCACCGACCGAGCCCAGCCTCCAGTCCACAGTTGCAGCTACTACTTTAGTGAGCACTTTTACTTCAACTAGCTCTTCTTCTAGTAGACATCTTGAATCGGTGGATGAGGGCATCAAATTCCTCACCCCATGTACTTTACTATATTTCTACTATGTACCTCCTTCAAAATTCAAGAAATCGGGGAATAAAGCTAGTTTGAATTACATATGTGTCACTTCTGATAGGTTGTCTAATTCTACTCCCTTAGGAAACTCTCCAAGTCTAAATAATAATTATAATAACCCTGATCTTTCTCTTTCTGATTCAGAGTTATACTTTCCTTCTCAAAATGATATGGGTTCACCTCTTGAGATAGACTTGGAATCATTAGATTCTGTGGGTCCTATAGGAAAAGTTGTAGGTGAGCCCGAGCGGTGTATAATCTTCCACTAACCTTCCATAAGAGATCAACAAGTCAACCTCGTAGGATGACAAGGTTCTACCTCCTGGCACCTCAAGATAAGGTGAGAAGTCATCATGATCCGCTGTTCCACCCTGATATACTGGAGGATCAACCCAAGGATTATAATATCCTATCTCACCCAAGAAAGTGGATAACTGATGTTGACCTCACTTTTGGAGAGCTCTTAACCTCCTCTTCTTAGACTTAGGACTCTTCTAGACACTAAGATTTCCTCATAAGACACATCTAGTGATTAGGTGGACACCTAACCCAAGCTAGAGACCCAGAAGTGTTAATCATAAGATTAGGCTATGCCTTAAGTTTAAGAAATTACCTATCCCATATCCTAAACCTAATCTAGATACACTTTCTCAAATCAAACCTAGACTCAATTCTCAAATCAAATCTCAAATTCAAATTCAAATTCTAATTTCAAAATTTGACTCCAAATGATTGAAACCCAAAATCAAATCCAAAAACCCCTTCCTAAGCCATATGAACCATATTCATAAGCTTAGCCAAAACTTTCCCTAAATCAAGTCAAACTCAATTGATCTCTTTATAAATTAATTATTCCATCATTTATATTCACAAATATAAATAAAATCCAAATTCAAATGACCAAAACTATATCGAAAATCAAATCCAAACTCAATCTAAACCCTTTAAGCCAATTCTTTGGACTTAGCCAAATTATATCCAAATCAAGTCAAAACCAATAAATTTTCTCTTGAATCAATCATTCATTCAATTATCTACTCAAATATAAATGAAACCTACAATCATCAAGTCAAATTAAAACCAACCCAAGTCAACCCAGCTCTTTTGACTTGAAAATTTCAAATGAGCCAAAACCCCTTAGACTCCAAATTGATTGTCATTGAATTTATATTCCAATCTAGGGCTCATATATAAGTTCAACTAAACTTGAATCAAACCAAAACCAAACCAATTGACCCACTTAGATGCACTTGACATAAAGTGACCTAAAGGACCCATTTGAGCCAACTTCTAATCCAACCCAAATTGGATTGAACCAAGCTCACCAAAATCGTCCACCATGATTGTTGATCACCCTAGATGATCATCTGCAATCAATTGGGCCAAACCAATCAATTGGCCATTTTGATCCAAATTGACCCAAATTGGCAAGGAACAAATCGGGTCAAATCATGATCTTACCCAAATTGATTGCAACCAATGGCTCAAGTTCATTTCAAATTAATTATTGAACTTGACCAAAGCCATAATTAAACTCAATTTGATCAATCGACTCCAATTGGTTAACTTGACCCAACCTAGCCCAAATTGGCCTAAAGGGTCAATTTAGCCTAAATCAAAATTAAATCCAAATTAATTCAAACCAAAGACCACATTCATCTTCAATTAGCTAATTTAACATGAATCAACCCATATCTAATTTGGTTTTGGTCAAATGGGTCAATTTGACCCAAAATGACCCATATGACCCAAATTGGGCCAAATCTATTGAAACCAAGTCAAAACCCATTGGGGGATGATCAAATTGGGCCAAAATAAACCCAACCCATTTAAATCTCTCATTAATCCTCCCCCACATAGGATTCCACCCAACCTCATTTAATTCCCCCATCACATGCACTTAACCCCCCATCACATGTCCCTAATATTTCAATTGAATAAATCTGATCATATGGCAACAAGAGAGGACTTTGGAGCAAAAATCTAAAGTCCTCAATCAATCTAGATCCATCCCAACCACCCCAACAAGATGACAATCAATTTGGAGCCAAAATAATTCAAAAAAAAACTTATATTTCTGGCCATTATAAAAGGAGGGGAGATGAGGCTTGAGATTTCTTCCTCCCACCACCATTTAGCTCCCAGAAGCTCCCCAAAGGAAAAGGGAACCCATCCCCCACTTCTTTTAGCCATTTTGAGCTCAAAAAATACAATTAATTGCTCTTCCTGAGGTAGACAGAGAAGGCGAGAAGTGAAAGGCTAAAGATCACCTCAAAGCTTGATCACATACATAGGAGCTCGCTCGGATCTTCATCGCCACCAGAAATCATCTCCGGTAAGGTAAATTTTGTCAAACCGTAGCTGGCCTTAGGATTTTGCATATTTTGTACTAAATTTCCCACGATTTTAGGAATTTCCCTTAGATAATCCAGCATTTTTTACTTTAAATCATCCCAATTATGAAATAAAATTTTTTTTCCGGTGCAAATCGGCATGAAAATGGGTCCATTTGGACAAGTTTTGGCTTAGAAACTCTCATTTTTCCAAAATACCAAAATACTATTCACCACCGCTGCCACCATCCATCCGCTGGTTCGCTGAGCGGATGGCGACCGTGATCCGCCTCGATGCGGATGTGATATGGACCATCCGACGCATTTCACACGACGATGCCAGCGATCCGAAGCGGATCGGCGACGAGCCGGATCACCTAAGCGACCAACCGTCCGATCACACGGTTTGCATGATCAGATGGCATTGATCATTCACCGATCACGCGATCCTAGCCTTTGGATTACACGATATGATGACCATCCATCTGACCGGACGGCCGAGTGTGCGGTCGTTTTCCTACCCAAACTACAGATTCTCCTTTTATATATATATATAAAAAATAATAATAATTATAATTTTAAACTCCTGATACTTCAAAAATTCATAGAAAATAAATACTTAACCACAAATTACAAACAAGATCTCGTTGGATTCGTCTTTCTGAGAGAAATCCAACAAACCCAAAATCCCCAAATTTCATTGAGTATTTTGAGCTGAATTTGAGTTTTAATGAGCATCATATTTTATTAATTAAACCAAAAATATAAGTCAGATTAAGTTGAGATTTTTAGAGATTGAAATTAAAGTTAAAACACACCTACCATAAAATTCAAGTTAAAATGACTTCTAGATTAGGAGAAATTAAATATTTAAATTCAGATTATCTATCTTAATAAAATAAATTAAATAAAAATTCAAAAATTTGCAAAAAATCTTTAAAATAACCTAAATCACTTTAATTGACATCCAACTCTTAAGAAAATGATGTGATCTTCTGAATATTGATGAACCCCAAACAAATACTTAAGATTAGAGTTTAATCAATTAAAAAGTTAATTAAAATATAATTCAAATATTAAATCAAAAATCAAAAATTAAATTGCACTTAAGCAATCATCAATCAAATCTCAAATTAGAGAAATATCATTCTTAGAGAAAATTAAATTAAATATGATTAAACCTATTTAAGTTAATAAAACTCTATTAAATGATTAAATCTTAAATCAAACTCAAAACCCATCAAATTTAGGAAACTTTAATAATTTGATACTAATCGAATTAAACTAAATACAATTTAAATAAACTTAATTAACATATGATTAAATCACATCCATTTGGAATGAGATAATTAAATAACCATTAAATATTTCAACCTAATAACTAAATCAAACATGTTAATGAAATCAAACAAACATAATAAATAAATCAAATCAAGTAAAACCCTAATCATGAATAATCAAACTTAATTAGTCAAACATCTAATTAATACAAACTTACTAAATTAATCCATCTTCTTAATTAATCAAATTAATTTAAATAAGTCATATTAAAGTTAACTCTAAAATTAAGCTTAAATCAAACCCCTAATTAAATTTAATAATCACACCCCTTAAATAAACTAATTAAGTTAATCAAATTAATCATATTAAACCTAAGCTTAATCAAACATAATTAAGATGCAATTAAACATTAATCAAAACCTAAATTAAACCTAAATCATTAAGTCATTAATCTCTAATTAAACAAACCTTTGATTAATTTAATAATTTTAATTGACCCTTAATCAAACTTAATTAAACATCTAATTAATGCAAACTTAATAAATTAATCCATTATCTTAATAAACCAAATTAACTTTATAAATCAGTTAAATTTAATTCAAATCAAACACTTAATTAATCTAATAATTTAATCACTATTAAATAAACTAAATAAGTAAATTAAATTAATCATATTAAACTTAAGCTTAAAAACACAAATTCAATTAAATACATTAAATCATAATTTAAACTCAAATCATTAACTCATTAATGACATCATTAATCCAAATAAAACTAAGTTAATTAACTTAATCATAATCAAGCTTAATTAAACATAAATTAAATACTAATTAAACTCTAATTTAAACTTAAATCATTAACTCATTAATTACATCATTAACAAATAAATATGAAATCAAATTAAAAATTAAACAAATCTTTTAATTTAATAATTAATTACACATCATAAACAAACTAATTAAGTTAATTAATCATTAAACTTAAGTTTAATCAATCAAAATGCAATTAAATACTAACTAAAACTTAAAGTAAACCTAAACCATTAAGTCATTAATTACACATTAGTCTAAACAAATATGAAACCAAATTAAAAATTAAACAAACCTTTATAATTAACATAAATACACTTCTTAATTAAACTAATCATATAATCACATTGAACCTAAGCAAACCCATAGACCAATAAAATTAATCAAATCAAATTAAATCAAATTAAACTAAATTAAGAAGGACTCTCATCAATTTAATATGTAATCAAATCAAATCTCATTCAACCTACTTAAATAAGATAAACTAATCAACTATCCAATGTATGAAGTCAAAATACAAACCAAACTTTGATGAACATGACAAATGGATGTGATTAAAAATAAAATCCTAATTATAAAGAATCAAGCCCAATTAAAATCAAAATAAAATCTCAATTAATCTAATGCGATCAAATTACAAATAAATGAACCACAATTGAATTAAACAAACATAAAGTTAAGTCACACAACCATGATCAAAGAAAAGTGTTAAATATTAATTTAAAAGGATATTGAATTATCAAGATTCAATTAAATCGAAACATCTAATTTAAAATTAATCAACCAAAAACACATGAACTTAAACAACTTCACTAGATATTAAGGATATTGAATTATCAAGATGCAATTAAACTAAAACTTCTAATCTAAAAGCAATAAATCAAATACTTAAACAAACTCAAATTCTAAATTCTAAATCAAGTCAAATGAATCATATCGAACAAATTACATAAATTCAAATGGGCTAATTAAGGTACTTAAGGACCTTGGTTGGATTCTTTAGGAATTAGGATGTAGAATGAGGTGAGTTCCATCTACAAGTGGAACTCATTCTACTCTTCATTCTTGAACTTCAACCAAATAAAATTGAAATAAAAAAAATGAAAAGTAAATCATTAAATCATTTAAATTGAAATCACCCAAAGGTAAAATTTAAACAAATTCAAACTCCAAATTGAAACTTAAACTAAAGGCCTAGTAAAGTCTTGTCTATAAGCCTTAAGCACACATTAGAATACTAAGCCACCACTTCTAGTGCTAAGTTAGGAGCGTTGTATGTATGATGTTGTTTGTTTTATGATGTAATATTTTAGACCTGGATGTTAGGTGTATATTGATGATGTTAGGTATTCTTTTAATCATATTTTCTAGGGGCTTAAAATTGTAATAAAATATAAATGCTTTTGTCTTGCTTCCCCTAAGCATAACCCATGTTAGACAGTGGGCTTAGTTACCCATGTGGGTGCTAAGTCCAAATTATTCATATAATTGGGTTTGTATGGTGTTTAGCTAACATTTATTTTGTAGATTTATTTCTTCCTATTTTTGATGTAATTTTGCATTAGAATTAGGATTAGTGTTATGGGGATTAGGATGAGTGGTCGAAGGCTTAGTCCCCGGGTGCCTTGATGCCTTTGGAGAAAATCAAATCAAAAGAAAGAAATGAAGAAATGAAGAAAAGAAGACTCCCATAATATAAATATTATTTTTAAAATCTGGGTTGTATAAGGGTAGAGCTACCCTTTTTTTTTCTCTTTGTAAACAAGACCGCCTTTTATTCTTTTACCGTAGTCTATAAAATTGTTTGATGTTGTGTTTAGATTGCACATTAGAATAACATGCTTTTCATAGTTTCTTTATGATTGATGCTTGAATGTGTGGCCTGGATGCAGGCTTAGGATAAATAAAATTAATTTTTCTACCCCAATTAACAACTCATAACTAAAATTTTAAAATAACTCATAACCTCACATAAAAGCCTAGAATTAAATCAAGATAATAAAATTTTAGTAACCCTTAGGATGGATGAATGTATAATATCATGCATATCATATTCTTTCACTCTTGTTAAGTGGGGGCTTCCATCCTTGCTAGAGAATCAAGGCTTAACTTATGAGAGCCTTTGGTGGAAGACACCCCTTTCTCTCTTGATTTAGTTTATAATCAAATTCTCATGCATTTAGGCATACAAAATCTCATAGCCTCTGTAAAAACAAAAAGTTCAAAAGAATCGAATAAATTTGATAAAATTTGCATTAGATTAAGTCATGGATTCATACCACTCATGCTCTACTCTCTTAGGGAGTGAGTTTAAGGACTTAATATCCTTTCTAAATGAACAACACCTAGCCATCTTGCAAATCATAAGACTTCCTATATGGATTTAAAGTGGAGTTAGTCGCCACTCAGGTGGTAATAAGTCCAGCAATGGAGTGATTTATTCTCTCTTATGGAGGTAAACCATATGCCCATTTTTTTCCTTAGATTTAGGTAGTGCCTTTGTTTTATACCAAGGCTCCTTAGTTTAGGAATCTGAGGTAGCTATTTCCTTCGGGCAACAAGTATAAATCCTCACCTCTTAGGCATTTTCACAATCTTATGTTGTGAAATTATAAGCCCTAACAATCTAATAAAATGTTAACTCAAATAATTAACTCTATTTAATTTCAAAAATATAAAGCCCAACTATAAGGTAGATTGGAATGCTCACTAGGCTTCCTAGTATCATGAGAATTTCCTACTTTCTCCCTTTGGATTCCAAAAATTAGTCTTCTCCTTGATCTATCCCATTTGATTTTCTAAAATAGCCAATCCTTTGATAGTCTTAACCTTGAAATCTTTGGAGACCCTAATTATCTACTTTAATCAAGAGTATTCTTAAGGAATTCTCATTCCATGATGTAATTAACTATGGGGGCTTGCCTAGGAACTTAATGAACCCGACTTAAAATAAACCCTACTTTACTATTCCATGTAAAGTATGGGAAAGATCTTTGGTATATTTGAAGACCCATCATACCTTAGTGAGTCCTTAATAGGTGATTAGGTTCATTATAGGGTGGTGATTTCTATCTTTCGAGATAGTACATCATTCCATAATGTCATACCTGATCACTTCAATAAGTACCCCCTAAGATCTATGTGGTGTCCCACACCCCAAAAATAAACACCACCGATTTTTCTGGCGACTCGGTTGGGGAGGGTTCCTCTCTCCATCTTTAGTAGAAAATTATTATTTCTAAGCATCGATAGTGGACTTATATTTTATATAGGCCCGAGACTATCATTCTTTTCATTGGCACTTAGCTTATTTCATCCTTAAGCGAAGCTCACCAACCTTCTTTAGGTTTTAGGACCTCACTCTGTGAAGGTCTTAAAATCCCTATTGTGTTCCCCCAATAGGTGAAAATTAAAATTAATCAAACAAAGGTGATGACCAAAATTAAGAATCTCTTCACCATTTTGATGGTGAGGCAAGGTTCATCCCATGAACAATAAGAGAATAAAACTCTCCTACAAAACAACATGCCTTTCCAAAAACACTTTTCAAAATCCACATAATAAGAGATATGTACACAAAAGTTTGTAAGAAATTTTCACAAAACACATATAATCAAACCTCATTTAACAAATCCTATGATTGTTACAGAGAGGTTCTTTTCAAAATTAAAATCAACTATTTTTAATGTCTTTTTCAAAAGCATATTTTCTTTGGAAATAGCTATCCCCATCCCACACACTCAAATTTGTTGGATGGAGATTCTATTTTGAATTAAATTATAATATAAAACTGAAACTGCACTTAGCATACTTCACATGTGCTAGAGTTGAAGTTTCCCCTTCCCCTTTTTTCGAAAAGCAATAAACCATACACACACAAAAGAGAGGTCGAGACATAACCAAATTTGTCAAATGGGAGTTCCCCTTCCCTTGGAGAAGGTAGAGCAAATTGAATTCTATTTGTATTTGTCTGATAGAATTCCTTCATGCCAAAGTCTTGAACTTCAAAACATATTGGGAGCTCATTTGACATGTCCAAGTATATCGAATGAGAACTCCATTTTTGAAAATCATAGGAACAAAGTGAACTCCATTTAACATACCTAAGTCTATTAAATAAGTTCATTTCTTTCAAAAAAATCATAAACACATTTAACTTTCACTTAACATACTAAATTTGTTAAGTGAGAGTTTCATTTTCAAAATCACAATCACATTTGACTTTCACTTAGCATACCAAATTTGTTTAGTGAGAGTTTCATTTTCAAAAAAAATCATAAACACATTGGACTTTTACTTAACATACCAAATTTGTTAAGTGAGAGTTTCATTTTCAAATATATATATATATATATAATCATAAACACATTTAACTTTCACTTAACATACCAAATATGTTAAGTGAGAGTTTCATTTTCAAAAATTAGAAACACACTGGACTTTCACTTAACATACCAAATTTGTTAAGTGAGAGTTTCATTTTCAAAAATTATAAGCACATTTAACTTTCACTTAACATACCAAATTTGTTAAGTGAAAGTTTCATTTTCAAAATCATAAACATATTTGACTTTCACTTAACATACCAAATTTGTTAAGTGAGGGTCTCTTTTCAATGCACATTTGATCCCTATTTTAACATACCAAATTTGTTAAGTAAGGATCCAATTTTTCATATTAAACCACACTTGAACTTCCACTTAACATACCAAATTTGTTAAGTGAGAGTCTCATTCTCAAAGAAAAAAAAACATATCTCAAACAAATTTGGGGCTTTCACTTAACATACCAAAATTGTTAAGTATGACTCCCATCTTCAAAGAAAAGCAAATTTATCTCAATAATCCTCTTCTTAGCATACCCAAATTTGCTAAGTAGATGTCATTCAAACTATCAATATTTTTAAACAAGATGCACAAAACACAAATATCTCCAAGAAAATCTCTCCTTAAATTTTAGAACCCCGCCCAACATACCTAAATAGTTGAGTATGGGTTTTAAATCGAAATGAAATGGCAAAGACTCTCCTCAATATCCAAAATCTCTCTAAAAGTTTGATGAACCCCACTTAACATCCTTAAGATTATTTAGTGTGGGTTCAAATTCAAAATCAAATCTTGAAATCAATGATTGAAGGTGAATATCAAGGCAAGTGTCTGACTCAGCTATATTTCAACAATTCAAATTTTAGTGCAATCAAATTATTTCAATCCTCAGTCAGTATCTATGGATCCCAACAAGCTCATGTTTTCCTTCCCCACTGGCCTAAACCTAGCCTTGGATCAGGCTAGTCTCTCTACCACTGGCTCCACTGAGGTCATCTACTTTGGTCATGGTTTTGAGGAGTGAGAATTTCTTGAGGGGGCGACCCTCACCACGTTAGAGGAGGAGAGCCACTTATTTGATTCGATATGCCATATGATTCTGAGTTTCCTCCACTAAAGAGGTTCCACTACCATGTGATCAATTTTACGTGCCGTTTCCCAGGTCGGTCGGGTTACTCTATTACAACAACTACCCCCTCCTTGGATTCCCTAAAGGGGAAGATTATCTTGCTTTCTGAGATAGTCTCCTCCATGTTCGAGGTGGGTGCTAGCTCTCACTCTGCCATACCTACACGTTCACAGTGCCACAACAAGAACCACAAGATCAAGTGACATCACAAGAGGGCAGAGAGAGAGATGGATGCCGTGTCCCATGTGGCTGAGGAGGGATCTCCCTGTGAGACCTCTCCACATTTGAGTGGTAGTAGGTTTAACCCCCTCTCAGCCTCAAATGGAGAGGAGGACTACAGGAGGATCGCTACACTACCTCCACCACCAGCATATTTCAGTACACTAGCTAGGGAGCATAGGAAGCCCTATGCCGGGCTCAGGACAGTCTTACGCCAAATTGGCTGAGCCTACGGATGCTCATAGTCTGGTACAATTTTTGATCTGAGGACAGTTATCCCTAGGAGAGTCAAAAGTCTGATCCAGAGGAGAGAACCTTGGAGGCTCAAGGCTGATGAGGGTGGGAGGATAGAGAGAGGCGGTCGGCGGCTCCTCGATGGATTTTCCGATCATCGCCTGAGTCGATCATTAGACATCATCCTTACGTGCTACTCATCATAGGAGGTAGGCCTATAGTCGAATCGGTCGGTCTACCTCACCGCTCCACTCACCACCATGCTCCATCACTCAACATCCCCATTCCAGATCCTCCCCATGGAAAGACCCGGCCATTGGTGATCAGGTTTGGCCCAGGATCCCACTCCATCTACTCCACCCATTGAGGTGAGGTCGAGCTCTTCTATTCGACCTCCCATCTCAACTACGAAGAAGAAGGAATGGCGACCCAAAGCCACTGTGGTCGAGTCACCACTGCGATCCGCGGGCACGGTCTACTGCGGCGGCATGATGGAAGGATAAAGGATATGTTGGCATGGTAGATCCTTCCACGGTCGGTGTTGACCCGGTGGTAGTGATCAACATATACCTATCAGTGAGCACAGTCCTCTTAGAGACAGTAGTACAACGACAAGCAATGCCCAATGTATTTACGTGGTGAGTATAGCCTCCAGTTAGCAAGTGTTTGTCCACTGCGACTAGGCTCTTCAAATGAGATGGAAGAGAAGAGGGAACTCTGGATGATTACTCGATAAAGAGGATGCTAGGGTTAGTTTTGATTTAGATGGGGTTGATCTCTTGGAGGGCTCAACAGAAGTCCATATGGTCAACACTAGGGCTTCCCTCCTTATGGATCAGCATAGCCAAGAGGGTGTTGTAGTTGAGGAAGAAAACACAGCTCATTTAACCCAACACCTATGTCAGCAGTTGAGGCAGAGAGATGAGCATATCAAGAATATGGAGAAAAGAGTTGAAGACTTGTTAGCGGTAGTCCTAGCACTTCAAGGCCAAGCTCTATTAGTACAACCTACTCCCTTAGAGGCCAACCACCCTGGGTTGTTGCATGTTCTAGATCTGCCCAAAAGTCATCTCCCGTAGACCAGGATAGTGGCAACATGCATAGGAAGGTGATGGACATCACCTATATGCAAGAAAAAGATATCAAGCAGTTAGTGGAGCAGCAAGTGAAGGATGCATTGGCAAAATCCTGAGGTGGCTCATCTGCTCCAAAGGGTAGACCCTACTCGGAGGAATTTGATGGTGTCCAATATCTTAAGAGTTTTGTGCCTCCTTCCTTCAAAATTTTTGATGGCGGGAACCCCGACACATAGCACATTTGGCGAATGTTGCAATCTTGATGTGGCGATGCACTTCTATTCGTCTCTTTGTCGATGGTTTATGGGCATCGCATTTGATTGCTTTGAACTATGCCCAATGAAGACTTTTTGAGTTGGAGCACCTCTTCATCAAGAGGTTTGCTGGAGCCCAGCAAAGGGTAATTGTGGGTGACCTCATTGTGGCGCAACAAAATCTAAATGAGTCCCTTGTTGATTATATTCTCAGGTGGCAACCTGAGTATGAAATGTGAACCACAACTGTCTGAACAGCATGCTATAGAAATTCTTCTCAAGAATATTCATGGCCTGGTTGCCTTCATGCTCAAGGGATTTACAATCAAAACTTTTGAGAAGTTAATCAACAAGGTGACTAGCCTACAAGGGGAAGCCAAATAGTTACCTTTTCAAGACCAATCATTCAAGCCCAAGCCATAGAAAGCATTGAAGAAGCCGGGTAGTAGTGTCGATTAGATAGATGGGCGACCCGAGCTATGAGAGACTTCATGCATAGCAACCTCCATTGCCACCTCCTCTACCACCATCTTGCCAGTATATTGACCACCACAGTTGCCATAGCAGCCACCACCACCTCCTCCATAATATACTTAGTAGTGGTACTCATATCCACCGCTAGTTAGCTATTACCCACCTACTTTTGTGGATAAATTGAATAAGCCATATTCATTCAAGAGGGAGGTAGTTAGGAAGATCTTTAAGAATCTCTTAAAGAAACTTGACTTTTAGTTACTTAGCCTAAGAGGCCGGAAGATGTGGGCAAGAGTGATGATCCTAACTATCACCCCTACCACCGTATGGTCAGTCATGTCTTGGAGGATTGTGTCACCTTTAAGGTCTGGTTTGAGCACAACTACAAGTCAGGAGCTATTATTATCCCCAAGGAATACTTGTTAGAACAATAATTAGTTATCGAGTAATTCTTGGGGAACGATCCTCTTAAGACAAAAGAAGGTTGGGATATTGTCTTATCCTCTAAAAAGTGGTCTCTAAGATCAAGAAGCTTTCTTTTCTGTGCAGTAACTCAAATCTCAACACTAAGGAAGGTTTGCAAGTTGCTAAAGACAACTTGAAGAAGGTGCCACGGCGATAGCATGACCCTTACTTTCGGGATAGCATAGTAGCACAACATCCTGACACTCCATCCACCATTGCACCTACTACTTCTCCCTCCACTAGCTCCTCTTCTATAGGAGCATTGTATCGACAGACAAGGGCATACCCCTTTCCCGCTTACTTTATTAGATTTCTATCATGTACCTCCATCTAAGAAGAAATTAATAAAGAAAGTTTTACATCTTGTCAACCGATACTCTAGATTTTATTCCTCTCAAAACTCTTCAAGTCTACAAAATAATAATGATGACTCTAGTTTTGATCATTCCTCTTTTGATTTAGAAATGGATTTTCCATTCCTAAATTATTTGGGTTCACCCATTGAGATTGATTTGGAGTCATTTGACTCTAATGATCCCATAGGAGAAGTTGTAGGTACACCTGATGAGAAGGTAGAACTTCCTACAAATTCATCATTCCAAGAGGTCACTGAAGTTAACCTTCACAGTGGCAAAGTTCTACCTCCTAGGGTGGCACCTTAGGGATAATTTAATTTTAAAAGAGATAACCTCTCCACAAGATGCTCCACCCATGGATATTATGGAGGATCAAGCCAAGGTTGACTACAATGTCCTAGCACATCTTAGAAAGGCGACTAAGCATATATGGCCCTTATCTTTAAAGAGATGAGAGAATCCCAATCAAGGCTCTCCTTGATCAGATATGCCCTTTGGTGATCTTGAGGTGGAGGCTCTAGGGACACTCTAGGAGTTACATTTAGTGATGAAGACCAAAAGCCCTCTTACATTATAGTGGATGTTGAAAGATACAAGATATCCAGGGTTCTTGTTGACCAGGGTGCATCAGTGAATATTATGAGTCTAAAAACCCTAGCTTACTTAAGGATTGACATCTCCAAACTTTCAAAAAAAAGGATGATGTTGTGAGGATTCAATGAACAAGGCGAGAGGGCTTTAGGCTCTATAGTGTTGCCATTAGAAGTAGATGATTGGAAGACTACAAGTTTCATATTATAGACTCGATACATCTTTCAATGCTTTCTTGGGAGGCGTGGATATATGAGAATAATGTGGTTCCATCCTCTCTACATCGGTGAAGTTCATGAGGGGTGGGATTGAATCACATCAAAGGAGATCTTAAGCCATTCATGGTTGAGGTATATGAGGATGCAACCTACTATCTCTTTAAGAATCAACATGTGTATTCTCGTGAACTTGGTGAAAGTTCAAAAATAAAAGAAAAAGTAAAGGAAAAATAAAAGAAAAAAAGAAAAAAAAAAAGGGCGAGAAATAGACTTGGAGGAGAAAGTAGAGCCTAACATTAGATTCCACCACAGTTAGTTACTCAAACATATGGGGGGATGACTCGACCTCCCAGTGAAGAAGAGCGGATCAGAGACATGCTTAGAGATGGAAGACCTCCTTATTGGCCATCCAATAGGAGTTATGTCCCTGCTACCAAGACTACACTTACTATCTATATAGACTTAGAATCTAGTTCAGATGATGAGTCATATATGATTAGTATACTATCACTTCCAAATGAGATCCCCATGCAAGTGACGGTTGAGCTAGGATGATGATGAAGACCAGGGCTCTAAGCAAAGCATAAGTGTATCCAGAAGTCTATATGTGAAACATTAAAGCATCGGTTGGGAACTTTAGCTATAACTCACTTTCACAAAAGTTGAGGGTTTGGTAGTTAAGGAAGCCCCTAAGTCCTCCACAAATGTAAAGGTGTAGAAGTTCTTTCTTGGAGCATCATCCTCAAGTCAAGAAGCTGATGTAGAACTTGAGGATGATTCTTATAAAGATTTAATAGAATTACCTTTTGATTGGTATTCTCTTTGTATTCTTAATTTATGAAAGAAAGGATTAATTCCACATGCTTGGACTAAACACAGGTTAGATTACTTTGAAAGGTTATGGGATAACAAATGTAGACATTCACAATCAAGACCAGGACTAGGATTCAGTATAGTGGGTCCAGTTGATGATGAGATTCTTGCTTGGTCATCACCAATCATTTGGAATATAGTTCTTTTCAAATCATGCTAACTCATATGAGGAGGTGTGCTTAGAAACTTGATGATCCAAATGACTTTGAAGTCAAGGATGCACCACCGAGGAGTTCAAGAGGAGATAAGATAAACTATCGATGAGCTGAAAATCAACTTACTAGAAGAAGATCCATGCCCAACATATATGTTCTATTGAATGAAAAAGAAACCAATGATTTAGTGAAGCAATTGATTGAGTTTAAGGATTGCATGGAGTTATGAAGAGATGCCGGTATCTCGACATAGTCCATAAACTAGCAATAGAACCTAATGCTAACCCTATCAAACTCCTAGATGCATGCGATTAGACACAAATAGGTCACTAAAATCAAGAAATTGATCGATGATGGGAAGAAGAAAATATCCTACGGTTGGCGTGTCAGTTAAGAAAAGAATGGTCAAATTCACATATGTGATTTTAGGGATCTAAATAAGGCATGTCTAAGGATGAATTCTCACTTCCTATAAATTAATGGTGGATTGCCTCATCTCATGCAGTATTCTCCTTTATGGATGGGTCATCTGGCTACAACCAAATTAAGATGACCCCAAAGGATGAAAGAAACACTTCCTTTCAAGCCCCGAACGGAATATATTATTATAAGGTCATGCCTTTCAGCCTTAAAAATGTCGGTGCCACATACCAGTGGGCCATGACTCGAATATTTGATGAACTCATTCATCATCAAATTGAATGCTACGTCGATGATCTCGTTATTAAAAGCAAAGAAAAGGGAGACCACCTCTTTGACTTGAGAGTAATTTTTGAACGGTTAAGATAATACAACCTCAAAATGAACCCCCTAAAGTGTGCATTCGCAGTAGCTTTAGAAAAATTTCTCAGGTTTGTTGTCCAACACTGGGGAATTAAAATCGATCCGAAAAAGATCAAAGCGATATTAGAAATGCCACCCCCTAAAAGCCTAAGGTCATTCTAAGGGAGGTTGGCGTATCTAAGATGCTTCATTTTCAACTTATCAGGAAGATGCCAACCATTCTCAACACTTGTCAAAAAAGATGCCAAGTTCAAGTGGGATGACAAGCGCCAACATGCTTTCGAATACATCAAGCAATATCTAATGATGCTGCTGCTAATCCTAGAAACCCCTATCCAGGCAAGCCGCTCATATTATATACTGCTGCATTAGACGACTCCCTTGGCGCTTTGTTGGCTCAAACCAACAATGAAGGGAAAGAGAACACTCTCTATTATCTAAATCATCATCTAATCTCTGCTGAGGCAAACTATCCACCTATTGAAAAGCACTGCATAGTTTTAATCTTTGCATCCCAAAAGCTATGACACTACATGCTTTCTCATAAGGTGAACTTGATCTATAGAGTCAATCGTAATATCTCATGACACGACCTTACCGACGGTTGGCACATATTATGATTGTCTCGTTTGATATAACATTTGTATCCCTCCATGCTATAAAAGGATAAGCACTTGCAGATTTCTTAGCTGCACCTCCACTCCCTGCTGATTCTCCTCTTAACGATGATCTCCCCGATGAAAAAATCATGAACTTAAGGGATACTAGTGCTCGCCACTAGGAGATGTACTTTGACAGCCTTCCTCAAAGAGGAGAAGAACCACAACTTACTATCCCAGGAAAGGTAGGGGTAGGAATAGTTCTCCTAACTCCAGATTGTGATGGAATGAGATTATCATATCATCTGTCCAATCCATGCACAAACAATGAGGCCAAATATGAGGCTCCGATTGCTGGTCCGGAGTTAGTCATTATACTATGCATCCAAAGTATCAACATCTTTGGGGATTCTCAGTTAGTCATCAACCAAATTGTTGGGTCCTACAAAGTTCTAAAGCCTAAGATCCATCATTACCACAAGTACACTATGGAGTTGTTGGCCCAAATCCTAGAGGTTACCATCTACAAGATTCCTCGAGGAGAGAACGCATAATGCAGATTAGCCAAGCTTGCAAAGAGCATGTCAAAGTAAGATGAGTCCATTCCAATAAGGGTCCAAAATAGATAAGTCTTATCCCTTATTGATGCTAAAACTCATCGAGAGATTCTCTTGAAGGGGAGGTTGCCATTACCGATGGATGAGGAGGAGGCAACCATTCATAGATTATTTAAATGTGCAAAACCTCTCAAGAGAAATCACCGGTACACCGTGTGAAGCAGAGCCCTTTCCTATACTCTTGGTGGCACCTTGTACCAAAATCCTTCGATCATATGTTACGTTGTTCGGACAAACATGAAGCCCATAGGATCATGGTGGGTACACTTGTGGTTATGTAGCACACCGGTCCAAGATGAAAGCCAAGATCAAGAGACTAGGATACTAGCCTTTGATGATCACGCTTGCATGGATGAAGCTAGGAGATGCCATCAATGTCGTACATGGTGTGGTCCTACATCAACCTCCCAACATTCTACATCCTACATTCGTCTCATGGCCATTTGAGTGTTAGGGTACTGACATTGTGGGTCTGATCGATCCTCCTTCTTCTAATGGTCATCGATTCATTCTAGCTGCTGCTGACTACTTTTCCAAGTGGGCAGAGACAATCCCACTTAGAAAGATCATAACTCAACATGTGCTCCAATTTTCAAGAATCATATCGTATATAGGTTCGGGGTGCCTCAATGAATTATCTGATAATGGTACTGCATTCAAGAGCACTAAAATCAACAGCTTTGCTCAGAGACACAACATAGATTAGAGATATTCTACCATCTACTACCAAGGAAAATGGGTTAGTAGAAGCCTTCAACAAAACCCTCATTCAAATATTGAAGAAGACACTAGATGATAACAAATGATGATGGCATGAACAATTGGTTTTTTATTACCATATAGAACTCCAACTCAATCTACCCCATTTTCTTTTAGTATGGGAAGTCGTTCTACCATTAAGTCCAACTCCCATCACTAAGGATAGTGGCAAAGAAAATCACAATGGAACATAATGCCAAGTTACGGTTGGAAGAGCTCGAAGGTTTGAAGGAGAGACGCCTACGGGCATGCCAAAACCTCGAGTTATACAAAGCCAAGATGATTCAAGCTCATAACAAGTTGGCCCATCCTAGAGCTTTTTTAAGTAGGAGAGCTTATTTTAGTTCTAAGGAGACCAATTGTTGCTCGTCAAAAGATAGGAGGCAAGTTTGAACCCACTTGGGAAGGCCCTTATGCCATAAAGAAGGCCTACCAAGGAGGGTCTTACCAACTCATAAATTATAAAGGAGAGCGCCCAATGCTTCCAATCAATGGGCTCTACTTAATGAAATACTATCCATAAATCTTGTTTGAAAATAATTATCAATAAAATTTCATTTCATCTCAAATTTCATTTCTTCTGTATTAAAAACATCTTTTTCTTGTGAATCCACCACGATATATTTAGGGCAGGTGTAAGAGTCCCCTAGTGGCATCCTATTCCTTTATATCAAGCATAAACATACATATCTTTCTTTTAGGCTACTTTGATGTAGGATCAAGCCCCCTGTGGCACTCACTCATTAGCTGCTCTAGGTCGGGTTTGATTTGATGCCCAAAGCAACCGATCACCCCAATGATCATTTGTTGAAGGATGTGATTCCCCGCATTTTCTTCCTAATTTGACCATTGCAAACCAGCGAGCACCTTATCAATTTGGTAGTCTTCACTGCCCTGTCAATGAACTACCTTGTGTTGGCTTTGTTTAAGAAGATGTGAGTCTCAACGCTTTCTTCTTGAACTAGCCACCATACTCTGACTAGGTTTAGTTTCCCCAAGGTTTAGGTGTAAGAGTCCCCTAATGACATCCTATTCCTTCATATCAAGCACAAATACACATATCTTTCTTTTGGGCTATTTTGATGAGAGAAAGTCCTGTGGCACTCACTCATTAGCTGCTCTAGGTCGGGTTCAATTTGTTGCCCAAAGAAACTGATCACCCCAATGGTCATTTGTTGGAGGATGTGAGTCCCTGTGCTTTCTTCCTAATTTGACCATTGCAAATTGATGAGCGCCTTGTTAGTTTGGTAGTCTTCACTGCCCTACCAGTGAACTACCTTGTGTTGGCTTTGTTTAAGAAGATGTGAGTCCCAACGCTTTCTTCTTGAACTAGCCACCATACTCTGACTAGGTCGAGTTTCCCCGAGGTTTAGGTGTAAGAGTCCCCAGTGGCATCCTATTCCTTCATATCAAACACAAATACACATATCTTTCTTTTAGGCTATTTTGATGTGAGAGCAAACCCCCTGTGACACTCACTCATTAGCTGCTCTAGGTCGGGTTTGTTTTGTTGTCCAAAGAAACCGATCACCCCAGTGGTCATTTGTTGGAGGATGTGAGTCCCTAATCTTTCTTCCTAATTTGACCATTGCAAATCGATGAGCACCTTATTAGTTTCATAGTCTTTTGCTAGCTAATAAGCTACCTCATGGTTGATCCTGTTTAAGAAGATGTGAGTCCCGGTGCTTTCTTCTTAAACTAATCATCATGACCTAACTAGGTCGAATATATTTGAGGTTTAGAATAAGTCCCCCATAGGCTCCTTTCCTCTTGACTACATTTGAGTCAATATAAGCCCCCAGTGGCATTCATTTGATAGTCACTCTAGGTCGGATGGCACCTGTCGAGCCAAAGATAGACTATCATAGCAGTCAGTTTCACTTTAGATAGATGTAAGCCTACACGCTTTCTTTCTAGATTGATTGTTACAAACTGATGGGTACCATAGGTTGGTTGATGTCCACTATGCTGACAGCGACTCACCCGGTGGGTACACCACTCTTAGAAGATGTAAGTCCTTGCGCTTTCTCCATGAGTTAGCCACCGAATACCTATGTGATATATGACTAGCCATGTTAATTTTTCCAGAGTGTTGGATCGAAGCCCCATTGTGGCCCCTTTCCCTGCGGGCATTCTATTTGGATCACGTTCTTTGAGACCCCATTTAGATACTACCCGGATTACTTTTGGATTGGACAGTCCCCCTTTCTTGGTAGCCACCCCTGTGGTTGGAGAATTTGTTTAATGGATGCACATATTCTCCCTTGGTTCAGTAAATTTGAGATAGGTCTAGGCTGATATAAGCTCCTTCTCAATTTGATCCCTCAAACTAAGGTCCATGATAAAACAAACTAAACAAATAAAATATTTGCTTGGATTAGAATTCAGCCCGCCTTTTTCTAAGCGGCATCCTATCTTTAGGCGGTGTCGGAAACTCCCATAGGAATTGCGACTACACGAGTTGAGAAAATCCGAGGTTGGTACTCACTCATATCTACCCTTGTAGGGTTCAACTTGTTGTGCCACCAACGAGTTACCCTGGTCATCTTTTCTTTGAAAGATATAAGTCTATTACGCATTCTTTCCGACGCGATCGACCGATGGGTAGCCTAGTTCGATTTCGATTTGTGTAGTGACCGATCAGTGGTTCCTTGTTTAGAAAGATGTAAGTCCCGACGCTTTCTTCCTAACTTGACCATTGCAAACCCAAAGGCACCCCTTAGGTTGGTTAGTTCTACTTAACGACTGGTAGACTATCCCTTTGGATTTGTAAACCTAAGATAGGTCCAGGCTGATATTAGCTCCTTCTTAGTAGATCCATCACAAATAGACAGGGTCCATCTAAAATTAAAGTAATTCTGACTATTCTTGAGTCGATATGAGTACACAGCGGCATTCGCTCAAATAGTCACCCTAAGTTGGGATTGATCTATTGTGCCATCAATAGATTACCCCAATGGATGATCCCTACTATGGAAAGGCGTACTGTTTTCTTCCGATGCGTTGCACACGACAACCCTTAGGCCAGATAGTCCTACCTTATGGCTGATAGACTACCCCTTTGGACTTGTAAATCTGAGATAGGTCAATGCCAACATAGCTCCTTCTCAGTGGGTCCATCGCACGCCGACAGGGTCCACAATATAACACACAAAATTAAATTAAATTAAATCAAATCAAATTAATCATCAGGACTACTCTTGAGTTGAGGTAAGACCCCCAGCGGCGCTCACTCAATAGTCGCCTTAGGTAGGGTTCGATGTGTTGCTCATCCAATAGATCACCCCAATGGCTTTTCCTTGCTTTGGAAGATATAAGTCTACTACGCTTTCTTCCTAGCATAGTCATTGCACACCAAAAGGCAACCCCTTAGGTTGGATAGTCCTACCTTATGGAAGATAGACTACCCCTTTAGACTTATAAATCTAAGATAGGCCAAGACCCCTGTGGCTCCTTCTTAGTATAGTCTATCATACACCGACAGGGTCCATAACAAAATAAATTTGAATTCAACCTCCCCAGTGGAGTCAAATTAAACATCTCAAACAAACCAAATTTCTCTCCAACGAGGTGCAAATCAAATTAACTTCTATAGCAGAGTTTAGATCTAAATCAAACAAATTCAATTGAGTGTACATCCCACGGATATGCCCTCAATCTAGAACCCTTCTCCCTAGTGGAACCATAACAAATTAAACCAACCTCCCTAGTGAAGCCTGATTAAACAAATCAAAGAAATCTAATTAAATTCTTATCCCTAGAAGATACACACCCAAATAAATCATATTCATAATCAAAATCAGATCCATATCCCCAGAGGATAACTTGAACTTGTTTCCCTAGAGGAAGGTTCATGTACTCAATCCCTAGTGGATTCCTTCTTATTCTCTTATGCCCTTGGCATAAAGAGAGTACATTGCACTAAGATCATGATTCTATCTACCTTTGGGTCTGTATAGATCACTTCTTGTTTGTTGCAATCTTACGGATGTTGTTGATCATTTTGGTCAACAATGCGTGCTGCCTTGTCGGTTACACCACACCTATTGGGGTCCTTTGTTGACCTCACTTTTGGAGTGAGCTCTTAACCTCCTCTTCTGAGACTTAGGACTCTTCTAGACACTAATATTTCCTTAGTCATAAGACACATCTAGTGATTAGGTGAAACCTAAGCCTAGAGACTTAGAAGTGTTAATCATAAGATTAGGTTATGCCTTAGGGTTTAAGGAAATTACCTATCCCATAGCCTAAACCTAATCTAGATACACTTTCTCAATTCAAACTTAGACTTAATTCTCAAATCAAATCTCAAATTCAAATTCAAATTCCAAATCTAATTTCAAAATTTGACTCCAAATGATTGAAACCCAATATCAAATCCAAATCCTAAAACCCCTTCTTAAGCCATATGAACCATATTCATAAGCTTAGCCAAAACTTTCCTTAAATCAAATCAAACTCAATTGATCTCTTTATAAATCAATTATTCCTTCATTTATATTCACAAATATAAATAAAATCCAAATTCAAATGACCAAAACTATATCAAAAATTAAATCCAAACTCAATCTAAACCCTTTAAGCCAATTCTTTGGACTTAGCCAAATTCTATCAAGATCAAGTCAAAACCAATGAGTTTTCTCTTGAATCAATCATTCATTCAATTATCTACCCAAATATAAATGAAACCTACAATCATCAAGTAAAATCAAAACCAACCCAAGTCAGACCCAACCTAGCCCTTTTGACTTGGAAATTTCAAATGAGCCAAAACCCTTTAGACTCCAAATTGATTATTGTTGAATTTATATTCTAATCTAGGGCTCATATATAAGTTCAACTAAACTTGAATCAAACCAAAACCAAAATAATTGACCCACTTAGGTGCACTTGACCTAAAGTGACCTAAAGGACCCATTTAAGCCAACTTCTAATCCAACCTAAATTGGATTGAACCAAGCTCACCAAAATCTTCCACCAAGATTGTTGATCACCCTAGGATGATCAATTGCAATCAATTGGGCCAAACCAAGCCCAATTGGCCATTTGATCCAAATTGACTATATTTAAAGGAATAAATCGGGTCAAATCATGATCTTACCCAAATTGATTGTAACCAATGACTCAAGTTCATTTTGAATTGATTATTGAACTTGACCAAATCCATAATTAAACTTAATTTGATCAATCGAGCCCAATTGGTCAACTTGACCCAACCTAGCCCAAATTGGCCTAAAGGGTCAATTTAGCCTAAATCAAAATTAAATCCAAATTAATTCAAACCAAAGACCACATTCATCTTTAATTATCCAATTGAACATGAATCAACCCATATCCTAAGCTAATTTGGCCAATTTTGGTCAAATGGGTCAATTTCACCCAAAATGACCCATATGACCCAAATTGGGCCAAATCCCTTAAAACCAAGTCAAAACCCATTGGGGGCTGATCAAACCTGACCCAAACTCATTTAGGGTCAGCCCAAAACAAACTCAACCCATTTAAATCCCTCATAGATCCTCCCCCACATAGGATTCCACCCAACCTCATTTAATTCCCCCATCACATGTCCCCAATATTTCAATTGAATAAATCTAATCATATAGCAGCAAGAGAGGATTTTGGACAAAAAATCCAAAGTCCTCAATCAATCTAGATCCATCCTAACCACCCCAACAATATGACAATCAATTTGGAGAAAATAATTCAAAAAAAAACTTGTATTTTCGGCCATTATAAAAGGTGGGGGAGATGAGGCTTGAGATTTCTTCCTCCCACCACCATTCAGCTCCCAAAAGCTCCCATAAAGTAAAAGGAAACCCATCCCCCACTTCTTTTAACCATTTTAAGCTAAAAAAATACAAATTGCTCTTCCGGTGAGGCGATGGTAGACATTAGAGAAGGTGACATTCCGAAGAGAGGCAAAGGCTAAAGATCACCCAAAGCTTCCTCACATACATAGGAGCTCGCTCGGATCTTCACCGCCGAAAATCATCCCCGGTGAGGTAAATTTTGTCAAATCATAGCCGACCTTAGGATTTCGCATATTTTGTACTAAATTTTCTATGATTTTAGGAATTTCTCTTAGATAATCCAGTATTTTTACTTTAAATCATCCCAATTAGGAAATAGAATTTTTTTTTTAGTGCGAATCGGCATGAAAACGGGTCTATTTGGACAAGTTTTGGCTTAGAAACCCTTATTTTTTTTCCAAAAATACCTTTGAAAACACTATTCACCACCGGCGGCTTACAGTCATCGTCCGATCTGTGGTTCACGAGATCTGACAGCTTGGATTGCGCGTGGATCGCGTGATCTTGGCCTTCAGATTGTGTGATGCGATATGGACCGTCCGATCACGCGGTTTGCACGAACGGACGACTCTGATTGCGTGATCCAAGCATCAAATCATGCGACCTGAGCTTCAAATCGCCGGCTGATCGCGCGATTTGATCTTGTCGATCTGATAGTATGGTCCAGTAGTTGTCTTTCCGCCCATGCGTATCTCCCTTTTATATAAAAAAAAATTTAATTATAATTTAAAATTCCTAAAACTTCAAAAATTTATAGAAAATAAAATACTCAACCACAAATTACAAACAAGATCTCGTTGGATTTGTCTTTCTGAGAGGATCCAACAAACCCAAAATCCTCAAATTTTATTAAGTATTTTGAGTGAAATTTGAGTTTTAGTGAGCATCATATTTTATTAATTAAACTAAAAATATAAGTCATATTAAGTTGAGATTTTTAGAGATTGAAATTAAAGTTAAAACACACATACCATAAAAAGATCAAATTAAAATGACTTACGGATTGAGAAATTAAATTTTGAGATTGTCTATCTTAATAAAATAAATTAAATAAAAATTGAAATTTACAAAAATCTTCAAAATGACCTAAATCACTTCAATTGACATCCAGAACTTAAGAAAATGATGTGATCTTTTGAATCTTGATGAACCCCAAACAAACACTTAAGATTAGAGTTTAATCAATTTAAAAGTTAATTAAAATATAATTCAAATATTAAATCAAAAATCAGAAATTAAATTACACTTAAGCAATCATCAATCAAATCTCAAATCTGAGAAATATCATTCTTAAAGAAAATTAAATTAAATATGATTAAACTTATTTAAGTTAATAAAACTCAATTAAATGATTAAATCTTAAATCAAACTCAAAGCCCAACAAATTTAGGAAACTTTAATAATTTGATATTAATTGAATTAAACTAAATAAAATTAAAATAAACTTAATTAACATATGATTAAATCACATCCATTTGGAATGAGATAATTAAATAACCATTAAATATTTCAACCTAATAACTTCAAACATGTTAATGAAATCAAACAAAAATAATAAATAAATCAAATCAAGTAAAACCTTAATCATGAATAATCAAACATAATTAGTGGAACATCTAATTAATGTAAACTTAATAAATTAATCCATCACCTTAACTAATCAAATTAATTTAAATAAGTCATATTAAAGCTAACTTTAAAATTAAGCTTAAATCAAACCCCTAATTAAATTTAATAATCACACCCCTTAAATAAACTAATTAAGATCAAATTAATCATATTAAACCTAAGCTTAATCAAACATAATTAAGATGCCATTAAACATTAATCAAAACCTAAATTAAACCTAAATCATTAAGTTATTAATCTTTAATTAAACAAACCTTTGATTAATCTAATAATTTTAATTGACCCTTAATCAAACTTAATTAATTAAACATCTAATTAATGCAAACTTAATAAATTAATCCATTATCTTAATAAACCAAATTAACTTTATAAATCAGATTAAAATTAATTCAAATCAAACACTTAATTAATCTACTAATTAATTTTCACACACTTAAATAAACTAAATAAGTAAATTAAATTAATCATATTAAACTTAAGCTTAATTAAACATAAATTCAATTAAATACTAATTAAATCCTCATTTTAATTCAAATAATTAACTCATTAATGACATCATTAATCTAAATAACTAAATTAATTAAGTTAATTAAATTAATTATAATAAACCTAAGCTTAATTAAACATAAATTCAATTAAATACTAATTAAACCCTAATTTAAACTTAAATCATTAACTCATTAATTACATCATTAACCTAAATAAATATGAAATCAAATTAAAAAAATTAAATAAATATTTATTTAATTTAATAATTAATTACACCTCTTAAAACAAACTAATTAAGTTAATCAAATTAATCACATTAAACTTAAGTTTAATCAATCAAAATGCAATTAAATACTAACTAAAACTTAAATTAAACCTAAACTATTAAGTCATTAATTACCATTAGTCTAAACAAATATGAAAGTAAATTAAAAATTAAACAAACCTTTATAATTAACTTAAATACAATTCTTAATTAAATTAATCATATAATCACATTGAACCTAAGCAAACCCATAGACCAATAAAACTAATCAAATAAAATTAAACTAAATAAGAAAGACTCTCATCAATTTAATATGTAATCAAATCAAATCTCATTCAACCTACTTAAATAAGATAAACTAATCAACTATCCAATGTATGAAGTCAAAATACAAACCAAACTTTGAATGAACATGACAAATGGATGTGATTAAAAATAAAATCCTCATTATAAAGAATCAAGCCCAATTAAAATCAAAATAAAATTTCAGTTAATCTAATTTGATCAAATTACCAATAAATGAACCACAATTGAATTAAACAAACATAAAGTTAAGTCACACAACCATGATCAAAGAAAAGAGTTAAATATTAATTTAAAAGGATATTGAATTATCAAGATTCCATTAAATCGAAACATCTAATCTAAATTTAATCAACCAAAAACACATGAACTTAAACAACTTCTCAAATCAACTTCAATTCCAAATCAAATCTTAAATCAATTCCAACTTAATTATTTTTCTCAAATTCAAATCAATTCCAATGGATTTTCTCAAATCATGAATCGATTTCAAATGATTGAAATCCATGATCAAGTCTAAATCTGAAATCTTTCAAACTCAAGAGATTTTCTCATAACCCATTTATATTCTCATTTATATGCACAAATATAAATAAAATATAAATTCATATAACCAAAACCAAATTCAAAACTCAAACCCAAATCTAACTTAAAATCAACCTATACCATTTCAAGTCAAATTCTTGAACTTAACCAAATCAACCTAAAATCGATTCAAGCCTTTGGATTTTCTCTCCAAACAATCAATCTTTCAATCACAAACCAAATTCAGTCATAAACTTCAATCATCAAACCAAAACTAAACTCAAAACTCAAACCCAAATCAAACCCATGTTCATCCTTTGAACTTGAAATTGTCAAATGAATCAAAACCCATTTGACTCCAAATCACTTGCAAATGGATTTATTTTTCAATCATAAGTCCATATGTGAGTTCAACCAAACTTGAATCAAGCCTTGATCAAGTCAATTGACTCCCTTAAGCTCACTTGATCCAAAGTGACCTAAAGCACCCTTTTGAGCCAAATTCTAATCCTACCCGAATTGAATTGAACTAACCCCATCTAAGCCTCACATTATGAGCAACAATCATCATAAGATGATCAATCACTCAAATTGGGTCAAACTAAGTCAAACCTATCCTTTGACCAAGTCAACACTTAACCCAAATGAAACCCAAACTAGCCAAAATCTATCATAGGCCAAATTGATTGAAATCATTGATCCAAACCAATTCATGATCAATGATTGGACTTGACCAAGTCATCATTTGAGCCAAACCTAGCCCGATTGCCACTTGACCCAAGTTGACCTAAAAAGTCAAAATGTGTCAAATCTTGATCTAAGCCAAATTGATTGCAACCAATGGGTCAAATTCATTATGAATCTCTTATTGAACTTCACCAAATCCTTAATTGGCCAACTAGACCCAACCTAGCCCAATTGACCATGAACCCAACTTGATCTAAAAGGTCAAATCAAACCAAAATTAAATCAAACCAAAATTGACTGAAACCAAAGCTTATAAAATATTTCAAATGACCAACCAAACCTAAACCAACCCATGACCTAACCTATTTGGGTCAAATGGGTCAAATCGTCAACTTGACCCATTTGACCTAAGTGAACTCAAATGAACCAAAAACCAAATATAAATCAAATTGAACCAAAACAATGATACCAAACCACTCCAAATGGTCATATGAACTTGACCTAACCTTTGGTTTGATCAAATTTGACCAAATTGGTCAACTTGACCCAAGTATACCCATTTTGACCTAAATGGGTCAACATGAGCCAAATCAATACAAATCAACTCCAAATTCATTGAAAATTGGCACAACCCATTTTTCAATCATTTTAAATTTGCCTAAATCAAAATCAAAGCCCAATGGCCATTTTACCCTTAGGTCAAAGGGTAACCTATAGTCAAATTCACTTGGAATTTGATCATATTCCAACTCAAGACCACTTCGCATCCTCTTAGTGGTTCATTTGGACACCGACGGATGTGGTGCACATAACCCAATGGGTTTGGGTCAGCCAAACCCAACCCAAAGCCAAAATTGACCACCCCACTCATAATTCTCCTCATGGATCACCTCCCACACCCATTTTAATACATGAGATTAATTTGATCAAAATGGCAATGGGGCTCACGACCATCCGATTCAAGTAGGGGGAGATATACTCCCCCTTATTCCATTCTAATTCAGGACACTTGCACTCGATTGAGCCCTAGGAACCCAGACGAAGCTCCCCAAGCTCTCTCAAGCATTCTTAAGCTTAATTAAAATTCCCATTCTTGATTTTTCCTATGCCAAAAATAGGGGAGGTGAGTGAGAGTTCCAACTTACTCAATACCCAACCAAAGTCTAATTCCTCTTGCAAGCACAATCAAGGTACTAAGTCGAGCTCATCCAAAGCAAATCTCAAGCATCTAAGCCATGGGAAGGGGGAGTTTGACCAAAGCCGCAAACCATTGAAGGGAGATTTGGTCAATTGGAAGATCCACTTCATTTCAAACCTTCAAACCTTCAACAGGGCTTCCTCTCCACTAGACAAAGCTATCTCAATGGTTGGAAGTGCTGGTGATAGCCTCGATGATGTATGAATCAAAATTGAGCTTAGGTTAAAATTCTTTGGTCCTTTATGAAGGCAAGTGTAATCACAATTGAATTCCACCACTGGATGTATCTCTTATTGCTCCTAGATGGTGTGGGTTGAATCCTAGCTCAATCTGAGCTCAAGTGAACTTGGATCAACCCATGGAGGATGGACTGTCTTCGTCTCCCACAGGCAAGGACAAGATGAATCATGGACCATCCATCCCACATATTTTGGATAGACGGTCCTGATTAATTCACATAGATCCAGTGATTTAATCCCTTTAAATCCATAGATTTTATCCTGACTGTCGCATATTTTGGATAGACGGTCCTGATTAATTCACATAGATCAAGTGATTTAATCCCTTTAGATCCATAAGTTAATCCTTGATCGAGTCGAGAAAAAACATGCTACACTAAATCTGATTTGTTAACTTAAATAACTAATCTCGTTGCCATATGGAAAGTGTGCGCCGCATCAGTAGTCTACATGATGCTGATGAGATTAGTTATATAATTAGGTTATTTAATGACCTATTAATCAAATAAACTTTAAAAAATCATAACTAAATGTAGAAAAACCTAAAAAATGCAAACTCAACTTTATTTTAAACATAATTCAAAGGGGAATAATATAAAATTAAGTTTAATTAATTTTGAATAGTGACATTTACTCAATTTGAGTTTTATTAGGGATGTAATTTTGATAATTACTCCTTAATTATTTTAATAATTAATTCCAAACTCCCTAAGGTTAATTAGTGGGATGACCTCTGCCTCCCATGATTTTCTTGAAATTTATTATTGGATTAATTTAAATAATTGCTTGTTTCATCTCTAATCACTCTCTTAATCAATTAAATGATTAATTAACCTATTAAATGGTGATGAATTCATTAATTAAGATTGTTAATCATCTTAGAACAGTGAATAGACTTAAGGAATGAGATTAGGATGCCTTTTCCAAATCTTTTCTCTTAAGTCTCTTTCATTTGAATGAAAACTTAATTAATTTTAAATTGATTAATAATTTAATCATTTCATTAAATAGCTTAATTAACCAAACTCAAAAGTCAAAAATTAATCCAGAAACTTAATCAGTTAATCAATCTCATTTTTGGGTAGATACTTAGGTGTTCAATAACTTAAGTGGCTTTTAAGAAAATCATATCCAACCCACATGTGTGCGAAGGTTATGAAAGTACTTAATTAAACTCTTTAGCTTAATTAATTAATGATTGTGAGCCAATTGTATTAGGCCCCTTTCTTTCTTAGGAGCATTGCTGATTTATATTCCATGTGGTTTCATATCATATGTTGGCTCATAATTATTGGGTTAATTATGTTAAGGTGGTGTAGGTAAGGGGTAATTAATGGACTTAATCTACACCCTAATATTAACAACACATAAAATCAATTTACTGGTTCTAAAATTAAACTAAATTTATTCACATATGTGGGAGATGAGTTAGGACCAGCAAACCTCTTCACATCTCCTAAAATCAAATCAAACTCAAAATTAAAACAAAATTTCTTTAAATAATTTTGTTTCACTTTAAATGATCTTATTCCATAAGATTATCTTTAGGAATTGATTAGGGTGAATGAAGTAATATTCTTACATCACTTTATTTCTTTTCAAGCATGTCAAATGTGGTTTATCATATGAAATCATGCATTCATACCTTTTGAAAAATCAAATTAAAATGAAATATAAGTATGCTATAAATCAAAAACTATAGCTTAAAATGTATTCTACTTATAAGTATTTATAAGCTTGCATGTGAATATAGCTTAAAATATGCTTTGTAGTTTTCTTCTCTTTTCTTAACATGGTTTGTATAGGATTTGCAAACTGTATAGTTCATTTGAAAAGAATATAACACTTGTTGAAATTTATTCCTATGCACTCCCATGTCATGAATTAAGAAGGATCTTCATATTACACATATAAATTAAACAACTAAAATCAAACAAACAAATATAAACCTTTTTCATGATTCTTTTTACATTAATTTCTTTTTGTACATGCACATGTATTTAAGAAAAGTGGTATATTAGTTTGGACATCCTGGGATTGTGAGGCTTTAAATAACCCTAAGAAAGTCTTGTACCTTATACCCTTGGTGTAGAAAATAATGGCACCATACTCACTTATGTCTTTCATACATATAAATGTGCATTTGATTAATGGATAAAAGAATCCCCTTCTTTTTTACATAACAAAATCACGCAACATGAGACATCCAAATTTTTTTAAGTAATATCTTTTGCATTCATCATTAATGTGTGCTAAATATTTACATTTGCATGTATCGATATGCTTAGGATCATTTTATATGCATGATACACATGTTAAAACAAATAAATGGTTGTGTTATGTGATGGTAATTTAGTTTAATTAATCCTAAAATGCCTTTCTTATTGAATAGGTTTATTTAGAGCAAATCTAAACTTAGGATTAATTAAAACACATAGTAAAACATTCACTAAAGAAAAATCATTAATGAATCTCTCTTAGAAATTACTTAAGGTAGGGAGGAAAGAGAAGTTCTCTTCTCTTTTTCTCTCTTTACAACACTTAGTAATTAAGTGTAGGTTCATTCTAGCCAAATCAAATCAAATAAATCACTTAAATGAAATCACTCTCTAAGTTGAACCCTTTCACACTTAGAAAATCTTAGCCTTAAAGCCTAGCTAAGACATACCACATAAGCCTCAAATGGCACACACATTAGGCTAAGTCACCATTTCTAGCACTATGTTAGGGCGGTGCATGGTTTGATGCTTGATTTTATTTTGTGATGTGATGTTTTAGTCTGGATATTAGGGTGTATGTGCGTAGACTAGATGATAGGATGATCTTAGTGTAATCAATATCTTCTGTAGGGGATTGTGCTTAAGGGGTGTTGTAATAAAAATATAAATGCTTTTGCTATGCAGGTTGCTTATAGCCCTAAGCATAATCCAAAAATAGGCCAGGTTGACTTGGTTACCCATGTGTGGAGTGCTAAGTCCAATTTATTTATATACATGCTTGGGATGTGTGATGTGTTTAGTTAATCTCTATTTTACAGGTTTTAGTTAGATTTACTTTTCCCATTTTTGTGCAATTTTGCAATTAAGATTTTGAATGAATGTTATGGGGGATTACGATGAACATTGGTCATAAGACAATATCTTATACACCATGTGAAGCCTTTAGCAACCACATTCCAACCAAGCCAAAAGAAGAAAGAAAAGAAGAAATGAAGAATGAAGACCCCCATAACATGAATTCCTTTTTTTTGATTATAATTAATTCATTTGTAATCCAAATTGTATAAGGGTAGATCTCGGTTACCCAATTTCTTTTCAGGTTTGTGCGGTGGAGCCCGACCATAAAAGCCTTTTATTCTTTTGTGCTAGCTTTATAAATTATTTGATGTTTTTTTAGCTTATGCATTAAGATGCATGTTTTTCCTAGTTTGTTCCTTTCTTTGATGAATGGCCTGGATGCATTAGGCTCTTAGGAAAAAATAAAATTTTTATCCAATTAATCAACTCAAAACTAAAAATTAACAGCTCAAACCTCACTTAAAGTCTCGATTATAAATTAAGATAAAATATTTAGCAATCCCTTAGCTGGATGTTGTATGTTTTCATATCATACATAAAAAGCATCTTTCTTCACTCTTGCTTATGGAGGGCTTCCACCTTTTCCAGGGAACTTGGCTTGACTTTTGAGAGCCATGGTGGAAACACACCTCCTTCTTACTGATTTTGGCCCATAACCAATTTCTCATGCATTATGCATATGAATCTCATAGCTTGTGTTAAATAAATTAACCAAAAAATAAAAATAAAATATAACAAAAATTTGCATTAGATTTAAGTCATTAATCATGCCCTACATGATCTAGTCTCTTAGGAGTGTGTTTAAGGATTTAGTCTCTTTATAAATAAATAACAACTTAGCTATCTTGCAAAAGCATATGACTTGCCTACATATATTTAAAATCATAGGAGGAGTTAGTTGGCGGTCACCTCTAAGCAGTTGTAAGTCCAAACAATTGGGTGGTTTATCTCCTCTTGTGGAGGTAAACCATATACCCATTTTCATCTTAGATTTAGGTCGAGCCTTGGCTTTCGCCAAAGCTCCATAGATTATGGGCTACAAGCATAAATCCTCACCTCTTAGGCATTTCTATGATATTATATCATGGAATTGTAAGTCCTAGATTTCTAATAAAAAATTCAACTCAAATAAATAATTCTCTTCAAATTCAAAAATATAAAGCCCAACCATAGGATAGTTTGGGATGCTTGCTAGGTTTCCTAGCATCATGAGCATCCCCTACTTATCTACCTTTGGTTTCAATAATAACTCCCTCCTCTTGATCAATCCCATTTGATCTTCCAAAAATAAACCAATTGATTGATATTACTATCTTTGAAATCTTTGGAGATAATGATTATTTACCTTAATCGAGAGTATTCTTAAAGAATCTCATTTCTTAGGATGTAATTAACTATGGGGGCTTGCCTCCATAGGGAACTTAACAAACCTGATTTAAAATAAACCCTGCTTTACTTTTCCATGTAAAGTAGGGGAAGAATCTCTGGAACATTTGAAGACCCATCATCCTTAGGAATCTTTATTAAAGTGATTAGGTCCATTGTAGGATGGTGACTTCTATCTCTCAAGATAGTACATCATTCCTCAATGTCATACCCGATCACCCTAATAACAATATCTAGATCTACGTGGTGTCCAACAAAAGAAGAGTTTTATTTTTATCTTCATTTAATTCATTTTTTAAATGAAGATAAAAAAAATCACCGCAAATCTCGATCGTATTCTTTTGCTATAGGGTCATGCCTTTCAACCTCAAAAATACCAGTGCTATATACGAGTGGGCCATGACTGGATCTTCAACAAACTTATTCATCATTATGTTGAATATTATGTTGATTATCTTATAGTCAAAAGTAAAGAAAAGGAAGACAATCTCTTTAACTTGAGAGTAGTTTTTAAATGGTTAAGATAATTTAACCAGAAGTGAGCATTCGGAGTGGCTTCGGGGAAATTCATTGGGTTTTTTGTCCGGTACCATGGAATAGAAATTGATCTAGAGAAGATCAATGTGATATTAGAAATGACTCCCTCTAAAAGCCTAACTCAACTCAGATCATTTCAAGGGCGATTGACATATCTAAGATGCTTCATTTCTAATATATCAAGAAGATACCAGCCATTCTCAGCACTTGTTAAAAAGGATGCCAAGTTTAAGTGGGATGACAAGTGTCAACATGCCTTCGAAGATATCAAGCACTACCTGATGATGCCACCAGTTCTAAAAGCCCCTATCCCGGGCATGCCATTAATACTATATATTGCTACATTAGATGGCTCCCTTAGCACTTTGTTGGCCCAAACCAATGATGAAGAGAAAGAAAATGTACTCTACTATCTCAGTCATCGTCTAATCTCTGCTGAGGCAAACTATCCACCTATTAAAAAGCAATGCCTAGCTTTAATCTAAGCATCCCAAAAGCTATGACTTTACATGCTTTCTCATAAGTTGAACTTGATCTCCAGGATCAATCCACTATAATATCTCATGACACAACTGACACTATCCAGATGGTTGTCATGTTAGTTCATGATTTTATCATAGTTTGACATCACTTTGGTACCCCTTTGTGTGGTGAAATGACAAGTACTAGCAGATTTCTTAGTAGCACATCCACTTCATTCTGATTCCCCGCTTAGTGATGACCTACCCGATGAACAAATCATCAACTTAGGGGAGACCTCCCATATATTTTGATGGTGTGACTTCCTTTCAAAAGGGAGAAGAACCACGATCTTCTCTTCCAGGAAAGGTAGGGGTAGAGAAAGTTCTCCTAACTCCAGACCATGATGTGATGAGATTCTCATATCATCTGTCCAATTGATGCACCAATAATGAAGCTGAATATGAGGCTCTGATTGCCGGTCTAGAGTTAGACATTATACTGTGTGCTCCCGAGCATCAACATCTTCGGGGATACTAAGTTAGTTTTCAACCAAATTGTTGGATCTTATAAAGTTCTAAAATCTAAGCTCCATCATTATCATAAGTACACCATGGAGTTGTTGGCTCAAATCTCAAAGGTTTCCATTTATAAGATTCCTCAAGAAGAAAATGCAGTAGTAGATGCATTAGCCAAGCTTGGCAAAGAGTTGACATGTCTAAAAGATGAGTCCATAGCAATAAGGGTATAAAATAAACAAGTCTTATGCCTTATTGACGTTGAACTCATCGAGAGACTCTCTCTTGAAGGGGAGGTTGTCATTACCAAAAAAGACAATGTGTCAGATTGGAGGCAACCATTCATGGATTATCTAAATATAGAAAAACTACCTCAAGAGAAGTCATTAGCCCATCAAGCAAAGCAAAGCCCTCTTACATGCTCTCGTGGATGGCACATTATATCGATGGTCCTTCGATCATATGTGATTACAATATTTGGAAAAACATAAAGACCATAAGATTATGATTGAGGTACACTCAGGTTTATGTGGAGTGCATCAATTTGGTCTGAAGATGAAAGCCAAGATCAAGAGACTAGGATACTACTAGCCTTCGATAGTCACAGACTACATGGATATAGATAGGAGATGCCACCAATGTCAAGTAGACGGTGTGGTCTTATACCAACCACCTAATATTTTCATCCTACATTGGCCTCATGGCCATTTGAGTGTTGGGGTACAAACATAGTGGGTCCAATCGATCCTCCCTCTTCTAAGGGTCATTGGTTTATTTTAGCTGTCAACTACTTTTCTAAGTGGGCAGAGGCAATCCCACTCAGAGAGGTCACATCTCAACATGTGCTCCATTTTTTTAGGAATCATATCATATATAGGTTTGGGGTACCTCAATGAATTATATTCGATAATGGTAATGCATTCAAGAGCACTAAAATTAATAACTTTGCCTAGAGACACATCATAGAATGGAGATATTCTACCATCTACTATCCAGGGTGTGGTGAAATTTTTATATTCTTGCCTTCATCTGTGGTGAAAAAAATATATATAACATCTTGTCGGGATGCCACATAGATCCATAGATGTTCTTATTTGGGTGATCGGGTATGACATTGAGGAGAGGTGTACTATCTCAAAGATAGAAGTCACCAACCTACAATAGACCTAATCACCTCAATAAGGACTTCTAAGGACTATAGGTCTTCAGAATGTTCCAAGATTCTTCCCCTACTTTACATCAAAAGGGAAAGTAGGGTTTATTTTAAACTGGGTTTGTTAAGTTCCCTACAGGGGCAAGCTCCCATAGTTAATTACATCTAGGAATACCCTCGATTAAGGTAAATGATTATTATCTCCAAAGATTTTAAAAAGGTAGGATTATCAATCGATTAGTTTATTTTTAGAAAGTCAAGTGGTATTGATCAAGAGGAGGGAGTTCTTATCAAATCCAAATGAAAACAAGTAGGGGATGTTTAAGAAACTAGGAAGCCTAGTAAACATCCCAAACTACCCTATGGTTGGGCTTTACATTTTTGAAATTGAATTAATGTGGTTGAATTTTTATTAGAATGCTAGGGCTTATAATTCTGTGATTCAAGGTCACAAAAATGCCTAAGAGGTGAGGATTTATGCTCGTGCCCCACAAAGAGAAGTAGCAATCTCTGAACCTAAATCTAGGGAGCTTTGGCAAAGGCCAAGAGCACAACCTAAATCTAAGGCAAAAATGGGTATTTTATTTACCTCCACAACAGAGGATAAACCACCCGACTATTAGACTTACAACAGCCTGGGGGTGGCTGCCAACTAACTCCTCCTACAATTTTAAATTCATGTAGGCAAATCCTTTGTTTATGCAAAATAGCAAGGTTATTATTTATTTAGAAAGATACTAAGTCCTTAAACACACTTTCTAAAGAGACTAGATCATGTAAGGGCATGAATAATGACTTAAATATAATGAAAAATTTTCATATGTTTTACTTTTCATTTGTACAATTCATTTGACTTAGGCTATAGGATTCTTTATGCCTAATACATGAGAAATTAGAATATGGGCCAAAATCAACAAGATAAGGAGGTGTGTTTCCACCATGGCTGTCACAGGTCAAGCCAAGTTCTTTGGAAAAGGTGGAAGCCCTCCAATCAAGAGTGAAATAATATGTTTTGTGCAAGATGTTAGAAAAGAAAGTACACATCCAGCTAAGGGGTTACAAATTCTTTTATCTTGATTTTTAGCCTAAGCTTTAGGTGAGTTTATGAGTTGCTTATTTTAAATTTTGAGTTGATTAATTTGGTAGAAGATTTATTTTTCCCTAAGAGCCTAATCATCATCTAGGCCATACATCAAGTAAGGAAGAAACTAAGAAAATATGCAATTTCTAATGCATAAGCTAAACAAAGCATCAAACATTTTATAAAGCTAACACAAAAGAATAAAAAACCATTTGTGATCAGGCACCACACAAACCCAAAAATAAATTAGGTAGCCGAGCTCTACCCATATACAACCCAGATTACAAATGAATCAATTACAATTAAGCAAGGAATTCATTATGGGGAGGGGGGGGGGTATCTTCATTCTTCCCTTCTTCTTTCTTCTCTTCTTCTTTTCTTCTTTCTTCTTTTGGTTCTTTCTTTTGGATGGTTGGAATGTTGTTGCTCCAAAGACTTCACATGGTACATAAGATGAAATCTTATGACCAATGCTCTTTCTAATCCCCCATAACAATCATTCCAAAATCATAATTGTAAAATTACATGAAAAGGAAAAGTAAATCTAGTAAACATCTGTAAAATAGAGATTAACTAAACAAATCATACCAATCCCAAGCATGTATATTAGACTTAACACCCCACACATGGGTAACCAAGTTCACCTAGCTTATTGGATTATGCTTAGGGGTATAAACACCTGCACAACAAAAGCATTTATATTTTTATTTATTATAGTGCCCCTTAAGCATAATCTCCTATAGAAGATAATGATTAGACTAAATCATCCTACCATTCATTCTACGCACATTCGCCCAAACATCTAGACTAAAATATTACATCACAAAATAAAAGCAAAGCATCAAACCATGCACCACCCTAACCTAAAGCTAGAAATGGTAACTTAGTCCAATGTGTGTGCCATTTAAGGTTTGTGTGGTATGCTTAGCTATGGCTTTAAGGTTTAGATTTTCTAAGTATGAAAATGTTTAATTTAGAGGATGGTTTCAATTTAAGATATTTAGTTTTTTTTTAGGTTAATTTTATTTTGTATTTTTTATTTGGTTTAGGTGAATCCTACAATTAATTACTAACTTGTAAAGAGAGGGAAAAGAGAAGAGAACTTCTCTTTCCTTCCCTACCTTAAGTAAATTCTAAAGTAGATTCATGTTTGATTTTGCTTAGTGAATGTTTTCTTATGTGTTTTAGTTAATCCTAATTTAAAATAACTCTAAAGAAATCTATTAAAAGGAAGTCATTTTAAGATTAAGTAAAGTGAAATAATATCACAATACACACACCACTTTATTTCTTTCCCAACATATATAACATGCATATGAATGAATCCTAAACATATCTATACATACAAATAGAAATGTTTAGTACACTTTATGATGCATGCTAAGAAATGTTAGTTGAGAAATTTTGGATGGTTAATGATGCATGATTTTCATTAAGTAGAAAAGGGTTATTCTTTTATCTTTATTCATCTGCACATGTGTATGCATGAAAGGCATAAATGAGTATGGTGCCATTGTTAGCACCAAGGGTGTAAGGTACAATACCTATTTAGGGCAACTTAAAGCCTCGCAATCCCAGGATTGTGCAGACTAATATACCACTTTCCTTTAATACATATGTATGTACAAAAGAGATAAATGAAAAAATAAAGATGCAATGTTTATGTTTATCTAATTTTCAATTTGTTTATGCAATTTATGTGTGTAAATGTAAAGATTCTTCTTAAGTCATAACTTGAAGAGGATAAGAGTAGATTTTAAGCAAGTGTTATATTATTTTAGAAGAACTATACACTTTGCAAATCTTATTCAAATCCATGTTAAGAGGAAAGAAAGAAAGTAAACATAAGACACATTTTTATATTCACATGCAAGCTTATAAATAAAGTATAAGTAACATACCTTTTTAGTTCTGATATTTAATTTATAAGTTTTCAAAATGATTTTAGATTTAATAGTGATAATAGTCATTCATATTCTTACTTTAGTCAACCCATGCAATTTGACATAAAGAAAACATTCCATTTTTAATTTCATTTTTTAAAGAGATGGATGCATGATTTTCATATGACATACACATTTAGCATGCTAGGAAAGAAATAAAGTTATTAAAGTAATGTAAACTCATTCACCCTAATTAATTCCTAAAGACAATCCTATAAGATAAGAAAGTTCAAAGTGAATCAAAATTTGTTTAATGTGATTTTTATTTTGAATTTGCTTTATGTTTGATTTAGGAAATGTGAAAGAATGTTTGTTGGTCCTAACCCATTTCCCCCATATGTGAGTTAATTTAGTTTATTCTTAGGATCATTAGTTGATTTTTATATTTTTGTTTAAGTTAATGTGTGAATTAAGTGTGTTAATTAACCCTTACCTACACCACCTTAGCATACTTAACCAAATAATTATGAGCCAATGGATGACATAAAACCACACAAGAAATTTAAATCAGCAATGCACCTAAGAAAGAAAGGGGCCTAATGCAATTGGCTCATGATTAATGATTAATTAAGCTAAAGAGTTTAATTTAAGTAATTTCATAACCCTTCCCACACATGTGAGTTGGATTTTTATTTCCTTAATGTACTTAGGTTATTGAACACCTAAGCACCTACCCAAGATGAATTAGTTAAGTTCTAGAAGGTTTTAGAATTTTATGAAATTAATTAGGTAGGTAATTAGTGGATTAATCCTTAATTCAGTTTGGATTAAGGAAGAAAGAGGGGATTTAAGGAATAGTTTAAGGGAAATATCACAAAATTATTCCCTAAACCTCTTATTTATTTAAACAAATCTTAATTAACTCAACCAAGGGATTAAATTATTGATTACACACTTAATTAGGCTTAATTATATTAGGAGAGTAATTAGGAATAAATCCAGCAATTACCCTAATTAAATCATTAAAAAATCTCAAGAAAATTAGGAGAGGCAGAAATCATCCCACCAAATGCACATGAGAAGTTTGAGATTAATAATGGAATATTCAAAAGGTAATTAGTCTAATTATATTCCTAATAAAACATAAATTCAAAAAATAACACTATTCCAAATCTATCAAAATCAATTTTATAATCTTCTACATTCAATTATCTTTCATATGCAATTTATTTCATATTTTTTGATTTTTCTACACTTAGATATGAATATTTAAAGTTTCCATAATTTTTCCTAAATTCAATAGCCTAATTAAGTGGTTAATCCCATTAAATCAGGTGACGGCATACCTTTCCGTGGTGCGATGGGAGAGGCCATTTAAATTATCACATCATAGCATCACATCGGTGACAGTGCTACGGGCTTTATCCCCATCCGTCCGATCAAGGATTGGATGATTGAGATCAAGCCTGCAATTTAAAATGACAGATCTATGTGTCTTGATCATGGCCGTCCATCCAAAATGCGCGGATGGATGGTCCTTGATCCATCTCTGATCTTCCCTACGGGAGATGGCCACTATCCATCTTCTAGGGGAAGATCCGAGCTCGATTGAGCTCAGATTGAAACAAAATTCAATCCACACCATCTGAGAGTAAAAGGGAACACATCCAATGGCTAACTTTACTTGGGGTGAAACTTCCCTTCACAAAGGACAAAAAAGAGATGAAATTATGCTCGATTTAATGGCATACCTCACAGAGGCTATCATCGGCACTCGATTCCATTAAAGTAGCTTCCTCTAATGGAGATGAAGCCTTGTTGAAGTGTTGAGGTGTTGAAATTGGATGGATCTTCCTATGGACTAAGTTCACCTTTAAGTGGGCTCGGCCTTGGTCAAGAGTACTCCCTTTCTTGGATAAATTGTGTGAAGGCTTGGGTGAACTCGATTGAGTTCCCTGATGGATCTTACAAAGTGAATTAGATTAGTTTGGAATATTTAGTGAGATGGATTAGTGAGGGAGCTCCCCTATTTTTAGTCTAAGAAAAGTGATATGGGAAATTCCAACTCACTCTAGGAAGATTGGGGAGACTTGGAAATGATTCCTCTGGCTTCCCTAAGCTCAATCAAATTGGAGAGTGTTGAATTGAAATGAAATTAGGGGGAGTATATCTTGCCCTAAAGCAATCGGATGACTGAGCTTAGAGATGCAATTTTTGATCAATTGACCTCATGCAATGGGTTGTTAGGCCGTTTAGGGTTTGCACATGGGTCGATTTGGCTAGAGAAGGGTAGTGGAGAAGTTGCACATGTGGAAAATGAGAGGAGGAATGATCCCCATGTGCTTATTTCATGGGGGTGTCAGTTTTGACCTTGAGTTTGGCTGGCTGACCCAAACCCAATGGGTTAGGTGCACCACACTCACTAGTGTCCACTTGATCCACTAAGAGGGTGCAAGTGGTTATGGAGAGGATTTGACCAAATTCCAAGTGAATTTGGCCAAAATTTACCCTTTGACCTAGGGGTAAAATGGTCATTTGACTTGGATTTCAATTTGAATATGTTTTGTATGATTGAAAAATGGTTTGGGCCAAGTTTCAATGAATTTGAAGTTGATTTGATATGATTTGGTTCATGTTGACCCATTTAGGTCAACTTGGGTCAAGTTGACCAATTGGTCAAATTGGGTCAAACCAAGGGCTGGGTCAAGTTCATATGGCCATTTGAAATATGTTGGCATCATTGGTTTGGTTCAATTTGATTTATATTTGAATTTGGTTCATTTGATTTCATTTAGGTCACATGGGTCAAGTTGACCAATTTGACCCATTTGACCTATTTGGGTTTATGCTTCATTGATCGTATGAAATAGATTTGTATCTTTATTTCCAATCAATTTGGTTAATATTTGGATTTGGCTCAATTTGACCCTTTAGGTCAAGTTGGGTTCAAGGGTTAGGCTAGAGGTCTAGTTGGCCAATTGGGGCTTTGGTCAAGTTCAACAATCATTTTAGAATGAATTTTACCCATTGGTTTCAATAAATTTGGCTTAGATCAAGTTTTGACACATTTTGACTTTTTAGGTCAAGTTGGGTCAACTTGGGTCAAGTTACCAATTGGGCTAGGTTAGGCTCAAATGATGTCTTGGTCAAGTTCAAACATTGATCATGAATGAGTTTTGATTAAGGGTTTCAATCAATTTGACCTATGGTGGATTTTGGCTAGTTTAGGTTTCATTTTGGCTGAGTGTTGACTTGGTTAACCTTAGGTTTCACTTGGTTTCACCCAATTTGAGTGATTTATCATCTCATGATGATTATTGCTCATAATGTGAGGCTTTGGTGAGCTTAGTTCAATCTAATTTGGTTTGGATTTGAATTTGGCTCGTAAGGGTACTTTAGGTCACTTTGGGTCAAGTAAGCCTAAGTGGGTCAAATGACTTGGTCAAAGCTTGATTTGAGTTTTATTGAACTCACATATGGACTTATGATTGAAATATAAATCCATTTGCAAGTGATTTTAAGTCAAATGGTTTTGATCCACTTGACAATTTCAAGTTCAAAGGGTGAACATGAGTTTGACTTGGGTTTGCTTTTTGAATGTAGTTTTGGTTTGTTGATTGAAGTTTATGTTTATATTTGGATTCGTGATTGTAGGATTGATTGAATCATGAAGAAAAATCAAGAGTTTGGCTTGATTTGAATTGGATTTGGCTAGGTTCAAGAGTTTGACTTGGAAGGCTTAGGTTGAATTTTGATTGAATTTGGATTTGATTTTTGAATTGATTTTTGGATATTTGAATTTATATTTCATTTATATATGTGAACATAAATGAGAATATAAATGAGTTATAAGAGAATTTCATAAATTTGAAGTGATTTGAACTTGATTTGAGCTAAGTCCATAAGAGAGAATCAAAGAACTTAGGAAATTTTTTTTGGAATTTGGATTTGATTTTGGGTTTAGTTTTGATTGATTTAAATTTATGTTTCATTTATATATGTGAATATAAATGAGAATATAAATGGGTTATGAGAAAATTTCTTGAATTTAAATTTATTTAGATTTGATTTAAGCTAAGTCCATAAGAGGGAATCAAAGGACTTAGAAAATATTTTTGATTTGGATTTGAATTTTGAATTTGATTTGATTGTTTTGAATTCATATTTCTTTTATATATGTGAATATCAATGAGAATATAAATGGGTTGCAAAAAAATTTCTTGAATTTGAATTGATTTAGATTTGATTTAGGCTAAGTCCATAAGAGGGAATCAAAGGACTTAAGAAATATTTTTGATGTTTGGAATCCGATCACGGGCTTCACTCATAAGTTTCAATTATTTGGAATTGATTCATGATTTGAAAAATCCATTGAATTGATTCAAGGTTTGAGTTAGAGTTGAAGTTTATATGAGTTTGGAGTTTTGACTTGGAAGAAGGAAGTGAGGATTTGGTTCAAGCTATAGGTAGGCAAATTTTCCTAACACCCCTAAGGCATGACCTATTCCTATGGCTAACTCTTCTAAGTCTTTAGGGCTAGGTTGAGTGTCCACCTAATCACTAGATGTGTCTTAAGACTAAGGAACTCTTAAAGTCTAAGAGAAGTCCTATGTCTAAGATGGAGGGGTTGAGAGATCATCCTAAAAATGAGGTCAACAAAGGGCGTCCAATAGGTGTGGTGTGACGGGCAAGGAACACCACACGTATTGGTGTTGACCGAAATGATCAACAACACTGAACGATCATAAGCAGTAATAGAGATGATCTACTTCTAACCCAAGGAGTAGAAGGAATCTTGAGCTTAGTGCAATGTGACTTTAGTCATGTCAAGGAAATAAGAGAGGGAAGGAGGAATCCACTAGGGATAGAGTATGTGAACCTTCCACTAGAAGCTGGTTCAAATCATCCACAAAGGGATGAGTGGTTTGATTTGATTCTCACTAGAGAAATCGATATGATTTAATTTGTTATTTATTTAACTATTTTTATTTTGACTCCCCTGGGGATAGAAAAGTGAACTCTTTGTTGGGGAGACAAGTTCAAGTCATCCACAAGGGAGGAAAGGTTGTGAAATTCACTGGGGAGCTAGATAGTTCATCTCAGAGGAGAAGCAAAAGATTTTAATTTAGATTGTTTGATTATTTTGTGTTGTTTGTTTCACTCGATTGAGGGAGGAGGGTTGAATTTGTTTCAGATTTTTAGATTTTGGATTTTGAATGAACCCTGTTGGTTTGCAATGGATCGCACTAAGTACGAGCCATGGGGGCCCAGGCCTAGCTCAAATCCCAGACCTAGCTCAGATTTACTAATTCAAAGGGGTAGTCTACCAAATACATAGTAGGACTAGCCAACCAAAGGGTTGCTTTCGGTGTGTAATAGTTGTACTAAGAAGAAAGCATAGTAAACTTACATCCTCCAAAGTAGGGACCAGTTGATGGGGTGATACATTGGCAAGACAATGAATCTAACCTAACCTAGGGCTGACTATTGAGTGAATGTTACTGAGGGACTTAGATCAACTCAAAGATAGTCAAGATTAATTTCATTTTTAAATTATTCATTTTGATGGTCCCATTGATTTGCGATGGACTGTACAGAGTAGGGGCCATGGAGGCCTAGACCTAACTCAAATTTACCAATCCAATGGGAGTAGTCTACCAACCATAAGGTAGGACTATCCAACTAAAGGGATGCCTCTGGTTTGCAATGGTCAAGCTAGAAAGAAAGCAAGGGGACTCACATCTTCTAAGACAAGGAACCACTAGGGTTATTGGCTGGTAAGGCAACAGGTCAAACCCAACCTAGGGCTGACTATTAAGTGAATGTCGTGGAGAACTTAGATCAGCTCAACGATAGTCAAGATTAATTTCATTTTAAATGTGTTTATTTTGATGGATTCCATTGGTTTGCATTGGATCATACTGAGAAGGAGCTTATATTAGCCTAGACATATCTTAGATTTACTGAACCAAAGGGAGTAGCTTCCCGACCGATGGAAGAACTATCCAACCAAAGGAGTGCCTTTTGGTTTGCAATGATCAATTCGAGGGAAGAAAGCTTAGGGACTCACACCTTCCACTACAAAAGGCCATTAAGGTGATCAGTTGCTTTGAGAAACAAATCAAACCCAACCTAGGGCTGCCCATCAGTTTGTGACAATCATGCTAAAAGAATGTGTCATAGTCTTACATCTTCCAAAGCAGAATGACTGTCGGGGTAACCTCCTTGTGGTAAAATAGATTGAACATGACCTAAGGGTGACTACAGAGTGAGTACTGACCTGGGATTTATCTCAACTCATGTAGTCAAGAAATTCTATAGGGAGTTCTGCTGATACTGCCCTAAAGATAGGATGTCTCCTTGGGAAAAGCAGCCATTTGGGGGCTTGAATTTCTAATCCACAAGAGAATTAATTAATTTGTTTATTTAGTTTATTTTAGTGTGGACCATGTTTGTTTCTGAGGGATCAAACTGAGAAGGAGCTTATATCAGCCTAGACCTGTCTCATATTTACTGAACCAAGGGAGAATCTGTGCATCCACTAACAAATTCTCCAACCACAGGGGTGGCTACTCAGAAAGGGGGACTGTCCAATCCAAGAGTAACTTGGGTAGTGTCTAAATGGGGTCGCAAAGGACGTGATCCAAATAGAATGCCTGCATGAAGAGGGGCCACTAAAGGCTTGATCCAAAACCCTGGAGAAGATGAAATGGCTAGTCATATATCAAATAAGTATTTGGTGGTTAACTCAAGGAGAAAGTGCAGGGACTCACATCTGCCAAGAGTGGTGTATCCACTAGTGAGGCATTATCAGCATAATGAACACCAACCAACCTAAGGTGCTTGTCAGTTTGTAATAATCATCCTAGAAAGAAAGCTCGGGGACTCACATCCTCTTATAATGGAATTGATTGCTGGGATAGTCTATCTTCGGCTCGACAGGTGCCATTCGACCTAAGGCGACTACTTAGTGAATGCCACTGGAGGGGACTTACATTGACTCAAATGTAGTCAAGAGGAAAAGAGCCTCTGGGGCATTTATCCTAAATCAACTACCTAGTTAGATCATGATGATAAGTTCAAGAAGAAAGCTCATGGACTCAAATCCTCTTAAACAAAATCAACATGAGGTAGCTTACTGGCTGGGCAGTGAAGTCTACCATACTAATAAGGCACTCGTTGGTTTGCAATTATCAAATTAGGAAGAAGGTGTGAGGGTTCACATCTTCCAAATGAATGACCACTAGAGTGACATACTAGCAAGGTAGTATGTAGGCCCGACATAGAGAAGCTAATGAGTGAGTGTCATAAGGGGCTTGCTCTCACATCAAAAATAGCCTGAGATAAAAGATATGCTTTTATTTTTTTTCTCATGTTAAAGGGAATAGGACACCTCTTGGGTTCTCTCACGCCTATTCTAATAGCATTGAGAGATTGTGTTTGATTACATTTATGTTGTGAAAGAGGGATAAGATGCTATTGGGGGACTCTTACACCTACCCTAAATACGCCATGGAGGATTTGCAAGGCAAGCAAACAACGCTTCAAAAGAAGAGAATATTTTGATGAAATAGAATCAAGTTTTTATTCTTTTATTGATAATTATTTCAAACTTGTTTAACCCCATTAATTGGAAGCATCAGGTGTTACTCTTTACAATCAATGAGCTGATAAGATCCTCCTTGGTAGGCCTTCTCTATGACATATGGGCATTACTAAGTGGGTTCAAACTTGCCTCCCATCTTTTGATGGGCAACAATTGGTCTCCTTAAGACTAACATAAGTTCTCCTACTTGGAAAGTCCTAGATGGACTAGCTTGTTGTGAGCTTAAATCATTTTATCCTTGTACAACTCTGCACCATGCTTCCTCCTCAAACCTTGAGTTGTTCTAACCGTAACTTTGCATTCTACTATGTTGTGATCTTGCTACCCAATTCCATCCTTAGTGATGGGAGTGGAACTTCGAAAGGTAAAACAGCTTCAAACCTATACACTAAGGAAAATGTGGTGGATTAAGTTCTAGTTTGGTATGTGGTGCGGCAGGCCCACAAGACTTCGACCAACTGCTCATTCCACTACCGCTTGTTGTCATCAAGAGTCTTCTTTAGTCTTTGGATGACAGTTTTGTTGAATGCTTCCAGCCATAGTAGGATGGTGGAGTATCTCCAATCTATCTGTCTTCAGCAAAGCTATTGATCTTGGTGCTTTGAATGCACATTATCGATATAATTGTCAAGGCACCCCCTAAATACGAAGCAATGCCGAAATATGACCTCTCTAGTGGGATTGCCTCGCCCACTTGGAAAAGTAGATGGCGCTAAGATGAACCAATGACCCTTGGAAGAAGGAGGATCGACTCACAATATCGCATCTAACACTCAAATGGCCATGAGGCCAATGTAGGTGTAGTATTGGGTGGTTGATGTAGGACCACACACGACATTGATGGCATCTCCTAGCTACATGTAAGAATCATCGAGCAAGTATCCTAGTCTCTTGATCTTCATCTTCATCTTCAGATCGAATTGATGCGCTCCACATAGACCTGAATGTACCTCAGTTATAATGTCATGGGCTTCATATTTATCTAAATAACATAGCCACATTTGATCAAAGGACCATCGGTGTGGTACCATCAAGATATAGAGAGAGCTCTATTTCACCGATGGGCTTGTGACTTTTCTTGAGGTAGTTTGTCGATGTTCAAATAGTCTATGAATATTGCCTCCAATCCAACTCCTTGTCCAGACAACAAAACCTCCCCTTCAAGAGAAAGTCTCTCGATGAGTTCAGATCAATAAGGGATATGACTTGTCTATTTTGGACCCTTATTGGAATGGACATCTTCCTGACATGCCAATTCTTTGAAAGTTTGGCAAAGCATCTACTGCATTCTACTTGGAACCTTGTAGATGGTGACTTCAAGGATTTGGGCCAACAGCTTCATGGTATACATGGTAATGACGAAGCTTGGGTTTGAGAACCTAGGTGCAATTTGGTTTGATGACCAACTAAGAATCCCCAAAGATGTTGATGCTCTTGACACACCATGATAACTAACTCTAGACCGAAATCAAAGCCTCATACTCACATTATTGTGGATTGGAAAGATAGTATGAGAATCTCATCATATCATGCCTGGAGTTAGAGAACTATTCTACCCTTTCCCCGGAAGAGTAGATCATGGTGCCGCCCCTTTATGAAAAGAAGCTACACCATCAAAATACATCTCTCACCGACAATGGTCAACCTCCCTCAAGTTCATGATTTGTTCATCAGGGAGATCATTAAGCGAGGAATTAACAAGAAGTGGGTGTGCTGTTAAGAAATCTGCTAGTGCTTGTCCTTTTATCGCACAGAGGGGTATGAATTTGATATCAAACATTGAGAGGATCATGGACCACTGTGCCAAACATTCGGATAGCATTGGTCTTGTCATGAGATACTGCTGTGGATTGGTTCTAGAAATCAAGTTCACCGTATGAGAAAGCATGTAGTGTCATAGCTTATAAGATGCAAATATCAAAGTTAGGCAATGTTTCTCAATAGGTGGATAGTTCGCTTGAACAGAATTAGATGATGGCTGAGGTAGTAGAGAGCACTCTCCTTCCCTTCATCATTGGCTTGGGCCAACAGAGCATCGAGAGAGTCATCCAATGCAGCAGTGTAGATGATGAGTGGCTCCCGGATAGACTACTAGAATTGCCTTCACCAAATACTTGATATCTTCAAAGGCATGCTGCACTTATCATCCCACTTGAACTTGGCATCCTTTTGACAAGTGTGAGAATGGCTTGCATCTCCGATAGTTGGAAATAAAGCATCTTAAATACGCCAACCATCTTTGGAAAGATCTGAGTTGAGCTAAGCTTTTAGGAGGTGGCATTTCTAAGATAGCTTTGATCTTTTCTGGATCTATTTCTATTCATCGTTGTCCAACAACAAACCCAAGGAATTTTCTGAAGTTACTCAGAATGCATACTTCAGGTGATTCATTTTGAGGTTATATTATCTTAATCATTCGAAAACTACCCTCAAGTTAAATAGATGGTCTTTGACTAATAGATCATCAACATAGCACTCAACCTAATGATGTATGAGTTCATTGAAGATCTGAGTCATGGCCCATTGGTATGTAGCACCAGCATTATTAAGGTCAAAAGGCATGAACCTATAATAATAGATTTTGATCGGGGTTCAAAAAGTAGTATTTCTTTCATCGTCGGGGGCCATCTTGATTTGGTTATAGCCAGATGACCCATCCATAAAAAAGAATACTGCATGAGATGAGGCGATGTCTACCATTAATTCTGGTAAAGGAAGAGGAAACTCATCCTTAGGACATGCCTTGTTTAAGTCCTAAATCGAACATATGTGAATTTGGCCATTCTTCTTCTTAAGACAACACCGCTAACCAAGAATTTTTTCTTCCCCATGAAACCAAAGATCATCTTGACTTCAAAATGACTTGTTCGATTTCTAATTGCATGCGTCTAGGAGCTTGCTTGATAGGATTAGCACTATGATCTATTACTAATTTATGGACTGCTATATCAAGAAATAGTCTAGGCATTTCTTCATAACTCCATGCAAAACAGTCTTTAAACTCAACCAATAGCCTAACTAAGTCATTGGTTTCTTCTTCATTCAGCAATGAACTAATGTATGTCGGGTGTGGATTTTCTTCTGTTCTGAGGTTGATTTCTTTAAGCTTGTTAATTATTGAATGGATCTCCTCTTCAAATTTTGGCGGTGCATCTTTGATTTGTAGATCATCTCGATCATCTGAGATTTCTAAACACATATCTTCATAAGAGTTGATTTTGTATGAAAAGAACCATCGACTGATGGTGACAACTAAGCAGTAATCATCATCATCGACTGGACCCACTGTACCAAATCCAAGTCCCGATCTTGATTGTGTATCCCTGCTTGTGTTGTTTCATAACTTTTTAAAGTACTTCGATCTATGCTTAGACCATGAATAAAGAATCAAAATCTTCTTTGCAAGATTAATAACACAAGGCGAGTACCAATCAAAAGGTAATTCCATTAATTATTTATATGAATCCTCCGTAAGTTCTACATCAACTTAAAGACTTGAGGAGGATGATCCTAAAAAGAATCTCTTTAGCTTCATTTCACTGGAAGACTGAGGGGATTTATTAACTACTAAACCTTCAACTTTTTGAAATGAAAGTGAGGTTAGAGCTAAGGTTCTTAACTGATGCTTGATAGTTTTACATACATCTGATTCAAATACTTTGCTTTGTCTAGAGGCCCGGCTCAAGTGTCACCTCTAATGAAACCACTGAAAGGGGTTGGCTAGTATGCTAATCACATTAGACTCATCGTCTGGGATTCCAAGTCTATAATAGTAGTACTCTATGAAAACATAACCCTGTTGGTTGATGGCCAACCGTGGGGTCTTCCACTCCTGAACGCTCCTCTATTTATCTTTGCCTATGCCTGGTGGAGGTTGAGTCATCCTACCCACATGTCCATATGATGGAATGAATTGTTGGTGAAATGTGATATGCAGCTCTATTTCTTCTTCAATTTCCCTATCCTGTTCACTTGGATTTTCATTCTTCTTTTATCTTTCTTCTACCTTTTCTTTTTCATCATTTTCCTTATCTTTTGAATTTGAATTTTGTCTAAGTTCATGAGAAAGTGTGTTTTGAGGAAGATAGTAGGTCACATCCTCTTATATCTCAACCTCTTTAACTGAAAATAGATTTTCATCTCCTTTGACATAATACTCAATCTCGTCCTTCTTGAACTTGATGCACTGATGGAGGGAGGATGGTATCATGTATCCAAGGCCTAGCAAAGAATGAAGTATTTGAATCAATGATATAAAACTATTCTTCCTATAACCTCACCTTGTTCATTGTCCTCTCATCATCATCCTCTCCAGTGTGGAGATGTCAATCCAAATGCAAGGGTCTTTAGACTCATAATGTTCATTGATGCACCGATTGATGAGAACTCTGCAAGTCTAAATCTTCCATGTCCATTATAATGTAGGGAGACTGTGCTCCATGTCCCAAGAAGGTCTTCATCGAAAGTGATCCTGAGCTTCTTGAATAATGTGCCTCCTCAATAGCTAAGCTAAGCATATCTCTGATCAAGGAGAGCCTTGATTAATGATTCATCTCTTTGGATAAGACAAGGGCATTATATACTTTAGCTTAGATGACAACTTTAGAGAGAGACATTGTAGTCCACCTTGGCTAATCCTCCACAAGCATATCCAAGGGTGGAGCATCTTATGGAGGGGCTTCGATCCTGAACCAATGACTTATTTCCCCATCTTGAGGTGATGCCCAGGAGGTAGAACCTTACACTATGGAGGTTGACTTGTGGTCTCTTAGGTAATGGAAGATTCTACCCGCCAAAGCTACAGCTTCTTCTATGGGACCCTCAAAATCGGATGATTCCAAGTCTATCTCAAGAGGTGAACTGTAGTATTAGAAGGGAAGACCAACTCAATCGAAAGAGGAAGATTAGAATTTTTATAGTTGTTATTTAGACTTGAAGAGTTATTAGAATAGATTGACAACCCATCATAAGTGACAGATATAATTCAAGCTAGATTTATTCTTCAATTTCTTGATTTGATAGAGGTACATAGTAGAAATCAAGTAAAGTAAGAGGGTGAGGGATTTGATGCCCTCATCCGATATACAAGATGTCTACTAAGAAGAAGAACTAGTAGTGAATGAATGTGATAGGCAATGGTGGACGAGGCTAGACTTGGTTGATTTACTGGCTATCCTAAGCCATTGTTGTTGCGCGCCATCGAGCTCTTCCTTTCCTCGAGCTGGCAACTTGCAAACCTTTTTTGATGTTGGAGGTTTGGGCTGACTCAAGCACCTGTAAGGAATGTTTCTTGATCTTTGATATAATTATCTTAGAGGTTTTGGATAAGGAGATATACCAACCTTCTTTGGTTTTGGAAGGGCAAGTATCCCCCAAGGATCACCCTAATGGAACTAGATGGTTGTTCCACAAGGTATTCCTTCAGGATAACTATAGCACTGGTCTTGAAGCTATGTTCAAGCCAGTCCTTAAATGTGAAGCATTCTTCCAAAACATGACCTAGCATACGGTGGTAGGGGAAAAGTTAGGATCATGAATTTTGCCTAGTTCCTCCAATCTCCTAGGTTCGGGTAGCTAAAAATCAAGCTTCTTTAAGAGATTCTTAAAGATCTTCCTGATTACCACCCTCTTAAATGAATAAGGCTTGTTAAGTTTATTCAAAAGAGTAGGGACCATAGCTACATGCTGGTATGTGTACCAGCCGATGATGTGGTGAGGAGGGTGTAGGCCATGGGTCATGAGGCGGTCTACCCCTGTGGTGGTAGAGGAGGTGAAGTGACGGGAGCACGAGGTCTCTCAAACTACTCACCTATTTCCCTTACCACTATCACTACCCGGCTTCTTCATATACCTTCTATTTTGGCTTTGTTAGATCCGAGAAGGTAACTTTGGCTTCTCCTTGTAAGCTAGCCACCTTGTTGATTAATTTCTCAAAGTTTTGATGGTGAAACCTTTGAGCATGAAGGCGCCATGGATATTCTTAAGAAAAATCTCAATGATGCGTTGTTAGACATATTCACATTTCATACTCAAATTATTCCATCTGAGAATATAATCAATAAAGGACTCACTAGGATTTTATTGAGCCACAATGAGATCGCCAACATTGACCCTTTGCTGAGCTCCAGCAAACCTCTTGATAAAGAGTTGCTCCAACTCAGCAAAAGTCTTCACTGAACTATTGAAGTTCAACATGTCAAAATGCTATACTCTAAGCTACTATGAAGAGACAAAAGAGTAAAGCATCACTACCACCATTGCAAATAGCCCTAAAATATGCAATGCCTCGTTCACCGCCATCAAAACTCTCCAAAGAAGGAGGCACGAAACCCTTAGGATATTGGATTACATCAAATTCCTCTGGGTAGGGTCTACCCTTTGGAACAGATGATCCTCCTCGGGCTTAAGCCAATGCTTCTTTCACTTGCTGCTCAACCATGCTCTTGATATCTTTTTCCTGTATGGAGGTACTATCCACTACCTTCCTATAGCTGCCGATGCTACCTTGCTCCACTGGAGGTAAAGTCTTGGATGGTTCAAGACATGCACCAACTATGGCTGACTAGTCTCATCTATAGTAGGTTGGACTGCCAATGCTTAGTTTTGAAGTGCTAAGACAGCTGCTAATAGATCTTTGAGCCTCTTCTCCATCCTATATATTTTTTCATCCTTCTATTTTATCTGTTAAAGGAGGTGTTGGGTCGAGTGGGCTGTGTCTTCCTACTTGACCTCAACATCTTCCATTGTTAGTTGCTCTCTAAGGAGGGATCCCCTGGTTTATACCATGCAAACCCCTACTGAATCTCCCAATAAATCATCTTCATGGGATCAAAGCTGATCTTCTCCTCATCGCACCAATCATATCCTAGATCTCTTCTTCCATGAAATAATGGGCTACTATATCATCTAGAGAATTATGAACTGCACAAATGACTTATGACCTGGGATCACTATCATGTGAGGCACTGACCTCCTCGCATCAGAGAGTTAACCCTTGAGGGCTATACTCTCAGGAAGAAATATGCTACTGTCATAAATCATGGGTGACACTCCTGTGAGGATCTATCATGTAACCTTATCACCTTCTCCCCGAATCACACCATCTCATGTTTTATGGTGGTGGTGGTGAAGGGATGACCACCATGCTTGTCACCATTCTTTTCACCACTACTAGGCGAAGGTCGGCGAGAGCTTCGGCCTGCCATAAGGCGTGTAGATAGGATGGGATCTCTAGTAGCTAGATCACCAGCGGTCCTCTTCCCGACCTTCATGGCCTTTGGTGGCGGAGATGGAACATGGATTGGAGATGGTAGACGGGGGGTAGAGTGTGGTGGAGGCACCACCAACTCTCTCGGGATAGGAGCTGCTCTCCCTTGAGGTGTGGCCCTGTGAGTAGAGTGTTATCAATATGATGATGCGGGTAGCACGCCGATCAGGAAAATCAATGAGTGCGGAGGTCGCTGACTACCGACTAAACCTCCACCTCTCCCAACTGGTGATATGAATTGAGGTATGGGCCTCCCCGGCCCTCTCCTATCTAATATGCTTCCCCACCTGGGGATAAGATCTCAAATCAGCCCCTTCAGATCGTCTAGCTCCCGCAGTAGAAACTGGAGGCAACATATGACCTCCTCTCATTGGTGGTGGCTAGTGAGCGGTGATGAAGGTGAAGCAGATCCTCTATCCTCTTTGTGATGGAATAGTTTGTTGTAACCAGTGGGGAAACCAATGTGGGAAACTCCTCAATAATAGATTGCAAGGCTACCTCCATCTCCCTAGAAATACAGGTGTGGTACCGCTTTATCATGCGATTCTCATTTCTCCTTTAGGTCCTGGTAGGGAGAGTAGAGTAAGAGCTAGACCCAACCTCAAAGTGGAGGAGAATCCAGGATTGGGGAGCCTTCCCTTGAGGTCTTGGTGAGGTGCTAGCCCTAACTGAGGCGACACGGGGAACCAGGGCACATAGCACGACCTGCTATGTGGGAACCATGACAACCTTCCTCTTCATTGAGAGAATCTTAGAATCTGATGGCATGTCAACCAATGATGCTCTTGCGGCGCTCTCTACGGTTATGAGGAGGTCCCTCACATGTAATCAGCCTCCTCAAAACTCATCTAAAGTGGATGAGGTAGTAAGCGAGGAAGGCTAGCTAATCCAAGCAATCCATCCCATGGGAAAAAGTGAACACATACTTGTGCCATTGAATCAAGATCTTGACTGAAAAAGTTGTGAAGGCGATTGTGCAATGTCAAAAAATAAACTTGAATTAGATTCTCTTGCTTTATTGATTTTGAATTTGAATTTAGAATTTGAACCCATACTCAACATCTTGAAAGTGTTAAGTTGGGGCTCAAATGATTTGAATATATATTTTGAGATTTGATTGGAAAAAGAATTTTTTGGATGTAGAATCACTTTCAACAAATTTGGATATGTTGAAAATGGGTTCAAATATTTTTTGAAGAGATGCTTCCATAGGTTCATATTTGAATTTTGATTTTGATTTTGAGGACCCTTTATTTAACAAATTTGGGTATGTTAAAGTAAAGGGTCAATTTGATTTTGATTTGAGATTTTTGGAATTTACTCACTTAGCAAATTTGGATATGCTAAGTGGGGTGTTTGAAAATAATTTCTTCTTTTATTTGTTTGCTTTATCTTGTGAATCATTTGTTATTTTGAAAAATGGAATCTTTATTTAGAAAATTTGGGTGTGCTAAAATGGAGAATCCAAGTGTGTTTTGCTTTTGAAATTTTTTGAAAATATGACACTTAACAAATTTGAGTATGCTAAGAAAATCCTAATGTGTTTTTTTGTTTTAGAGATTTTGATTTTAAAAAATAGGATCCTTAGCAAATTTTGGTATGCTAAGGAAATCCTAATGTGTTTCTTTTGTTTTTAGAGATTTTGATTTTGAAAAATAGGATCCTTAGCAAATTTGGTATGCTAAATCTAATATTTTTTGTTTTAAAGATTTTGATTTTGAAAAATAGGATCCTTAGCAAATTTGGGCATGCTAAGGAAATCCTAATGTGTTTCTTTTGTGTTTGGATTTTGATTGAAAATGGAGACTTCACTTTAGCAAATATGATATGCTAAAATGAAGTTACAATGTGTTTTGGATTTTGTGAAATGGACACTTCACTTAGCAAATTTGAGTATACTAAATAAAATTCCAAAAATGTGTTTCAAATTTTTGTATTTTTTTTTTTGTTTTGAAAATGGAAACTTCACTTTAGCAAATATGGTATGCTAAAGAATGAAGTTCCAAAAGTGTTTCTTTTATTTTGATTTTGTTTTGAAAAAAATGGAGACTTCACTTTAGCAAATGTGGTATCCTAAAATGAAGTTCCAACATGTTTTGGAAATTTTTGTTTAAGAAAATGGAAACTTCATTTTTTAACAAATGTGGTATGCTAGAATGAAGTTTCAAATGTGTTTTGAAAATTTTTGTGTTTTATTGATTTTGAAAAGAGAGAGATTTCCATTTAACAAATTTGGGTATGTAAGATAGAAACCAATTATGTTTCATTTTCAAATAGGTATTTTCGTGTGTGGTTATTGCTTTTTGGAAGAGGAAATTCCAACCTAATCATATATGGAATATGTTAGGTTCAAAATAATGTCATTTTATTTGGAAATGAAATCTTCATTCAATAAATTTGGGTATATTGAATGGGGATGTTCATATGTGCTTTTGAAAGTTTTATTTTTGATTTTGATTGGAAATGAAACCTCCATTCAATAAATATGTGGGTATATTGAATGGAGAGGTTTCATATGTGCTTTTGAAAATTTATTTTTGATTTTGATTGGAAATGAAACCTCCATTCAATAAATGTGTCTATTGAATGGAGAGGTTACATATGTGCTTTTTGAAAATTTATTTTTGATTTTGATTGGAAATGAAACCTCCATTCAATAAATGTGTGTATATTGAATGGAGAGGTTTCATATGTGCTTTTTGAAAAGGTGAAAATTTCAACTTAACACATGTGGAATGTGTTGAGTGGAATTTCAAAGTTGTTATTTTGCTTGAAGTTGTAATATCCATCCAACACATTTGGATGTATTGAATGGAAAGGCCCATCTTCAAAAAATTTTATGCTTTTGAAAATATGATTGTTGGAATTTTATTTTTGAAAATGAAGTCTTCATCAAAATGAATTGAGTGAAGAAGTTCATTTGTGCTTTTAGAAAATGTGAGTGTTGGTTTTATTTTTGAAATGTTCTACATGTAACAATTATGAAAAATTATTAGATGTAGTGCAAATATTTTATTAAGTGTATTTTGAAAAAGTGCTTTTGAAAAGCAAGACTTTTATGAAGGATTTATTTTATCTTTATTTTTTAGAATGAACCTTTCCTTACCATAAAAATGGTAAGCAGGAAGTCTTTGATCATTTTCTTTTTATTCAATTTTTATTTTCACCCATTGGAGAACCGAGGGTTTTAAGACCAACAGGTGAGGTCCTAAAACCTAAAGATGTTGGCTAGCAACTTAAGGATGAAATAAGCTAAGTGCCGGAAAGAAAGATAGTCTTGGATTTAGAAAAAAATATAAACCCTATTGATACTTGGAGATTGATCATTTACCAAAGATGAGAGAGGAACCATCCCAGTGGAGTCAGAAAAATGCAGTGAAAATATTCTTTCTACATCATGGTGAAAACAAAAAATATAAAATATCTTGTCAGATGCCATAGAGATAAAAATATTCTTATGAGGGGTGGATGTATGACATTGAGGAGAGGTGTACTATCTCGAAGATAGAAGTCACCACCCTACAATGGACTAATCACCTCAATAAGGACTCCTAAGGACTATGGGTCTTGAATGTACCGAGATTCTTCCCTACTTTACATGGAAAAGTAAAGCGGGGTTTATTTTAAATGGGTTTATTAAGTTCCTATAGGCAAGCCCCATAGTTAATTACATCCAAGAACATGATTCCTTGGAATACTCGATTAAGGTAAATGATCATTGTCTCCAAAGATTTTGAAAGATAGGACTATCAATCGATTGTTTATTTTTTAGAAAGTCAAGTGGGATCGATCAAGAGGAGAGTTCTTATCAAAGCCAAATGAAAATAAGTAGGGGATGCTTAAGATACTAGGAAGCTAGTAAGCATCCCAAACTATCTATGATTGGGCTTTACATTTTGAAATTGAATTAATTTGAGTTGAATTTTTATTAGAATGCTAGGGCTTATGATTTATGATACAAGATCATGGAAATGCCTAAGAGGTGAGGATTTATGCTGGCCATAAAGGGAAGTAGCAACCTCAACCTAAATCTAGGGAGCTTTGTGAGGAAAAGAGACCTAAATCTAAGATAAAAATGGGTATTTGGTTTACCTCCTGAGAGGATAAACCACCGACTATTGGACTTACAACACAGGGGTGGCAACTAACTCCTCTCTATGATTTTAAAATATTAGGCAAGTCATATGTTTATGCAAGATAGCAAGGTTGTTATTTATTTAGAAAGAGACTAAGTCCTTAAACACACTCCCAAGAGACTAGATCATGTAAGGGCATGAATAATGACTTAAATCTAATGCAAATTTTTTCATATGTTTATTTTCATTTTGGACAATCATTTGACTCAGGCTATAGGATTTATGCCTAATGCATGAGAAATTAGATTATGGGCCAAAATCAGCAAGATAAGGAGGTGTGTTTCCACCATGGCTCTCATAGGTCAAGCCAAATTCTTTGGCAAAGGTGGAAGCCCTCCAATCAAGAGTGAAATAATATGCTTTTATGCATGATGTTAAAAAAGAAAGTACACATCCAGCTAAGGGGTTACTAATTTTGTTATCTTAATTTTTAGCCAAACCTTTAAGTGAGGTTATGAGTTATTTATTTTAAATTTTGAGTTGATTAATTTGGTAGAAGATTTATTTTTTCCTAAGAGCCTAATCGTCATCCAGGCCATACAAGGAAGAAACTAGAAAATATGTCATTTCTAATGCACAAGCTAAATAAAACATCAAATATTTTATAAATCTAACACAAAAGAATAAAATGCCATTTGTGGTTAGGCACCACCGTACAAACCCAAAAATAAATTGGGTAGTCTACCACCCACCATTACAAATGAATTAATTACAATTAAGCAAAGAATTCATGTTTTTTTGTGTGTTTCTTATTCTTCACTTCTTCTTTCTTCTCTTTTTCTTTTCTTCTTTCTTCTTTTGGTTCTTTCTTTTGGATGGTTGGAATGTGGTTGCTCCAAAGGTTTCACATAGTATATAAGATAAAATCTTATGACCAATGCTCATCCTAATCTCCCATAACAAACATTCTAAAATCCTAATTGCAAAATTATATGAAAAAGAAAAGTAAATTTAGCTAACACTTGCAAAATAGAGATTAGCTAAACAAACATACCAATCCCAAGCATGTATATTGGACATAACACCCCACACATGGATAACCAAGTCCACCTAGCTTATTGGATTACGCTTAAGGGTATAAGCACCTGCACAGCAAACATATTTATATTTTTATTTATTACAGTGCCCTTAAGCACAATCCCCTGCAAAAAAGAATTATTATACTAAATCATCCTACCATTCTTTCTATGCATATTTGCCCTAATATCCAAACTAAAATATTACATAACAAAATAAAAGCAAAGCATCAAACCATGCACCGCCCTAACCTAAAGCTAGAAATGGTGACTTAGTCTAATGTGTGTGCCATTTAAGGTTTGTGTGGTATGCTTAGCTATGACTTTAAGGTTTAAATTTTCTAAGTATGAAAATGTTAAACTTAGAAGTTGGTTTCAATTTAAGTTGTTTAGTTGTTTTAGGCTAATTTTATTTTGTATTTTTATTTGGTTTAGGTGAATCCTATAATTAATTACTAAGTTATAAAGAGAGGGAAAAGAGAAGAAAACTTCTCTTTCCTTCCCTACCCTAAGTAATTTATAAAGTAGATTCATTTTTGATTTTGTTTAGTGAATGTTTTCTTATGTGTTTGAGTTAATCCTAAGTTTAGAATAACTCTAAACAAACCTTTAAAAAAGAAAGGCATTTTAAGATTGAGTAAAGTGAAATAATATCACAAAACACACACCACTTCATTTCTTTCCCAACATATATAACATGCATATGAATGAATCCTAAGCATATCTATACATACAAATAGAAAAGTTTAGCACATTTTATGATGCATGCTAAAAAGTGTTACTTAGAAATTTTGGATGCTTTATGATGCATGATTTTCATTAAGTAGAAAAGGGTTATGCTTTTATCCTTTATTCATATGCACATGTGTATGCATGAAAGGCATAAGTGAGTACGACACTACTGTTAGCACCATGGGTGGTACAAGACCTACTTCTACTTAAAGCCTCAAGAACCCCGGTTGTCACTAATATACAACTTTCTTTAAATATATATGCATGTACAAAAGAGATAAATGGATAAATAAAGAGGCAAACTTTATGTTTATTTAATTTTTGGTTTGTTTATGCAATTTATGTGTGTAAATGTAAAGACCCTTCTTAAGTTATAACATGGAAGAGGATAAGAGTAGATTTTAATAAGTGTTATATTCTTTTAAAAGAACTATACACTTTGCAAATCTTATTCAAATCCATGTTTAGAGGAAAGAAAGGAAGTAAACATAAGACACATTTTTATATTCACATGCAAGCTTATAAATAAAGTATAAGTAGCACACCTTTTAGTTTTGATATTTGATTTATAAGTTTTCAAAATAATTTTAGATTTAATAGTGATAATAGCCATTCATATTCTTACTTTAGCCAACCCATGCAATTTGACATAAAGAAAATATTCATTTTAATTTAATTTTAAAGGGATGGATGCATAATTTTCATATGACATACACATTTAGCATGCTAGGAAAGAAATAAATTGATGAAAGCAATGTAAACTCATTCACCCTAATTAATCCTTAAAGATAATCCTTCGAAATAAGAAAGTTCAAAGTGAATCAAAGTTTGTTTAATGTAATTTTTGTTTTGAATTTGCTTTAATTTTGATTTAGGAAATGTGAAATAATGTTTGCTTGTCCTAACCCATTTCCCCCATATGTGAGTTAATTTACTTTGATCTTAGGATCATTAGGTGATTTTTATATTTTTGTTTAAGTTAAGGTGTGAATTAAGTGTGTTAATTACCCCTTACCTACACCACCTTAGCATACTTAACCAAATAATTATGAGCCAATGGATGACATAAAATAACACAAGGAATTTAAATTAGCAATGCACCTAAGAAAGAAAGGGGACTAATGCAATTGGCTCATGATTAATGATTAATTAAGCTAAAGGGTTTAATTTAAGTAATTTCATAACCCTTCCCACACATGTGAGTTGGATTTTTATTTCATTAATGTACTTAGGTTATTGAACACCTAAGCACCTACCCAAGAAGAATTAATTAAGTTCTGGAAGGTTTTAGAATTTTATGAAATTAATTAGCAAGGTAATTAGTGGATTAATCCTTAATTAAGTTTGGATTAAGGAAGAAAGAGGGGGTTTAAGGAATAGCTTAAGGGAGATATCCCAAAATTATTCTATAAACCTCCTATTCATTTAAACAAACCTTAATTAACTCAACCAAAGGATTAAACTACTGATTACACACTTAATTAAGCTTGATTACACTAGGAGAGTAATTAGGAATGAATCCAGCAATTACCCTAATTAAAGTACTAATAAATCTCAAGAAAGTTATGGGGGGTAGAAGTCATTCCACCAAATACACATGAGAAGTTTGAGATTAAATCATGGAATAATCAAAGGGTAATTAGCTTAATTATATTCCCAATAAAATTGAAATTCAAAAAATAACACTATTTCAAATCTATCAAAATCAATTTTATAATATTCTACATTCAATTATCTTTCATATGCAATTTATTTCATATTTTTATAATTTTTCTATATGTAGATATGAATATTTGAAGTTTTCACAATTTTTTCTTAATTAAATAGCCTAATTAAGTGGTGAATCCTGTCAGTGCCACATGGAGGATGACGCGGCGCGCACTTTCCATGTGGCACGATGAGAGAGGCTATTTAAATTATCACATCGTAGCATCACATAGGCGATGATGCTACGTGCTTTCTCCCCATCCATCCGATCAAGGATCAGATGGCTAAGATCAAGCCCTAGGTTCTTAAGGGTTAAAATAATGGATCTACATTTCTTGATCATGGTCCTCCATCTAAAATGCGCGGATGGATGACCCATGATCCATCCCTAATCTTTCCTGTGGGAAATGGCCATCGTCCATCTTAGAAGATCGAGCTTGAGCTCAATTGAAACAAAAATTCAACCCACACCATCTAAGAGTAAAGGGGAACACATCCAATGGCTAACTTTGCTTGGGGTGAAACTTCCCTTTACAAAGGATCAAGAGGAGATGAAATTATGCTCAGTTTAATGGCATACCTCTTCAGAGATGGATTAGTGAGATTCGAAGTAAGCCTAGTGGAGATGAAGCCTTGAAGTTTTTTTGAGATTGGATGGATATTCCTATGGACCAACCCTTCTGGGCCTTGGTCAAGAGTACCTCTCCCTTGCTTGGAGAACTTGTGTGAAGGCTTGGGTGAACTCGATTAAGTTCCTGATGGAGCTTGCAAAGTGAATTGGATTAGTTTAAGTATGGTGAGATGGATTAGAGGAACTCTCCTATTTTAGTCTAAGAAAATTGAGAATGTGAAATTCCTCACTCTAGAAGCTTGGGGAGACTTGGAAATGGTTCCTCCTTCCTAAGCTCAATCAATGAGAATTGAAATGAAAGGGGAGTATATCTCCCTGTGAGCAATCGGACAGAGCTTGAGATGCCATTTTGATCCAATTGACCTCATGCAATGGGTTGTTAGGCCATTGTGGTCATGGCATGGGTGAGAAGTAGTGGAGAAGTTGCACATGTGAAAATGAGAGGAGGAATGATCCCCATGTGCTTATTTCCATGGGGTGGTCGCTTTTGACCTTGGGTTGGGTTGAGCCAAACCCAATGGGTTAGGTGCACCACACTCCATAGTCCACTTGATCCACTAAGAGGGTGTCAAGTGGTCATGGAGAGGATTTGACCAAAATGGAATTTGGCCAAAATTTGCCCTGACTTGGGAGTAAAATGGTCATTTGGCTTATTTCAATTTGAATATGTTTGTTGATTGAAAAATGGGTTGCCAAGTTTCATGAATTTGGAGTTGATTTGATATGATTTGGCTCATGTTGACCCATTTAGGTCAAAATGGGTCAACTTGGGTCAGGTTGACCAATTGGTCAAATTTGGTCAAACCAAAGGTTGGGTCAAGTTCATATGACCATTCAAAATATGTTGGCATCATTGGTTTGGTTCAATTTGATTTATATTTGAATTTGTTTCATTTGATTTCATTTAGGTCAAATGGGTCAAGTTGGCCAATATGATCCATTTGACCTATTTGGGTTAGGTCATGGGTTGGTTTAGGCTTCATTGGTCATATGAAATGGATTGGTATCATTGGTTCCAATCAATTTAGTTTATATTTGGATTTGGTATAATTTGACCTTTTAGGTCAAGTTGGGTTCAAGGTCAATTGGGCTAGGTTAGGTATAGTTGGCCAATTGGGGCTTTGGTCAAGTTCAACAATCATTTTAGAATGAATTTGACCCATTGGTTTCAATCAATTTGGCTTAGATCAAGTTTTTTGACACATTTTGACTTTTTAGGTCAACTTGGGTCAAGTAGCCAATTGGGCTAGGTTAGGCTCAAATGATGACTTGGTCAAGTTCAAATATTGATCATGAATGTGTTTTGATCAAGGGTTCCAATCAATTTGACCTATGGTGGATTTTGGCTAGTTATTGGCTAGTGTTGACTTGGTCAACCCTTACGTTTGACTTGGTTTGACCCAATTTGAGTGATTGATCATTTGATGATGATTGCTGCTCACAATGTGAGGCTTAAATGGGCTTAGTTCAATCCAATTTAGTTAGGATTTAAATTTGGTTCATAAGGGTACTTTAGGTCACTTTGGTTCAAGTGAGCATAAGTTGGTCAAATGGCTTGGTCAAAGCTTGATTTGAGTTTGATTGAACTCGCATATCGACTTATGATTGAAATATAAATCCATTTGCAACTGATTTGAAATCAAATGGGTTTTGATCCACTTGACAATTTCAAGTTCAAAGGGTGAACATGAGTTTGACTTGGGTTTGATATTTGAATTTAGTTTTGGTTTGGTGATTGAAGTTTATGTTTATATTTGGATTCATGATTGTAGGATTGATTGAATCATGAAGAAAAGTCAAGAGTTTGGCTTGATTTGAATTGGATTTGGCTAGGTTTAATAGTTTGACTTGAAAGGCTTAGATTGAATTTTGATTGAATTTGGATTTAATTTTTGAATTGATTTTTGGATATTTGAATTTATATTTCATTTAAATATGTGAACATAAATGAGAATATAAATGGTTATGAGAGAATTTCATGAATATGAAGTGATTTGAACTTGATTTGAGCTAAGTCCATAAGCGAGAATCAAAGGACCTGGGAAAAGATTTTTGGAATTTGGATTTGATTTTGGGTTTAATTTTGATTGATTTAAATTTATATTTATATATGTGAGTATAAATGAGAATATAAATGGGTTGTGAGAAAATTTGTTGAATTTGAATTGATTTAAATTTGATTTAGGCTAAGTCCATAAGAGGGAATCAAAGGACTTTGGAAATATTTTTGATTTGGATTTGAATTTTAAATTTGGTTGATTGATTTGAATTTATATTTCATTTATATATATGAATATAAATGAGAATATAAATGAGTGAGAAAATTTGAATTTGAATTTATTTAGATTTGATTTAGGCTAAGTCCATAAGAGGAACCAAAGGACTTTGGAAATATTTTGAAGTCAATCAATCATGGCTTCAATCATAAGTTTCAATTATTTGGAATTGATTCATGATTTGAGAAAATCCATTGAATTGATTCAAGGTTTGAGTTAGAGTTGGAGTTGATATGAGTTTAGAGTTTTGACTTGGAAGAAGGAAGTGAGGATTTGGTTGCCAAGGGTAGCAAATTTTCCTAACACCCCAAGGCATGACCTATTCCTATGGCTAACTCTTCTAAGTCTTTGGCTAGTTGAGTGTCCACCTAATCACTAGATGTGTCTTAAGACTAAGGAACTCTTAAAGTCTAAAAGAAGTCCTATATCTAAGATGGAGGGGTTGAGAGCTCATCCTAAAAATGAGATCAACAGAGGGAAAATGGCTTAACAGAAGCCTTCAATAGAACTCTCATCCAAATATTAAAGAATTCACCCGATGGTAACAAATGACAGTGGCATGAGCAGTTAGTTGAAGCCTTGTGGGCTTACTATACCACATACAGAACTCCAACTCAATCTACACATTCTCCTTAGTGTATGGGTCTGAAGCAGTTCTACCATTAGGAGTCCAACTCCCATCATTAATGATAGTTGTGGGTAGTAAGCAGAACACCAAGTTTTAGTTAGAAGAGCTCAAAGGTTTAGAGGAGAGACGCCTCTGGGCATGCCAGAACCTTGAGTTGTACAAAGCTAAAATGATTCAAGCTCATATCAAGTTGGTCCGTCCTAGAGCTTTTTAAGTAGGAGAGCTTGTTTTAGTTCTAAGGAGACCAATTGTTACCCATTGAAAGATGGGAGGCAAGTTTGAACTCACTTGGGGATGCCCTTTTTCCATAGAGAAGGCCTAACAAGGTTGATCTTATCAGCTTATAAATTGTAAGGGAGAGCGCCCAATGCTTCCAATCAACGGGATCTACCTAAAGAAATACTACCCATAAATCTTATTTCAAATCGATTATTAATGAAATTTCTTCATATTATTTAGAAATATCTTTGCTTGCGAATCTGCCATGATGTGTTTAGGGAAGGTGTAAGGAACCCAAGTAGTGTCCTATCCATTAGCAATGCAACACCAACATAAACTACACACAACCACATAAAACAAAAACATATCTTTTCTCTCAGGCTATTTTGATGTGGGATAAAGCCCCATGTAGCACTCACTCATTAGCCCAGTCCGGCTGACATGCTACCTTGCTAGCATGTCACCCTAGTGGTTACTTATCTGGAGGATGTAAGTCTACAATCTTTCTTCCTAACTTGACCACTGCAAACTAATGAGCACCTTGTTAGTTTGGTAGGCCTTACTATGCAACCGGTAAGCTACCCATGTTGACTTTGTTTAAGAGGATGTAAGCCTACACGCTTTCTTCTTGGACTAGCCATCATGCACTGACTGGGTCAAGTATATTTGAGCTTAGGATAAGTCCCCCGATGGCTCCTTTCCTCCTAACTACTTTAATTCTAGGTCTAGTCCTTACACTGGACTCCCTACTTGGTAGTCACCTTAAATCAGATAACATCTGTCCCACCGATGACAGACTATCTTGATGATCATTTTTGTCTGTGAAGATTTAACATCACAAGCCTTCTTCTCAGAATAATCATCGCAAATCTACAGGCACCTTAAGTTGGTTGGTTATCTCCATGCTGATGGCGACCTACTCAGTGGATACAATACTCATGGCATATGAAGTCTACAAGCTTTCTCCCAAAGTTGGCCACTGTATACCTATAGGCTTTCTTTTACAGGGCCTTGGATAAAGCCCCTAGCGCACCCTATGGGCACTCTATTTGGATAACATCCTTAGCAACTACATTTAGACACTACATCGATTATCTCGGATTGACAGTCCCCCTTTCCTAGTAGCCACCTTGTGGTTGGAGAATTTGTCTTGAGGATATGTAGATTCTCCCTTGGTCCAGGTCTGAGATAGGACTAGGTTGATATAAACCCCTTCTCAATGTGGTCCCTTGCACACCAACAGGGTCTGCATAAACATATTAACAAAATAAAATGTATATTTTCTCTTACAGATTAGGAGGAAAACCCTAGTGATACCTTTTCCCAAGCAAGCATCCTATCTTTAGGGCAGTGTCAGCAAAACTCCCTATAGGAATCGCCTGACTACATTTGAGTTGAGATAAGTCTCCGGGTTGGCACTCTCTTAGTAGTCACCCTTAGGTCGAGTTTGACTTGTTGTACCACCAACGAGTCACCCCAGTAGTCATCCTTGCTATGGAAGATATAAGTCTATCATGCATTCTCTCCAGTATGACCGTTGCACAATGACGGGCAGCCTTAGGTTGGGCTCGATTTATTATGATATCAACTAATCACCCTAGTGGTTCCTTATTTAGGAAGATGTAAGTTTACAAGCTTTCTGCCTAACTTGGCCATTGCACACTGAAAGGCACCCCTTAGGTTGGTTAGCTTTACTTCGCGGTCGATAGACTATCCCTTTAGATTTGTAAATCTAAGATAGGACTAGGCTGATATTAGCCCCTTCTTAGTGGATCCATCGTACACTGACAGGGTCCATCTAAAATAAAATTAATTTTGACTATTCGAGGATATAAGTGAAAGATCGTTCCTCAATAGCCTTAGTGGGTTCAATTTGTCATGTCAATCCATCACCCCAATGGTTCCTTGTCTAGAGGAAGTCACAAGCTTCCCGACTGGCCATTGCATACCAAAGGCACCCTTAGGTGGTTAGTCACCGATGGTAGACTTTCCCTTGGATTTGTAACCCAAGATAGGCGCCTAGGATGATATTATCCCCTTCTTAGTGGATCCATCACACACCGACAGGGTCCATTTTATTAAAACCACCATCCTTCCCCAATGGAATCTAAATTAAATCCATCCACTCACATATCTAGTGGATGCTCCCCCAAAATAAACTAAAGAAATCCATATATTAAACCCATCTTATCATCAACAGATTTGAGCACATATCTCTAGCAGATGTGCCCTCAGAATCAAAATCACATCCTCTCCCCACTGAAGTCTCGAATCATAAACAAATGAAATTCCCATCCCTAGTGGATAATTTGAACCTGCTTCCCTAATGGAAGGTTCATGCACTCACCCCTAGTGGGTTATGAATCCTAATCCCCAGCGGATCCTTTCTCCCCAAATCAAATCAAATTTCTCCCCAACAAGCTGCAAATTATATCCTCTTCCCAGTGGAGCACCACAAAATCAAACCAAATCAAATTCCAATCCCTAGTGGAAGGTTCACATGCTTGATCCCTCAATGGATCATTTCTTCCTTTCTTATGCCCTTGGCATAAGTCGAGTTGCATTACACTAAGATCTTCATTCCATCTGCATATCGGGTTTAGGATTAGATTATTTCTATTAGCGCTTGTAATCCTTTAGACATTGTTGATCATCTCGATCAACACCAATATGTGTGGTGTGTCTCGTTAGTTACACCACACCTATTGGGCGCCCTTTTGTTGACCTCACTTTTAGAGTGAGTTCTCAACATCCTCATCATAGATCTAGGACTCTATAGATACTAAGAGTTTCTTAATCTTAAGACACTTCTACCGATTAGGTGAACACTTAACGTAAGCTAGACTTAACCATGGAATATTATACCTTAGGACGGAAAATTTTCCTACCCTATAGCCTAAACCCAATTCATGCTTTCCTTCTGAAACCAAACCTCAAATTCATACCAAACCAAATTTCCAAGACTCATAGTAAAACTCTTGATCAAATTCAAGCTCAAGATTTCTCCATAAAACCCCATGATTAAATTCAAAACTCTTCTTAAGCCCTTTGATTTCATCCTATGGACTTAGCCTTAACCAAATTCAAATCAATCCTAATTCAATTGATTTTCTCAAGAGATCAATTCAATCCTTCAATCATTTACTAAATCCAAATCCAAATTCCAAACCAAACAAATCAAAATCAAATCCAAGACCAAATTTCCCTCTTAAGCCTTATGACACACTCTCATAAGTTTAGCCAAATCTCCACCTAAATTATCCCAAACTTCATTGATTTCTTTATAAATCAATTATTCCTTCATTTATATTCACAAATATAAATGAAGTCCAAACTAAAATAGCCAAAACCAAATCAAAATAAATCAAACCAAGCCAAAATCACTTCTCAAGCCCTATGGACCTACCTCCATAGGCTTAATCAAATCTTAAACCAAATTAACCCAAAATCAATTGGTTTCTTTATAAATCAATTGTTCATTCATTTATATTCACAAATATAAATGAAACCCATCTTTCAATGATAAAATATACATTAAACTAAATCAATTCCCTACTTAAGCCCTTTTGACATACACCCTTAAACTTGGTCAAATTTACTTCCAAATCACTCCAAAGTCAAGTGATTTTCTTGTGGATCTTTTATATATTAATTTGTATTCAAAAATATAAATTCAAATAGCCAAAACTAAATCCAAAATTAAACCAAAAGCCTATTTAAGCCTTTTTTAGCCAATTTCTTGAACTTGGCTAAATCCTATCCAAATCAAGCCAAAATCAATAGATTTTCTCTTGAATCAATCATTCCTTCAATCATTTAGCCAAATATAAATATAAACTACAATTATCAAATCAAACTCAAGTCAACCCAAGTCAAGCCCAAGTTATCCTTTTTGACTTGAAAACTTCAAATGAGAAAATCCATTAGACTCCAAATTGATTGCAGTTGGATTTATATTTCAATCCTAGGCTCATATATAAGTTCAACTAAACTTGAATCAAGCCAAAATCAAACCAATTGACCCATTTAGGTCCACTTGACCCAAAGTGACCTAAAGATCTTTTGAGCCAAGTTCTAATCCAACTCAAATTTGATTGAACCAAGCTCATCCAAACCTCATATCATGATCAGTGATCATCTTGGTTGATCAACTACCTTGAATTGGGTCAAACCAAGTCAACTTGGTCCCTTGACCAAGTCAACCTTTAACCTAAATGAAACCTAAACTAGCCAAAACCCACCATATACCAAATTGATTGGAACAATTGATTCAAACCAATTCATAATCAATAATTGAACATGATCAAACCCTCAATTGAGCCAAACCAACTCCAATTGACCATTTGACCTAAGTTTACCCAAATTGCCTAAAAAGACAAAATGGGTCAAATCATGGTTAAACCCAAATTGATTACAACCAATGGCTCGAGTTCATTTTAAATCATTTATTGAACTTGACCAAAGTCATAATTGAGCCCAATTTAACCAATTGGTCAACTTGACCCAACTTAGCCTAAATTGACCTAAAAGGTCAAATTGGCCAAAATCTAAATTAAACCCAAATCAAATCAAATCAAAGCCTACAATCATTTCTAATTAATCAATTGAACATGAACCAACACTTAAACTAACCCAATTTGGTCAAATTGTTTAAATTAGTCAACTTAGCCCATTTGACTTATATGAATCCAAGTGAGCCAATATCAAACCTAAGTCAAACCAACCCATATCAATTGAACTAAAATTCTCCAAATCATCATTTGAACCTAACCCAAGCCTTGGTTTGACCCAGTTCGACCATATGAAGCTAAAGCACTCAAGACCAACCCATGGAACCTTTGTGGCTGACCAAACCCAACCCAAATTGACCCTAGGTCAACCCAAAATCTGCTCAAAAGTAAAATGGACCCCACCCAAGGAGATTAGCCACTGAACAAACTTTCTTACATAAGATTCTTTCCCCATTTGGTAAATTCTACTCTCCCACCACTTGGGCAACCATCCAAGTGCCAAATGGGGTGTGCATAGCCTTCCTAGCCCAACCGAAGCAAGCCTAGGATCAGCCATGGACCAAAGGAAACCCAACTCTTCCTCCTCACTCAAAGCTAAAACCCATGGACAAAGGGAAGAGGAAATCACCCACCACATGCCCATATTTTGCTTTGGACCTCCTTCCACAGCTTCATCCACTCCAATCATGTGAGTCGAGAGACCCATCCACTGATGGTGGCAAACCAAAATTGTAGATGTCAGCTCAATTGAGGGGTATACTCCCTCAATTTCATAGGGATTGTGACCATTCAAAGACACAAAGCTTCCCAAGTGTTTCTGAAATCCTAGAGAGCCTCCCCAAGCCTTTCTGAGTTTCCCTTTGCCAAAATTTCTCATTCCTGTGTAAAGCCGAAATAGGGCATCCATTCCTCAAGCAATTCTCCTCCTCCACATAACCAAGCCTCGATTCCTCTTGCACACACCATCCTCGTGTGTCATCGAAGCTACTCAAACCTTTTCCTATGCTTATAAGCCATCATAGATAGGAGTTTGACTAAGACCAAATGTTCAAAGGGAGGATCTTGGTCTCTAGAGCAATCTACGCCAAACCAAGGCTTGTGCAACTCAATAGGGCTTCGTATCTACTAAATGAAGCTTCCTCAATCGTAGGAACTGCCAGTCATAAGCTCCTATGAGGTTTTCCATTAAAATCGATCCTTGTATGAAAATGGTTTGGTCTTTTATGAAGGAAAGTTCCATGTCATGAGATTTTCACCATTGGATCTCCTTATTTTGCCTCCTCGAAGGTGTGAGATTGATTTGATCTCCATCCGAGCTTTAGTGAGCTCAAATCAAATGAAGAAAGATGGATGACAACCGTCTCTCGCCACTCGGAGGAGATAGATCACGGATCGTTCATTCTGTGTGATCATAATGGACGGTCCTGATCTAATCATGCTTAGATCCCCTCTATTTTTTCCTTAACTGCAGGTTTTAATCATGGCCGTCCGATCTTAGATTGGACAGTCCACAGGAAAGTGTGTATGTCACCGGCTGACTCAACGTGCAGATATGATAACTTAAATAACATATCCCATCATGTCACATGGAAAGCGCCGTGTTAGTATCCACATGGCATCAACTAGATTAGGGCTTAATTAGGGCTATTTAATTAATTTTTAAGGTTGAAGCTTCTAAAATTCATAACTAATCCTAGAAAAATCCAAAAAATATAAATAAGAGCTCATTTTAAAGGTATTTAAGAGGAGAATCTAATAAAATTATTATTAATTAACTTTAAATAGTAATTTTAGCTTAATTAAGGTTTGATTAAAAAAATTTAATTAGCTTAATTGCTCTTTAATGAATGATCTGATTAATTTCAAACTTTCTAGAGATGTTTAGGGGGATGACCTCTGCCTCCCCATTTTTCTTGGAATTTATTAGTTGATTAATTGGGGTAATTAATTGGTTAAGCCTTAATTACTCTCTTAGCTTAATTAATGATAATTAATCAAATGAACAGTGAATTAATCTATTAATTAAGTTCATTAACCTCAACTAACAGTGGAGAAAGTTAAGGAAATGGATTTGGACTCCTCTTCCAATCTTTTTCCCTAATCCCTCTTCATTCCCTTTTTTTAAATTAATTAAATCAATCAAAACCCAAATCATATATGAACTTTAATTAACTAATTGAAAAGATTTAGGGATTGAGACTTAGACTTCCTTCTTTATCTCTTTCTCTAAGTCCATTTCATATTGTTGATTAAGGATAATTAAGATTTAATTAGATAATTAATGAACTTAATTAACTTGATTAAACCTATTTTCCCAAATTAACTCTTGGTTAGCTCTTTTGGTGTTCAATAACTAAAGAGAGAGCTAATGAAATTATGATTAACTCACATGTATGAGAACACTATAAAAGTAATTAAGTCAGTTCCTTAAGCTTAATTAATTAATAATTATGAGCTAATTGCATTAGGCCCCTTTCACTTCATAGGAGCATTGCTATTTACTTTTCCATTTATTTGCATATCATATTAGCTCATAATTATTTAATTAATTAACTTAAGGTGACATAGGTAAGGGTTAATTAATTGATTTAATCCATGCTTAACTTAACTACTTCATAGAATCAACCTAATTATTTTTCATTAAATTAAGTTAACTCACACATATGAAGAATGAGATTAGATTAACAAACCTCTTTCACATCTATCAAATCAAATCAAAGATAAAATCAAAAATGGCTTTAAGAAACTTTAGTTTATTTTAAATAAACTTGTTTAATATGATTGTCCTTAGGAATTAGTTGGATGGAATGAAATTACATGCTTGTGTTTCTTTATTTCTTTCCAATCATGTTAAGATGTTGTATGCGACTTGTAATCATGCATTCATTTCTTTCAAAAATTATTGATATGAAATGGTTTCCTTTATTCAAACTTGCAAGTGTTGGTTTAATTAAATATATGTGTGGCTATTACTATTATTAAATTGCAAATATATTTTTGAAAGCTAATTAATGAATAATAATACATATTGTGACTTTAGTTATACATACATAGGAGGTGCATGTGAATATAAGCTTAGTGTATGAAGTGAAGTCTCTTTCTTTCATTCATATGTTGATTTGCATAAGTATGAATGTGTATATTGACATTCCAAAGGACACATGGCTTTAAGTAAGGAGGTTCCTACCTCACCACGTGCAAAACAATGGTGACATACCTATTTTATTTCATTCTTATGTATTTTGATATTATAATTTAGATAGGGGTTTAATTCATTCACATAAATAAATTAATTAAATCAAATTCTACTGTTGCATGGTTTTTTATTCTTATAGTTGCTTATACATCCATATGTATTTAAGAATAGTGGGTATATTAGTCTGGACATTCTGGGGACACATAGCTTTAAGTAGCCCCAAGGAGGTTCCTACCTCACTCCCATGGTGCAAAATAATGGTGATGTACTTGCTTAAAACTTTCAAACATTTGAAAGTGTAAAGATATGCATTCATATTTTATTCAAGTGGTTGGATTGATTAGTCATATGATTTGGAGTTCTTCTCTTATGCTTTTGTGTAAGAATTTAGATAGAGCTTTAAATGAATATGACAAAATAATTCAACCAAATGAAACATCAATTCAATTCCAAGTATATTTGCTTACATTCATCATTTAAGTGTGCAAATATATAAATTGCATGTATAGTTTTGTTTAGGACTTAAATCATATGCATGCTATGTATGATGGAAAGAAATGAATAAACATGTGTTGTGTGATAGTAATTAACTCCAATTTATCTTAAGATGCCTTTCTTATTGAATGAGATTATTTGAAGTGAACCTAAATCTAGAATTAATTAAGATATGTAATAAGACATTCACTAAAGAGAATTGATTAATTAATCAGCTTTAGATGTGACTTAAGGTAGGGATAAAAGAGAGTGACCCTCTATTTTCTTCTCTTTATAATACTTAATTGTTAAGTGTAGGTTAAATGAAATAAAAGAAAACACTAAGTAAAATTCTCAAAATAACTAAATCACATAAAGTGAAACCACCCTTTATAATTAAATGTTCTTTATACTTAAAAAATTAAAACAAAGCCTAGCTAAGGCATACCACACAAGCCTTAATACACACACCTTAGATTAAGTCACTACTTTTAGCTTTATGTTAGGGCGGTGCATGGTTTGATGTATGTTTGGTTTTATGATGTATTGATGTAGACTGGATGTTAGGGTGTATGCTTTAAAGACTGGATGTTAGGCCGTGATTAGCTTAATCATATTTTATGCAGGAGATTGTGCTTAAGGGGTGTTTAAAATAAATATAAATGCTCTCTTTTATAGGTTGCTTAACCCCTAAGCATAATCTAGATTAGGACAAGTGGACCATATGCATGGGTGCTAAGTCCACATTATATATATATATATATATATATATATATATATATATATATATATATATATATATATATATATATATATATATATATATATATATATATATATATATATATATCGCTTGGGTTGTATGGTGTGTTTGGCTAACACTTGTCTTGCAAGTGTAGTTAGATCTACTTTTCTTATTTTTGATGTAATCTTACATTAGAAATTAGGATTAGTATTATGGGGGATTATGATGAGTAGTGGTTAGAAGGCTTTGTCCTGGGAAGCACAGTGATGCAAATCAAAGGAAGAAATAAAGGAGATATGAAGATCACATAATATTTATTCATTTGTAATTATAATTATTCTTTCATATACCAGGTTGTATAAAGGTAGAGCTCAGCTACCAATTTCTCTTTACGGGTCAGATTGCACCACACACCACTATTATTCTTTTATGTTGGGTTTATAAATTGTTTGATGCTTTGTTTATAATTATGTAATATAAATGGCATGTATTTTCCTAGTTTCTTCATGTATGGTGATTTAATATGTGGCTTGGATCCGGTTAGGCACTCAGAGAAAAATAAACTGTTTACCCCAATCATAGCTCATAACTAAATTTTCTAAATAACTCATAATCTCATTTAAAGCCTATGTATTAAATCAAGATAACTAAAAGATTTAGTAATCTTTTAGCTAGATGTTATATGCTTAACATCATGCATGTCATCTTGTTTCACTTTTGCTAATAGAGGGTTTCCATCCTTGCATGATAGGGGAAGCCTTGACCTTTGAGATCTCCCTTGTGATGAAAAACACCTCTTTCTTTTAGATTTATCCCATAACTCATTTCATCATGCATCTAGACATGTAAAAATCCTATAGCCTTTATCAAAATGAAGAGTCCAAAATCAAATAAAAATTGATAAAATTTGCATTATACTAAGTCATTATTCATACCACTCATGCTCTGGTCTCTTAGGGAGTGGGTTTAAAGACTTTAGTTTATTTCTAAATAATAACATCCTAACCATCTTGCAAAACATATGAATTGATCACATGGTTTTAAAATATAGGAGGAGTTAGCTGGCTTCCACTCCAGATGGTTATAAGTCCAACAGTCGGTGGTTTACCCTATCTTGTGGAGGTAAACAATATACCCATTTTCTCCTTAGATTTAGAATGTGCTTTGGCCCTCACTAAAGCTCCCTAGATTTAGGATCTAAGATTATTGTTTCCTCTCGAGCTATAAGAATAAATCTTCACATTTTAGGCATTTTTTACAATCTTGTACTGTGGAATTATAAGTCCTAGCTTCTTAGTAAATTTCAACTCAAATACATAAATCTCTTCAATTTCAAATATATAAATCCCTACCAAAAGATAGATTGGAATGCACACTAGGTTTTCTAGTATCATGAGTATTCCCTACTCATCTCCTTTGGCTTCGATCAATAAGTCTCACCTTTTGATCCATCCCACTTGATTTTCTAAATATAAATAATTTATTGATAGTCCTATCTTTGAAATCTTTGGAGATAACAATTTCCTACTTTAATCTAGAGTATTCCTAAGAAACTCACCCTTCTTATGATGTAATTAACTATGGGAGATTTCCCCCATAGGAAAGTTTAGAACCCAATTTAAATAAAAGCTACTTTATTCATCCATGTAAAGTAGAAAAAAATCTCTGATATATTCGAAGACCCATCATACCTTAGGAGTCCTTATTAGGTGATTAGGTCTATTGTAGGGTAGTGATTTCTATCTTTTGAGATAGTACATTATTCCTTAATGTCATACCCAATTACCTCAATAAGTACACCATCAGATCAACGTGGTGTCCCCCATACTTAAATCAAAATTAAACACCACACTTACTTTTAGTTATTCTTTATGGCACATCATCAACAAGGCTGAGTAGTCAAGCACCGCCTCTTTGATTTTGAGGCCTATATTTCTTTCACTGGGTGTTGACTTTCCAATGTAGGGGGCGCAGGCATCAATAGTCGCTTGACCGCTTATGGCCAATTCTTCCACATTTGTCATTGATTCTTGACGAGCGCTACTCTGAATAAAATCTAACATCTACTTATTTTTCATGCAAACTCCTATATTTATGGGACTCCAAAGGGAGGTAAGTCTAACCTCACTGTGTGAACTCCAAATCCTATCACACACTCCAAAGGGATGTAAGTCCAACCTTATGTTATGTAACAAATCCCTATTTGATCTGGACAAGTCTAACTCATATGTTTGCCATGGAACATACTTTTATATACGTATTTCAAAGGGATGTAAGTTCAATATATTCATTCACTATGTGAACAATTCTATATTTTAACATAATTTCTACAAAGGGATGCACCTAATTCCTGTATCTATATGAACATATAAGTCCATTCACCTAAATTAAATGGCATATTCTAAATGTGAATTTTTCTAAGATATGGAAACCCCTACACACGTTTGTAATGTAGAATTTATAAAATTGAATTATTGGTAGACTTTTAAATTTTATAAAATAAATATATGCATAATAATAAACTACATTCTATTTATTATCCAAATGAGTAAACAATATCTCTAATGGAATCAAGATATGGAACAATGAATCATACAACACCACACACTTTGTAATAATGACATATCAAATATTTATGTTTATTTAATCAACACCAATAAGAGGAATAATTATGAATTCTAACATTCATAAGAAGTGGAACTCAGATATAAATAAACACTAACATAATGTTAGGAAAAATTTGGTTGAATATAAATCAATCTGCCTCATGAAGGACAAACTCCCTAAACATCCTTCAAAAGATGGCGAAGATTTGCAAAGATGTTTTTCTTGAGCGATTAATTTATGATTAAAATCACAAAATCAAATTAAATGAATTGAAAGATTACATAATGAAATGGAAGTTGATAAATAAGATGTAATAGTATCACTTTCATAATTTTTTCCAAAATTTTCTTATAAATATATTTATCAAAGGAAATAATTTTAAATGAAGGAGAGGAAATTTTATTGAAATGCAAATATTATCATAATCAAGGAAAAATAAGAAGAAAATGATGGATATTTTTTTAATATACATCAAGATTGATGAACGAGAGTGAGAAGTACATTGAAAGATTAGTAAGTTTTATTATTATTTTTATTTTTTTAGCTAATTATGTAACATAATTTATGTTGGATGTTGACCTCACTTTTGGAGTGAGGATTATACCTTCTCATCCCAGACTTAGGACTCTCTTAGACACTAGAATCTCCTTAGTCATAGGACACTTTTAGTGACTAGGTGAACTTTAAACCCAATCCTAGAGACTTAGGCTGTACTTTGGGACCAAGGTGACCTACCTATCCTATGGCTAAAATGAAGACCTATGCCAATCCACTCATGCAATCCAACCTCAAACAAATACAATCAAACCTAATTAAATCATATTTCATATCCAAGCTCCAATCCAAATTAGCTTAACCCTCAACTTAAATTAATTCCTCCATCATCCTATGGCTCCAATCCAAAAACCCATTCAATTGAATCAAATCCAATTGAACTCACAAAAGCACTCCAACTATTCAAATCTCTATTTCGAACCCTTTCAATACTTACACTCAAACCAATTTGACTAGACCATTTCAATCAACCTAAGTTAGTTCATTTGACCCAAAAGGGTCTAAATGGGTCAAACCCATTTAAACCCAAATCAATTGCAATCAAAGCCACCAATCAATCCTAAATCAATTATCAAACTCAATTCAACCAATTCAATCCAATCCAATTCATTTGACTTATTTGGTCCACTTAACCCAAAGTGACCCAAAGGACCAATTTGGCCCAAACCTCAATCCAACCCAAATTGGATTGAACCAACCCACCTAACCTCTTCTACAATGATTGTTGATCATGCTTGATTGATCAATTGCAATTAATTGGTTCAAACCAAGCTAATTTGATTACTTGACCCAAGTTGACCCAATTAACCTATATGAACCAAATCCCATTCTAAACCCAATTGCTTGCAATCAATGGACCCTACAAATCATAAATTTAGTATTGAACAAAACTCCACCACCAATTGAACCAAACCAAGCCAAATTGAGCTATTGACCTAAGTTGACACAATTTATCCTAAAGGGCCAAATTGGACCAAATCCAATCCTAAATTAAATTGATTGAAACCAATGCCTCTAAATCATTTATAAATTGATTATTGAACATGGTAAAACCCTTTATTGAACCTAATTTGATCAAACCAACCCAATTGACCCATCTAGCCTAAATTAACCTAGAAGGTCAAATTGATCTAATTCATTATCAAATCCAAATTGAATCAAACCGACGCCTACAATCATCTTCAAATCATCAATTGAACCTAAACCAACCCCTAACCCAAGCTAATTTAGCCAATTCGACCAAATTGGTCAACTTAGCCCATTTGGCCCATATGAACCCATATGAGCCAAATCCAAATACACTTCAAATCAAATCAAACCAATTGAACCAAAACATCCTAACTCATCAATTGAACACATTCAAACTTTGATTTGACCCAATTTAACCAATTGGTCAACCTAACCTAATTTGACCTGTATGGGTCAAATTGAGCCAAACCAACCAAACTTGGCATAACCCATCCTTGGAATGAACACAACTCTGGTGGTACACACCACCTTATCCCATGCCTTGCCCTCAACCACTCAAGGACCTCCACCTCAGTGCATCACTGACACCTTCCACCACTTGCACCGAACGGATGACTGCCAAAAGTCAAAATGATCCTAGTTGTTGGATCACTTGGGGAGGAGGGTATACTCATCCTCATTCAATTTAAATCACATAAAGAGCTTTAGTGAGTCGAGTCGAGCACCCTTAGAGTGTTCCCAATCCCCCTTGAGGTCCCCATCACCAGTGAGACCTAACCCAAGTGAAACTGAGCCCCCTGTCTAGCCATCCCCACTCAAACCTCACCAAGCTTATATTATCTTCTCTCACACCTTCCCCAAGTTCCAGCGATTCAAAATGAATCGATTCTCGATTGATTTGAGCACTAGAGACAACACTTAGACCAACTCTGGTGACTATTACGGCAGTGTTTGGTCCACAGAGCCATCGGAGAGGCAACTCATGAGCTTCTCAACAGGGCTTCATCTCTTCAAGACGAAGCTACCTCAGACATTGGACCATCAGTCTTGAGCTTCAGCGAGAAAAATTCTAACAAATAATAGAAAAGTCATTTGGAGTTGGTATTTTATGAAATAAATTTTGATTTCATGTGATTTCCATCAAGATCTCCCTAGAACTCTTCTCCAAATGTTTTGGAGTCAATCTCAACATCTCACTAGCTCTAGAGAGCTCAGATCGAACAGTGGAGGGTGGACGGTGTCCATCTTCTATCGTTTGGGTAACGAAGGATCATCCACCATCCATTCTGAATGATTAGAATGAATGGTCATGACTAATCTGCTAGAAAATATCAATTTAATCCATTAAGATCCATATGATTAATCTCTACCGTCCGATCTGAGATCGGACGATGAGGATAAAAGTGTCTATCACTGCCGACTCAGCACGCCGCATTAGATGATTTAAGTGGCCTATCCCATGATGACATGTGGAAAGCATCACCACGTCAGCTCGCATGGCGCCAACAGGATTAGAGGTTAATTAAGTCTAAAAATGCCATTAATTACTTTGAACTTCAAAAATTCATAATTAATTGCAAAAAAATTGTAAAAATATAAGTAAACCCATTTTGGAAAGGGTAAACAGAGGAGAATTTAATAAAAATAAAATTTCTAATATTTGAATAGTGAATAGTGGTTAATTAGAGTTTAAAATTTTTTAATTATCTTAATTAGGCCTTAATTACTTGGTTAATTGATCTCAAATTGAATGTGTTGATTTCTTGGGATGTCTTCTACCACTCATGATTTTCTTGAGATTTATTGGCTAGGTAATTGGGAGAATTTGAAATTCAAACCTTAATTACCCTCATTAAGTGATTTGATAATTAAAAAAAATAAATAGTAAAAATTAATTAATTGAATTTGATTAATTGATATTAATAGTGAAATGATGACGTGGAATGATTAGGACCTCTTTCCTAATTATTTGCCTAAATTCTTTTTATTTAAGAGGGCTAATTAATCCATGGATTAATTAAAATTTATTAAGGAATTAATGATGAAATAAAATCAAATGAAAATGATAATTACTTCAGATAATCTAAATTGGAATTATGAGTGCCTCTTTATGTGTTCAATAGCATAAAGACTCCTAAAGAAAGTATGGTTAATCCATGGGTGTGGGAAAATCATATAAGTACTTAATTAGATCCTCCTTTAATTCAATTAATATCTAATTATGAGCCTCATTGTATTAGGTCCTTAAGTGTATTACAATTTAAATTTCCCATTTTCATATCATTAGAGGTTCATAAATAAATGATCAATTAAATTAAAGGGTTAAAAAGGGAAATTAAATTATTTGCTTAAAGATTGAACTTAATTAATCCATAAATATTACTTAATGGTATTACCTTAAGCACCTTAAACCACTAACATGGGATGGGGTAAAATAGCAAATATCATGTCTCTTCTTTTTAAGTCCAATAACTCAAATCCAAAATCCAATAATAACTTTGGTGGTCTTAAACAATTTTATTTAATATGATTGTCCTTAGGAAATGATGTGATTGAATGTATTATGTGAAAATGTTTAATTATTCATTTTCAATCATTATAAATGTGTCTGCCATTTGATATTATCCATTCATGTTTTCAAATAAAAGGAATTAAATGAATATGATCATTGTGGTGTTTTAATTTAGAGTAGTTTGGACACCACATAGATCTTAGGGGAGTACTTATTGAAGTGATTGGGTACAACATCAATGTATGATGTACTATTTTGAAAGATAGAAACATCACCCTATAATGGGCCTAATCACCTGATAAGAACTCCTAAGGCATGATGGATCTTCGACTATACCATAGATATTTCCCTACTTTACATGAAAAAGTAAAACATGATTTATTTTATGTCGGGTTCTTTAGTTCCCTATGGAGGTAAGCCTCCAATGTTAATTACATCTTAGGAAATGGGATTTCCTAAGAACACTCTCAATTAAAGTAGTCAATCAATTATCTCCAAATATTTCAATGTTAGACTTAAAAAATTGGTATTTTTTGGAAAATTAAGTGAGAATGTTCAAATAGAAAGACTTATTTTGGATAAAGGAGAAGAAGTAGGGAGCACTCCAATCTACCCTATGGTGAGGCTTTATATGTTTTAAAGTGAAGATATATTTTAGTTTGAATTGAAATTTTATTAGAATGTTAGGGCTTATAATCCATCAACACAAGATTATAAAAATATTTAAGAGGTGAGGATTTATGTTCCTAGCCCAAAGGTAACGAGCAACCTCATATCCTAATCTAGAGAGATTTAGCACAAGCTAAAAGAATGACCTAAATCTAAGCAGGAAGAGGATGCATTGGTCTACCTCCATAAGAGAGAGAAAACCTATCTGACTCTTTTGGACTTACAACTGCCTGGAGTGGTCGTCGTAACACCTCATATGGTTTAAATTCATGTAGGCTGGTCCTATGAAATTGCAAGATGGCTAAGCCATTATTTATTTAGGAAAGAGATTAGAGTCCAAAACTCACTCCCTAAGAGACTAGATTATGATTGGTAAGCTAAATGTAATATTTTACCAATTTTAAGTTATTTTGACAAAATATTTTGGACAAAGGCTATGGGACTTCTTATTCCCAAATGCATGATGAAATTTGGTTATTGGGAAAATTAAAATAAAAAGATGGTGAATCTCTACCATAAGGGGGTGCTATCATAGGTCAAGCAATTCCTAAAGTGCAAGAATGGAGGCCCTCATTATGCAAGAGAGATATAATATGATATGTGTGATCTAGACAATATTCAGCTAAAGGATTGCTAAATCTTTTAATTATCTTGATTATATTCTAGGCTATATATGAGATTGAAAGTTATTTTAAATTTTAGTTATGAGTTATTAATTGGATAGAAAAATTAATTTTATCCTAAAAGCCCACCACATCTAGGCCATACATAAAATCATCAAGTTTAATAAACTATGAAAAACATGAAATTCTATTATGCAATCTAAACATAATATCAATCAAGCATATATAGATCAGTAAAATTAAAAGGTCGTGTGGTGGTACTCAGTATACCTAAAAGGAGAAAAGTTGGGTAGCTGAGCTTTACTCTTATACAACCCGGATTACAAAAAAAATATTATAAATTAGAATTAAATTAGATGTTATGGGGTCTTCATTCTTCATTTCTTCTTTCTTCCTTCTTTTGACTTGATTTACTCCAAGGCATCACAGGGCACCCTAGGACTAAGCCAGCCACTGCTCATCCTAAACCCCATAACACCAATCTTAATTCCTATTACAAAATTAAATTTTATGAAAAAGTAAATATAACTACTCCTATAAAATAGAGGTTAGCTAAACATACATACAATCCTAAGCAGTTATATTCCATAATTTGGACTTAGCACCCTACACATGGGTAACCAAGTCTACCTGTCTTAATATAGATTATGCTTAGGGCATAAGAAACCTGCAAACAAAATATTTATATTTATTTTTGAGCAAAGCCTTAAGCACATCCCTAGAAAATAATATTAGGCTAATAATGGTCTAACATGCAGTTTACGAGTCATATACCCTAGCATCCAGTCTACGAGTCATGAACCTTAACATCCAGTCTAAAATATTACATCACAAAATAAAACATAACATCACAAAATAAAATATAACATCACACATACACCATCCTAACTAAGGACTATAAGTGGTGGCCTAATTCTAGTGTATGTGTTAAGGTTTTGTATAGTATGTCTTAGCTAAGTATTAGAGTTATAATTTGCTAACTTTGAAAATTATTTAGGTTAACATGATGGTTGGTTTCATTTCAAGTTATTTATTTGATTTATAAATTTTAGTTTATGTTTTATTTTATTTCATTTGATTTACACTTAGCATCTAAGTATTATAAAGAGAGGAAAGAAACTTACACTCTTTCATCCCTACCTTAAGCCATTTTCTAAAACACATTAATATGATTTAGTTTTCTTTAGTGAATGTCTTATTAAATATTTTATTAATCCTAAGTTTAGATTATCCATAAATAATCCTATTCAATATGAAAGACATCTTAAGATTAATGTGGTTGAATTACTATCTTATGGAATAATGTATGACACCCCTTCCCATCATCCATAATCATGTATATGATTTAACACTTAGCATATCTATGCATATAACATATTTTAGCACACTCAAATGATTCATGAATGCCTATATGCTTAATGGAAAAAGAGATTTGCATTCTCTAATCAAATACACATACATATGTATAAAAGATGTAAACAACTACGTGCCATTATTAACCAAAAAGTGAGATAATCAAATGACCTCCTCAGGGCTACTTAAAATCTCATATTCTCAAGTCCAGACTATATACTTGCTATCTTAAATACACATAAATGCATATACGATCATAAAAATGAAAATCATGAAAGAAATTGTATTTTTTTATTTAATTGAATTGTTTGTGCATATGAATTAATGCTCATATAAATTCTAATACAAAAATACATATGAATGAAAATTAAATAAGTATGCCTTTGTTAATCAGGGAAGTGAGATAATCAAATGACCCCCTTAAGGCTACTTAAAACCTCATATTCCCGAGATGTCCAGACTATATACTTGATAGTTTAAATACATATAAATGTACATAATTTGAAAGAATGGAAATCATGCAAAGATTGCATTTTATTCAATTGAATTGTTTATGCATATGGATTAAAGCTCTATCCAAATTCTAATACAAAAATATATAGGAATAAAATTAAACAAGTGCATGCATTTGTTAACCAGGGAAGTTAGGTAATCAAATGACCTCCTTGGGGCTACTTAAAGCCTCGTATTCTTGAGATGTCCAAACTATATATTCATTATCATTTAAACTTATGTAAATCTATATAAATACTTAAGAAAGAGAAAGAGCTTCATTCATATGACTAAACTATAAGCACATGCAAATCCTATATATATTCATAACTATCATCATTCCAAATATTATTATCAATTCATAAATTTTGAAAAATAGATTTAGATTTATTAGTGATAATAGTCACACATATAATAAAATTAAGCTATCAAATGCAAGTTTACATAAATAAAATTTATTTGATTCATTTAGATTTGAAGAGATGAATGCATGATATCACATGATATACAACATTTAAAGTAATTGGAAAGGAATAGCTAAACATAAACATATGATTCATTCAACTATACTAATTCCTAAGGACAATCACATCAAATAAAATTATTTAAAGAAAACCAAAGCTTCTTATTAATTTTATTTTTAGAATTTGATTAAACTTGAAGAGGAGAGGAGTCATTTGCTATTTTAATCCCATTCTATGTTGGTAATCATAATCGGTTTAAGGAAAGCTAATTAGATGGATTTTATGAATTAATTAAATTATATAATTAATAAAATCACTTAATTACCCTTTTCTATGCTTCTTTAATTTGATTAATCATTTAATCATGAGCCACAAATGATATGAACATGGATAAAAATAAAATTTTCAATGCTCCTAAAGGACCTAATGAAATTGTCTCATGATTAAAGATTAATTAAGTTAAAGAACCAAATTAAGTACTTTTATAATTTTTCCACATTTATGGTTTAATCATAATTATCTTAAAGGTCTTTATGTTATTAAACCCATAAAGAGGAACCCTTAATTTGACTGTTAATTATTTGAAGTGTGTTGACCTCACTTTTAGAGTGAGGACTTAATCTTCTCATCATCGATTTAAGAGTCTTCTAGACACTAGATTTTCCATAGTCATAAGACACTTTTAGTGATTAGGTGAACACTTACCCTAAGCTTAGAGACTTAGAAGGATTAACCATAAGATTAGGCTATGCTTTAGGACTAGGGTAGCCTACCCATTTCCTACAGCCTAAACCAAATTTATGCCTATTTCCTTAGCCAAAATCCAATCTCAAATCCACATAACCAAACCCTAATTGAATCTCCAAATCAAATCCATAACCCAAACCTAAGCCCCATGATTTAACCCTATGGACTTAGTGAAATTTCTTTCATTTCAAATCAATCTCAATTGAATTTTCTCAAAATTAATTCAACTCTTCAATCATCCTTTGCCAAAACCTACAAATCAAATCAAATATAACCTAAACCCATGATTTAACCATATGGACTTAGCCAAAATTCATTCAATCTAAACCTAACTCAATTTATTTTCTCATAAATCAATCAATCCTTCAAACTTACTTAAAATCTACAATCAAACCATAACAAACTAAACTCAATTCAAATCAGTCCAAGCTAACTCATTTGACCAAAAATACTCAAATGAGCCAAAATTCATTTGAACCCAATCAATTACAACCAAAGCTATAAACCAATTCCAAATCAATATCTAAACTCAAATCAATTCAATTTAACCCAAAACCAATTCATTTAACCCATTAGGTTCACTTGAGCTAAAGTGAACTAAAGGACCAATTTAAGCCAACCTTCAATACAACCCAAATTAGATTAAATGAACCCCTCCAAAATCTTCTATGATAATTGTTGATCATCCTTGATTAATTAATTGCAATCAATTGGGTCAAATCAAGTTAATTGGTCATTTAATTAAGTCAACCCACTTAACCCACATGAGCCAAATGAATCAAATCTCATCATAAGCCAAATTAATTGAAACCAATAATTCACATCAACCTAAGATCAATCTTTCAACATGACTTGACCATCAATTGAGTCAAACTAAACCCAATTGACCTTTGACCCAAGTTGACCCAATTTGACTTAAAAGGCCAAATTGAGTCAAATCAAAATCTAACCCAAATTGATTGCAACCAATGGCTCAAGTTCATTATAAATTGATTAGTGAACATGATAAAAGCCTTGATTGAACCCAATTGACCCATTTAGCCCAAATTGACCTAAAGGGTCAATTTGCCTTAAATCATTTCTAAATCCAAATTAATTAAAATCAAAGCCTACAATCATCTTCAATTGATCATGTGAACATGAACCAATGCCTAATGCAAGCCAATTTGGCCAAATTGGTCAACTTGACCTATTTGACCCATATGAATTCAAATGAGCCAAAATCAAATCCAAGCCAAACTAAACTAAACCAATTGCACTAAAACAATTCTAAATACTCATTTGAACTTGACTCAAGCCTTGGTTTGACCCAATTTGATAAATTGGTCAACTTGATTGAATCTAGCCCAATTTTACCTACATGGGTCAAGTTAAGCCAAACCCATTCAAACCAAGTTCCCAAATCTAATGAAACTTGGCATGGTCCTTCCTTAAGTCACCATGGGTCAGCCCAAATCCAACCAAACCCATGCTTGAGCTGAATTAACCCAAAACCCAATGGGTAAAGCTTGCCAAATGGGATAAATACCCATTTGAATGGTCAAACCCACTCTTTTCCACATGGCTACCTCTTAGGCCTCCACCTAAGAAAGAGAGACATTATCTCACCTGACCCAAAGGTGATTGGGTTAACCATGAGCTAAGTGGAGGTGAGTTCACCCCTATCCTCCCATTGGAACACTTGGAAACCAAAGAACACCCACTTTTCCCCCCATGGAAGCCACTCCTGCTCACTTCGCCAACCAAACCACACCACCTCATTGATTCCTGCCACCCACCTGCAGAGTCTGTGGCCGGTGATAGCCAAAGAAGCCAAACCGCCCATTTAATCCAAGGGAGGAGGGGGGTATATCCACCTCATTTCGATTCAAACCTAATAATTGAACTCACTGAGAGCAAGAATAACTCAAGACAAGCCGTTAAAGCATTCTCCCAAGTTCCCTAAGCCTTCCCATCATCAAAGACGATGAAACTGAGTGTGTCCGAGGCCTAGCTCCATCTAAGTCCACCAAAATGCAACCAATATTTAATTAACTCCTTCCTTGTGTTCACCAAGCTCCAGTGAGGCAAAATGAATTTTTCCCGATCGATTTGAGCACCGGAAGTACCTCATAGACCAACTCTGATAAGTTTTTTGGTGACGGTTGATCCAGAGTCGATGAGGAGCTAGTATGTCATCTTCTCAACAAGGCTTCACCTCCTCAAGGTGAATCAACCTCAATTGGTTAGCCATCGGTCTTAAGCTCTGGTGAGGTTCTATTTCATAAAACTTACATTTCAAAAAAAATTTGGGGTCTTTTTGAAAAAAATTGCAATTTCACATGAATCCCACCATAGGATCCTTATAGATCAACCCTGTGAAGGTATGGAATCGATCCCGAGCCTCCCCGAGCTCCTGCAAGCACAAATATAGTGGAGGAAGGCAGACGGTGTCCATCTTATATTGCTCAGGATGATAGATCATCTGTCATCCATTCTGTGTGATTGCAATGGATGGTCGAGATCTGGCGATTAGATTAATTTGATTGATTACCTTAGGAACCACAGGATTAATCTCTATCGTCCATCTTAGATCGGATGGTGGGGACAAAAGTGCATCTGTCACCACCACGTCAGCATTGAGTTAGATGGATTTAAGTAGCCAATCCTATGGTGTCACATGGAAAAGCATGTCCACATCAGCAGTTCACATGGCACCGATAGGATTAGGCTTAATTATTCATTTTAATGGTTAAAACTTTGAAAAAATCATAACTAATTGTAGATAAATCTAAAAAATACAAATAAATTGATTTTAAAGGTAAAATAGAGGAGATTTTATAAAAAAATATTTCCATTTGATTTTGAATAATAATCAGGGCTTAAATAGGGTTTGAATGTATACTTAATTAGCTTAATTAAGTCCTAATCACTTGGGCAATTAATCCAAACTTGGTATAATAATTTAATGGGATAGCCTCTACCTCTCACAATTTTCATAGAATTTATTGCTTAGGTAATTAGGAAAATTGATGTTTCAAACCTTAATTACCCTTGTAATTAATTTAATGATCAATTAACATTCAAAATAATAAGGAATTAATTAATTAAAGCCTTTTAATCACTAATTAATAGTGAATGGATGAAGGAGGGTGATTAGGACCTCTTTCCTAATCTCTTTTCCAAATTCAATTCACTTTAAGAGAATTAATTAAGTATTTAATTAATCAATTAAATGGATAAATAAAATTAAAATGAAATATTAATTTCACCAGGAAATTAATAATATAATTAAGGGTTCTTCTTTATGTGTTTAAGTCATACCACACCAAGCCTTAAAACAAACACTTCAGAACTAAGTCACTACTTCTAGTCCTAAGTTAGGATGGTGCATGTATGATATATGTTTTATTTTATGATGTTCTATTTTAGACTAGATGTTAGGGTGTATGACTCGTTGACTGGATGTTAGGTCACTCTTAGCCTAATCATATTTTTTGTAGGGGATTGGGCTTAAAGGGTAGCTTAAAAATAAATATAAATATTTTACATGCAGGTTGATTATACCCCTAAGCATAGTCCAATTAGGACAGGTGGGCTTGGTTACCCATGTGTAAGGTACTAAGTCTAAATTATAAATATAATTGAAGAGGATTGTATGTATGTTTAGTAGCTAACCTTTATTTTGCAGGTGTAGTTAGATTTACTTTTTTATTTAAATAAAATTTTTGCAATATGAATTAAGATTAGTGTTATGGGGGATTAGGATGAGAATGGGTGTCTTGCCCTGTGATGCCTAAGCTAGCCAAAGATATGAAGAAATGTAGAAGTGAAGACCCCCATAGCATGTATTTATTTCTAATTATAAAATTACTATTTTATGTTTCTAATGATAAGGAGTTCTACCCAATTTTCTCTTTTGGAGTGTAAGCTAACCTAAAAAACTCCTTTTATTTTTGGAAGTCTGGAAAACGCTCTATAATTTAATATTTAAATAATAATATGTAAGGTTGTTTTAGATATTTATAATTTAATAATATAAAATTTGTTCATTCATTCCTTGAATAATAATATAAATAAGCAAATAAGAACATCATGTTATTTTTTCCTAAATTTCATCATGCATTTAGGCAAGAAAAGCCTTGTAATAATGTCAAAAGAAATAAAATTGTAAAGATTTACCTTTAAACTAATTCATATGCTTATATTACTCACTTTAGTCTCTTAAGGAGTGGGTTTAGGATTTTAGCTTCTTTCCGATCAAACAACAAGCTTAACATATTACAATTTTATAAGATCGGACTGCATGGTTTTGAATCGTAGGAGGTGTCAGATGGCGGCCAACATAGGTGATTGTAAGTCCAGAAGAGTCGACGGGTTTATTCTCTCTTATGGAAATAAACCCTTATGCCTCTTATCATTTAGATTTAGGTCATGCTCTAGCTTGTACTAACATCTCCTATATTTAGGATTCATGGTTGCTAGTTTCCTTTGGGCTATATGCATAAATCCTCAGGTCTTAGGCATTTCTATAATTTTGTATTGATGGATTATAAGCCCCATCAATCTAATAAAATTTCAATTTAAATAAATAAATCCTCTCATTTTCAAAAACATAAAACCTCACTATAGGATATGTTAGAGTGCTCACTAGGCTTCTTAGTATCATAAGCACTTCCTACTCATCTCCCTTTGGATTCTAAAATAAGTCTTCCAATTGAATATTTCCAATTGATTTTCTAAAATAATCAATCCTTTGATAGTCTAGCCCTGAAATCTTTGTAGACAATAATTGCAGGCTTTAATTGAGAGTATTGTTAGAAATTTCATTTTCTATGATATAATTAACTATGGAGGCTTGCCTCCATAACAAACTTAAATAATCCGGCTTAATATAAACTCTTCTTTACTTTTCCATGTAAAGTAGGAGAGATATCTCTTATATATTTGAAGACCCATCATGCTTTAGGAGTCATTATTAGGTGATTAGGTCCATTATAGGGTGATGTTTCTATCTTTCAGATAGTATATCATACCTTAATATCATACCCGATCACTTCAATAAGTACCCCCTACGATCTATGTGGTGTCCTCCCCCCCCCCATTTGGATTCATGTGGATCAAATGGGCTAAGTTGACCAATATGGTCAAATTGGCCAAATTGGCTTAGGTTAGGCATTGATTTTTGTTCAATTGATCAATTGAAGATGATTGTAGGCTTTAATTTCAATCAATTTAGAGTTAGGAATGATTTAGACCAATTTAACCCTTTAGGTCAATTTGGGCTAAATGAGTCGATTGGGCTCAATCAAGGCTTTGATCATGTTCACTAATAAATTTGAAATGAATTTGAGTCATTGGTTTGAATCAATTTGGATTAGATTTTGCTTTGACCTAATTTATCCTTTTAGGTCAAATTGGGTGTGATTTGGCTCAATTGATGGTCAAGTCATGTTGAAGGATTGATTTTAGGTTGATATGAATCATTGGTTTTAATTGTTCTGGAATAGGGTGAGATTTGGTTCATAAAGGTTCATGTAGGTTCATTGGGTTAATTTGGTCACATGATCAACTTGACTTGATTTGACCCAATTGATTGCAATTGATCAATCAAGGATGATCAATAATTATTGTAGGAGGTTTTGGATAGGTAGGTTCAATCTAATTTGGATTGGATTGAGATTTGGTTCAGAAGGGTCTTTTAGGTCACTTTGGGTCAAGTGAGCCTAATGGGTCAATTGAATTGATTTTGGGTCAAATTGAGTTGAGAAGTTTGATATTTGATTTGGGATTGGTTGAGAGCTTTGGTTGCAATTGATTTGAGTTTGATTGGATTTTGGCTCATTTAGATCGTTTAGGTCAAATGGGTTAGGCTAGGCTAATTTGGATTGGTTTGATTATAGTTTAGGTAGAGTTTGGAATGATGATTAAAGGATTGATTTTCTTTTGAGAAATTAATTTAGTTAGTTTTGGATTGAAGGAATTTTGGCAAAGTCCATTAGGTTGAATCATGGACTTAAGTTGGATTTGATCATGTGTTTCAATCATTTAGTTTGGGATTTGAATATGAATTGAGATTCAATTAGGATAGGTTGTATTAATTTGAGGTTGGATTTTAGCTAAGGAGGTAGGCAAGAGCTTAATTTAGACCATAGGATTAATAAGTTAACTTAGACCCTAAGGCATGATTTAAACCTAAGGCTGATCTTCTTAAGTGTCTAGGTTTGTGTTAAGTGTTCACTTAGTCAGTAGAAGTGTCCTATGACTATGGAGAATCTAGTGTCTAGAAGATTCCTATATCTAAGATGGAGATTGGATCCTCACTCTAAAAGTGAGGTCAATAGACTTGATTTCTTTGGTGAATAATTTATTAAGTGTTTTATTAATCCTAAGTTTGGGTCAACCTTAAAAGATTTCATTCAATATGGAAGGCATCTTAGGATTAATAGAATTGAATTACCATCACATAGAATATGTCATGCATATGACTTAAGACTTATTGTACCTACACATGCAATATATTTTTGGCACTCTTAAATGATTATGGATACATATGTTTTAAGTAGAAAAGGGGACTTTCATTTCTTAGCTAAGTACACATATACATGTATAAAAGTTTTAAGTGAGTATGTGTCATTGTTAAATCAGGGAAGTGAGATAATCAAATGACTTCCTTGGGGCTACTTAAAGCCTCATATTTTCGAGATGTCCAGACTATATACTTACTCTTCTTAAATACATATGAATGTACACACAACCATAGAAATGAAAATCATGCAAAGATTGTATTTTTATTGAATTATTTATACATATAAAGTAAAGCTCTATCCAAATTCTAGTACAAATACACATATGAATGAAATTAAAATGTCTTTGTTAACCAGGGAAGTGAGATAATCAAATGACCTCCGTGGGGCTACTTAAAGCCTCGTATTCCCGGGATGTCCAGATAATATACTTATTATCATTCAAACATATGTAAATCTGTACATGAATATATAAAAGAAAGCAAAACTTTCACATGCTTAAACTATAAACACATACAAATCCTATATATATTCATAGTTAATATCACTCCAAATGTTATTATCAATTTACAACTTTTAAAAATAATTTTGAATTTATTAGTGATAATAGTCACACATATAATAAGATTAAGCCAACACATGTAATTTTGCATAAATAAATTTATTTGATTATTTGATTTTAAAAAGTATGAATAAATGATACCACTTGATATACAACATTTATGGTGATTGAAAAGGAATAGCCAAATATTTCCACATAATTCATTCAACTACACTAATTCCTATGGACAATCACATGAAATAAAATTATTTAAAAAAACCAAAGGCTTCTTATTAAATTTGATTTTGAATTTCAATTAAATTTAAAAGAGGAGAAACATTTGCTATTTTTATCCCATCCCATATAGATGATTTAGTGTGTTTAAAGAGAGGTAATTATGTGAATTTTATGAATTAATTAAGTTGAAATCATTAAGCAATTCATTTCATTACCCTTTCCTATGCTTCTTTAATTTAATTAATTGCTTATTCATGAGTCTCAAATGATATGCAAATGAGAAATTAAAGTTGCAATGTTGCTAAAGGACCTAATGCAATAGGCTCATGCTTAAGTGTTAATTATATTAAGGAATCTAATTAAGTACTTTTATGATTTTTCCATAGCCATAGGTTAATCATAATTTCCTTAAGGGTCTTTATGTTATTGAATACATAAAGAGGAACTATGAATTGAAATTAGATGATATGATCTAATTATTATTTTAATTTGATTAATTTTTATGAATGATCACTTAATTAATCTCTATTAAATCTTGGACTAATTGAACCCTCCATGGAGAGATAATTAGACAAATATCTGAAGGAAGAGGCCTTAATCATTTACCCCAATTAATCTCATTGTTAACAATAACTAATTATTATTAATCATTAAAATTTCAATATTAAATAATTTTAATTAGGTTAATTTGATTAAGGAGGGTGATTAAGCTTGAGATTTCAAATGCCCCTAAGTACCTAACCAATAAAACCCTAGAAAAATATTGGAGGCAAAAAACATCCCAAGGAATCAACACACTTAATTTGGGATTAATTAGCTAAGTGAATAGGGCTCAATTAAGTTAATTAAAAAATATTCAAACCTTAATTAAGCTTTGTTCACTATTCAAAACTTAATGGAGTTATTTTTATTAATTTTTCCTATGTTTAACCTTTCCAAAATGGGTTTATTTATATTTTTCTAATTTTTCTATAATTAGTTATGATTTTTTAAATTTTGGTTAATTAAATCACATTTTAAATCCCTAATTAATCCCTAATCCCATCGGTTCCACCCATGCATGGCGCCTCAAGATTAGCCACTTAAACGATCTAATGCGGCAGCTGAGTCAAAGGCGGCGGATGTGCTTTTATCTTCACCGTTTGATCTCAGATCGGACTATAAGGATTAATCCCATGGATCCTAAGGAAATTAAATTTAATTTATAATCGTATTAATCACGGTTGTATATTCCAATCACGTGGAATCAACTACGGATGATCCTTTGTCCCCGAGCGATGAAAGATGGACACCATCCACCCTCCTTCGCTTGATCTGAACTCCCTAGAGCTTGTGAGGCATCAGGATTAACTCCAAAATGTTCAGGAGGGAGATCCAGAGGGATCCTATGATGGGATTCACACAAAATTACAAAAACTTTCACAAAAGATCAACAAATAGAAGATTTTCTACAGTTTTCTAGAGTTTACCTCGTCGGAGCTCAGGACCGATGATTTATCGATCGAGGTAGCTTCTTCTTGAAAAGATGAAGCCCTGTTGAGAAGCTTGCTCGATGCCTCCTTACCGATGGCTCTATGGACCAAGCGCCACTAGGATCCTCACTGGAGTTGATCTAGGGATGGTCTCTGGTGCTCAAATCAATCGGGAATCAATTCATTCTTTATAGTTAAAGCTTGTGGAATGTGTGAAAGTTAATTAGAAAATGGTTGAGTTTAATTGAGATTGGATGGAGATAGGCCTCAGTTTCGCTCGATTTTGGTGTCACCGGGGATGGGGAGGCCAAAGGGTATCAGGAAATTACTCCGGAGGCTAGTCTCGACTCACTCTTACTCTGAGAATGCTTGGTTGTAAGTTGGAATGGGATGAGGAGGGGTATACTCTCCTCCTCCTCCTCCTCTCCCCCTCCTCAAATCTCACATGGGATGATGTTAGAGGGGTGTTGAGGTGGCTCGGCTTAAGTGGATGAGTGAAGGTGGGTTGCCATGGCTGAGGTGGAGTGTCCTCCTTCTCCCTAAGTGATCCAATGGGAAGAGATGTGTTAGGTTACCTCCCTTGACCATGCCTGACACAACCAGCTTTGGGTTAGGTTATCTAGTGGTCCAAGGGTTCAAATTAATCTAAAGGAGGTTGCCAAGTGTAAAGAGGTAGGTAAGACCACCTAAATGTGAGTTTTATCCTTTTTGGATAGCTTTAACCAATGAGCATTTGGTCAATTCATGTTTGATTTGGGTCGAGTTGGGTTTGGGCTAACCCATGGTGACCCAAGGATGGGTCATGCCAAGTTTGATTGAGTTTGGGCTTGGTTTTGGGATTGGCTCAATTTGACCAATGGTCAAATTGGGCTAGGTTGGGTTAGGTTGACCAATTGGAATTTGTCAAACCAAGGGTTGAGACATGTTCAAATGATGATTTGAGATATTTAGGTTTAATTGGTTTCATTTAGATTGGAGTGGATTTGAATTTGGCTCATATGGGTTCATATAGGTCAAATGGGCTAAGTTGACCAATTTAGTTAATTTGGCCAAATTGGCTTGGGTTAGGTGTTGGTTTTGGTTCAATTTATGATTTGAAGATGATTGTAGGTGATGATTTCAATTAATTTGGATTTAAGAAATATTTATACCAATTTGACCTTTTAGGCCAATTTGGGCTAAATGGGTCAATTGGGTTGACTTAGTCAAATTGGGCTCAACCAAGGGTTTGATCATGTTCAATAATCAAATTTTAATGGATTTGAATTATTGGTTTCAATCAATTTGATTGTATTAAGATTTGACCCAATTTTGCCTCTTAGGTCAAATTGGGTCAACTTGGATCAAGAGGTCAATTGGACTTTGTTTGGCTCAATTGATGGTCAAGTCATATTCATGGGTTGGTTTATGATTTATTGGAATCATTGGTTGCAATAAATTTGATTTAGAATGGAGTTTGCCATGTAGGCTAATTGGGTTAACTTGATCAAATTATCAAATTGACTTGGTTTGACCCAATTGATTGCAATTGTATAATCAAGGATGATTAACAATCATTGTATGAGGTTTTGTATGGGTTGGTTCAATCCAATTTAGGTTGGATTGAGATTTGGCCCAAAAGGGTTCTTTAGCTCACTTTGGGTCAAGTGAACCTAAAGGGTCAATTGGGTTGATTTAGGTTGAATTTAGTTGAAATGAGTTTAATGATTGATTTAGGATTGATTGATGGCTTTAATTTTAATAGATTTGGGTTTAATTGGATTTTGTCTTATTTAGACATTTTGGGTTCAAATGGGCTAACTTGGGTTGATTGAATTGATTTTAGTTAATTGGCTTGATTGTAGATTTTGGGAAAGTTTGAAATGATGAATTGAATAGTTGGAGTGCTTTCATGAAAATCAATTGGATTGGTTTGATTGAAGGAGTTTTGATTAGGTCCATAGGGTTGAATGATTGTAGGATTGGTCTAGGTTATGGGTTCCAATCATTTAGCTTAGAGTTTGGATATAATGTGGGATCCAATTGGGTTTGATTGTATTGATTTTAGGTTTGGTTTTGCTTGATTGGATAGGCATAAGTCTTGGGTTAGGCCATAGGGTAGGTAGGTTCCTTTAGTCCTAAGGTATAGCTTAAGCCTAGGGTAAACCTTCATAAGTCTCTTGGCTTGGGTTTAGTGTTCACTAACCACTAAAAGTGTCCTATGACTAAAGAGATTCTAGTGTCTAGAAGACTCCTAGACTTGAGATAAGATGTGTCAATCCTCACTCCAAAAGTGAGGTTAACAATTATATATGTAAAATCACATGTGTTTAATTAATCCTATTATATGTGTGACTATTATCACTAATAAATTTCAAATTATTTTCAAGAAGTTATAAATTGATAATGAAATGTTAAAGTGATATTATCTATGATTTACATGTGATTTCCATATGCTTATAGCCTAAACATGTTAAAGTGTTGCTTCATTTTCTATGTTTATGCATATATTTATATATGTTTGAATGTTAGTAAGTATATAGCCTGGATATCTCGGGAATTCGAGGCTTTAAATAGCCCCAAGGAGGTCTTAGATTACCTCAATTTCCTAGTTTAACAATGGCACATACTTTCTTAATTTCATTCATATGTTTACATATGCTAGAATTTGGATAAAGCTTTACTCCACATAAGTAAATGATTTGTTAATATACAATCTCTTGCATGATTTTCATTCCTGCTTATGTATATATTAATGTATATTTAAGATAGCAAGTATATAATCTAGACATCCCAGGAATATGAGGCTTTAAGTAGCCCCAAAGAGGTCTTAGATTACCTCACTTCCCTAGTTTAACAATGGCATGTACTTGCTTAAATCTTTAATACATGGGTGTGTGTGCTTAGCTAAGGAATGAAATTTCCCTTTTGTACCAAAATAATTTATGCATTCATAATCATATAAGTACGTTAGAATACATTACATGTATATGTATATTAAGTCTTAAATCATATGCATGCTATTGAGGATGAAAATAAATGATATAACATTCTCCATGTGCTGGCAATTCAACTGCATTAATCTTAAGATGTCTTTCATGTTTGAATAGGATTCTTTAAAATTAACCAAAACTTAGGATTAATAAAATATGTAATAAAACATTCACTAAAAGAAATCAAGTCATAATAACATACTTTTAGAAAATAACTTAGGATATGGATGAAAGAGGTAAAGCCTCTTTCTTCTCTTTACAATACTTAGATGCTAAGTGAATATCAAATGAAACAAAGTAAAATACAAATTAAAATCCACCAATCCTCTTAATAACTTGAAATAAAACCACCCTTAATGTTTAAATTAAACAATTCTAAACATTAAATAATCATGATTTTAAATCCAGGTTAAGACATACCACACTAGGCCTAAGCACGCATCTCAGAATACTAAGTCACCACTTTTAGCTTTAGGTTAGGACAGTGTATGTAATGATGTTGTGTTTGGTTTTGTGGTGTAATATTTTAGACTGGATGTTAGGATTGTTGAGTGTAGACTGGATGGTAGGCCGTTATTAACCTAATATTATCTTTTGTAGAGGATTGTTCTAAATATAAATGCTTCTACTTATATATTGCTTATGCCCCTAAGCATAATCCATGTTAGGACATGTGGGCTTTGGTTACCCATGTGCAGCATGTTAAGTCCAAATTACATAATATAACTACTTGGGTTTGTATGTATGTTTAGCTAACATCCATTTTTCATATGTAGTTATATTTTACTTTTCCATAAATATGTACTTTTACAATAAGAATTAGGATTAATGCTATGGGGTTTAAGATGAGCAGTGGCTAGAAGGAAAAAGGAGACTCTGTGAAGCCTTAGAGAAAATCAAATCAAAAGAAGAAATGAAGAAAGAAGCAAGATGAAGACCCCCCATAACATCTATTTAATTTCAATTGTAATATTCTTTTGTAATCTGGGTTGTATAAGGGTAGAGCTCGGCTACTCAATTTTTTCCTTTTTCAGGCTGTACGGTGGTACCCAGCCGCACCGGTCTCTTATTATTTTATAGAATTTATGAATGATTGTTTGTTGTGTTTAGATTGCATAATAAAATAACATGATTTTCATAGATTTCTTAAAGCTTGATGATTGAATGTGTGGTCTCGATGCGTTAGGCTCTTTAGGAAAAAATTAAAATTTTTATCCCAATTAACAAACTCATGATTAAATTTAAATGTAATGCATTACTTCATTCTAAAGTTTAGGCATCTAAGAAAGATAACTAAAAGATTTAGCAACCTCTTAGCTGAATGTTGAATGTTCTAACATCATGCATATCAAATTATTTCGCTTGAATAGAGAGGGTCTCCATTCTTGCATGATAGGGGAATGCTTGATCTGTGAGGGCATCCCTTGTAATGGAGAACACCTCCTCTCACTGATTTAGCCAATAACTCAATTTCATCATGCATTTAAGCATAATTATCCCAAGTCTTTGTCCAAATAAATGTATAAAAATGACATAAAAAATTATAAATTTTGCATTTAGTCTAAATTATGATTTCATACTAGTCATGAACTAGTCTCTTAGGGAGTGAGTTTAGAACTCTAGTCTCTTTCCTAATTAAATAATAGTCTAGCTATCTTGCATTTACATAAGATTGGCCTACATGATTTTGAAGCTTAGAAGGTGTTAGTGGCGACCACTCCAAGCAATTGTAAGTCCTGAAGAGTCGGGATGTGTTCACCCTCTCTTGTGGAGGTAAACCATTATATCCCCTTTCCATTTAGATTTAGGTCAAGTTGCTAAAGTACCCTAGATTTAAGTTCAAGGTGACTTGTTTCCTTCGGTCTAAAAGTATGAATCCTCACCTCTTAGGCATTTTCACAATCTTGTGTTGATGGATTATAAGCCCTAGCATTCTAATAAAGCCTCACCCTAGCATAGATTGGAGTACTCACTATGCTTCCTAGTATCATGAGTATTCCTTACTTATCCTCCCTTGGGACCCCGAAAATAAGTCTTCCAAATTGAATATTCCCACTTGATTTTTCAAAAAATATCCAATTCTTTGATGGTCTAACCTTGAAATCTTTGGAGATATGATTAACTTCTTTAATCGAGAGTTTACTTAGAAATATCATTTCCTAGGATGTAATTAACTATGGAGGCTTGCCTCTATAGAGAATTAAAGAACCCTACATAAAATAAATCCTATTTTACTTTTTTATGTAAAGTAGGGGAAATGTCTCTGGTATATATACGAAGACCCATTTTCCTTAGGAGTCCTTATTAGGTGATTAGGTCTATTGTAAAGTGATGTTTTTATCTTTCAAGATGGTACATCAAATCTCGATATCATACCCAATCACTTCAATAAATATCCTATAAGATCTGTGTGATGTTTACACGACTCCAAATTAAAACATCACATTGGAATAATAACAAAATAAGTTAAATATAAGATCCTTATTTAAGTTAAATAAGATGTAAAAATAAATGTTAAAAAAGAATGATCCATACTATTTGATGCATAAGACCAAAAAAGCAATTTGTTTATATCATAGTATTAAACTAAATAGAGATTATTAAATCAAAATTATGTAATTATTTTGTACTATTTAAATGTGATGAGTTATTAAGAAGTAATAATATTGCATGTAGTTTATCATGTTAAGGTGATAGGTTGAAGAGTTTTAATAGTCCAACTTTATTTTAATTATATTTATACTTTCTCAAATTTAAAAAATTAAATATAAAAAGTTATCAATAAATATTTATGCATATCTATAGAAAAAAAAAAGGCTATTATAAATTGTAAATAAGAATATAAAAAAAATCTATGTATGACTTAATTTAATCATATATATGTAAAATTAACGAAACATAAACCTATAATATATATTATAAAATTAAAATAAATAAATAATTTGTGAAGCACATATTTGATTGATGTAACTTAATAGCATGATAAGGATAAGATTTAACTGCTAAAAATAGAAAGAAATGTATTAGAAAGGTAATAAAAATATATAATCTATGATTTTTTTAATGGTTAAACAATGTGAAAAAATTTATATTAATTAAGAATTGACATCATGTAAAATATATTATGTAGACACTCATGATATTAGAAAGATTATCATTTTGTTCTCATGAAGCAATGTCAATCCATTGAATACAAGTTAAATTAATATAATGAAAACTACACGTATTAAGAAAATATCTAATTTTCTTAAATTATTTAATTACTAAATTTAATTAAGTAAATCATCTAATTATCTTAAATTAATGTTACATATGAGACATTAATTATATATTCTTCTTTCGTTGGATTTAATTATTTATATGTATTATTAATACAATATTTCACTAATATTTAATCAATATATTTATTAATATATTATTTTACTAATAATTAATTAGGTTAATTGAAGCCATTAAATGTGGAATTATGGACTTATCCATTTTTAACTAAAGACATTCCTGATTATTAATTAATAATAAATGAATACATAATAACTATAAACTAATATTTAATTTATAATAATAATTAAACAAATCATTTTATCTTTTCAAATTTTTTTATATGAAATGTTTCGATGGTGTACTTTGGAAATATTTTTATAACTTTCATATCTTAATTAATTAATAATTAGTAAATACATGATTAATTTTCAAATAATCTTTAATCTCTTATATATGAAACGTTTTTATCCATAATCAGTGTAACTTAATTTTTTTTATTAATTACTCATTAATGAATTCATGATAATTATGATTTTATCTACATCCATTTCAAATTATCAAATTTATTTATTAATTACTAATTATTGAAGTCATAATAATTACATGTTTTTCTACAGCCATTGCAACTTTTCAAATTTATTTATTAATTACTAATTTATGAATTAAGAATAATTATGATTTAATCTTTAATTTTAGTTATAGAAATTTTTAGTAATATTGTGATATTGGGTGAACAAGTCATTAAAAAGAGTGAGTGATTCAGATATCTAGGCTCTATTATTCAAAATGATGGTGAAATAGATGGAGATATTATTAGTAGAATTCAAGTTGGATGGTTGAAGTGGAGGAATGCATATGGCCTATTGTGTGATAGAAAAGTATTGCTTAAACTTAAGAGAAAATTTTATAAGATGGTGGTAAGATCTGCAATGATTTATGGTGCAAAATGTTGGCCAATAAAAGAGAAACATAAGACTAAGTTAAGTATTGCAGATGAGGATGCCCAAGTGGATGGGTGGCTTTACTCTCAGAGATAAAATGTGAAATGAGTATGTTCAGGAAAAAGTTGGAGTAGCTCCAATGGCAGATAAGGTTAGAAAGAGTTGCCTTAGATAGTTTGGCCATATAAAACATCGGCCGTCCGATGACCCGGTTAGGATAGTAAAAGCATTAGATTTGCCTTATGTTAAGAAAGGTAGAGGTATATCTAAAAAGACTTGATTAAGATGTATAAAAAATGATCTTAGTATACTTGAATTAAATGAGAATTTAATACATAATATGACACAATGGAGAAGAAGGATTCATGTAGCCGACCCCACATAGTGGGGGATAAAGATTTGTTGTTGTTGTTGTTGTATGATTTAATTTTCAACCTCATATATATGGATCATCTTTATATCAATTTTCTTATATGAAACTTTTCGATAGTGTATATAGGAAATATTTTTATAACAATCATAACTTAATTAATTAATAAGTAATTATTATATAATTAATTTATATATATATATATATATATATATATATATATATATATATATATATACATACATATATATATATATATATATATATATATATATATATATATATATATATACATATATATATATATGTGTGTGTGTGTGAAACCTTTTTATCTACAATAATTCCAACTTTTCAACTTTTCTTTATTAATTACTAATTAATAAATTCATATTAATTATAATATAATCTTTAATCTCATATGTATGCAACATTTTCTTTTATCATGTGCATCGAATATATTTCTATGATTTTAAATTAGATACATCCTTTTTAAATTGAGAAATTTTAAAAATAAAAGTGAAATGTATATCTGATTGATGTAAAATATATAAAAAATTAATCTTATGATATAAACTTATGGCATGAATGTATATCCCAAAAATATATGTAAACAATTAACAAAATTTATAGTGCAAATCATATGTTGACTGTTTTTTGCACATAGTATAAAATTCATCAAATATATATATATATATATATATATATATATATATATATATATATATATTAAACACATAAAAAATAACATGAAAAAAAAATTAAAGTGATGAGAATATTATCAATTTGCTATCATGATAACATATAATAATTGTTTCGTGCTAGAAAACCAGTTGCGGTAGAGTGAAAGTTTACGCCTTAGCTTTGTCATGAAATCCTACACATACACAGGTATTTAAAGAGTGAACAATAAAACTCCAGAATTTTTACGTGAAAAATCTCGAAAAGAGGGAAAAACTACGGGGCCTAGCCTAGTAAAAAACTTCTACTATGTATCTCTTTCAGAGTACAAGATCTTCCGATCGGGATTACAATTGTATATGAGAAAGAACAACGACTATGTGACAATCGAGGTTGTAACAATTACTAATAGTAGCGGATGATGGTGAAGCGTGCGGCAATCAGGTAAATCGAGAACAATTGGCGGAACAATCATTGGCGAGAAAAGCGGAACAATCAGGTAGAAGTCATCATGATGGAGACGGCGGAGATTGATGGCACAGGATCGGCAGCGGCGGCGCGGGTGGTTGGCGTCAGTGGTGGCCGCGATTGTGCTTGGAGGATCTTTAGAGCTCTCTTCTCTCTCTTGCTTGAGCCTCATATATGAGGAATGAGTTTATTTATAGGTGGAGGAGTGGCGACTACAAATACATGCAAAACCCGTACCACTCCACTTCATCGGAAGGCTCCAAATGATCCCTTTGATCATTTGATGTATTTCAAATATTTGAATGCTCAAATGAAGTCAGAATTTTGAGTTCTTAGGCTTGTTTGATCCGGCTCGTCGAGACGCTCGATTTGACTCTAAACACTCCATGTTTGAGAGCTTTTTGGGGGTTTAACTGACATCCCATAGTTTCCAATGATATTTTAAGTTCTTGTTTTTGACCAGTTTCAACTTCGGATCAGTTTGCTTTTAACGTCAAGATTAGTGTTTATTGGTAGAATTTTGATTCATATCGGTTGCCCCTATTTTTGGATGACATTATCTCAATCATCCAAAATATATCGTCATATACTTAAAAATAATAAATTCTTCAATAAAATTTGAGAGTCCTTTAACCACACAATTTGAGAGAACAGATTTTCATGGGAGCACAAAATTATGACTATAGAAGCGGAATGTAGGCGCAGATGTGTGTAGAGGACCATAGCGATTTGAGGTTAAGTCATCAGGACTTCTAGCCTGTAGGCACCCATGGCCGCGCCAGCGTGTGAAGTAGCGAGCGCTCCTGGCGCTCATCGCGCCCGCGGAAAGCGCCTGACGTGCGGGCGGCGGTTAGCGAGTAGCAGTGGCGTCTGGCGGATGAGCGACGTCTTGGCGGTGGTCGGGGGCGTCAGGCCAAGCGTATGCGTAGCCAGGTATCGCAGCGGTCTTAGCGGCGTGGGAGTAGCGTGGGCCGGTATTGGTTGGCGTCTTGAGCGTCTTGACGCGAGCGGCCGCCTGCAGAACAAACGAATTTTGACAGCGATTCAGTGATTTTGATTTTGAAGGTTTTGGGCGGTTTTACCCTTTTTCCCTAAAGGGGTCTATAAAACCTAGGGCTAAGGAGAAGGCACCTTCTTCTTCTTGAAGAAGGTCGTTGGTGATCAAGACCCGTAGTTCATCTGTGAGCTCAATTTTCCCTCGAAAGAGGTGTTAACTAACCTCGTCGGACCGACCGGGTTGGCGATCAAGACCCGTAGTTCATACGGTAAGGCTCCAGTTTTCCCTTTGAAAAGTGTGTTACTAATCCGGACCGGCCGGGTTGAGGCGATCAAGACGTAGTTAAAAGCTCCATATTTCCCTTGAAGAGGTGTTAACTAACCTCGTCGGACCGGCCGGGTTGGAGGCGATCAAGACGTAGTTCATCGGCAAGGCTCGATTTTCCCTTGAAAAGTGTTACGACCTCGTCGGACCGACCCGGGTTGGAGGCGATCAAGACACGTAGTTCAACCGCAGGCTCCAGCTCTGAAAGAGGTGTCAACCGACCGCCGAACGAAGAGGCGATCACCGGAGATGGGTTGAAAGATGCTCGACGATGGTGGCCGACGCATTAGTCGGACGGTGACTGCGATGGTGGTCGATAGATAACCGCCGACGATGGTGGTGACCGGCGATTGCCTGATGGTGGCGGATAGCGATGGTAGGCGGACCTCTGGTTGGCCGACATGGTCGTCACGCAACAGCGATAGTCGATGGTGGCGACCGCCGGTACGGTGGGGATAGCAACGATGGTGGTGACCGCAAAAATTGTCCGATGGTGACGATAAGATGATGATGGTATGCTGGTCGAAGGCAACCGCGCAGAGTCATGGAGACAAGCGCCTAGTCACGGCAACAGCATGAGTCGGCATGATTAGACGGTGGTGACCGCGAGATTGCCGATGGTCGGGCGCTTTTCAATTCAGGTTGTTTGTCGAGTGTGACTATGACGAACTGTGTAAGAGGTTGCATTGAATCCACTGAGGATTTTGACCCATCCGAGGTTGTTTGTCAAAGTGTTACCCGATGACATTAACCTATATGGAAGAGGCAATTGAATCCGAGGATTTTGACCTATCAGGTTGTTTGTCGTGTGTTACGATGACTTGTGGAAGAGGTTGATTGAATCAGAGAGGATTTTGACCGATCCGAGGTTGTTTGTCAGAGTGTTACCCGATGACATTAACCTGTATAGAAGAGGTCGAATTGAATCCGCTGAGGATTTTTGACCTATCCGAGGTTGTTTGTCAGGGTGTTACCCGATGACGTTAACCTGTATGGAAGAGGTCGCGGGATGTCCACCAAGGACCTTTTGACCTATCCTAGGTATCAGCCAAAGTGTTACTTGACTTCTTACCTATATGGAAGAGGTCCGATCAAGTCCTCTTGGATTGATCATGCCCGATTGAGATACAATGTGAGTTGTATATCTCAAGTGGAAGGATTAAATGAAGAAGAAATAAGCTTATAAGAAAAATCCATAAACTCATTACTTTGATAATGTCAGTGATACAATATTGTCATAAGATAACTTAACAAAAGGGATGAGATACATTTTTAGAGAGAGTTAACAAAGGACAAGAGGTGGAGAGGAAAGGACAAACGGGATAAATTAAAGATTATAATATTTATACACCAATGATTACATATAACACTTTTCAGAGACCCTCCATGTTCCAAGTTTTAAGGAATATTTTTTCCTCTGGATCGTTGGTCATAGCTTGACGGTTGGTCATCCGAAAGTGGGGGAGGTCTTTATGTGCAAAACCCTCTCGAGGTACTTCTTTATCTTGAAGATTAAAATTTCGATGTTGAAAGTCACCGAAGGCATGGTTGAGCTTGTTTGAGGTAACATGATTGTGTTATTTGTTGATTTCCACAGACCACTCCAACCCCAATGGGAGTTTGAAATTTTATCTTAAGATGAGGTACAAGTGACAGACCAAGATTAATTGAGGGTCTTCCAAATATAGCAGGCTGAATTTGACTTGACCACTATGAATTGAACTGAGTGAGTGACTTGTTGAGAAAATTCTTCGAGAACAACGGGAAGGGTGATTGTCCCCTCCACCTGTACAGGGTGATTATCAAACCCATATAACGGTCCTGCAATGGGTTGAAGTTTTTTCTTAACCAGACTCATGCTAAGAAATGTGGAGTAAAATAAAACATCAACGGAACTCCCATTATCAATCAAAATTCTCTTAACAACATAACATGGGTCACCAATCCCCGCACTGATGACAAGAGGATCTTGATGTGGAACTTGGACTTTTTCCAACTCTGAGTTATTAAAAGTGATGGGATGATTAATACAAGATTTTTTTAACTCTGGCTCTTCAAAGGCGGCGATGAAGATTTGATTAGATAGTAGTGGCCCACTCGCAATCGTTTCAATTTCTCCAACTATTTGGCGACTATTATGTTGTTTCTATGATGATTGTCCCGGTTGCCCCCCAGTTAGAGCTATGTTTGCTTTAGTTGGTTGGTTTTGCACAAATTGATATAGATATTCTTGTTGAATGAGTCTCTCAATTTCTTCTTTGAGTTGTTTGCATGCCTCAGTAGTATGTCCATAACTTCGATGGAAGTGACAATATTGCTCCTGATTTCCTGAATTTGGTTTCAGTGGATGTGGCCACTTGATGGTCTCTTCTTCTCGAATAGCCAACAAGACGTTAATACGAGATGTGTTCAGCGGTGTGTATTCCAGTCGTTGTTCGCATCATTGATGCGGGGGCCGTGGAGGGAGATCATGACTGCCTTGTTGCTTCTTCTGATGGGATTGTTAATCTGTGTTTCCTAGAACACTCTTATGTTTTCTTGTGGATTGTTCAAATTATTTTGGGCATTAATACATCAGAAATCTATGCTTCCACACGGTGAACCAAGTCGGCATATGAGCGGACCGTATCTCGCATTAGTGACGAGTAGAAAGGCCCAGGACAGAGCCCCCCAAGGAAAACTCCTCTTAGTAATTCAGGGTCTACCCCAAGTATTTATGAGCTCGAGGAGAATCTCTAAAGTATTCTTTAAGTGATTCACCCTCATTTTGACAATGCCGAGAGAGATGGGAGGAATCTTTAATGATCCGGTTTGCAATGAACTATTCTACAAAAATCTTGAAGTTCACAAAGGTATGGATGATTCCCTTGAGAGGGAGTAGAACTGCGAGCTTGCCCTTGAGGTTAACTGGAAAGACGACAAAGTATGTGAGCTCATTGGATATGCATGATGGTCTGAATGGTCGATATGTTCATATGGGTCGCTTGCTCCATCATAGGAATCAATGCTAAGCTTGAAAACTACAGGAATAAGATGTTGAAGAATAGCTTTGCTAGGTGATGACTCTCATAGCGCTGAGGGAGATGATTTCTATCTTCAAGGTGAAATTGCCTTGCATTAAGCGCACCGCACGATAATATGACGAGTGAGTCAACAGACGAGAACGTGCCACGCTACCTGCAATAATTGGTGGATTAGCCGTTGAGCACGCGTGATGGATGAGAACCGGGCGTGTCAAGGAGATCGCGATCACGGAAAGCGGGAACTTCATCCGGAGATTAGCATTTTGACCTCCCGCGCTAAGATCGATCTTGGGGAGATGTGTTTGCCGCGGTAGTATGTTCGCAAAAGTCAATCTCTCATTTTGAGACTCTTCCATTCAGCACCTCTCTTCTAAAGAGATTCTACCACCGACGTCACTATCGTGGGAAGTGAGCGAAGGTTGGCATCCTTGGTTTAAGGATTGGTTTGAGAGTGACGAGTTGAGCGGAGGTTCCGTTGTTACATGTAGCCAATGACGCGGGTTTTCATAGAAATTATGATTGAGGGGTTCTTTTCCCACTACGCCAAACCGCTTAAAAACCGCCAGCAGAGTGAAAGTTTACGCCTTTAGCTTTGTCATGAAATCCAAAGACAATACGATATTTAAAGAGTGAACAATAAAATTCTAGAATTTTTACATGAAAAACCTCGAAAAGAGAGAAAAATCACGGGGTCTAGCCCAGTAAAAAGCTTCCACTATGTATTTGTTTTAGAGTACAAGATCTTCCCGATACCGGGATTACAAAATTGTATATGAGAAATGAACAAATGGTGACAACGATCGTACTAGTAGTGATGATGGTGAATGCGGAGCATCAGTAGAAATGCGAACAATTCGGGCGAAATGCGAACAATCAGGTAAAACGCAGAACAATCATGTGTAGGGAAGAAGAGAGTGACGACGCGGGATCAACTGGCCGACGGCGTACGGTGGTTGACGACCGTGAGTGGCACGATTGCTTTTGGAGGATCTTTAGAGCTCTCTCTCTCTCTTGCCCCTCATATGGAATGAGGCTATTTATAGACGGGGAGTGGCGTCTCAGAATACATGCAAAACCCATACTACTCCACTTCATCGGATGGCTCCAAATGATCCCTTTGATCATTTGATGTATTTCAAATATTTTAATGCTCAAATGAAGTCAGAATTTTAAGATCTTAGGCTTGTTAGATCCGGCTCGTCGAGACGCTCGATTTGATTATAAACACTCCATGTTTGAGAGCTTTTTGAGAGTTTAACTGATATCCCAAAGTTTTCAATGATATTTTAAGTCGATTTGACCAGCCAACTTGGATCGTTTTTAACGCCAAGATTCGTCACTAGTAGAATTTTCAGTGTCATATCAATAATAATCTTAAAAATTAATATTCATAATTACATAATTCACCAACAAATTAATAAACATCAATTTACATTCATACTAACCTCAGATTATCTATTAAAAGAATTTTTCTGAATAGAAGCAGATAAATGAAGATGTAAAATTGGAGCAACAAAGAGGAAGACGTAAATAAAAATCCGGGATTCAATAGAGTAGATTTATACATATCTTTGACTTTTCAGTTAATATTCTTTACAAATTAAAAGTAAATGTAATTTAATTACTAATTAAATGGAGAATAAAAAGTAAAGAATCAGTTTAACGATAGAAGTTCTATTTCTTAGATAAATTTGTACAGGAAGATTAAAATTAAAGGTATTATTTTAATTCGTAATTAAATTGAAATGAAAACGAAATATTAAAATTTATTTTTGTTATTTTAATTTGATCAGACAAATTAAAATTAAATGAAGACTAAAAATTGAAGAATCAAACTTTTTTTTTTTTTTTTCAATTTAACGATATAGGTTCAATTTGTTAGATAAGTTTGTGCAGATAAATTAAAGTGATATGTAATTTAATTCCTACTTAAATTATCAGAATCAACTTTATTTGAATAAAATTCTTTTCAATTTCACCTTTCTGTTGCATTCAAATCTATATTTTTGTCATCCGTTATAATTTAGGAACCGTAGAGAAATATTCTATAATTAAATTTAATTAAGTTAAATATCTAGTTATTCAATTAAATTTTATAACTTAAATTTTTGTTTCCCAATTATTTAACTCTCTTATTTTAGCTTTTTTTTTTTCATTACTCCGTTTTGGCAATTTCTTCAAATTCTACAATAAATAAATAAAATTATAAGAAAATTATTGTTTCCACAATTTCTCATCAATAAATAAATCTAAATTTCGATAAGATTGTTTTTCTTTCTGTCATATTGTTTTATACAATATGATTGAAAAATAATTTACTAACAATAAAATGCATATTGATTAACTTAAAATTAGAGTGATATTAAATTGAGATAAATTATTGACTGGATATTACTTGTATGTCAAGACGAACAGGATTTGCATTTTAATTTCTAGAGTAGGAATTTCAAAAGCCACGAATTTAAAGTAATAAATAGCAATATTTTTTTTAAAGTGATTAATATAAACTTATTAATTAATAATAGTGAAATAGTTCTTTAAAATATATAAATCAAGCACGAATATTAAATTAAAGCATGTATATAACCATATTAAATGACTCAGTGAGATGACTTCAATAACACTAGAATTAAGTCAAATCGAGCCCAAATGAGCTCAAATCAAGCCCAAAAGTACATATGAAAAATTTTGAAATACTGACTGGATGATCAAATGACTTCCAAATTTGACGTGTTTATAGTCGAATCAAGAGAATCAATGAGATGAATCCAACGAACCTAAAATCACTCAAATCAAAAATCGTTTCAATGGTCAAATAACAAAAAAATTATCTATGATCAAATGAATCGACATAAACCGTTCGATGGAGTGTTTTGAGATTTTGACTACAATGACCAAAATGCCCCTCTTAGAATCATATAAATAGGACTCTATTCTTGTCATGAAAGGGGGGAATGAGCTAGAAGCAAACTTGGAAGAAAGTTGAGAGAGAGCTAGAAGTTTGTAATTTATCATCACCACCATTGTTGTCGATCACCGCCTATTATCGTCCCCGACTGCCACCACCAACCGTTACAGCTCAACTATCACTACATAACTATTGTTACCTATTTTTGAATTTCTCATTATTAGGATATCTCACATACAATTTTATAACCCTAATATTGAGAAGATTTAAACTCTGTACTCCAAAGTAGATATATAATGAAGCATTTTTATTAGGCTATGCCCCGTAGTTTTTTTACCTATTTTGGGAGTTTTTCACGTAAAAATTTTGAGTTTCTTATTATATTTTTCAACTATTTGCGTGTATACTGGATTTTCATATAAAGCTAAGGTGTAAATTTTTCTCTACCGCTACAAGTTTTTTGCACGCAATAGTTTGACGCCGTCTACAGGAAACATTCCCATTACATCTTCACAATGATTGATAATCTAAATATATGTTAAGAGCAGCACCATCTATATGATGGAGGAAATGCTACTTTAGAAGAACACATAAGAAGAACAAAGATCCATCAAACATCGATCCTTCAACTCTAGTTGGGAACTGGAGGACAATCCTTAATCTGAAAAATCACTCAAATCAATATTCTTAATATCTAATTGATTATCAGTTTGAGAAGCAAGTTAATAATGATGAGTGATTTTAATATTGAAAAAAATAGCTTTGTAAATTGTGATTCTCCAATCATACTCATGAAAAAATAAGACAAAAATCAAAGAGAATTTTGGCTACAATATCAAACAGATATTTTGATTTGACCTCTTTCACACAAGTTAACGTTATCAAGTAATACTCAAACAAATAATCTCAGAATAATCAAATGTTTAATCTCTTCCACACATATTAACACAATCAAATAATACTTTGACAAAACAACCTCGAATGAGGGTTAAAACTATTGACTTCTTCTACACAGGTTAACGTCTTCGAATAACACTTTCACAAAATAATCTCGGATGAACGATAAAACTTTTGACCTCTTCTACACAGGTTAACATCATCGAATAACACTTTAAAAAAATAATCTCGGATGAGGGTTAAAAATATTGACCTCTTTCACACAAGTTAAATGTCACTTAGTAACACTTTGACAAACAATATGAGATATGTCAAAAATCTTTCATGAATTTCTCCCCTAGAAAGCATGCCCTTGAAGAAGCCTTGATGGGAAGCTAGCAGTAGATAATGTCCTCATTAGAAAAACTCCAAGAGAGCAAGTGGTTGACAGGGTCTTCACTCATCAAAAATCTCATAAAGTAAAAGTCTTAAAAGATGCAAGTATATCAAAACCTCATAAGGTACAGGTACATAAAAAATCTCAGAAGACAAAAGCCCCAAAAGATATATATATATTAAAAATCTCAAAAGGCAAAAGCCTCAGATGATTTAGGTATATTAAAAACAATAGAAGATATAGGTGCATCAAAAATCTCAAAAGACAAAAGCCTCAAAAGGATCCCAAATCACACTATAGCCTGAATTTGGGAAATGCGCCGCCTAACCAGGTCAATTTCAAACCCCGAGACTGGGGAGAGCTGGAGCCTGCAAGAAGGGTCACACACCATCATAAAAGTCAGTGGAGGATTACAAGATTTAGAGAAAGTTGGAAGAACTTAGAAGCATATTGGAGCCTGAATTGGAGATACGTGACGTCTAATTAGGTTAGTTGGAAACCCTGAGATCGAGAAGAACTGGAGCATGCGATTGGGGTCGACACTATTATACAGATTAGTAGAGGCTACTAAAGAAAAGAAAATAAGGTGTGAGACTGTGAGTTTTCCTTTACCCTTTGGGGGTATTTATACTTGAAAATTGACTCTTCAAATCCTTAAAAAAAATTTTAAAATAAAATAAAATAACCAATCATATTCTCTTAAATAATAATAATAAAAATAAAGAAAACTCTTCATATTCATATATATATATATATATATATATATATATATATATATATATATATATATATATATATATATATATATAATTTCTCATCTTCCTAAAAAAAGAGAAGAAATAATTATTCATATTTTAAATAAAAAAAATTCTTCACATTCTTCCTTAAAAAGAAAATTTTTTCATTCTCTCTCTCTCTATATATATATATATAAGAGAAAGAAATATAAAACAAAATAGTTATAATAATATACATATATATATATATATATATAATAATTAAATTTAATAAGTAATTATTAAAAAATATAATAAAAAAAGTATACATTATTGAAAATTTTAATAATATTTAAAAGATTTATTAAATTTATTTTTGGATGAAATTAAAGTTACAATCCAAAAATAGGAGACAAATGATATATCTCTTTAAAATTTATAAATCAAGAACAAATATCAAGTTGAAGTATGTATACAATCAAGTTAAACGACTCAGTGAGATGAGTCCAACAACGCTAAAATTAGGTCAAATCGAGCTCAAATGAGCTTAAATCAAGCCCAAAAGCTACATATGAAAATTTTAAAATACTGACTAGATGATCAAATGACTTTCAAATTTGACGTGTTTATAGTCGAATCGAGTGACTCGACGAGACGAATCCAACGAGCCTAAGATCATTCAAATCAAAGATCATTTGAATGGTCAAATCACCAAAAAATATTTATGATCAAATGAATCGATATAAACTGTACGATTGAGTGTTTTGAGATTTTAGCTATAATGACCAAAATGCTCTTCTTAAAATCATATAAATAAGACATCATTCTTGTTATGAAAGTAGGAGGGACCTAGAAGCGAACTTGGGAGAAAGCTGTGAGAGAGCTAAAAGTTCAAAGTATCACCAGCGCGGATTACCTCTATCATGCCACCAATAATAATCGTTACAAATAAATTAGCTACATAGTTGTTACTTAATTATGAAATTCTCATTGTTAAGATTTCATACATACAATTTTGTAATTTCATTATTGAGAAGATTTAACCATTGTCCAAAGTAGATATATAGTTGAACATTTTTACTAGACTAGACCACGTGATTTTTCTCTCTCTTTTTAGGGGTATTTTCACATAAAAATTCAAGAGTTTATTATTATATTTTCAATAATCTATGTGCGTATTGGATTTTCATACAAAGCTAAGAGGAGAAATTTTACTCTGCCGCCATAAGTTTTCTAGCGTACAACAAATAGAATAATTCTATAATTAAATTTTAAGCTTGACATAATTTAATTTTTTTCATTCACATTAAATTTGTAGGAAGTATTAATGAGTTCTTCTAAGTGCAAGCACGTGAGTCATGTTACCAAAGCTTAACAAATATGTAAGGTGAGTTATATGTAGGAGAGTTTATAGTCACCGATAAGTCACCGATAAGTCATCATTGTTACTTTTTCTTACTTATATTAACACAATTTTTTCATTTTATTAATGCCATTTAATTTGATTTTTTTCAAAACCAATGAAAATTTTAAAATTTTTGGCAAAGCCCTTCTGTATCATTTTGTGGTGTGAATAATCGTCTACATCCGTTCTATAATAATTTTATTTTATTTTAGATATATCCTATGGATCTTTAATAGAGATTACGTTTTATTTATTTGTTTTTGTGCATGTATATGTGCTTAACTTATTATCCCCCCAAAATGATAAAAAAATAGGTGCATATAGCTATTTAATATAGTTTAAATATTCAGTCACTGAGAGGATGTGTGAAGAACTAAAATAATCTTACGAAATTATTGATTGTTGTTTAACATTCAAAGTATCTTACAAATAATTGTATAATATGTTACCTCTTAAACTTTATGAATGAAGAATTACCCTTTGGAGAAACATAAATTTATGCATGAGAGCTTTAGAGATATATGGACTTTTAAAAATAAATTGTTATTAAATTATTTCTTGTAAAGTTTAAGGATATTTACAAGCTTAAATCAATCCCAAAATAGCATAAAAATGTATAAACAAAAATCTAAAAATATGAGGTTTGCAAAATAGTTGAAGTACCAGTCACTATATACCAGAGTTATCATGAGGGCCTTAATGTTTGCCTTCAATGTTTTTTATCTACCATGCGCAAGATAATGCCAGCTGTAAAATTAATGCAAACTATCTAATAATTTAATAAATATGAATAATACATATAATACATATATAATTTTGTATATAAACAATATGTTAGATTTGAAAAAAAAAGGATAGGATATAATTTTGTAACTATAAATAATTACATATTTAATTTAATTTAATCATAATTAATAATTAGGTGTAATATTTAATAATTTTTGAATAATTAGAAAATAATTTTTTATTTAATTTATAGGAGCTCGAGTATTAAGAATCAATGGCTTAACAATTATTGGATGGTTCAACGACTCAAAGAATTCAAATCATTAAACTCGCCATTAGGTACTCTTCTCACACTCGCAAGTCCCCTCGTATTGGACTTAAGTTATATGTATTTGTCATAAGTAATGGCCCCATGATCTTATAGAGGTCTTTTTAAAATAAGGTTTTTTTTTTTTTTTACTCTAAAATTTTGGATATTGTGATGTTCTATTTTTAATTTTATTTTTTAGGTATATTAGAAGGTTTAGTTTTACACTATGGCAGGTTTAGATTCAACAATTATAATACTAAATTTTCTAATGGCTCTAATATAGGCTAAGTTAAATTTTTTATCTATTCTTAAGCTTGTCCCAAGTTCCCTGGGATCATTCATAAAATTTTTTCGAAACTTTTTTCGAGATAAGTACAATCTTCTAATTTTAAGATCACTTGATTTATTATATAAATAATTTTAATTATATTAAATATTATCGTAATAAGCTTATATATGTCATGAGATTAGGAGATTAATAATCTTCTTATTTTTTATTATAATAAATTTATATAAGCATAGGATGATAATGGATGTGCAAAAAGACCTCTTTCCTTAAAGTTGATGTTTTCTAACATTTAAATGATTAAGTTAATGCTCCCTTTTTTTTAAAGTTTACATGTAAATTAATCATAATGTTAAAAAATCTGCATTTCAAACGTCATGAAATTTAATGTAATAAATAGTAGTGGATTATAAAGTAATAAATATAAGCTTATCAATTAATAAGGATATGATTTATTTATTAATTAAATTTTAAGTTAAATGTTATATATGTATGGCTATGATTAAAATCATCAAATCAACTTACTTTAAAATGAAAGGCTATGATTTCATATTGGAAGAAACACAAATCACTTTTATAATAAGCATAAACTCATTAATTAATAAGTATATGATTTATTTATTAATTAAAATTTAAGTTAAAATTACATATTATATGGCTATGATTAAAACCATCAAATTAAATTATTTTAAACTGAAAAATTAAGATTTATTATTGAAAGTAATACAAATCATTTTTGTGATAGTAGTATGAATTAATAAGGATATGATTCATTTATTAAATAAATTTTAAGTTAAATGCTATAAGTTGTGTGATTATGATTAAAATCATCATATCAAATTAATTTAAAATGAAAAGATAAGATTTCATATTGAAAGAAATACAAATCATTATATATATATATATATATATATATATGAGAAAGAAATCTAGCATTTTTCTCATTTTTCCCTTTGTTCGGCCCAAGGCTGACGCTCGCCTAGGCACGCGACTTCACGCGCTTCGCCTCTCGTCCCGGAGAAAATATTATGTGCAGAGTTTGGACGTAGTTTTACGTCTGAACGCCAATCACTACACAGCACGTGTCCAATATGAAAATATAGCTTTTTTTTACTTAACAGCATTGTAACTTGGCGACGCCTCAACGACGCCATTTACGTTAACCAGCGATTATCAAGTTAAACAACGGAGAATTTGAATCTGTGGGAGAAATTTAAAAGCAATATATAAATAGATTTAGGGCATAATGTATTTTTTTTTAGATAAATCGAGCTCAGATAGAGAAACATGAAATCTCATTTCATTTTTCGGGAAGAGCCGTGAAGATGGAGAACGAATTTGGAAGTTGTGGCCTTGGTGATATTACGACCAATTTAGCGGATGATGTATTAAATAAAAATGCAGCGGTAAAGTTTCTGAACCGTTTTATATGTATAATTTTTTTAGGATTTATTAGTGATATTCTTTGAAATTATGTTATTTAATATATATTTTATATACTGTTAGGAGTTCTTTGCAAGAAGACTTTGCTTATTTTAGAAACTTTTTTATATGTGTACTATTTGTACTCTCATGAGAGTACACCTCATTTTCTCATTTTTTTCAGCAATTTCTCCCTGTTTGGGTATAATATGTTTAGTATATGGCATTACAAGCTGTTTGGAGGCTGATTGGTTGGGTTTTAAGATTGTTTTGCATATATACTTTCTGTACTCTCATGAGAGTACAGCATATTTTTCAATTTTTTTCAACTATTAAACTTAATTTGGTGTTAATATGTTTACTAGATGCCTTTAAAAATAGTTTGGATGATGATTGTTGGTTTTGGAAGCAGATTTGCATGTGTACTCTTTGTGCTCTCATGAGAGTACAGAATATTTTCTCATTTTTTTCAGATTTTTTAGCCTATTTGGAAAGAATATGTTTAATAAATTCTATTAGAAGCAATTTGAAGGCTGATTGGTTAGTTTTGGAGGCAGATTTGCATATTCTATACTCTCATGAGAGTACATACCATTTTCTTATTTTTTTAGCTATTTAATCATGTTTGGAGTAAATATGTTTACTAGATGCCTTTAGAAGCAGTTGGGAGGCTGATTGGTTGATTTTTATGACTATTTTGCATTTGTGCTCTCTGTACTCTCATAAGAGTACATCCCATTTTCTCAATTTTTTTCAACTATTTCTCCCTGTTTGGATATAATATATTCAGTACATGGCTTTACAAGCTGTTGTAGGTTGATTGGTTGGTTTTGATGACTGTTTTACATGTGTATTCTCTGTACTCTCATGAGAGTACAACTTATTTTTTCAGTTTTTCAGTTATGGGGCTTGTCATATATTTACCATAAGCTAATGTAAGATGTTTTAAGATGTTTCATGCAGAATTTGTTGGTTTTTGGAGCTGTTTTGCATGTGTGCTTTTTTGTACTATCGTGAGAGTGCACCTCATTTTTTCAAAATATTTAATTGTGGGGCTTGCAATTTATTTTCCATAACCTATTGGAAGATGTGTGGTAGAGGTTTCATGAAGAATTTGCTAGTTTTATGAGTTATTTTGTATGTGTACTCGTTATATTCTCATGATGGTACACCTTATTTTTTAAATTTTTTCAACTATGGGACTTGTCATATGTTTAAGATATCCCATTGTAAGATGTTTTGAGGTATTTCATAAAAAATTTGCTAGTTTTTGAGGCTATTTTGCATGTGTACTCTATATACTCTCATGAGGTATACCCCATTTTTTAATTTTTGCAATTATGAGGCTTGTCATATGTTTGGTATATCCCATTGTAATCTATTTGGAGATGTTTCATGAAGAATTTGCTAATTTTTGGAGCTATTTTGCATGTGTACTCTGTGTATATTCATGAGGGTACATCCCATTTTTCTAAAATTTTTAATTATGGGGCGTGTCATATTTTTACTATATCTCATTGTAATATGTTTGGAGATATTTCATGAAGAATTTGTTATTTTTTGGAGCTGTTTTACATGTGTACTCTATGTACTCTCATGAGGGTACACCCCATTTTTCTAAAAATTTTAATTATGAGGCATGTCATATGTTTACTATATCCCATTGTAATCTATTTGGAGATGTTTCATGAAAAATTTACTAATTTTTAGAGCTATTTTTCATGTGTACTCTCATGAGGGTACATCCCATTTTTCTAAAATTTTTAATTGTAGGGCGTGTCATATGTTTACTATATCACATTGTAATCTGTTTAGAGATATTTCATGAAGAATTTGCTAATTTTTAGAGCTATTTTGCATGTGTACTCTCATGAGAGTACACCCTATTTTTTAAAAAAAATTTTATTGTGGGCGTGTCATATCTTTACTATATCCCATTGTAATCTGTTTGGAAATGTTTAATGAATAATTTGCTAGTTTTTTGAGTTATTTTTCCTGTGTACTCTCATGAGGGTACACCCCATTTTTCTAAAATTTTTAGTTGTGGGGCATGTCATATGTTTACTATATTCCATTGTAATCTGTTCGGAGATATTTCATAAATAATTTATTAGTTTTTGGAGTTATTTTGCATGTGTACTTTGTGTACTCTCATGAGGATATACTTATTTTTCTAGTTTTTGTAATTGTGGGGCTTTTCATATGTTTAGTGTATCCCATTGTAAGTGTTTGGAGGTGTTTCATGAAGAATTTTCTGGTTTTTGGAGTTATTTCGCATGTGACATATTTGTGTTTGAGCAGATGAATGAGGTAAATGACAGGTATGATCATGATGTTATTATGTCTAATGACCCAAATGTGGGGAAACTCCTTGGCACCACTGTTCATAATGAAAAGGAGGTGTATGCATTGTACTGTGATCATGCATATCAAACAGCGTTCAGTGTTAGGAAGGATCATACTAGTTATTGGTCAAACTCTAAGAAATTAAGTTAAAAAAATTTTTATGTGCAAAAGCGGGTCAAAAGAAAGCTATCAATCTAAACTGCTCAGTCAAATTCCAGAAAACAAATACAATGAGTGGTTATCCGGCCATGATTAGATTTTCTATTAATTTAGATGGGAATTGGAAGGTTAAAAAATATATGAAAAGTCATAATCATTCATTGGTAAAGCCGGGTGACCTACATCTTCTCAGATCATACAGAGGCATCAGCGATGAGAAGGCGGTTGTGTTGAAGACAATGATAAAAGTCAGAATTAGAGTATTTATTTTATCTAAAGGAAGAAGCGTGGAGAATATTGGCTTCACAAAAAGAGATGCTTTCAATTTCATCCAAAAAGAGAGAAGATTAAGGATTGAGAATGGTGATAGTAATGCATTAATACAACTATTCAAGGAAAGGCAAGCGGAGGAAGAGATGTTTGCATGGGATGTCCAAGTTGATGAGTCAGATAGCTTGGTTAATTTTTTTTTTTTGGAGCAATGACATGTCAAGGATAAAATATGATTATTTTAGGGATATCATAATTTTTGATATAAGAATCGACTCAATAAATATAATCTTCTCTGTGCCCCTTTTATTGGAGTGAATCATCACTGGCAAAATATCTTATTTGGAGTAGCCTTTCTATCAGAAGAGAGAATTGAGTCATTCACATGGCTATTCAAAATATTTCTTCGGTTAATGAGTGATAGGCATCCTATAACAATATTCACTGATCAAGATCAGGTAATCGCGACAGTTATCAAAATTGCATTACCGCATACTCGCCATAGGTTATGCCAACATATTTCAAAGAAAGCTCCTTCGAAGGTACATTGCTTTAATAGTAATAAGACAATACAAAGTCTATTCTATACATGCATAAGCATGTGTGACTCACAGGAAAAGTCTGAGCAAGCTTAGTCTACCATGTTAGATGAAGGCAATTTGCATGATCATGCTTAACTGTCTAAGCTTTATAAAATTAGATGCAAGTGGTCCACAGCATTCTGCAAAGACTCATTCTGTATGGGTATCTTGTCAATGCAACATAGTGAGTCCACGAAGAATGTATGTCATGAAATCTCTAAACCAACAAGTTCAATCACAGATTATTTCTTGGGATTAGAGAAGGTTATGGACACATGGCGTCGGAATGAACATGATGAATATTTCGCGACCAATCGAATTGTTCTGTTGTTAAGACTCCTAATTCAAACAAGTTGTTATATTTTATACAAGGAAACTTTATACAATATTTGAGAAAGAATTTTTGCTTGGAGTTGGAGGATTAGTAGCAAATGTGTTAGATGACAATCCCATGGAGTATTTGGTAAGAAATTTAGAGAATAAACATGCTTCCAAAATATGGACTGCCCATTTTGATAAGACATGCCTAAATGTAACTTATAGTTGTAAAAAATTTGAAATGATGGGATTACTTTGTTCCCACTGCAACTGAGTTCTTATTTAGGAAGATATTATGCGCATTCTGGATAAGTATCTTCTCATGCGATGGTCAACCAGAGCAAAGAGGGATATCTACTTTGACAGTACTTACAGGAACTTAAAAGATGTGCAAAGCAATGATGGAAATGAAACTGACATTATTTTCCAAAACCACATCAGTCGATATGCATATCAAATAAGCACCAGGGCATAAGGTAATAAGATAGCTGAGGGGTATATGCTGGGATACTTAAAAAAACTATCTGATAATGTCGACTCTATATTATGTGGGAATTCACCTCCAATAGATAGAACAACTAAGAAGAAGAAGTCAACCACAATAGATAAATGAAATGATGTTTTAAAGGATCCAGTTAAGTAGCGGCCAAAAGGTGTTTCAAATTCAAGGCTTAAGGGATATTAGGAGAGAACCAAGAAAGCCAAGAGTAATTTTTTATTTTCATCTGAAGTTATAGTCTTTAAATATTTCTTTTAAACTTTAAATCATAATATTTTAATTATTATAGAGACCAAAGAACAACCTGAGAGGGGTGGAGAACATATAGGGTCACCCATTGCAACACATTTTTCTATTATGCTAGAGTGGTTTTTAGAGATATGCATGAAAAACCCGTTAGTCATGCTCTTACATATCATTAACTAATATGATGTTATATTCTAGGAATTTCACTCAAGCTCAATAATCAATCAGTCGGCTAAAAGGTACACTAAGTTGATGATGGATATCATTATAGAAAAATACTTTAATGCATGGTATCATTTAGTTATGTGTTCTTCGACTGTACATACTTTGATGTTGATTTGATTGAAAATGTGTCAGTTAATAGATAGTATGTTGTACTTGGTAACTAATCTTTGTACTTCGACATCTGCTGGTTTTTTTTAATGTGGTGGTGATATTCTGTAGTATAAACCATTGAAAATTCCCATCAATGGATTCTGCATTCTATAACCAAAATTTATTGAACATTATATCTCCAAATAGGAAACAACCTCCAAACAACTTGCATTTGCATCTTCTACATTTTTTGTCTGCAAGTAGGGTAGATCATTTGACATAAAAGGGGAAAATAGAGTGTACTCTCAGGAGAGTATAGAGAGTACACGTACTAAACAGCCCATAAAACCAGTAAAATAACCTCCAAACAGCTTGCATTTGCATCTACTAACTATTTTATCTACAAACAGGGCAAAACAACTAACAAAAAATGGAAAAATGAGGTGTACTCTTTGGAGAGTACAGAGAGTACATGTGCTAAATAAACTAAAACTAAAAATAACCCAAACAAATTTTGCATTTGCATATACTAACTATTTTATCAAAATAAACAACCGATATAAAGGGGGTGTACTCCGGAGAGTGAGAGTACACATGTTAAACAGCCCCTAAAATTGACAAAATAACCTCCAAACAGCTTGCATTTATATCTACTAAATATTTTGTTCGCAAAGAGGACATAACATCTAACAAAAAATGGGAAAATGGGGTGTACTCTCTGGAGAGTATAGAGAGTACAAATGCAAAGTCTCTGAACTCCCTAATTTGAATGAAAGAATTGGTGGAAATCTGAAAAAAATGTCGAAAAGTGTACTCTCATGAGAGTACACAAAATCAGCCCCAAAATGTACCAGGAGGCCAATCAAGTTCGAAAGAAAATTTTCTGAATTTTTATAGAAATTTCAATTAAATTTTAGCTCTCTAAGTAAAACAATAAATAATATTTAATAAATTATTAGAATATATTGAATTATGACATTAAGTTTCGGTAAATGGTAGTGCTCTTAAACTGTTTTCCTTTTTAAAAAAAACTTGAAAATAAAATAAAATTAAGCATGATTTTCAGCTCTGATCCGAATTATTAGGAGTAAATGGAATTACTCTTAACACGCACGATCTTTATAGGGCATGATTGGAATGATTGTAAGTTTGGATCCGAACTATTTTGACTAAATGGTACTGCTCTTATCACACACGTATTTTATAAAGCCAAAAAAGGTATCCACAATTGCGTTTAAATATTTTCATCTTAAATTTCTTATTTTATATTAAAAAATTCAATTAATTAGTTTATCTATACTATATCATTTATTTCTATTTTTACAAATAAAGTATAGTTTCAAAAATATTCAAAATATTTTAATATAAATATTTTTAAAAATAACTATTTTACCTTCGATCGGTGCTAGATATCATTATTTTATACAGATAATTTATGTAATATTTATTGAAACTTCAAATACATTTTTAGTATGTCAAATTTATTTTATTTTAAATTACAATCAGTGTCAAATAAAATAGAAAATAAAACTAGTTCAGAATGATCACCTAAATCCACTGCAATGCATGGCGAAACTGCTTATAAGGGCATGTCTAAACATAGTATATCCAGACATGGCAAAAAAAGATAGAAAAAATATATAAAATGTGTACTCTCATGAGAGTACAGAGAGTATACCTGCAAAATAGCTCAAAAAAGCTACTAATCAGTCTCCAAATTACTTCTAATGGAATCTACTAAACATATTCTCTCCAAACAGGCAAAAAAAATCTCGAAAAAGAAATGAGAAGATAGTCTGTACTCTTAGGAGAGTACAGAGAGTACACCTACAAAATAGCTCAAAAAAGTTAATAATCAGCCTCCAAACAGCTTGTAATGGAATCTATTAAATATATTCTCTCCAAACAGTTAAAAAATTTGAAAAAAAATGAAAAAATAATCTGTACTCTCATGAGAGTATAGAAAGTATACATTTAAATCTGCCTCCAAAATTAACTAATCAACCTCCAAATTACTTCTAATAGAATCTATTAAACATATTATCTCCAAATAGGCCAAAAAATTTGAAAAAAAATGAGAAAATAGTCTATACTCTCATGAGAGTACAGAGAGTATACATACAAATCTGTCTCCAAAACCAACCAATCCAAATTGCTTATAATGGAATCTATTAAACATATTCTCTCCAAACAGGCCAAAAAATTTGGAAAAAAAAAAGAGAAAATAGTATATACTCTCATGAGAGTACAGAGAGTACACCTACAAATCTGCCTCCAAAACCAACCAAGCAGCCTCCAAATTACTTCTAATGGAATCTATTAAACATATTCTCTCCAAATAGGCAAAAAAATATGAAAAAAAAAGAGAAAATAGTATGTACTCTCAGAGTACGGAGAATTACAATAGCTCAAAAAGCTAACAATCAGTAGCTTGTAATGGAATATATTAAACATATTCTCTCCAAACAGGCCAAAAAATCTAGAAAAAAATGAGAAAATGGTTTGTACTCTCATGAGAGTATAGAGAGAACACATGAAAATCCACCTCCAAATTACTTTTAATGGAATCTATTAAACATATTCTCTCCAAACAGGTAAAAAAAATTAGAAAAAAAAAGAGAAAATAGTCTATACTCTCATGAGAGTATAGAGAATACACATGCAAATCTACCTCCAAAACCAACCATTAAGCCTCCAAACTGCTTCTAAAGGCATCTTGTAAACATATTAAGCCCAAATAGGGTAAAAAAAGCTGAAATAAGTTGAGAAAATAGGCTCTACTCTCATGAGAGTACAGAGAGTACATATGCAAAACCAAATCAAAAATCTCAAGAAACCTACAAACTACTTATAAGGCTATCTACTGAATATATTATATTCAAACAGGGTAAAAAGACTGAAAAAATAGCTAAAAAAGGGTTTAAAAGCTCTAAACATGTTATCTACTAGACATATTATCTCCATAAAAGGTTTAAAAGTTGAAAAAATAGCTTCTAATGGCATCCATAAACACACCACACCGATACATTTCTAAAGCAATTGATTTATAACACATCAAACTTCTTCAATTCAACATTTTTCAAATCAATTTTTTCATACCTAAACAAAAAATAGTGTAAGCGAACTCAGCCCTGAAGTAATTCATCTTCTTTGGCCAATCCTGGTGGTCAACCTAGTCCACTGGAGGTTTGCTGATCGATGCCTCCATGTATTTGCACACAAACATCCCATAGTATTCTTGGGTAGCTAACTCATCACTTTGATTGGCCATTACGTGGGATAAAAAAGAAGAAATCTTCGATAAGTAATTTGATCTAAAGAGTAAAAAAAATAAAGTCAATAATTAGGCACAAAATATGCACTTTAGGCAAACCGAAAATGAGAATAATTCTTACAATATCAGGAAGAATGGCCTTATGAGTTGGGTTTGGCAATGAATCATAAAAATACCAAACCCCTTGCTTATTATGCCCCACCAGGAGTGTTCAATGCTGATTATTTATACCTAAAAATAAGTAACTCACCTTGAAACACTCTCTCGATGATATTAGATGAACTTTTTGCTTTCTTTTTGTAGACCATATTTAGCATAACTCTACAAGAAGTCAAGAGAAAGTTTATAATTAGTTGCTTCTAACTATCTAAATTAGGAATGGATCCCAAAATTCGTGGAGTAACTTACCCGGCATGAAACATACTGAGATAGAGGACATATAGGACATAGAGAGTACTTTTAAGGTAAAAAGGTGAAGGCATCTACGAGATCTTGATATGCCAAACTGTCAATCGGCCTCGTGCATGATATTCGAGTCATCAATACACACCCCGCATGAGTATGGAAATGTGAGCATTACTAAATGAATAGTAATTTTATGTATCTGAGAAGTTGAATGAAGAATGACTTACTTATCCTTGAATCTGGAGTGGTGTCATGCGGCGGCAAAGACATCTCTTGAGAAGTCAACAATATGATGTGCCTTACCGGTCGCAAGAAATGATGAAGAAAAGTGATGATGATTCATTGTGAATTAAGGCTTAATCTACTAAGATGATGCATACCTCGCTTGATGCTCCTCTCTCGATATCGATGGTTCATCCACGATATTGGAGCATCTTGCTAACCTATAAAAAATTAGTGAAATCATACTAGGTTAAATTAAAAAAGCAAAGTAATACCTCTTCTGTTGTCTACTCATCCTGTGTAGAGGCTACCATAAGAGTTATTCTGCAACGTGACTTCCTGTAAGTTTGTATGAAGGAGGAAGATACAACTTTCCTCTTTGTCAGCTGCCGAGCCTTTACACCATGCTCGATGCTACCAAGTAAAGGCTGTGCAGCATCTTCATGTCCAGTGGAAGCCTCCACAAGAGCTTCCCCTGTGGTAGCCTCCATAGGGGCTTCCCCAATGAAAGCCTCCACAAGGGCTTCCCTAGTGAAAGTCTCCACAAGAGCTTCCCCTGTAATAGCCTCCATAGGAGCCTCCACAGGGAGCTTTCCTTATGATAGCCTCCATAGGTGTTGCCCCTGTGATAGCCTCCTTAAGAGATTCCCCTGTGGTAGACTCCATAGGAGCTTCCCTCATGCTAGGACCCTTCTGCCCAGCAACCACCGCCTCAATAGCAGCTATCCACAAATCAATTCCATCAATTCTCTCAATTATTGATGCTTCAAAACATAATACTCTCTCTCCCAGGGCCCTGAAACTTACAAGTATCCTCTCTATCGCAAAGCTTTCTAAATGGGTAGTTGTAGAGGGTAGGCAAGATATATTAGAAGGGGGAGAATATCGAGGAGAGATGTATAGAGATTCAGTGGGGGTTGCACTCCTTGGACTTGGAATGGGGCTGGTTAAGAGCTTGCCATAGGTTATCTACTGGATAGTGGGCAATATTTCAAGGAGCTAGGTATCCTCTTCTGATATGTCACCAAATGAAAGGCAGACCTGTGTTACACCAATAAAAATATGATGATTTATAATATGAATAAATACATTCTAAGATAAATAAAGTGAAATTATTTTGCATCACCTCGTGTCCTTCCAAACCAGTGAAGGAATCATCTTCAAACTTTATTTTTGGCCATCGTAACATACGTGGCTTTGCAAAAGGAAAGTGTGGCCTTATGATGCCTACTCTCTATATCAAATGAATATTTATATAACTTAACTTCAATGCATCAAATAATACAAACCACAAGGTAGAGCGTCATTAGAAGAGTGGCAAAGCCACTCATATACGTGCCTGTAATTTTGATGTAATACCATCAAATTATGAAACCGGAAAAAATAATGCCTCACTTGTTACTCAAATTCTCTATCATTGGCATAGTAATCAATTCCGACTATAGTTGTGATATATATATAAAAGATTTGAAAGCAAAAATGTATGTACGCACAAATATGATCACGGCGATCCAAATTCTTAAGTTTATTCTTAAAATCCATTAAGCTGAACTTCGACAGTGGGGGTTTCTACCATATAACCTTCTCCCCTCTATTTGGCATCCCTATAATTAATGTAACTTCATTGGGCGTGAAATGAATGCATTGACCACCAAAAAAGAATGCTTGCTCTCTATATCCCAACAAGACATGATTGAAGTGATGGAAGCTGAGTCTTGTTGAATTTCATATAGCCTAATAAATTGATGCAAATGAAGCCTCCTTAAAATGTCAATAACTTCATCAGTAAAGCATGCTAAAATAATATCGAACACCGCTCTAATGGTGGTAGGCTTGCATCTGGAAGTTATCCTTTTCCCAGACATGTTAAACTTCAAAATGAAAAGTCAATTAATGAGAATATTATCAGCACAATGGAGGCCTAGAGAGTACATAAGCAAAAAATTCAGTAAAATCAGCAAATTCTTCATGAAACATCTCCAAACATCTTCCAATGAGATATAATAAACATATGACAAGCCACATAATTTTAAAAACTAAAAAAATATGGTGTACTCTCATAAGAGTACAGAGAGTACATATGCAAAATTGTCTCATAATCAACCAATCAGCATCCAAACTTCTTGTAATGTCATATACTAAACATATTATCTCAAAACAGGGTAAAAAAGCAGAAAAAAATATGAGAAAATGGGGTGTACTCTCCTGAGAGTACAGATGCAAAACTACCTCAAAAAATAACTAATCAACCTCCAAACTGCTTCTGGAGGCATCTACTAAACATATTTTCTCCAAATAGGGTAAAAAACTTGAAAAATAATGATAAAATAGGGTGTACTCATATGAGAGTACACATACAAATCTCCAAACTAACCAACAGCCTCCAAACTATTTCTAAGGGCATCTAGTAAACATATTAACTCCAAATAGGGTTTAATAACTAAAAAAAATTGAAAAAATAAGGTGTACTCTCATGAGAGTGCAGAGAGTACACATGTAAAATAATCCTAAAAATCAGCCAATCAGCCTCCAAACAGCTTGTAATGACATCTACTTAATATATTATATCCAAACAGGGAGAAATAGCTGAAAAAAATGAGAAAATAGGGTGTAGTCTCATGGGAGTACAGAGAGTATAGATGCAAATAGTCATAAAAACCAACCAATAAGCCTCCAAATTGCTTCTAAAGGCATTTAATAAATATATTAACTCCAAATAGGATTAAATAGCTGAAAAAAATGAAAAAATGATCTGTACTCTCATGAGAGTATAGAGAGTATACATGCAAATCTACTTCCAAAACCAACCAATCAACCTCCAAATTGCTTCTAATGGAATCTATTAAACATATTCTCTCCAAACAGGCCAAAAAATTTAGAAAAATGAGAAAATATTATGTACTCTCATGAGAGTACAGAGAGTAAACATGTAAATCTACTTCCAAAATCAACCAATCAGCCTCCAAACTGCTTCTAAAGGCATCTAGTAAATATATTAACTCCAAATAGGTTTAATAGCTGAAAAAAATTGAAAAAATAAGGTGTACTCTCATGAGAGTATAGAGAGACACATTCAAAACAGTCCTAAAAACCAACCAATCGGCCTCCAAACTAAAGTCATGTACTGAACATATTATATCCAAACAGAAAGAAATAGCTAAAAAAAATGAGAAAATGAGTTGTACTCTCATGAGAGTATAGAGAGTACAGATGCAAAACAATCCTAAAAATTAACCAATCATCCTCCAAACTGCTTCTAAAGGCATCTAGTAAACATATTAACTCTAAATAGATTAAATAGCTGAAAAAAAAGATGAGAAAATGGTCTGTACGCTCTCATACATAGAGTACACATTCAAATCTGTCTCCAAATTACTTCTAATGGAATCTATTAAACATATTCTCTCCAAATAGGCTTAAAAATCTAGAAAAAAAATATATTGTACTCTCATGAGAGTACAAAGAGTACACATGCAAATCTGCCTCTAAAACCAACCAATCAGCCTCTAAACTGCTTCTAAAGACATCTAGTAAATATATTAACTCCAAATAGGATTTACTAGCTAAAAAAATTGAAAAATAAGTTGTACTCTCATAAGAGTACAGAGAGTACACATACAAAATATCCCTAAAAACTAATCAATCAGCCTCCAAACTTCTTGTAAAGCCATGTACTAAATATATTATATCCAAACGGGGAGAAATAGCTAAAAAAAAGAAAATGGGATGTACTCTCATGAGAGTACAGAGAATACAGATACAAAATAGCCATAAAAACTAATCAATCAGCCTCCAAACTGTACTTCTCAATAGTAAACATGTCCTCAGAGGTTATACATATTCTTAAAAAATTTGGAAAAAAAAATGAGAAAATAGTTTGTACTCTCATGAGAGTATAGAGAGTACACATGCAAATCTGCCTCCAAATTACTTCAAATGAAATTTATTAAACATATTCTCTCCAAACAGCCCAACAAATTTGGGAAAAAAATGAGAAAATATTTTATACTGACATGAGAGTATAGAGAGTACACATGCAAATCTGCCTCTAAAACTAATCACTCAGCCTCCAAACTGCTTCTAAAGGCATCTGGTAAACATATTAACTCCAAATAGGGTTTAATAACTAAAAAAAAATTGAAAAAATAAGTTGTACTCTTATGAGAGTACAGAGAGTACACATACAAAACAACCCTAAAAACTAACCAATCAGCCTCCAAATTGCTTGTAAAGTCATGTATTGAACATATTATATCCAAATAGGGAGAAATAACTGAAAAAAATGAGAAAATGGGGTGGACTCTCATGAGAGTACAGAGAGTGCATATGTAAAACAGCCCTAAAAATCAACCAATCAACCTCCAAACTACATCTAAAGGCATCTAGTAAACATATTAACTCCAAATAGGGTTAAATAGTTGAAAAAAAATGAGAAAATAGTGCACATGCAAATTTGCCTCCAAAATTAACCAATCAACTTCCAAATTACTTCTAATATAATCTATTAAACATATTCTCTCCAAACTAACCAAAAATTAAAAAAAAATGAGAAAATGGTTTGTACTCTTGCAGTACAGAGAGTTCACATGCAAATCTGCCTTCAAAACTAACCAATCAGCCTCTAAACTGCTTCTAAAGACATATAGTAAACATATTAACTCCAAATAGGATTTAATAGCTGAAAAAACTGAAAAAATAAGATGTACTCTCAAAAGAGTACAGAGAGTACACATGCAAAACAGCCTTAAAAACCTACCAATCAGCCTTCAAACTGCTTGTAAAGCCATGTACTGAACATATTATATCCAAACAGGGTCAAAAATCTGAAAAAAAATGATAAAATGGGTTGTACTCTCCTGAGAGTACAGAGACTACAGATACAAAATTGAATCAAACAGTCATCAAGCAACCTACAAATAAATTGTAATGCCATATACTAAACATATTATATTCAAACAGGCCCTAGAATTCATCAAATCCTTCATGAAACAGTACCAAATATCTTACAATGGGATATATTAAACATATAACAAGCCCCATAATTAAAAAATTTGAAAATAACTGCATGTACCATTATGAGAGTACAAAGAGTACACATGCAAAACATATTCAAAAACCAATAAAATAATCTCCTTTTCTTTAAAGAACTCAAATGTTCCAAATATTCTTCTACTCGACATTGAGAACAACAGAAAAAATCCTAAATTCATTAAAGTTCAAGAATGCAGGAAGAAATACCTCATGCAGTCGCCTATAATACCTCAATTTTTAATGCCCAAGATTTAACAAATCTGAGGGAAAGGTCGGGAGGAGAGCGAGGGGAGCTTAAAATGTAATATTTTCTCCCGCTATTTTAGCGGGATGGACCGGCGCCGTTACGAACGCATCATTAAGTCATCGTCAAGTTACATCACTGTTAAGTAAAAAAAGCTATATTTTTATATTGGATACGTGTTAGTGTAATGATTAAGGTCCGGACATAAAGTTACATCCAGCCTTCGGTAGATAATATTTTCTCCTCGTCCCGTCAAGATCCCCACTTGGGCTTCGTTTGGCTAAACTTTTTGGATTCCTGAAAAGCTGGTTTTAAAGTATTTCTTGAAAAACTATTTGTCTTTAGTTTTTTGAAAAGGGACTAAAATGGAGCTTTCAGTGAAATGGAACTAAAACGCAATTTCAAAAAGCACACTATTCAAATGGATATTAAAATTAAAAATTCACATTTTCAAACATAAAACTCACTAAAAAAGCCCTCCCAAACGAAGCCTTGGCCTTCAACTCCATGCGTGCACATGGCAAGTTGTCTATGCGGCTTCACTCGCTCGCATTGCATCATGCTGGTCTTCAGCGCTCGCACATAAGCTTTGACTCTGTTTTGCTCTCTCTCTCTCTTCCTCTCACGCTATCCTTGGCCGACCATCGCCCTCTTTAATAGCTTATTTTAAGCGGTTATACGATGCCGCTTAAGAAAAGAGTGAAGGCACCTGTTAATAGGTGCCGTTACACTTCTCTTCTGTGTGAGTTTGTCTTTGCATTACATGAGAGGCATTGAGTTGCGGCCCCTCTAATTTGATGAACGAGGGTGAACGCAGAGAAAAAAATGGTGATCTAATCATCTAACTAACATTCCAATGTTATTGTGTAGGCCCACAACGAGAAGTTAGAACGAACTCGAAAAGGTTTAAGGATGGCCTTTTTGAAAACATTCCTCTCACTAGCTGGTATAAGGATATTTGGTTCAAAGGGAATTCTTTAAACTATGCTCTATATTGTTGGATGGCCTTCTTGGGATGCCTTAAGACCTCGGATGTGCTTGCAAGGAGAGGCATTGGATCAATTTTGTTGTGTTGTTTTTGTCATAACAAATCTCACAGCCACTTATTTTTCGAATGCACTTTTTCAATGAATATCATTAGAAGTCTCCTCCCAAATGGGAATTTTTTCCTTCTTAACTCTACCTTACAGCATATATTGGGTAGTGTGGATATCCATTCACATAAAATTATCAAAAAATTGCATTTACTTATTACTGCTATGTTGGTTTATACTATATGGAAAGAAAGAAATTGCAGGATTTATTCAGGAACACCCTCTAGCTCTCAAGCTCTAAAGCTTCAAATCAAGAGCCGTGTTGGTTATAAAATCTCAAGGTGGGAAATTAAAGATAAATGGCCTTCCTATGTGAAGCAAACAATTCAGAACTAGTTGGCAGGTATAACTTCTTAACATGTCTCTTCCCCCCACTCTCAACTCCCCCCTGATTTCGAAGGCTTCATACGAAAATTTCTCCCTGCTGGACGATGATGACTGCAGCACCCCTCTGGATGAATCCTGTTGGTTGGCCTTCAAAGCAACCTGGTTATCAATATTGGATCGATGATTCCCATCGGATGACATTGAAGGAAACCATAGGCTTTCTGTCATTTTCTTTCTCGACTAGTCGGTTATCTTATATCAAGCTGCTACAGTTTTTACTGGTTTTGAGTCTGAGTCCAGCATTTTTATTTTTATTTTTATTCAGACTTTCGTTTTTTGTCTTAGACTCTAGGAGAGACTTTAGTGTTGAAGTCACTTTAGTTGTTTTTATTCGGATCTTCTTGTCCACATATGTAATTTTTTACTTTTTACATGTAACCTTTTTACACATTGGAATGAATTGGGTTAATGCCCTCAAATTTTTCCAAAAAAAAAAAAAATAATTATTCCTGAAATAGGGGATTTGATGTTTAATATTAACAAATATATAGGTGAATATCAGGTTACAACTATAAGCAATACACATTTGGGTTAATTTTGTTATAATTTTCAATGGATAGATTTTGTGAGCAGCCAATTTGTTCTTCTCTCATGAAAAGGATAATGGTCCTTGGTCTGCAGAACCCATGAGATTCCTGACATCAAATTTGAGGTAGCGGTGGGATTGATCAGCTGAAACTTTATACTTGTTGATACTTTGAATTTATCCATTGCGATGTAGGGCATCATCATTTCGTCATTGATATCATCATCATGAAGTTTAAATTTTTGTATTGGATCTTTATGTTTAATTTAGATAATGTATTATTATGCTTTTATATTATATATATATATATATATATAAGGCTTTTATATTTTGTATATATTTTAGGCTTATATATATTGGGTTATTCTTATGTTATAGCCTATGAAGTTATTCATAATAATATGTATAATACTTTGGGTAGGTATGAAAGAAGTAATAGGTTTGATAATAGTGGTAGATTTGCTAGTAGGTGGTGGTAGGTTTGAGTTTGGAGTTAGGTTTGAGCATTTTTTATTCTCCCTCTCAATCCATTAAGTAGATCTAGAATTAAATATATGGAATGTAATTTTAGTTGTAGAAGTTCTAGTGATAGTGTTGTGACATTAGGTGAACAAGTCATTAATAAGAGTGAGTGATTCAGATATTTAGGCTATATTGTTCAAAATGATGGTGAAATAGATGGGGATGTTATTAGTAGAATTCAAGTTGGATGGTTGAAGTGGATGAATGCATCATCTGTGTGATAGAAAAGTTCCATAAACTTGAGGAAAATTTTATAAGATGGTGGTAAGACCAATGACTTATGGTGCAATGTTGGCAATAAAAGAAGCATAAGACTAAGTTAAGTGTTATAGAGATGAGGATGCTCGTGGATGAGTGGCTTTACTCTTGGAGATAGAATGCTAAATGAGTATGTTGGAAAAAAAGTTGGAGTAGCTCCAATGGCGATAAGATTAGAGAGTCGCCTTAGATGGTTTGGCCACATAAAGCGTCGACTCGATGACCCATTAGGAGAGTAGATGCATTAGATTTATGTTAAGAAAGGTAGAGGTAGACCAAAAGACTTGGTTAAGATTTATAAAAACTGACCTTAGTATACTTGAATTAAATGAGAATTTGACACATAATAGGACACAATGGAGATGAAGGATTCATGTAGCCGACCCCACTTAGTGGGATAAAGGCTTGTTGTTGTTGTTGTCATCTTTTGTGTGCTTTCTTACCGAGTGATGACTATTTGAGTGTGCGAGCTCACAATCCTTAAAGAAGAACTCTGTTGAAGCTATGCACATTCATGACAATAGTAGGTATTGGCTATTTCTAAATAGCATAGAATTTTGATGGATCGACTACTAGGTTGATGGGGGATACAGCAAAGCCAAGGAAGTCATTGATCATCCAGGAAGACACAGCTAGAAAAGCTAACATAAAATTGATGGTTGTGGAGGACGAATAAGACATCTTGAAGGGTATATGTAAGCAAATCAATAATATGATTGTAATTTAGAATGTTGTCAAAATTGACGACAACTAATTTTCTTATGAAAGATTGCATTAATTAGTTCTTCATCCACGTAGAAGTGCTTGGGGCGTTGGAAAGATTGAATGGCATAACAATCCATTCATACACACTCTCGAATTTTGAAAGTGGTTTTTTACTCATCACCAAGGTGAATCCGAGTTTGTTGGTAGCCACTCTATAAATCGAGCTGGCCAAACGCCATAGCACCATTGAGCTGATTAAGGGTGTTATCAAGACACGAAATTGGGAAGTGATAAAGCACTGTGATCTTCTTGATGGTACTGCTACTGACACACATGCGCCACATTCCGTCTTTCTTGGCCATAAGCAAAGTGGGAAACATGCACATGTTCAAGTGATCTCGTATATATCCTTTGACAAGTAAAGCTTCTAACTGATGACATAATTCATCACTCTTTTTGACCCATGCTGTGAGGAGCCCAGTTGGAAGTAGGACTATCAAAAAAGCTCGATGTTCGCGAACAGCTCGTGTTTGGCTCGTTATAGCTGGTGTTCGCTCGTTAACTAAACGAAAACACCTATTTATTTCGATATATAACGAACATAAACAATTATTTGTTCGATCATGATCGGCTCGATTTAGCTCAAAATAAAAAATTATATTATATTATATTATTATTATTATTATTATTATTATTTATTACTATTATTATTATTATGATTATTATTGTATTACTATTATTTTTTATTATTATTATTATTATTATTATTATTATTATTATTATTATTATTATTATTATATATACATACAAACATTTTTAAAAATGACTGGCAGTGGTTCAAATTTTGTTATCAAAGATTGGCAGTTTAATCCTCCTCATCAAAAGCTTTGTTGTTGCTGAGCTTCGTGTTAATTATTAGCTCGTTTAGTTAACGAAAGAACACAACAGACATTTTAAATCGATATAAGCACGAACACAAACAAAACAAATTTAAGCACAACAACAAGTTACTTTATTCAATCGTTTCCTAGTTGGAAGAGTGCATATTGTAGAAAATCAATACAATGCTAAATGTGGTACTGCAATAGTAAAAGTGTGGCAGCCAAGGAAGTTGGGAAAATGTTGGCAAATTTAGCTAGATGTGGCTGCAACCATAGATGGAGCTTAAGCGATTTTTCCAATCTAGATATATACGGTTTGTGATTCATGCATAGCTTGCTCAAAGTTAACCCAGGATAGAAGATTGGGAACTCTCCATAATTGCGAGGTTGAGGGTTCTTTGTTAATTTTTGCCATTAACAAGATGTAGGTGTTGGCCTAATTGTCATGAGTAGTTAATTTCACGATCAGATGGCCATGGTCGATTAAAAAGATGTTAAGCATCTATTGGAACAACATTGCAAGTGATTTCATCTGTATATTTAGAACTGATAAAGAATATAACCATATCACTCCAAGAGACCATTATGCTAGTGCATTGGTTGAGTTAGGCCAATTTGTATGGTTTAAGATGTGCCTCAGTGTGAAAGCCTACTTTATGAATGGAAGATTTAGAAACAATGTTTTCGCAGCTGCTGCTTGAATCAACAGTAAAATTGTGCACTTTCCGATTATGTCGCATGCGAAGTGACACTGTGAATTACGTTGGTTGTGATTGTTCCTTAGGCATGGTTAAAAAAGATTTGATGGATCATAATTCTGAATCGAAACCACTTTCTACACGTTCCTCCGAGAGGAGATAAATGGTATTATCCTGATGAAATGCAGCATCAGGTACGTCGTGCCAAGCAAAAAATCTTGCGTTTGGGCTTTGGAAAGTCAGCAAACCAATTGTCCTAGTCGCTCACACTTGAAGCATTTGAAAGTGGCAGAGGGACTGCCCCGTCCAGCAATTGGCAGAAATATTGGCTGAAATGGTAAAGCCAGTGAAGGCTTGGGGGGCACTATATAAGGAGGTTCTTAAGGGAAAAAAATAGTAGAATGATGTGTTATCATTCCATCTGTAAAGGCCTGTTGATGTGCTTCTGCAATGATATGTGGATCAAGCATATTAAGAATGTCCCAGAATAGTAATTGAAAACCACCAATGTATCTTGAATATAGTTTTATTGGTGTTTCCAGAATATCCATGCGAGTTAAGAAATTATAAATATCAGAGTTGTATTTGACTTTCCTGCACAGATATGTGTTGCAACCTAGCTTGGCACGACCCTAGAGCCTAGTAGTGATTAAGGATGCATGATGACTGCTAGAAACCTGATTCAAGAATTTCTCATCTCCTTGTAATTCCTGATGAATTTCTGAATGCCCATCTTAAAGTTAGATTCCTAGTGATGACCGCTATGTGAAGGCGAAGCAGGTGGTGTGAACGGATTTTGCTCTCCATCGTTCTCAATGTTCACCTCATCTTGCATGGGCGGATAATGCTGTTGTCGTAGAGCAGCCAATTCTTAGGCCAAGGCTTGGGCTTGTTGCTACAATTGAACAAGATCATCACATTGCAAGACCTCATCAAGCGGTATCTCTAATTACATGGCGGGGGCACACTGCATGATCCAATGAATCTCATGCTAACTCATGTAAACTCTTCTTAATTAAAGACAGTCGAACACACTTGTAAAAATATCAGACCTCATCAAGCCGTACCTTGGGTTAAGTTGAAGAAATCCTATGCTGGAAAAGAGTTTTCGTCCACCTCCCTCAGTTATTGTGTTGTTTTCTCTACATGAAAATATCTTCTTGTAGTTACAATGCAACAACCAAGATGAAATTATTTTATTTTTTTTGCCTTAATTTGACCTATCAAAGTTTAGAATAACCTAGATGACTACTTTGTGAGTTCATGAGACAAGGACGATGGCACCCCAAGGTAGAAGTGCTCCTGGAAACTAATGTGGTGTTATGAATAGGAAGCCATCTTGTATGAAAAAGCTCAGTAGGTTATATAATTCACTTAAGAGCGGAGTGTTGGATGAATTTTTTTTCTTCAATTGTTTATTGAGGCTTCGGAATGTGGCGTACTGTGGTTTAACTTTGGTTATTTGTTGGCTTAATTTTCTCCAACAAATATTTATATTTATATTAGAATATGCATGTATCATTTTTTGCATGCAGAACTTTTTGGTATTATAAGCATATAAACATATTTTAATTTCTCATTTATATATTTTGACTAAATAAAATAATTAAAAATATTTAATTTTTCTCAAAAATTCAAGTTAAATTTATATAATAATGATGATGATGATGATGATGATGATGATGATGATGATATTAATAATATTTTATTTTTAGAAGATATTAAAATGCATGTTGGAAAATGTTCAAAAGAAAAATATATATATATAAGTTGTCTTTTTTATTTTCAAATTATTAAAGCTAAATAGACGTTATAGTCATATATTAGTTTTGAAATAATTTTTTACTATGAACATTATGAAAAGTTGATAATGAAACAGAATTGAATAGCAGTTCTGATATTTTGGTCTCTTATATTGAAAAAAATATATTAGATAATATTGATAATGATGTAATTATTTAATATTTATAAAATAAGAAGAGCAAATATAATTAATTTAGGATTTTTTTATTGATATATATATATATATATATATATATATATATATTATATATATATATGTTCGTCTAAAAGGAGTAAAATTTTCTGAAATTGTGAAATCCAAGCAATTATAAAAAAAAACAATAAAACTCAATTTTTACGAAAACCTCAAAGAGGAAAAAATCAGCTGGCCCGTAAAAGCTTCCACTATGTATCTGTTTGAGTACAAGATCTTCGACAAATTATAGTGTATATGAGAAAGAGACAACGATGCTAGTAATACGATATTGGACGATGTTGGCGATTTTGACAATGATATTGTGATGATGACCAAATAGTGGTCGGTGATGATAATGCCGATGATGGAGGATCAATGATGGCACGGCCAGCGGGTGGTGTTGATACCGTCAGTGGCGGCGATTGTGGAGGATCTTTAGAGCTCTCTCTCTCTTGCTTGGCCCTCCTTCATATGAGGAATGAGGGATTTATAGATGGAGAGTGGCGTCTCTATATCAAAACCACTCCACTTTATCGGACGGCACACAATGATCACTTTGATCATTTGATGTATTTTAAATATTTGAATGCTCAAATGAAGTCAGAATTATAAGATCTTTGGCTTGTTGGAACCGGCTCGTCGAGACGCTCGATTTGACTATAAACACTCCATATTTGAGAGCTTTTTAGAATTTAAGATGTATCAAAGTTTCAATGATATTTTAAGTGTTTGATTAGTTTCAATCTCGATCAACTTGCTTTTGCATCAAGATTAGTACTAGAGAATTTTAGTCATATCGGTTTATTTTTGGATGATATTATCTCAATCATCAAAAAATATATGTAATACTTTCAAAATAAATTCTTCAATGAGTCCATTAACCACACATTTTGAGAGAACAGATCTTGTAAGCACAGATTATGACTGAAGCGGCACGAAATATGCATAGGTATGTCGGCGCGAAATTTCAGGTTGGATCCATCCGTCCCAGGCAAGCGCTCGTGGGGCGCCCATTCAGCGCCATGAGCCGCGGCGGAGTGGCGAATTGCGGTATGAAGCGGCGTCTGCTGGGCCCAGCTGGTCTGGCGGTAGTCAATGGTCGTGAACGGGCCGCCGCAGGGCCCGGGTTTAGATCTCTGAACCGTCTGGTATGAAGCGCCGCATGAGCCAACGGTTTTCGATGGTAGTTTTGGCTTTTGCTTTTGATGATTTTACCCTTTCTAAAAGGGTCTAAAACCCCAGGGCCAAGGGAGAAGGCACACTTCTTCAATGCTCTAGTGCTTCTTCTTCTTGAGTGAGTTCGTTTGAGTCATGAGGCAGACTTCGTGTTCCTTTTCCCTCGAAGAAAGCGACCCTTTTGGACCGTCCGGGTTTGGAAGGCGATCAAGCCGCGACTTACATTGTTTTTCTCTCGGTCAGCCCTCGTCGGACCGTCCGGTTTGGAGGATCAAGGCCGACTACGTCATTGTTCAGTTTTCCCTCGAGGCGTCAACCTCGTCGGACCATCCGGGTTTGGAGGTCAAGTCTGGTTCCAACTTTTTTCATTGGAAATTGGATTTCTCATGACTTTAATGGATGATTTAGCGTTGATACCGCCAAGATGGTGAGGAGCGTTAGAGAACTATCGTTCAAACGACGAAAAGTTTGGCGGTAATTTATGAGCATCATCGAGGAATATCTTCTCTCTCTCTCTTTTTGTCTTTTCTCATATGTATGTGTATCCTTTTTTTTATGATCGTAGGCAAAAATTTTATGCAAGCTATCCATGGCGAGAGTCAAAAAAGGCGTAAACATTGGGGTGAGTGAGTTGCTTTTACAAAATTCTCGATTTTGTCATTTCTCCCTCTTTATTTATTATGTATTTTCACATGATGATGGCGAGAAAACCCATAGTGTGGCATTCTGAAGGATATACCATCCATCATCGATAGTTTAATGGTGTTAAAGTTTTTCTTCCCTAATGAGTTGGTGGCCATGTTGCCAAAGTCATCGAGCGTTCACCTCGAGTACTTTACTATTTGAGATGATTCTTTGTGCGGGTGATTCCCTTTGGCTCGAGTTGATTGAGATATTCAAAATATGTGGTGTAGCTTTGTCACGCTTTTCATTTTGCTTTAAGGTCATCGTCGGTTTGGTATCTTCTTGAGAGCATGGTGTTACTTTGAACATCAAATATTTGTGTCGAATGTCTTACATGTGATACCCAGGGACGTGTTTCTTATCGGACTATAAAGAATTGGATAGAATTTTTAGCACGGGATCAATCTAGAAATTGGTCTAATGGATTCTTTTTGTGAAAAATGAGTGGGGCCTTCCTGAGAGATGGGGAAGATTGAATGACCTTCCAGATCTATTGCTGATGTCGAGAATGAGATCTTGGCAACTCTTAATATCCCTGATGTAGGAAGCTTGCAGCATGAGTTACGTCACATTGGCAAATATATAGTTGAAGATAGAATGTTCAAGGTTGGCCTTTTCGAGGGAGATCTCATTCTTTTCCACTAAAGAGGTCAAGTAAAGGTGATGAAAGGTATCCTCATATTCATAGGGTTCTTTCAAGAAGCCCGTTATAAAATCATGGTGGTGGCAATGTTTCTTCCCTAAAGAAAAAGAAGACATGCGCTGAAGTGACTACGTCAGATATCTGTGAAGAAGATGTTCACCCCAGTTGACCTCACGAGTTTAGCTATTTCAACTCATGATGGGGAGTTCATTTCTGGCCCGACATTCCGAAGAGGTGTTAAATCACATATGTCTTGGGCATCAACGGCGATGAATTGGTGCGTTGTCTTCCATTCTTTCTTCTTTTCTTCTTCTTTTCTTTTGTGTAATATTTGTGATGATTTTTTATAGGTAACTCAAACATTAGGCGGATGGCTCATTTGGGTGTCGCTTTAGATGAGTGGAATGAATTTATGAAGATAAAATATCCAAGAGTATGAGCGAAAGATGAGTATTAAAGCCAAAGAAGTGGCGACTTTGGAGGATCAACGGGTAGGCCGAGCTATGTCGACTTCCCTTTCTCTCCGGTCTCGAGGTGGAGCGCCTCGTGATGAGTGATTGAGGTGAGGGACAGACTCATCATAAAGAGAAAAGACTTAAGGCACTTGTGAGAAGAGAGCTCTCGGAGAAGAAAAGTATTACAAGATCATCTTTGAAGGAGCATATAATGTCGAGCGGAAGCAAATGAAATCTCCTTGAAGGCGGTGGAAGACTTTAAGAACTCCCTAGCTTATCTCGGTACACTCGAAGACCATGTTCAGGAAGCTCGTAATCATATACTTGATGTTGAAGTGAAGGACTTGGAGCACCAATGTTTAGAGGAGGGCTTCATCTGAGGGTTCCTAAAAGGAATCCGCTTAGTACATCAAGGCGGAGCTAGTATTGAGGATCATCTCCCAAGTATCAAGACTCTTCGTCCGATTCAGGAGATGAAGGAGTTGAGAGTGAGTCCAAGGGAGTATCTCCTAGTGGTGAGGAGGATGTTGATATCACCAACTGATATGATGTAGCATCACTTGAGGATGCATTTTTTTATATGTATTGTTATTAGTGTGTATCAGAATCTTGATTCTTTCTTATATCATCATGTTAATGCTATCAAATTTTTTTTAGATGATACGCTCTTATTTTATTTTTACCTATCCGGGGTAATTTGGAATATTATTCGCTAACCTATACGGATGAGGTTGAATTGAATCCACTGATTTTTGACCTATCCGAGGTTGTTTGTCAGAGTCTCCTCGATGACGTTAACCTGTATGGAAGAGGTCGTGAGGAGTCCACCAAGGACCTTTTGACCTATCTAGGTTGTTTGTCGAGTCTTCCTGATGTTAATTGTGGAAGAGGCCATGAGAAGTCCACCAAGGACCTTTTGACCTATCTAGGTTGTTTTTTGAGTCTTGCCGATGACTTAACACAGTGGAAGAGGTCATGGAAAGTCCTCTTGGGATTGATCATGCTCGATTGAGATATAACGTGAGTTGTATATTTCTCAAGTGGGAGAATTAAATGAAGAAGAAATAAGTTTGTAAGAAGAATGCTATAAATTCATTACTCGATAAGTTCGATATAATCATAAGATGATTTTAACAGATATGAGTTTTAAGAGAAAATGACAACAACAACAACAACAAGTCTTTATCCCACTAAGTGGGGTTGGCTACGAAGAGGAAATGATAAACGAGACAAAATAAAAGTGATAATTATGCAGTAGGAATTACTGATAATATTTTGGAGATTCTCGTGTTCCAAGTTGAGGTAAAGTTTTTCCTCAGATCCTTGAGCTTGAAAGTTCGGCTTCACCATAGCTATAACCACATATGGGCCATCCCAAAGAGGTGAGAGTTTATTGTTGAGGGCCTTTGCACTGCGACTTAGACCAAGTCACCCACGGATATGGGATGAGGTTTTACTCTTCTTGAAGTGATGAGCTACCCTTTGGTGATAGAGTCCGTAGGGCCATGTCACGAGTTTGAGGGAGTAGGTCGTGTCAGTTTTCTTCATTACCGTCATGATCGAATAATTGAACTCTTGGACTTGGAACCTCTCTGTATAATAGCTTACGTACACAAGTTATACGGTGTCTCACCGGTTGCTTGTGATATGTGCGGTAAGCCCAAAGAACATTAGAAAGCTCATCAACCCATTGCCCCCCGGCCTTCTCGAGGTTTTGAGTCCTTTGAGTATAGTCTATTGGTAGCCCGTCAGTTAGTTTGAGGATGTGCTACGGTATGCTGAATGTGAAGATCTTTGCAAATAGACGTAAAGACTTTTCTAGTAAATTGTGTTCCGTTGTAGTGATGATCTTTGCAGGAAGATCGAATCGACATACTATATTTTTGCAAACAAATTTTTTAGCATTTGCCTCCGTAATTTTAGCGAGTGGTTCAGCTTCCACCCATTTAGTGAAGTAGTCAATGACTAAAATGATGAACTTTCGTTGCTCGATGCTATCGAAAAGGTCCCATGATATCAATCCCCATTGAGCAAAAGGCCACGGGCTTTGAATGGATGAGAGCTCAGTATGCATGTGAGGGATGTTAGAGTGCGACAACTTGCACATTTTTTTGTGAACTCAAGGCATCTTGTTTCATGTAGGCCAATAGAACCCTTGCCTTATAATTTTAAGGGCTAGCCCTTCCTCTAAGTGTTCTCCACATATCCACAGTGGACCTCTCTTAATACATAATCACCTCACGAAGGTGAGAGACATTTGAGATGCAGGTCAGAAAGCTCGTTTGTATAGTTCACCTCGATAATAGTAAAGTTTGAAGCTTGTCTTGGAGGCAATTAAGTTGGGTCTTCGTGAAGAGTTCCTTCTTAGAAAAGGCGGATGGGGTCCATCTATGAATGTTCCTTTATCTCATCAATTGCTTGAATTACCCATGACCCTTGGATACTTGGAAAATGTATTTCTTCAACATGTATTCTCTTAAACAGATCCCTAGTAGCAAATGAAGCAAGCTTAGCGAAAGCGTTAGCTCGAGTATTCTTCTCTCGCAGTATGTGAATGATTTGATGTGTCTTGAAATGGGCAAGAAGAGACTTCACCAAGTGGAGGTATTGTGCCAGGGATTATGAGCATTAAAGTTTCCCTCAACTTGGGAGGCATAAGTTGAGAGTCAGTGTGTATCACTAAGTCTTGAGCTTCACAGTCAATGGAGTCTCAACCCTGCTATAAGAGCCTCATATTCAGCCATATTATTAGAGAAATTTTAGGCAAGTCCATACTAGTATTGGGGAAATAAGTAAGATTCAGACACCATTACTTCTGAAGCTCCATCAACATAGAGGGTCCATTGAGGACGAAAGGCATGTAGATAGCTCCTCTTGGGTTGGCGTCATTCCACTATAAAGTCTGAGTACTTGAGACTTTATAGCGAGGGTGGTGAAAATTTATATCAAACTCTCCCAATTCTACAAACCACTTGATTAACCTCCCGGATGCTTACGGTTTTACAGGATGGCCCTTAATGGTAAATGAGTGTAAACATCGATGGTGAGCTTGGAAGTATGACATAATTTTTGTTGAGAAAACTAAAGCGAGCCACCTTATCGGCAAGTGGATAATAACTTTCTATATCGGAGAGAATTTTTGACATAATAAAATTGGGTTGTATCCCACTTTCTTCTCGCACTAAAAGGAGCTTATCGCATGGGAAGAGGCTGCGAGATATAAGTATAACATCTCTCCTTGAATAGGCTTGGATAGTAGGGTGGAGATGCTAAATACTCCCTTAGTTGCTCAAAACATTCATCAATCCATTGAAAATTATTATTTTTAGCTCCCTTTAATATTTTAAAGAATGACAAGTATCTATCCCGAGAACGGGCTAGGAAGCGGGATAACGACAATTCATCCATTCAACGCTTGAACTTCCTTAATATTCTTGAGTCATATTTTTGAGAGCTTTGATTTTCTCGGGTTGGCCTCTATCCCGGTGGGTTACCATAAATCCAAGAAATTTTCGTAACCCCAAAAGCACATTTGGTCGGGTTGAGTCGCATGTTATAACGTCGAAGAAGGTTAAATATTTCTAGGTCGAAATATGTTGTGATTCTTCAAGCTTTTCACTAACATGTCATCCACATATATACCTCATTATGCCTAGTAGGTCTTTAAAGACCTTATTCATAAGCGTTGATAAGCACCATCATTTTTTAATCCAAACGACATAACTTGGTAGCAGTATAAACCTTTATATGTTTGAAATGTTATAGCTTCTTCATCCGTTGGGTTCATTTTTATTTGGTTGTAACCAGAGTAAGCATCCAAAAAGCTGAGCATTTTGATGTCGATGTAGCATCAATCAACGATCAATTCGAGGAAGAGGAAAACTATCTTTGCAAGCCTTGTTAAGGTCAGTGTAATCAATACACATTCTCCATGTTCCATTTATTTTCTTAACCATGACAACATTCGCTAGCCATGTAGGGTAATGTACCTCTCATATGAATCCCGCTTCTAGAAGCTTGTTAACTTCTTGCTCAATAGTTTGGAGGCGATCAGGTGCAAAACTTCGCTTCTTCTGGATGATCGGTTTGAATGTCGGATCAATCTTGAGAGAGTGCATGATCACATTGGGGTCGACTCCCGGCATGTCGTCGGACTCCAAGCGAAGATGTCTTGATTTCTGTGCAAGAAGTCTATGTATTTTTCCTTTGTTCGTCGAGATCCAACTTGCGCTCGTAATGGTTGGTCATCGATAATGCAACAAAGAGCAAATCTTCTACGAAGCTTTGGTACTTCTTCATCTCAAAATTAAAATCTTTCTTTGAAGGTCACGTAAGGCGTGGTTGAGCTTATGCGAGATAACATGATTGTCTTCTGTTGATTTCCACGTACCACTCCAACTCCAACGGGTTGGAAATTTCATCTTAAGATGAGATCTTGAGTGACACAAAATTGATTGGAGGGCCTTCCAAAGATAGCGTTATATCTTTGAATCGACTTGACCACCATGAATTGGATTAAATGAGCCACTTGTCGAGAAATTCACCAAGGACAAAAGAAGTGATTGTCCCCTCTACTAGGCGATTATCAAACCCGCATACAATGGTCCTGTGGGTTGGAGCTTTCTCTAACTAGCCCATGTTAAGAAATGTGAAGTAAAATAAGACATCAATAGAACTCCCATTGTCAATCAAAATTTTTTTAACATTATAACAAGGGTCACCGATCCCTGATGACAAGTGGATCTTGATGAGAACATGTACTCTCTATGAGTCATTAAAAGTGATGGAATGATCATACGAGACTTCTTTAACTCGCTCTTGAGAGATGGTAATGAGAACTTGATTAGATAGTATTGGTCCTCTGCATTGTTTTTTCTCCAATTATTTGATGATTGCTTTGTTGTTTGATGATTGTCCGGTTGCCCCGCAGTTGGAGGTATGTTTGTTTGAGTCGATTGATTCTTCATAAATCGACGTAGATATCCTTGTTGAATGAGCCTCTCAATTTCTTCTTTGAGTTGTTTGCATGCCTCAATAGTATGTCCACGACTTCGATGGAAGTGACATATTGCTGCTGATTTCCTGAATTTGGTTTGAGTGGATGCGGCCACTTGATATTTTCTTCATCTCGAATAGCCATTAGGAGGTTAACACGAGATGTGTTAGCGTGTATTCTTTTTGGTGTGGTTCACGTCGTTGATATGGGGGGTCGTGGAGGGAGATCACGGTTGCCTTGTTTCTTCTTTTGATGATAGGTCCACATTCCACAGGTGCTTTTATGTTTTCCCAGATTGCTCAAATTATTTTGATGGGCGTAATAGCCTCCAGAGATTTGTGCTTCCACACGATGAACAAGTCGCATATGAGCGGACCGTCTCGCATTAGTGGCAGTAAAAGGCCTGGGAGTCCTCAAGGAAAACTCCTCTTAATAGTTCAGGGTCTACTCCAGGTATTTGGCGAGCTTCTAAGGAGAACCTCTGGAAGTATTCCTTAAGTGATTCGCCATCATTTTGACGAATGCTGGAGAGATAGGAGGAATCTTTAATGATCCTCCGGTTTGCAATGAACTTCACAAAAATCTTGGCGAGTTAAAAGGTATGGATGGATTCCCAGAAGAGTGAGCTTGTCCCTTGAGGGTAGCGGAAAGACGACAAAGCAATCGAGCTCGTTGGATATGCATGATAGTCTGTAATGGTCGATGTGTTCATGTGGGTCCGCATCATAGGAATCAATGTTGAAGCTTGAAACCCGGGAATAGGATGTTGAAGAATAGCTTGTAAAGGTGAGGATTCCTCACAGCGGTGAGGGGAAGATGATTTCTATCTTGAGGTGAAATTCATCTTGCATTAAGCGTCGTAATTACACGTATAATATGGCGAGTGGGGTGGGAAGAGAATGTGTCAAGCTACCGAATATTTGGTGGATTAGCGGTCGGTTGGTACGTGATGGATGAGTAGCGGTGTCAAGATCGGATCACGGTCTCTACGCGGAGGAACTTCAACATCAAGGAAATTAGCATTTTGACCTCCCCCGGCTAACGATCGATCTTGGGGGAGATGTGTTTTCCGCAGTGGTTGTTGTGTTCCTCACAAAAGTCGGATCATCTCATTTTGAGACTCTTCCATTCGGTGCACACGATCTTCTAAAGAGATTTCTGCCGCGCCTTCACCGACAGGGTCACGCCTATCAGGGGGAAGTGAGGCAGAAGGTTGGCATCCTTGGTTCAAGGATTGGTTTGAGTGGGGGAGTTGGGCGGGAGGCTCCGTTGTTGCGCCTATTGGCCATAACGAGAGTGTTCACAGGAATTGTGATTGAAGGGTCTCTTCCACAGGCCGGCACCAAGCTGCTAGAAAACCGTTCGGTAGAGTAAAGTTTTCTAGCATTGTGAAATCCGGCACACTAGGTATAAAAGTGTGAATAAAACTCCATAATTTTTATGGAAAATCTCAAAAGAGAAAAACCACGGCCTTGAAAAAAACTTCCACTATGTATCATTTGAGTACAAGATCTTCCCGATCGATTACTGTATATGAAAGAAATTGTAATCGATGTTGACGATGATGGACGATGATATTGACGATGATGATCGATAGTGGTCGGTGATGATGGCAACAGCTGGTCGACACGGCGGTGGAGGCGACGGCCGGCGATGGTTGGCGACGTCAGTGGCGACGATTGTGCTTGGAGGATCTTTAGAGCTCTCTCCTCTCTCTTGCTTGGGCCCTCCTTCATATGAGAAATGAGGGGCTATTTATAGATTGGAGGAGTGGCGTCTGTAAATACATGCAAAACCCATACCACTCCACTTCATCGACGACACAATGATCCCTTTGATCATTTGATGTATTTTAAATATTTGAATGCTCAAATGAAGTCGAATTGTAAGATCTTTGGCTTGTTGGAACCGCTCGTCGAGGGCTCGATTTGACTATAAACACTCCATATTTGAGAGCTTTTAGGAATTTAACGATGTCTCAAAGTTTCCAATGATATTTTAAGTGCTTGATCTCGACCGGTTCAATTTCTCGGCTTGCTTTCGCATCAAGATTCGTGTTTCACTAGGAATTTTTTAAGGTCATATCAATATATATATATATATATATATATATAAATATATATATATATATATATATATATATATATATATATATATATATATATATATATATATATATATATATATATATGTATATTATTTTATTGCCTTATAAATATATTCTAATAAAAGAAATGCTAATGATAGTCTTAAGTCTAAATGAAAAAGATTGATATTTTTAAATTACAAAATGGTGCCTCCCTTAAAAGAAATTTTGGCTCTGTCACTATAAACATGTGTTTTGAAGTATGAAACAACACATTTTCATTAGGAGTGAGTAATTTAATTCAATACAATATTAATAATAATTGAAAGATTTTTCATTATATGGGGTTGGCTTTATGAATCTTTTTTCTCTATTGTGGTCTATTAAATGTTATATTCTCATTTAATTTTAATTGAATAAGATCATTTTTTATATTTTAGAAGTCTTTTTAGATATACCTTTGCCTTTCTTAACATATATCAAACTTAATATATTACTCTCTTAATTGAGTCATTGGGCGGCCGATATTTTATGTGACCAAAATATCAGAGGTGACTCTTTAATCTTATTTGTCATTAGGACCTCCTTCAACTTTTTATGTATATAATTATTTCGAGCATCCTCATCTCTGCAACATTTAATTTTAGGCTTCCTTTTACTAGCCAAATTCTGTATTTAGTAGCATAAAAGCACCATGTTTAATCATGGTTTAAAAAACGACTTAAAAATAAACGCAATAAATACAGATAAAACTTAGTTTTAATTCACAGTTTTAATCAGTTTCCACTTTGATCCATACAATTTTAATTGAAGCAATTAAGTTCCTATAGCTTAAGAAAAAGTTCCTATGGCTTGAAATTATTGCAATAACGTTCCAATTTACTTTATGGAAGAAGCTTACTGTAATCAAAATCAAATGCTCAATCAAAAGCTCACTTTATATCAAATAGTGTCATGAAGAAGATATTTCTTTGATGAATAACTCAAATTACCTATTTAAATTCAAGATAGGGTTGAAGTAATCATCGTTATTCATCTGAGAATCACTCTCAATGGGTTTTTTTTTATTCCTCATATTTTAAACATAAATGAGAAATATAAGTAATTTAAGTGATTTATATCATCTATAAATGAGACACATAAGAGAACATAATCAAATCAAAGCACTACCTTTAGAGATTTTCACCATCCCACAGCACAATAAACAAACACTAGAACAAGATCATTATTTAGCATCATTGTTATTGAGAAAGAGAAGAATAGATCCATAGTACAGGCAAGAAAGCATGGATGTTCTCTCGATCAGGCATTATTTTTCTGCTGCACATAACTTACAACACTTCTGAGATAATATTTCACTAGTTTGATTAATTCTTCCAAAAGTTGAGTTCCATCGAAATCCTTGTCCAAATCGTAAGTGAAAGTAGTGCTGATTATGGTATTACCTTCTCCTACATGATCAAGCTTGAAGGTCCAAACATAGGATGCTATCCCTAGGTTCAAAAGCCTCCTTCTACAGCTTGGAAGCTCACAATGTGATTTGCTTCATCAAAATCTACGATCTTCTCCTTCAACTGCTCAACATTTGGTGCAACTGCATAAAAATAAATAAATATATATATATATATGAGAGATGGGGAAAAATAATGTTAGAAGATCAATGAATCAATTGCTTAAGTTCATAAACTGAATCAAAAGACATGTCTCAACAAAATTACATATGCAATGGATATAATTAATTAAGCATATGAGTCTTGTGTTTTCTCTCTCTAAAATCTCTAAAAAAGTGTAATAATAAGTTAAGAGCATTAGAGGGGTCACCTGGGCCCAAAGTAATAAGCAAGAGTGAGCCATTGTTAAGATTGCCATGGCCATCAGCTTCAAGTATTTGCCCTCCTTTAAATAGATCAGGCGTAGCTTTGCTTGCCACTTCAAATTTGTCTTTGGTTAATGCCTTCCAAAGAGCTTCGATATCAGTTTGATCGGCATTAATTTGGAACTGTATTTTGCTCGTCATTCTTGAATCAGTTAATGGTGTGTGCTCTGTAAGTATAGATGTTAGTAATTATGTTAGGCTCATACTTTTTAATGACCTGTCTTTCAAATAATATTCATTCGTTTAATTTCTTATTATTCCAATGTGAAGATTCAGATAATTAAATTTCAGTTATTATTCACTATTTTTGCAGATTATTTTATTTTATTTAGTTGAGTAAGAAAGATAAACTCATTAAAGTCGTCAGAAATATAAAATGAATTCTACCACTCTTTTGCCGGCCAAAGAGTTCAATCAAGCGTTAAGTCATTCAAAGGCATTACAGCATATGAATCCCAAAATAAAAAAATAAAAAAATAAACCCTAATCTACATAATTAACTTCAACAAAATCACAAAAAATGGCTTCTGAATTAGACAAAATTACGATCCAAACAGTAAAAATCATAATTAAGAAGACAAACCTCATCAGCAAAAAAAAAAAAAAAAAAAAAAAAAATCAAAGGCGAAAACTTTTGAAGCACTTACACGGGGAGATAAAAAAAAGTAAAGATTCTGAACTTTGAAGCAATTTGGAGTGTAGGATGATCACCTCCTCCGCTTATAAATAGAAAATAAAACTCAAATTACATAGTATAGAATTTTGTAAACTACAACAAATAAGTTAGAGGCCATTTAAAATTACTTTTATTCTTTATTTTATTTTATCTATATTTTGATTCAAATAAAATATATTTGATATTGATGATTATTTTTAAAAATATTTAAAATATTTATAAAAATATGATGATTTATTTTAAAAAAATTAAAAACGCAAGGGCTTGTCTAAGGTCAATTTTATTTTATAATTTATTAAATCTTATATTAATCTTTTAAAAAATATATTTTTAGTGAATTTTTAAGTTTTTATTTTTAAAAATAAATAATATTATTTTTGAAAATACTTAAAATAATTTTTTTGAGTATTTTAAATATTTTTTAAAAAGTAATTATCATCATCAAATATATTTTATTTTGAATCAAAATATAGATAAAATAAAATAAATATATAAAACACAAAAAAAGAAGAAAAAAAAAGAAAAAAATCTGAACTATTATTGCGATTAAATTGCTATTAAGACCTATCAATGTTGTATTAGTTTTGAGTATTTTTAAAAATAATGTAATTTATTTTTAAGAAAAAAAGTAAAAGCACGTAAAAGTATATTAAATAAATATATTTCAAAAATAAGATAAAAATAAAAAAAAAATATTAAATAAAATTAATTTCAAACAGATCTTAGAAAGATTTTATTAAATAAATATTTTTTAAAATTAAATAAAAAATAAAAATCTAAAACAAAATTGATTTCAAATAAGACCTTAAAATCATCTGAATCATCCACGGATTACACATATAAGAGAACATCATCAAATCAAATCTCTTAACATCTTTAGAGATTATCATTACTCCCACAATACAATTAAAATATAAAGAACAATATTATTAACAAATTTATTAAGTTACATTCAAACAATTTATAGCGTAGCATTGAATTAAATAATTATCACTTCACTAGAATCTTATGCGCATTATCCCCTTCAAAATGCCTGAATAAAGACGCATATCACAGCTAAAAAAATCATATCTAATAACATTTTTCTCCACTTCTTTATTATATGGGATTAAAATAAATTATCATAGCAAAATATTCTAGCAATAAATTAATAGTTATATTAAACTAATTATGAAATTAAGCGACTATGACCAAAGCCAATATTGTCTTTGAAGTTGTTAGTTTATATTTTGCATGAATCAATTTTTGTTATATTATTTGGACACGCCTTTGAATTGTTATAATTTGCATTTTGAATATTTATTTTAGCTTCATAATGACACATCAAATTCTAGCGATGAGTTAGAATTGAAGATTAGGGCTGCAAATGAACCGAGCATTCGACAAGCTACTGGAAGCTCGGCTCGATAAGAGATCGTTAATGTTCGTTTGATTAAATAATCCAACAAGCTTGAACACTTTTGTAAATACTCGATTGCTAAATGAACAAGTTTGAACAACCCATAGCTCGATTTGATTATGATCGTGAACAGTATCATTAATGTTCATAAACAAGCTCGCTAAGAAGCTCGATAAAGCATATCGTTTAATGTTCATGAACAAACTCCTGAACAAGCTAGTTGAGTAGTTTAAGGAAAAATGTCATTAAACATTTATGAAAAGACTTGTAAACATTAACTAAATTAAATTAAATTTATATTTATATTAATTTTAATTAAATAATTATTACTATTATATAATAAAAAGTAATTAATTTTAAAATTTAAATTTTTGTATTAAAATTTTAATATTAATTGCAGTCCTCGGCATTCAGCATTTGATCGTATCGATTTCGATCGGGCTCAAGCTGATTTTGTAGCTCGCGAGTCGCGAATTATGATTGCGGCTGGGCAATGTGGGCCAAGGAGGCTCACTAATTAGCAATTTGTTCACTGATGGATGGTTAATACTGTAACTTCTAACCCTAAGGCCCTTACTCTCCTATATCCCGCCGTCTACCTCAATATTTTCTAATTCCAATTTATTTTCTTTCGCTCGGCTCATACTACTTCTCCGCAAAGAAAATCCTAGAGCCGCAAAAGAGGAAGATCTTGGATACTACAGAGAGTTCGACTGTGCTATATAGTGTGGCCAAGGTAAGTAATTTACTATTTTAGGGTTCTATGTTTCTGAAAGAGTTCAACGAATGAGAGGAAACGAACTCAGAAATATTTGATTCATTGTCATGCCATTTATTGTCATGGACTCTTAATAATGAGAGGAAACTCTTTCTAGAGAAGTTTGATTGGTTTATTTCAATTATGTCATTTGTTTATTGTTGTGCTGTAAACAAATTCCGAAAGTTTGGCAAATCTCGGAGGCTCGGAGCAATGTTTGTTCACCAATCACTAGTTTATGTTTGAGCTTATCTTTTTTCTCAAATTCAATATTCTTGAGGTGAAATCTGGTTTATGCTTCTTATTGCCAAGTTCAATTTTTCCATTCTTTGCAATCGTGTAAGCTTATTCGGCAGGGAATCATACTGTTCAGTAGCTTTTTTGTGATGTTGGAAAAGGTTGATGAATGTAAGTTATTATAGGTATACTTTTTCATACGACTGACTATTCTTTCTTGGTAGTTTGATTTTTGGACAAAAGCATGACATGTTATAGAGGGGGAGGAAGTGTTGATACAATTGTCAAATGAGTTTTATACTTAAAAGTCTTGATGTTAATTACTAAAATATGAATTCTGAATTGTTTGCTAACCTTAATAACTTATGGTATTGATGTAAGAAGAAATATTGGGAGGTGTGAAGGGTGTGAGTAGATAAGGTTGCAAGGAGTTTTGTTCATCTGTTTAGTTTATGAAAAGTCAAATGGACTCATAAAAAAATTGTATTCATTCAATCATCAATGAATTATCAATTATAATTCATTGGTTCCTATGCATTGGTAACATGATGTATTATCATTTATACATGGGCTATTTTTCATAAATAATTATATAATGCAAAGAAGAAGTTTATATAATTCAATTTGCATATTTTTTATTTTGGGGAAAGTTGTTATTTGCTGGAGATTGGAGTTTTGGTGAGACAATGGCTATTTGTTGGAGACTGGTCCGATTGGAGTTTATTGTAGGCTTTAAAATATATTTGAATGCATTTATTATTTTCTATAAGTTGCATTTTACTATTACATGAGTTTTATGTTGTTGTCTTGCTAGTTAAATGGCCCACATTATCTTAGAGGGTTTGGGAACAATTTTTATGATCTTAATTAAATTAAGATTTTCTTATGGTGATTGCATGATACTCTGTATAATAGGCAATGATGATAATCCAACAATTCATATTTATTCTTACTTGAGATTCAATCATACACTAATCATTATTATTTTCTCTCTCTCTACTGGTTTTCTTTTATGGAAAGCCTATTTTGTGTCACTATTAGATTCAAAAATGATTTTGGCTTTGAAGTTTTTTTATAAATTATTGATTGTCGTTAATACTATCTTGGAATGCATTACAGTTTCTTTTGCTGCCTTTGGATAGAGTCTGTGATTGTAATATATTCATTGTTGGATTTATGAGACTTGCAAGTTGCATTTTTTTTTTTAAATCTCAGGTGAGGTCTCATTTTGAAATAAAGCCCTATGAAATTAATATCTTCTTTAATTATTATATTTTTTTTGCTACTTGCTCATATTTTATTATTTCTTATATCGAAGGCATGTCTAGTAGTCCATCAAAGCAAGATGTCAATCCCATTGGACCTATTATTAGTCCTATGCAAGTGCCTATGAGAGAATTTAGTGTTGGGTCCTCTTCAAGCCCAGCAGTAGTTGAGATAGCTATGAGGAACATAATTATTTCAATTGATGATAATCAGGAAGGTAATCCTTTTGCTAAGAAAGTAAGAAGAAAAATATCGTTAGTATGGAATGACTTTACTTTGATCAAACTCAATGATGAAACTGAAAAGGTACATTGTAATCACATAAGCTTATAAAGAGCAAATGTGGTGAAACTATACAATATAAGCGACATTTACTTCATTGTGGTAAGAGGATGGTGAAGCCTAAAGGGCAACTTAATATTTCAGTTCAATCACTTATGATTATAAGTGCCATTGAGTCTGTGAGTGCTTGTAGTGTTGCTAATTGGAGATACGATTATGCTAGGATAAGGGAATTAATTTTTCATATGATAATGGTGCATGAGTTTCCATTAAATTTATTGAATATGAGATGTTCAACATTGTTATGAAAGTTACTAGTCCACATTATGAAAATATATCAGTGAAAAATAATTATGTAGCAAGCTATGAAATTAAAAAAAAAAAGATTGAAACACTTATTAGATATCATTAGTAGAGTTAATGTGACAACCGATCTATAAAAATTTGATCAAGATATACATTATATGGTTTTGACATGTCATTTTGTAGATGCTAGTGAAAATTGCAAAAAAGAGTGCTTAACTTTGTTGATGTGCCCCCACCTCATAGAGCAACAAATGTACATGACATATTGTATAAGTGTTTAAAGGATTTAGGCATTGAGAATAAAGTTGCAACAATAACTGTGGATAATGCAGTATATAATACATCGACAATTAATATGTTGAAACCAAGTCTAGAGTCCATAAAAACTTCTTCTTGGTGGAAGAATTTTTCATGTGCATTGTTGTGCACATATATTGAATTTGTTAGTTCAAGATGAGATTTCTAAAATTAAAAGTACAATTGATTTGGTTAGATATAGTGTCAGGTATGTGGTCGCTTCACATCATCAATTAGTGAAGTTCAGAGAGATAGCTCAACTGTTGCATTTGCCATAGAAAAAATTGATTCTAGAATGTATCACTAGATAAAATGCTACTTATGCAATGCTATTTTCTGCACTAGAGTTCAAGGAGGTCTTTCCGAGATTTCATAATAGAGATCATTGTTACACTTTATGTCCTAATGAAGAAGATTTAGAAAAATTAAAAGATGTTTGTTCTTTTCTTGAGGTGTTTAACCAAACCACATAATTGATATCATGTTAAATTCTAAACTTTGCATATTTTCCTATTACTATTGAAATTTATTTATTTTATATTCAATTAATTAACTTCAATTTTATAATTATGGTAGGTTCTAAATATCCTACCTCCAACTTATTTTTATCAGAATTATAGGGGATCAAAGAGATGTTGGATGACAACTCTCTAAGTGGGCACCGACATGTTAGAGAAATGACAGTCCTGATGAAAGAAAAATTTGATAAGTATTGGGGAAGTTGTAATATTCATAGGTGTTGTTTTAGACCATCGAAATAAAATGAAGATGATAAACTTTGCATTAAACTCTATATACTCTGAAGATATTGCTTAAATGCACATTGATGAAGTATAACAAAATTTATATGTACTTTATAATGAGTATGAAGAGGATTATAAAGCCAACAATGCTGACAAGCTCGCCTTAAAATGTGATTCAAGTAGTGGTTTGGGAAGTTCTTTTACTTTTAAAGGGAGACCAGTCTATGGAAAGAGAAAGTATGAGACTTATATCAGAACAGATTACACTAACCACACTGTTAAATTTGAGCTTGAAGTTTATTTGAATGATGGTGTTGTCATTGAGAATACAAATTCAACTAATTTTGATTGCTTAGGTTGGTGGAAGACAAATAGTTTAAAATACGTATTTTATCAATAATGACATCCGATGTTCTTTCTATTCCAACAACAACAGTTTTCTCAGAATCAACTTGTAGTGCTGGTGGTAGAGTTATTGATCAATATCATGCTTCTTTAGGGACAAAACATTTCAATATTTATTATGCAGGAGTGATTGGAATCAAAATTTTTATGGAATTGAAAGGAAGGCAAAGGTTAGTAGCTTATTTTATTTCACTATGGATTATAAGTTTTACCATTTTGACATTAATATTTGCATATGTTATGTTGTATAGGGAAAAGAGGAGATGAAAGAAGTTCTTTTACCTTGAAATGTTATGGATTCAATGTTTGGAACTTGGAAGTTAAAACTTTTATAAATTTGAACTAAGTTGATGTATTTTTTTTCATGAACTCTTTATAAAGTCCTTATGGTCATATGGTTATTAAATGTTTTATCATGTCATTGGAATTGTTTCTATTGAAAGAGTATTGGTTGAGTATTGGCAATGAAGGCAATGATGATAATCTAGATGGATTATTGATTGTTCTAATGATTCATATACATTATATTTATAGTTGTCCTTCTCTTTAAGTATTACTGGTAGCCATTGTATTGAAGTCCTATTAGTATGCATTTTTTATGATAGTTATTTCATAGAATTATGAACTTCAATGTAATATTTGTTGTCATTTCTTTTAGAGTTGTTCGTAGCTATTTTGTGATGATTAATTTTAATTTGAGCTTGAGCCAATATTCACATCCTTTTTGGCACATATAATCCTTATCTGTTACTCTTTATTCATTTTTTGAGGAGTTTCTTTTCTTGTGTAATAATATTGTCTCGTTCACCTCTTTATGCTCTATATATATAGTGTTAAATATATTGTTCATATTGTTTCTTTCATCGTCTAATTCATAACAAATTTGAGAACAACTGATTCAAATGAGATAAGTTACATAAAGAATTTGTTTTTCATTATGCATATATTCTCTACTTGAATTCTAAAAATTTAGCAAATAGAATTATCTCCTTGGAACTAATTAGAAGAAAATCATGCTTTTTGATTCATAGTTTATTTTTATGGTTCTTTACTAAAGGCATTCTCAGGATTGCTTTTTATTTTTTATTTCTTAGGAAGCATGTTAAAGAGATAATGAAATATGTTTGGTGACTTATTTATATTGTTAAAAATAAAATGAGATATTTTAAATCTTTTTATCTATTACTCACAATAGTATATGTGAAGATTTACTCATAGATAATGTTGGAATTTTTTACCCAATTCATTTATCATACATGGACCTCACCATAATGTGAATCTTCAAGTTTTCATTCTCCTTATTGCCAAACAAACATTAAGTCCTCTTCGATCATAAAAGATAATATTTCACATTTTTAGCCTTTTTTGCATATCTTCATTATTTATTTATCATTGTTTGATGTTCTTTAAAAATATTTTAAGTTATATGCATTCATCTTCACAAATTTTCTTGTCATCAACACTCCATTAAAGAGAAAGTTTTTGGTTCTACATATTAATTTTTACAAATTTTTATTGTTTATGAATGCTAAATGCTTGTTTATGCACATTTATATAATTCTTTTAAGAATTTTGGTTAGCAACATCGAGTCGAGCCAATGTGTGTTCAAGCTTGAAAGAGTATTGGTAGTATTGATGAATGACTATAATCTATTATTGATTGTTCTAATGATTCATATATATTATATTTAATGTTGTCATTCTCTTTAAGTATTGCTAGTAGCCATTATGTTGAAGTCCTATTACTATGCATTTGTGATGATAATTATTTCGTAGAATTAGGACTTTCAATGTAATATTTGTTTCCCTTTCTTTTAGAGTTGATGGTAGCTATTATGTGATGATTAATTTTAATCTGAGTTTGAGCCAATATTCACATCTATTTTGGTTGTTTGTGTGGGCTTGTTGGTTGCTTTATTTTTTTGGGTGTTGTTTTTTTTTCTTGTTGTCTTCCTTTACCCTCTTTGGCTTCCTGTTCTAACCTTGCTGTAGGTTGATTGGTTTGGGATTGTTCTGGTTTGATTGGTTTTTTGCTAGGCTCCTTCCTTTTGTTCTTGGTGGTTGGTCCTGCTATTGCTCCCGTGTCATGGGAGTTCTCCCTGTTGGTTTTTCTATTTTTTAGTTTTGCTGTGCTTGGCTTTCTTTTTGCTGGGTCCTTGTTGGCTGTTCTTATTGGCTGGTTTGTGTCTTCTGCTCTTTGTTTGTTTCTAGTTTCTTTCTGGTGGTTAGCCTTGCTGCAGGTTGATTGGTTTTTTGTCAGGCTCTTTCCTTTTGCTCTTGGTTGTTGGTCCTGTTGTTGCTCTTGTGTCATAGGAGTTCTCCTTGCTTATTATACCTTCTTCTTTAAGCCTATATTACTAATCTTTCTATTTGAATACTTGCAGGCTGTCTCCTATTCTTTTTAGGGATCTGGACTCTTTTTGATTCTCTTTGGCATTCATTAACTTACTCTGTTGATGGTCTCTTCTTTCTTGGAAGGCTGAAGTTTGTCTCCTTTGGTTTTCTTTTGGCGTTAGCCTTTTAGTTTTTTTTTAATAGTTTTATTGTAGTTAGTTTGGAGACTTTTCTCTTTAGGCTATCTTGTAGCTCTTTGAGCATTAGGTTTTGAGAGTTGTCCTATTTAAGGACTTTGTATCATTTTTATTTAGTGCAATAAAACTTTCTTTTTGGTTAAAAAAAAATAAAACCTCAAGTCCTCCTTCGATCATAGAAGGCAATATTTCACATTTTTAGCCTTTTTTCACATATCTTTATTATTTATTTATCATTGTTTGATGTTCTTTAAAAATATTTTAGGTTCTAAGTATTCATCTTCACAAATTTGCTTGTCATCAACACTCCATTAAAAAGAAAATTTTAGGTTCTACATATTATTTTTTACAAATTTTTATTGTTCATGAATGCTAAATGCTTGTTTATGCACATTTATATAATACTTTTAAGAATTTTGGTTGTTCATGAACACAAATTCTATGTTTTTGTTCATTTATAAAATTATTTAAAAGAAAATCAAAACTTCTTATTAAATTTGATTTTTGACTTTAATTGAACTTAAATAAGTGGAAAATATTGGCTATTTTTATCTCATTCTAATATTGGTAATCTTAATGTGTTTAAGGAAAGATAATTAGAAAATTTATTATAATTTAATTAAGTTGAACCATTAAACAATCCATATAATTACTCTTTTCTATACTTCCTTAATTTAATTAACCATTTAATCATGGGCCACAAATGATACACACACGAGGAAAATAAAATTGCAATGCTCCTAAGGGACCTAATCCAATTGACTCATGATTAGAGATTAATTAGATTAAAGAATCTAATTAAGTATTTTTATGATTTTTTTATACTTATGGGCTAATCATAATTTCTTTAAGAGTCTTTATGTTATTAAACACATAAAGAGAAACCCTTAATTCCAAATTAGATTATTTAATGTGATTATCAAGTTAATTTGATTTCATTATTAATTGATTAATTAATATTTTTTAATTATCTTTCACATTAATTAACTCTCTTTAATGAAATGAATTTGAAAAAGTAATTGGGAAAGAGGTCCTAATCACCCTCCCTCATCATCTCACTATTAATCAATGATTAATGAAGTTAAATTAATACATTTTACTATTTAGGGATTTAAATAATCATTAAATTAATTAAGTGAGTGATTAAGGTTTGAATTTCAAATTCCCCTATTCACATAGCCAATAAATCTCAATAAAATCATAGGAGGCAAAAGTCATCTCATTAAATTAACATGCTAAGTTTGGGATTGGTTCTCAAGAAATTAAGGCTTAACTAAGCTAATTAAGGAAATATTCAAACCCTAATTAAGTCTTAATCATTGTTCAAAATCAAATGAAATCATTTTTATTAAATTCTCCTATATTTAACCTTTCCAAAATATATTTATTTATATTTTTTTAAATTTTTTTACAATTAATTATGATTTTATGAAATTTTAGAGCACTTAATTACATTTTAAACTCTAATTAATTCCTAATCCCATCACCATGCGAGGTCAATGTGACAGCTTTCCATGTGGATGGATTGGCAACTTAAATCGCTTTCGACATGAGTCGGTGGCATACGCCTCGCCCACATCATTCAATCTCAGATCAGATGGTGGGGATTAATTCCGTGATTCCTATAGGAATTAAATTGAATAATCTAATGGATTAAGCATGGCTGTCTATTCAAATCACGTGGAACGTAGGGCGAATGATCTATCATCCCTTGAACTACGAAAGACAGTCACTATCCACCCTCCTCTACTTGATCAGAGCTCGTCGGAGCTCGTAAGGCCTCAAGATCGACTCCAGAAGCTTCAAGAAAGAAATCTAGAGGGATATAATGGTGTAAATCACACGAGAACACGATTTCTTTCACAAAAGACCAACTCCTAAAGCTTTTTCTACGGTTTTCCAGAGTTTACCTCGTCAGAGCTCAGGACTGACAGCTTATCGACTAAGATAGCTTCATCTTGAAGAGACGAAACCATACCGAGAAGCTCACACCTCGCCTCTTCGCCGATGGCTTTGTGGATCAAGCGTCATCAGAATCCTCGCTGGAGTTGGTCTTGGAAGGGTCTTTGGTGCTTGAATTGATCAGGAATCGATTCGTTTGGCCTCGCCAGAGCTAGGGGAAGGTGTGGGTGAAGTTAATTTGAAAATGGTGGAGGTTAAGTAGAGTTGGATGGAGATAGGCCTCAGTTTGGCTCGGTTTCGACGTCACCGACGATGAGGAGGCCAAAGGAACTCAGGGAAAGCTCAGGGGAGTTCGTTTTGATTCTCGCAAGCTCTAAAGATGCTTTGATGTGAGTTGGAATGAGATGGAGAGGAGTATAGTCTCCTCCCCCTCAAATCCAATGGCTCAGATTAGTTTTGCCATGGGTAGACGACCGGCCAGCACAAATGGTTGGGGATGTTAGAGAGAGGCTGAGGTGGCTTGATTTGAGGGGGTGAGTGAAGAGGAGTGGGCTGCCAAGGCTGAGATAGTGAGTCCTTGCTTCCCTAAGTGAGCCAATGGGATTACTTGGGTTAGGTTACCTCCCTTGACCATGGCTGACCCAACTAGGTTTGGGTCAAGTTAGCTAGCGCTCCAATGGTTCAAATTGAGCTAAGGGAGGCTGCCAAATACAATAGGGTAGATAAGACCCCCCAAAAGTGGGTTTTGTCTCATGTGGTGGGCTTTACTCAATGTGTAATAGATCAATTTAGGTTTGGTTTGGGTTGGGTTGGATTTGGGCTGACCCATGGTGACCTAAGGATGGGTCATGCCAAGTTTGAATAGGTTAAGGCTAATTTGATTTTGGCATGGAGCTTGGATATGAAATCAAATTCAATTAGTATTGATTTGAGGTTCGATTTTGGCTAAGGAGATAGGCATAGGTTTGGTTTAGACTATAGGATAGGTAGGTTACTTTTAGATCATAAGACATAGGCTAAACCTATGACAAGTCCTTCTAAGTCTATAGGTTTGGGTTAAGTGTTCACTTAGTTAATAGAAGTTTCCTAGGACTAAAAAGATCCTAGTGTCTAGAGGACTCCTAGGTCTAAGATGAAAAGATTGAATCCTCACTCCAAAAGAGAGGTCAACATGTGACAAGGAAAATATGCTCTTTTTATGCAGGTTTGAAAATCCTATATGTGGCTTTCTTGCACGATAGAATGACGCTTCTGGCCGTGATGCTCGTACCACCCATACACATCTTTTTTGGTGTGGTGGGTAGACCCAATGTTCTTGTGCAACTCCCCACCTAGGGAGGTGTTGTCGAAATTCTATCAGACTAATGTAGAAAAATATATATTTGGGACTTAAATTAAACAAAATGAATAGATGTAATTAATGTTGAATATAAAAAAAATGTAAAGACAGAAAAAAAGGCCTTATAAAAGTCTTGAAAAAAACAGAGCACAAATAGATGATCTATTAAGCCTCTAAAACTCACTTTAAACTTATGTGAACATGCCAATAGAAGAAAGAGGAATTAGTTGAATGAAAACCATTTCACCTCTCTTATTTTTAGAGGAGAAGAAAGCCAAATGTGGGACCCATCTGGTTAGAACATTACATACTTGAAAATGAGAATCATTCTATTAATAATTTAAATGAGCATGATTTGCATATAGAATCATTTCTAATCACCATTCTAAAGTGTGTGCAAACAAATTAGAGAATCAAAGCAGCACGTACTTCAAAGAGATATCAACATTATTGAAATGGAAACATCACAATAGTTGAAAGGGCATAATAACATTTGTTGAAGAAAATCTCTTCAAACCATCACGTTAAAGTGCATGCAAATAAATTAAGGATAGAGGCATACACAATTTCCAAGTGAATTACTGTGCAAGTTATTGCATCAAATATATGCACATAATCAAAAGTTTTGATAATAATGGACATTACACACATCCTAAGAAAAATTCATATTTAGATTTATCATCTTAAAATATGTGCAAGCAAATGTAATTTGACTCACAATGTTGGGCAATTTAATATTCAAATTATGATATTGAAATATACATAAGTTGCTTAACAGATAAAATGGTTTATATAATGAGATGTATCTACATTCAATATTATCATACTAGAGTGCTCGCAAATGGATTAAAAGATTGTATTTTGTGCACATACTACAGAAAAATCAAAAACTCTTAATCAATACCTCGAGATTCATGTAAATAATGAGATAATTCTTATATCGACATTATGAGATAAAATAAATTTAAGTATAGTGTTTCGAGAGGTGTGCAAGTACTCTCAAGTGATCTACACATTTCACGAGAAGCATCTTAAGTCTAACCTCAATTGCCTCGTAAAATGTGCAAATTTTTTAAATTACACAAGATTTAATAAAATTTAAAATAAACTTGCACGAGCCACTTTATCTATATGGAGAAGTCGTAAGCCCCACTTAACAAATCTAATCCTCTTTATAAGAATTAGGAGTTGACATGATTGATTGCAAATCAAATACTCAATTACTAAAGGAAGATATTTGATTTATACATTTGCATACGACTATGAAATATCTTAATAAAAAAATTTTATATTTTAAATTATTAAATATTTATTTCAGTATGAAAAATATAAACACAAAATTTAGTCATAGACCTAATTTTCTACTAGCAAAGAGTAGAGTTGATAAGGTTTATCCCAATGATAGATTTAGTGATTGTGGATGTCAACCGGAGGGGATTATCAATATCAAAATTTCTCAAAATGCCAAGGCTAAACTATCTCAAATCTAAAATTCATAAAATGCAAATCGTAGACTCAATCCTCTGCTAGTAAACAAGCAAAGTCGACAAGATTTATCCAATAATGATTGCATTGATTGTAGATTTCAATCGGAGGGGTGCAATCTTAAAATAAAAGTATCAAATTGTACTATGAATATTTAAATTATTCACACCTCAATAATGGCTGTGTTGAATGAATATTTCAATTAAATGGGATATCACTATCAAACTATATTTAAAATTCAAAGTTAAATCAAGATAAATTCAAATTTCATAAGAATATGAAGAATGCAAAAGAAATCAACTATAAATGTCTAAATGAAAATCATAAATCTAAAAAATTAAAGCTAAAATCCATCCGCCCGCCCACAACTATTTGTTAGAGGTGATAAATTAATAAAACTCTAGCTCACAAAGGAGCCAATGTCAAATCAAGTACATCACTATACTCACACTTAAATAATCTCATGCCAGTAAGGATGTGACCCATATCTTATATCTACGTGATTTTGTCAGTAAGCTCCATATATGATGCGGTTATGACCAGAGTCCTCTAACCGAGTAGTTTCCCCAAAATAACACCATTATATTATGGTCACGACTGTAGCCTGTATGTTCCCTAATGGTTTTGTCCCTTGAGTTGTGAACTATAGGGTGCACCTGATATGACAGAAAGCCTTTTGTTAGCTAAGGTGGACTTAAGTTTATTTTCTTAGACAAACACCACTCGAGGTCTACAAAATTCTCTTGGACGACGCAACTCATGGCTGCTGACAAGAATCTTTCGGTTAGATTAGGTCGACTACATTCTCTGACTAAGTAAACTAGGGACCATGATAGACCACGATGACAAAATCATGGGATCTTGATCAGGCGCGTCACCATTCCCCCAACTATCCGCTTTAAATTAAATACTGATAAATTTCATAAACCTAAATTCCAAAACTTCACATATTGCTACTATACGCTACGCATTTAACGATCTAACGATTAGCCTTAATCGAAAGTTCTCTCTCAGCATTGAGAGGGGTAATTAACTATAGGTGTTTGCGCTTATAGGAAATCTGAAACCAGATCTAAAGTTCTCACAAAATGAGGGCGAAATTTCTGGGTAGTGTCTTATCTACTTTCTCATATGCCTTTTGAAAATTTTGATCAATAATAAATCATACTCTCTTAATTGAGAGGTCGATTTTTGGAGCCCATAGATTTTTTAAAAGATAAGAATATCCCTCTTTAGATAATCCCGCTATACTTTTATTCTAAAGTGTGTGCAAATAAATTACATAATTAATGTGACACGTACTTCAAGGAGATATCAACATTATAGAATTTGAAACATCACAATTATTGAAATGGGCATATTAACATGTGTTGAAAAAAATCTTTTCTTCAAACCATCACGTTGAAGTGCATGCAAATAAATTAAGGATGGAGGCATACACAATCTCAAAGTGAATTATTATGCAACTTATTGCATCAAAATATATGCACATAATCAAAAGTTTTGATCATAATGGACATTGCACAAATCCTAAGAAAAATTCATATTTAGATTTATCATCTTGAAATATGTGCAAGCAAATACAATTTGACACATATCGTAGGGCAGCTTAATATTAAAATTATGATATTGAGATTGCAAATGGTTTATATAATGAGATGTATGTGCATTCAATACTATAATATTGTAGTGCTTGCAAATGGCTTAAAAGATTGTATTATGCGCACGTACTACGAAGCAATCACAAACTCCTAATTAATACCTCGAGATTCATGCAAATAATGAGATAATTCTTATATGCACATTATGAGATAATATAAATGTAAGTAGAGAGCTTCAAGAGGTGTGCAAGTGCTCTCAAACGATTTATACGTTTCACGAGGAGTGTCTTAGGTCTAATCTCATTTGCCTCGTAAAATATGCAAATTCTATAAATTACATAGATTTAACAAAATTTAAAATAAACTTATATGGGCCTTTTTATCTATATGGTGAAGTCGTAAGCCTCACTTAACAAATTCAATCCTTTTTATAAGGATCAGGAATTGACAAGATTGGTTGCAAATTAAATGCTCAATTACTAAGAGAAGATTTGATTTATATGATTAATGGCATGAATAACTAGCAAATGTAGATGAGAAATATATGTAATTTAAGTGATTTATAACATCCATAAATGAGACACAAAAAGAGAACATAATCAAATCAAAGCACTACCTTAGAGATTTTCACCACCCCACAGCACAATCAACAAACATCTAGAACAAGATCATTATTTAGCATATTTCTTAATGAGAAAGAGAACAATAGATCCATAGCACACGCGAGCAAGCATGGATGTTCCCGATCAAGCATTATTTTTATGATGCACATAACTTACAACTGTGCTGAGATAATATTTCAGTAATTTGATTAATTCTTCCAAAAGTTGAGTTCCATCGAAATCCTTCTCCAAATCGTCAGTGAAAGTAGTGCTGATTATGGTATTGCCTTCTCCTACATGATCAAGTTTGAAGGTCAAAACATAGGATGCTATCCCTAGCTTCAAAAAGCCTCCTTCTACAGCTTGGAAGCTCACAAGGTGATTTGCTTCATCAAAAACAACGATCCTCTCCTTGAAGTGCTCAACATTAGGAGAAACTAAATTAAAAAACAGAAAAATATGAGAGATAGGGAAAAATAATGTTAGATGATCAATAAATCAATTACCTAAGTTCATAAAATGAATTGAAAGACATCTCTACAAAAATTACATATGCATTGGATATAAGCATATGAGTTGTGTTTTCTCTCTCTAAAATCTCTGAAAGTATAATAAGAAGTTAAGAGCATTAGAGGGGTCACCTGGGCGCAAAGTAATGTCAAAGAGTGAGCCAAGGGTAGGATTGCCATGATCATCACCTTCAAGTATTTGCCCTCCTTTAAATAGATCAGGCGTAGCTTTGCTTGCCACTTCAAATTTATCTTTGGTCAATGCTTTCCAAAGAACTTCGATATCGACTTGATCAGCATTGATTTGGAACTGTATTTTGCTCGCCATTCTTGGATTAGTTATGGTGTGTGCTCTGAAATTTTAGATGTTAGTAATTAAGTTAGGCTCATTCTTTTTAATGACCTGTAGTTCAAATAGTATTCATTTATTTAATTTCTTGTTATTCCAATGTAAAGATTAGATAATTAAATTTCACTTTTTATTCATTATTTTTTGCAGATTATTTTATATTTTAGTTGAGTAAGAAAGATAAAATCATTGAAGTCGTCAGAAATATAAAATGAATTATTTACCACTCTTTTGCTGACCAAAAGAGTTCAATCAAGCATAAGTCGCTCAAACTCATTATAGCATAAGAACCCAAAATTTTAAAAAAATAAATAAAAAAGAAAACAAAGCTTAATCTTAATAATGAACTTCAACAAAATCACAAGAATGGCTTATGACATAGACAAATTACGCTCCAAACAGTAAAAATCATAATTAAGAAGGAAAACCTCATCAGCAGAATAAAAAAACCCAAAGGCGAAAACTACGAGATATGTAATCGGCTTCCGTTAAATAATCAACAAATCCAAAACGAAATTAGAAGTTTAATACATTCATTTATCATTGATCGGAAACACTTACACTGGGAGAGCAAAAAAGTAAAGGATTCAGGCTTAGAAGATTCTTGGAGTGTAGAATGATCACCTCCCCCGCCTATAAATAAAAAATAAAGCTCAAATTTGAATTTTTAACAGTTATATTATTATTTTTTTGCCATTTTTTATAAAACAATAGTATAGAATTTTGTAATATATATCAAATAACTTAGAGGACATTTGGAATCACTTTTACTTTTTATTTTATTTTATAAATATTTTGATTCAAAATAAAACATATTTTATATTGATAGTTATTTTTAAAAATATTCAAAATATCTAAAAATTAATTTTAGCATCTATACAAATTATATGATTTATTTAAAAAATATTTAAACACAAGGGCTTGTTTGAGATAAATTTTATTTTATAATTTTATAATTTTATGTTATTTTTAAAAGTATATTTTTTGGTGTCTTTTTAAGTTTTTTATTTTTTAAAATAAATAGCATTATTTTGAAAAACACTCAAAATAAATTTAAAATATTTTAAGTATTTTTAGAAATCATTATTATCATCAAATATATTTTATTTTGAATCAAAATATAAATAAAATAAAATATAAATATAAAACACAAAATAAAAAAATAAATATGATCCCAAGCGGCCCCTAAGGAATTGGTTGGATTACTTTTGTTTTAGAACTTTATTTTATTTTATTATATTTTAATTAAAAAATATATTGGATAAACATAATTATTTTAAAAAACACTTAAAATATCGGTAACATTTGAGTGTTTTTAAAAATAATACAATTTATTTTTAAAGGAAAAAAATAAAAGCACTTAAAATATATTATATAAATATATTTTTAAAAATTAGATAAAAAATGAAAATATAAATATAAAATAAAAATGATCCCAAACAAGCCTTAGAAAGTTTTTACTAAATAAATAAATATATATTTTTAAATTAGATAAAAAAATCAAAACAAAATTGAATCCAATCAAGACCTTAAAATCATCTGAACCATCCACAGAGTACATCTTTTAGTACACATATAAGAAAACATCATCATATCAAATCTATTAACATCTTTAGAGATTGCCATTCTCCCATCATACAAATAGAAAATAACGAACAATATTATTATTTAGCAAATCTGTTAACATCATTAAAATATATTTTCATAGCAAAAATTTTTAGCAATATAATAATGATGATATTAAATTAATTTTTTAACAAAATATATTTTCATTTTAAGACTTTTAAGAAAATATTTTGATATATTAAAGGTGTAATCAATTATAATTTATTTTTCTCTTTTTTTTAAGAAATATAAGATTATTAGATATGGTGATAATGATGCAAAATGAATTGAAGATAATGCCATTTATTATTTTAATATGTAAATTATTAATTTGATGAATGTGATTTAAAGCAACATTTTAGCTGGGCAAACTAACACTTGTTCAATAGAGGCAGGACTGCTGCTTGCAACACATTTAATGGAGGTTTGAACATAGGCCTCATTTGATTTGCGTTTTTTTTTTTTTTTTCAGAGTTTTATTTTTTTAAATGCCGTTAATATATTTTACAATTATTTAGGGACTGTTTGGAATAATTTTTGTTTTGAGTTTTTTATTTTTAATTGTTTGCTATTTTTAAAAATATGTTTATTTGATATAGTTTTTATATATTTTTATTTTTTATTTTTAAGAATAAAAAATAATGTTTTTAAAAATATTAAAAATAAATTTTTAGATATTTTAAATATTTTTAAAAATAATAATAATCATCAAATATATTTTACTTTCAAAACAAAATATAAGCAAACTAAAAGCGACCTCAAACAAAATATTTTGTTTTAATTTAAAGTAAAATATAAGCAAAATATTTTTTTTTAAATATTTTAAATATTTTTTTAAAAAAATAATAATCATTAAATGTGTTTTACTTTTTATAAAACTCCGATTTTCTCTTGTTTTAAACCGGAGTATGTCTACGACGTTTTAAGTTTTAACATGACTTTTTAAAAATCTATTTTAAAATAAGTTTTTGAAAACGGAAAACTGGAAAAGCCCATTCAAATAGGCCGTTAGTTCTTATGATAATATTTTTTTTATTTATGGGCTGTTATTATTATTCTTAAGACGTATTCAATTATATTCTTAAGATAAGTCAAATATCTATCTGCTAATTGTAGAGTAACACTTATAGACTAGACTTCTCTTAATCATAATTTATTGAAAATAGAAAATAACATTAAGTTTATACTTGCTCCTAAATCACATAAGACTTTCTCAAAAAAATTATCTCCTATAGTGCAGGGTATTATAAAACTACCATTAATATTATCTTTCAATTTTTAAGCCATTTTTTAATTATTGTATTATATTCTTCTATTAATGCTACCATTTCATTTTTTCATAATTTTCTTCATTTATATATCTTTCATGAATCTCAGATAAGAAGGCATTTGGTATAAAGCTTCAGGAAAATGGATGTTTATAGATAATTTCTTGAAAACATCTAAAAATTTGAAAATTGATTATCTAAGTTTTATTTTTGTAATTTTTGTGAAAATGATAGTGGTGATTGTTCTCTCATTATTTATTACATATCTCTCTAAGTCTCTTTTTCTTTTCTTCAATTTCATCATTTTCTTTTTCATTTTTCATTTTTCATTTCTTTAATTAAAGTGTATGCTTCATCTAATGGTTTAGACATAAGACTACCCCTCGCCATTACATCAATAATAGTCTAAAGTGAATCTACTAAGCCATTATAAAATGATTGAATAATCAACTAATTAGGTAATGAATGATGAGGACATTTCTTTAATAGATCTTTATATCTCTCCCAAGCCTCAATATTGATTCATTATCTAATTGAATGAAAGATATAATATCATTTCTTAATTTAACAATTTTAGATGGTGAAAAATATGTAGCTAGAAATTTCTGAGTTAAATAATTTCAAGTTATTATAAATCCTTGAGGTAGTAAATTCAACCGCATTCTAGTCTTATCTTTAAGTGAGGAAGAAAATAATTTAAGTTTAATGAAATCATCACTAACTCCATTATATTTGAATGTTGCATAAATTTCTAAAAAAATTGTAATATGCATATTCAAATCTTTTATAGGTGACTCCCCAAATTGTGAATTTTGCACCATTTGTCTTATAGAAGCTGTCATATAAAAAATTCATATATATATATATATATATATATATATATATATATATATATATATATATATATATATATATATATATATATATATATATATATATATATATATATATATCATTATCTTAAAACGAGTTATCACATTATTTATATATTCATATGTATATTACAGCTTCTTAAACTTGCTGCATTTCAAAACTCAAAATCTTTACATCAAGAAGAGAATAGGAGTTAGTTAATTATAAGATTCTTTCTTTTTCTTTAGATTTAAATTAAAATCACTATTCCCTTTTTCTTTTATTTAGATTTTCTATGATATATAACATATATTATAAATATATAATTTGGTCTTTTCAAAAAAAAAAAAGAGGAAATTCTGTTGGTTTTCAAAAATAATAAAAATAATTAAAAAAAGAAAAGAAAATCAAATTGTTGCAAGATATTTGAAATTATACTCTACACAATAATCAAGTTTCATAAAAATAGAAATAAATTTAATAAAAAAATGTGTATCCTTCCTAGCCATCAAGTCATCCATGTTTTTTGGTCCCAAAATTGGATTAGGTGACAGCTGATATTTGTCCTATGCTATTATAAGAGTAATAATACAAAAAAGTTTATTTATTTTTTGGGATATTTGAATAAATGTAATCACAAATTCATATATATCATGTATGTGCAAGAACTTGAATTTAAAACTTTTTAGTTGAAAGTCAAGCTCTCAACATTAGGCTAAGTTATCTTAAAAGAAAAAAAAATTATTTGAAAAAAGAGAAAAAAAGTGGATAGAGTACAGATTTTCTTTTCCTAGTTCATCGCGACAGCATAGAGGACTCCATTTTTTTTTTTATTTCTTCACTTTTTTTTTGCTCATACACTCCTTACTTCACCAAAGGCCAAGCACCGAAGAAAATATTACGTACGGAGTTCGGACATAGATTTACGTCCAGCCAACCGGAACACAACACGTGTCCAGTAATAAAATATGATTTTTCTTACTTTATAGCGTTATAACATAATGTCGTTAACGTTAACTCGGCCCGGCCCGGCCCATCCAGTTAAAATAGTGGGAGAAACGCCATTTGAATGCGCAGGAGAAATTTAAAAGCAATATATAAATAGATTTAGGGAATAATATTTTTTTTTCCAGACGAACTGAGATTAGAGAAGAGAAACAAAAAAATCTTATTTCATTTTTCGGGAAGAACTGTGAAGATGGAGAATGAATTTGGAAGTTGCGGCCATGATATTGCGACCAATTTAGCTGATGATGTCTTTAATAAAAATGTATCGGTAAATTTTCTCAATCGTTTTATATATACAGTTTTTTTGAAATAGTTAGTGATATTCTTTGAAATTTTTTTATGTAATATATATTTCCTGCACTGTTTGGAGTTCTTTGCAAGAGGACTTTGGTGATTTTTAAAGCTATTTTACATGTATACTTTCTGTACTCTCATAAGGATACACCCTATGTTTTCAATTTTTTCAACTATAGGGCTTGTCATATGTTTAGTATATCCTATTGTAAAATGTTTGGAGATGTTTCATGAAAAATTTGATGATTTTTAGAGTTGTTTTCAATATGTCCTCTATGTACTCTCATGAAGGTACACCCCATTTTTTCAAAATTTTTAACTATAGGGCTTGTCACATCCAAGTTGTGGAGATGTTTCATGAAAAATTTAGTGATTTTTGGGACTGTTTTGTATGTGTATTCTCTGTACTCTTATGAGGGTACACCCCATTTTTTCAATTTTTTTAAGTGTGGGGCTTATCATATGCTTAGTACATCATATTGTAAGCTGTTTTGGAGATATTTCATGAAGAATATGGGTATTTTTGGAGCTATTTTGCATATGTATTCTCTGTACTCTCATGAGGACCTCATTTTTCAAAAAATTTCAAATGTGAGGCTTACCATATATTTAGTATATCATATTGTAAAATGTTTGGAGATGTTTCATGAAGAATTTGGTAATTTTTAGGATTGTTTTGCATATGTAGTCTCTGTACTCTCATGGGGTACACCCTATTTTTTAAAATTTATTCAACTGCGGGGCTTGTCATATGCTTAGTACATCATATTATAAGCTGTTTGGAGATGTTTCATGAAGAATTTGGGTATTTTTGGAGCTATTTCGTATGTGCACTCTCTACACAAGTATGAGGGTACACCCCATTTGTCCAAAATTTTTAACTATGGAGCTTGTCATATGCTTAGTACATCTTATTGTAAGCTGTTTGGAGATATTTCATGATGAATTTGGTGATTTTTGTGGCTATTTTATATGTATATTCTTTGTACTCTAATGAGGGTACATCCCATTTTTCTAAAATTTTCAATTGTGGGGTTTGTCATATGTTTAGTATACCCTCTTGTAAGATGTTTGGAGATATTTCATGAAAACTTTATTGGTTTTTTGATTGTTTTGCATGTTTACTCTCTATATTCTCATGAGAGTACACACCATTTTTTCAAAATTTTTAACTGTGGGGCTTATCATATATTTAGTATATCATATTGTAAGATGTTTGGAGTTGTTTCATGAAGAATTTGATAATTTTTGGAGCTATTTTGTATATGTACTCTATATACTCTCATGAAAGTACACCCTATTTTTTTTTTAAATTATGGGGTTTGTCATATGCTCAGTACATCATTTTGTAAGTTGTTTGGAGATTTTTCATAAAGAATTTGAGTATATTTGGAGCTATTTTGCATGTGTACTCTCTATACTCTCATGAGTGGACATCCTATTTTTTTAAAATTTTTAACTGTGGGGCTTGTCATATATTTAGTATATCCTATTGAAGCTGTTTGGAGATGTTTGATTAAGAATTTGGTGATTTTTAGAGCTATTTTGTATGTGTACTCTCTATACTCTCAAAAGGGTACATCCCATTTTTTCAATTTTTTCAACTATGAGGCTTATCATATGCTTAGTATATCCTATTGTAAGATGTTTGTAGATGTTTCATAAAAAATTCGATGATTTTTAGGGCTATTTTACATGTGTACTCTCTATACTCTCATGAGGGTTCATCATATTTTTCAATTTTTTTAACTGTGGGGCTTGTCATATGCTTAATACATCATATTGTAAGATGTTTGGAGATATTTCATGAAGAATTTAGATATTTTTGGAGCTATTTTGCATGTACTCTCTATACTCTCATAAGAGTACACCTTATTTTTCTTAAATTTTCAATTATGGAGCTTGTCATATGATTAGTACATGCTATTGTAAGTTCTTTGGAGATGTTTCATAAAAAAATTTGGTGATTTTTAGGGCTATTTTGTATATGTACTCTTTGTACTCTCATGAGGGTACACCCTATTTTTTAATTTTTTTAATTATGGGACTTATCATATGCTTAATACATCTTATTATAAGCTGTTTGTAGATGTTTATTGAAAAATATGGATATTTTTGGAGCTATTTTGCATATATACTCTTTGTACTCTCATGAGGGTACACCTCATTTTTTCAAAATTTTCAACTATGGGGCTTGTCATATGTTTAGTATATCCTATTGTAAGATGTTTGGAGATGTTTCATGAAGAATTTGGTGATTTTTGTAGTTTTTTTGTATATGTACTTTCTATACTCTCATGAGGGTACACCCCATTTTTTTAATTTTTTTCAACTATGGGACTTGTCATATGCTTAATACATCCTATTGTAAGCTATTTAGAGATATTTCATGAAGAATTTGGATATTTTTGGAGTTATTTTATATGTGTACTCTTTGTACTCTCAAGAGAGTACACCCTATTTTTCAAAAATTTTTAACTATGTGGCTTGTCATATGCTTAGTACATCCTATTGTAAGTTATTTGAAGATATTTTTTTGAAGAATTTGGTGATTTTTGGGGCTATTTTTATGTGTACTCTCTGTACTCTCATGAGGGTATACCTCATTTTCTAAAATTTTTAGCTGTGGGATTTGTCATATGTTTAGTATATCCTATTGTAAGATGTTTGGAGTTATTTCATTAAGAATTTCTTGATTTTTGAAACTTTTTTGCATGTGTACTCTCTATACTCTCATGAGGGTGCACCCCATTTTTTTTAAAAATTTTTTATTATGGGGCTTGTCATATGTTTAGTTTATCTTATTATAAGATGTTTGGAGATATTTCATGAAGAATTTTGCAAATTTTTAGAGCTGTTTTGTATGTGTACTCTCTGTACTCTCATGAGAGTGCACCCCATTTATTTCTTAAAATTTTGTGAGGCTTGTCATTGTTTTAGAATATCTGTGTAAGATGTTTGGAGATGTTTTATGAAGAATTTGCTAGTTTTGGAGCTATTTTGTTTCATGTACTCTGTATACTCTCTCTTTTCAATTTTCAAAATTTTCAATGGTGGGGCTTATCATATGTATAATATATCCTATTGTAAGCTATTTGGAGATGTTTCATGAAGAATTTTGTAGTTTTTGGGGCTATTTTGCATGTATACTCTTTATACACTCATGAGGGTACACTATATTTTTTCAATTTTTTCAACTATGGGGTTTATCATATGCTTAGTACATCCTATTCTAAGTTGTTTGGAGATGATTCATGAAATATTTGGGTATTTTTTTGATCTATTTTGCATGTGTACTCTCTGTACTCTCATGAGGGTACAACCCATTTTTTCAAAATTTTCAACTATGGGGCTTGTCATATGCTTTGACATTCTATTATAAGCTATTTGGAGACGTTTCATAAAAAATTTGGGTGTTTTGGGAGCTATTTTGCATGTGTACTCTCTATACTCTCATGAGGGTACACCCTATTTTTCCAAAAGTTTTAACTGTGGGGCTTATCATATGTTTAGTATATCCTATTGTAAGATATTTAAAAATATTTCATGAAAAATTTGGTAATTTTTGGGGCTATTTTGCATGTGTACTCTCTGTACTCTCGTGAGGGTACAACCTTTTTTTAATTTTTTCAATTGTGGGGCTTATCAGATGCTTAGTATATCATATTGTAAGATGTTTGGAGATGTTTCATGAAGAATTTAGTGATTTTTAGGATTATTTTATATGTGTACTCTCTGTACTCTCATGAGGGTACACCCAATTTTTTTTAATTTTTTTTAACTATGGGGCTTGTCATATACTTAGTACATCATATTATAAGCTAGAACAACAATAACAACAATAACAAGGCTTTATCCCACAAAGTGGGGTCGGCTATATGAATCCTTTGTCTTCATTGTGTCCTATTATGTGTCAAATTCTCATTTAATTCAAGTATACTAAGGTCATTTTTTATACATCTTAACCAAGTCTTTTTAGGTCTACCTCTACCTTTCTTAACATAAGGCAAATCTAATGCATCTACTCTCTCTGGGTCATCGGATGGTAGGCGCTTTATGTGGCCAAACCATCTAAAAGCTCTCTTTCTAATCTTATCTCTGAGTTCTCCAACTTTTCCCAAACATACTCATTTAGCATTTTATCTCTAAGAGTAAAGCCACTCATCCACTGAGCATCCTCATCTCTAACTTACTTAGTCTTATGCTTCTCTTTTATTGGCCAACATTTTTTGCACCAGTCATTGTAAGTCTTACCACCATCTTATAAAATTTTCCCTTAAGTTTAAGTGAAACTTTTTTCTATCACACAATAGGCGGATGCATTCCTCCACTTTAACCATCCAACTTGAATTCTACTAATAACATCTCCATCTATTTCACCATCATTTGAACAATAGAGCCTAAATATTTGAATCGGTCACTCTTATTAATGACTTGTTCACCTAATGTCACAACACTACCACTAGAACTTCTACAATTAAAATTACACTCCATATATTCAGTTTTAGATCTACTTAAACAAAAACCTTTAAACTATAATGCTGACCTCCATAATTCAAGTTTTTGTTGGACTCCCTCTCTAGTCTTATCAACAAGAAGAATGTCATAAAAAAAAAGCATACACCAAGGTACATCTTCCTGTAAATGCCTAGTAAGAACATCCATAACTAAAGCAAAAAGATAAGGGCTTAAAGCTGATCCTTGATGTAATCCAATTGAAATGTGATAATATTTTGTCAATCCTCCTTGTGTTTGGACACAAGTAATAGCTCTAGTATACATATCCTTAATGACTTGAATTTAACCAATATTAACTCCTTTCTATCCTAGCACTCTCCAAAGAACATCTCTTGAAACTTTATCATAAGCTTTCTCTAAATCAATAAATATCATATGTAAATCTTCCTTACTTTCTCTTCTCCATCAAACCTCTTAACAATTGTATAACATCCATAGTAGATCTACGGCATGAAACCAAAGTGTGAGAAACTTTTGTATCACATCATAATCTATGCTCAATTACTCTCTCCCATAATTTTAATGTATGACACATTAACTTAATTCTCTATAATTTGCACACTCTTGTGCATCACCTTTATTCTTAAATATAGAAACCAACAAACTCTTTCTCCACTCATCGACATCTTTTAGTCTTTAAAATAACATTAAAAGATTTGTAAGCCAAGAAATTCTTTGATCTCTAAACATTTCCACATCTATTGGAATATCATCGTCCTCTTGCTTTTCCACATTTCATTTTCTTTAAAGCTTATCTAACTTCATTTAGTAATAAGATGATAAAATAAATCTAAAATCAATCGTATTCAGATCCTTCATTGAAAAGTTTATCAAAATATCTCATCCACCTATTTTCAATATCTTTTTTCTAAGAAAAGCACTTTATTATCTTCATCCTTAATACACCTCACTTAAACTAGGTCTTTACTTCTCCTGTCTCTTTGATTGGCTAACTTGTACATATATCTTTCACCTTCTTTGGTATCTAATCTATTGTATAAATCACTAAAACTAAAATATTTTTGCATCATATATTGCTTTCTTAGATTCTCTACAGGTCACTTTATATCTTTCCTAATTCTCCAAGTTTTTACATCTAAACCAAATTTTATAACAATACTTCTTATTTCTTATCTTTTCTTGCACTCAACTCCACCAACTATTTTTTATTAAAAGAAGCTTTTCTTTTGATTCTCCAAGCATATTTTTTTAGCAACTTACTTAATTTGCTAATTTTTCCACATAATTAACTTCTTTAAAAACATCCCAAATTCTAAGCTTTTATAGCTTGTTCTTAAAAATATTTTTATTTGTGTTCTTTAAGTGTCGCCATCTCATCCTAGGATAATAATTTGATTTATTTTTTTCTCTTACAATCATTCATCTTAAAATCTAAAACTAGCAATCGATGGTACTTAAACTTTGACTTGGAATGACCTTACAATCTTTACAATCTAAAGCGATCTATTTTTCTCATTAGAAAATAATCAATTGTTTTACTAGATCCATTTTTAAGTAATAATATGTTCATCTCTTTCTTAAATAAAGTATTAGCAACTGCAAAATCATAAGCTAAGGCAAAATCTAATATAATCCTACCTTCTTCATTAGTCACTCCAAATCCATAACCACCATGAACACTTTTAAAATATTCTACCACTCTAGCAACATGTCCATTTAAATCTTCTCCAATAAATGCTTTTTCTTCAAGAGGTATCTTTTATATTAATCCCTCTAATTCATTCCAAAATTTTTCTTTTGAGCTTACATCCAAACCTACTTGAGGAGCATAAATACTTATAACATTAATAATCTTAGTATCAATAATAATCTTTAAGGCTATAATTCTATCTCTACATCTATTAATATTTATAACATTATCCTTCAAACATTTATCTATAATCACACATACACCATTTCTAGTTTGACTTCTACCTAAATACCAAAGTTTAAAACCTAAACTATCAATCTCTTTGGTCTTCTCCCCAACCCATTTAGTTTCTTGAACATATAAAATATTATAAGCTATTTGGAGATATTCTATGAAAAATTTGGGTATTTTTGGAGCTATTTTGCATATGTACTCTCATGAGAGTACACCCCATTTTTTAAAAAAATTTAATTGTGGGGCTATTACAAGCTATTTGGAGATGTTTCATGAAGAATTTGAGCATTTTTGGAGATGTTTTGCATATGTACCCTCTATTCTATCATGAGGGTACACCCCATTTTTCTAAACTTTTCAACTGTGGGACTTGTCATATGTTTAGTGTATCATATTCTAAGATATTTGGAGATGGTTCATGAAGAATTTGCTGATTTTTGAGACTCTTTTACATGTGTACTCTCTATACTCTCATGAGGGTACACCCCATTTTTTTAATTTTTTCAACTATAGGACAATATGCTTAGTATATCCTATTATAAGATGTTTGGAGATGTTTCATGAAAAATTTTATGATTTTTGGGGCTATTTTACATGTGTACTCTCTATACTCTCACAAGGGTACAACCCATTTTTTCAATTTTTTTAACTGTGGGGCTTGTCATATGTTTAGTACATCCTATTATAAGCTATTTGGAGATGTTTTATGAAGAATTTAGGTATTTTTAGAATTATTTTGCATGTGTACTCTCTGTACTCTCATGAGGGTACACCCACTTTTTTCAAAATTTTTGATTGTGGGTCTTGTCATATGCTAAGTACATCCTATTGTAAGCTGTTTGGAGATATTTTATGAAGAATTTGGGTATTTTTGGAGCTATTTTATATGTGTATTATCTGTACTCTCATGAGAATACACCCCATTTTTCCAAAAATTTTAACAGTGAGATTTGTCATATGTTTAGTATATCCTATTGTAAGATATTTGGAGATATTTCATGAAGAATTTTCTAGTTTTTGGAGCTATTTTGGATGTGTACTCTGTGTACTCTCATGAGGGTACACCCTATTTTTTTCAAAATTTTTAACTATGGGGTTTGTCATATGTTTAAAATATCTTATTGAAGATGTTTGGAGATGTTTCATGAATAATTTGTTAGTTTTTTTTTACTTTTTTGCATGTGTACTCTCTATGCTCTCATGAGGGTACACCTCATTTTTTTAATTTTCTGAACTATGGGGCTTGTCTTAAATTTAGAATATCATATTGTAAGATATTTGGAGATGTTTCATGAAGAATTTGCTAATTTTTGGAGCCATTTTGCATGAAACATATTTGTGTCTACGTAGGTGAATGAGGTTAATGATCGGTGCGATGATGAAGTCGTTATGTCTAATGACCTAATTATAGGAAAACTCCTTGGAACCATTGTTCATAATGAAAAAGAGATATATGAATTGTACTGTGATTATGCACATTAAACTGGATTTGGTGTTCGGAAGGATCATACTAGTTATTGGTCGAACTCGAAGAATTTGAAATGAAAAGATTTTTTATGTTCAAGAGCAGGTCTGAAGAAATCAATCTAAATTGCTCACCAAATTTCAAAATAGATAATGAGAGTGATTGTCCGCCATGATTAGATTTTTTTATTGATTTAGATGAAATTATAAGGTTAAAAAATATAGAAAGTCATAATCATTCAAGTCGTGTCCTACATCTTCTCGATCATGAAGCATCGTGATGAGAAGTATGGTTGAAGTCAATGTGAGGTCGGAATTATAACAACTGATGTATTTAGCTATCTTAGTGAGGAAGTTGGTAGTGTGAAGAATATTGGCTACACAAAAAGAGATGATTTCAATTACATCCAAAAATAAAGAAGATCAAGGATTACAAATGGTGATAGTAATGCATTAATACAACTATTAAAGGAAAGGCAAGTGGAGGATGGAATGTTTGTATGGGATGTCCAAGTTGATGAGTCGGACAGCTTGATTAGTTTTTTTAGAGCAATGACATGTTAAGGATAGAATATTATTATTTTGGGGATGTCATAATTTTTGATAAAAGTTATCGACTTAATAAATATAATCTTGTGTGTGTACTTTTTGTTGGAGTGAATCATCACTGACAAAATATTTTATTTGGAGTAGCCTTTCTATCAGAAGAGACAATTGAGTAATTCACATGACTAATCAAAATGTTTCTCTAGTTAATGAATGACAAACATCCTATAATAATATACACCAATCAAGATCAGACAATCATGAGAGCTATCGAAATTGCAGTACCGCATACTTACCATAGGTTGTCCCAATGACATATTTTTAAGAAAGCTCCTTCGAAGGTACATTGTTTTAATAGTAATAGGATAGTATAAAGTTTCTTTTATACATGCATGTGTAAGTGTGATTCACAGGAAGAGTTTGAGCAAGCTTGGTCTACCATGCTAGAAGAAGGCAATTTGCATGATCATGCTTGGCTGTATGAGCTATATAAAATTAGATGCAAGTGGTCCATCATATTCTGCAAAGACTCATTCTGTATGGGTATCTTGTCAATGCAACGTAGTGAGTCAATAAATAAAGTATGTCATGGAATCTTTAAACCGACAAGTTCTATCACCATTTGTTTCTTGGGATTGAAGAAGGTTATGGACACATGGCGATGGAATGAATATGATGAAGATTTCAAGTGTAGATAGTTAGCAATTCTTCATGTTATTAAACAAATTTAATAACAAGCTATGTTTTATATAAGAAAGCTTTATATAATATTTGAAGAAGAATTTTTGCATGGAGTTGGTGGATTAGCAACAAATGTGTTAGATGAAAATCTCATGGAGTATTTGGTGAGAAACTTAGAGAATAGAAGTTCTTCCAAAATATGGACTATCCATTTTGACAAGACATGCAAAAATTTAACTTGTAGTTGTAAAAAATTTGAAATGATGGGGGTGCTTTGTTCCCACTGAATCTGAGTTCTGAGTCAGGAAGATATTATGCGCATTCTAGAGAAGTATCTTCTCATGCATGGTCAACTAGAGCAAAGAGGGATATTTACTTTGACAGTGCTTATAGGAACTTAAAGGATGTGCAAGATAATGATGGAAATGAAACTGACATTATTTTTTGAAACTACATTAGTTGATATGCATATCAAATAAGCACCAGAGCACAAGGTAATAAAAAAAGCTGATGAGTATATGTTGGGTTCCTTAAAAAAATTATCTGATAATATCGATTCTAAATAATGTGGAAATTCACCTCCAATTGATAAAATAGTTAAGAAGAAGAAGTCTACTATAACATGTAAAAGAACTGACTTTTTTAAAGGATCTAGTTAAGCAGCAACCAAAGGGTGTTTCCAATGCAAGGCTGAAAGGATATTGGGAGAGAAACAAGAAAAGTAATTTTCTACGTCCACGAATTTATAATCTTTAAATATTACTGTTAAACTTTAAACCATTATATTTTTAAAGTTACAGAGATGAAAGAACAAGCTACGAGGGGTAGAGACCTAGAAGGGTCACCCAAGCTCTAAATTTATAGTCATGTGTTCTTTGAATGTATATACTTTAAAGTCAATTTGATTGAAAGTGTATCAATTGGTAGTTACTATGTTGTACTTTAAATGTAATCTTAATTTACTTTATCGCTTATATTTTAATGTATTGTTGATATTTTGTACTTTAAATCACTAAAAATTCCTCTCAATAGAGTCTGGGTTATATTAACAAAAATTTATTGAATATTTTATCTCCAAACAGGATAAAATATCTAAAAAAATTGAGAAAATAGAGTATACTCTCATGAGCATACAGAGAATACTCATGCAAAGTAGCTCTGAAAAACCACAAAGCAGCCTCCAAATAGCTTGTAATGTCATCTACTAAACATATGAATGAAAGAATAGGTAGAATAGCTGAATAAAAATTGAGAAAATAAGGTGTACTCTCATGAGAGTACAGAGAGTACACATATAAATTAGCCAATGGCATCTACTAAATATTTTATCTCCAAATAGGGTAGAATATCTAAAAAAAATTGAGAAAATAGAGTGTACTCTCATGAAAGTACAGAGAGTACACATGCAAAGCAGCTCCGAATATCCACCAAGCAATCTTCAAATAGATATAATGGCATCTACTAAACATATGAATGAAAAGAAAGTGGTAGAATAGCTTAAAAATTGAGAATAGAATATGTACTCTTATGATAACTGAAAATTACATGCAAAATATCTCCAAAAATTCACCAATAAGCCTCAAAACAGCTCATAATGACATCTACTAAATATTTTATCTCCAAACAGGATAAAATAGATAAAAAAATAAGAAAATGTACTCTCATGTAGAAATATAGAAATAATCTGTCAAAAAAATCCACCAAGAAGCCTCTGAATATCTTATAACTCTGCAAGAATTTTCTTAATTCTAATAAAATTTTCATTGTTTAGAAAATATAAAAAATAAAAAAATACTGAAATTAAAACCACAATTAGGTTTAAAAGAGATTTTATTTAATTTTTATAAAATTTTCAACAATATTTTAATTCTTTCAGCAAAACAATAAATAAAATTCAATAAATTAAAAAAATATTATTATTTTTTAATTTATGTTATAAAAGTATTTAACTGAAAAAAACTCGTTACACTCATAATTTGATTACTTTAAAAATAAAATATTTTGTAACATAAATTTCACTAACAATTTTATTTACGAATAATTTGTTTTATATTATTAGATTATTAGAATCTCACATTGAGCTTTTGGTAAATGGTAAATGCTCTTATACTATTTTAAAAAAGTAAAAAAAATAAAAAATAAAAATAAATGAAGAAAAAGTCATGCACGTATTTTATAAAGCATGATAGGAATGATTTTAAGTTTGGATCAGAATTATTTTGAAAGAGTTGAGACTATCTATTTCAGTAGAGAACTATTCAAATTTAGCTAAAATTTTCAATTCTTATAATATTGACTTATTTCAAATAAGTCAAAATTAAACTTCCAAGCAATTATAGCCAAAAAAATTAAATACAAGTTCTTTTAAATATTTTTTTCTTAAATTTATTATTTTATATTTAAAATTTTAATTAATTAGTTTATCTTTAACATATCATTTATTTTTCTTTTTACAAAAAAAAAGTTTATTTTCACGAATATTCAAAATAATTTTTAGGTTGTATAAATATTTTTCGAAATAACTATTTTACCTTCAATCATTGCTAGACATTATTTTTGGCCTCCACATATGGTTCACAAGTTAAATGAACCATAAAAGTTAAAATAAATAACTAACGAGAGGGACATCTCATGAATCGGGTTTAAAATCCCTCTAATCACGATTGGAATCGATCAAATTTGCTTCAATTTAAAAAGAAAAATATGTAAATATTAAAATTAATTAAATAAAAATTATCAAATCAATTAATAGTTGATCAAATAATCAAATTAAATTTCTAATGAAGTTACGCACATATCAAAATTGGGAAGCCTCGACGACGCCCGAATGACCTCCGTTCGCAAAATTGATTGTGCCATTGTCACCGAAACGTCAAAACTTATCAATCGAATCCTTCCGCGGTCGATTGAAATACGTGTCGATCAATTCGAGCTCGATGTGTCGCAATTCTTTCCCATTTCACCATCACCAACAATCAAAAATCGACCCATTATTACGTTTGACAAAACAAAATACTTAAAATCAACACCCATATTGCTAGGGTTTCTCACACAAAATGATTTCACAAATTTTTGATGTGAAATTATATTAATTTCTAGTTAAAGTGATTAGCAGCTGCTTAATCTCATAATTCCCTCTAATCCTATCCTAATCTAGTTGCCTATTCAACCAATTAAGAAAGTCGCTTATCATTTTTGATTGGCTGATGTTTAGGCAGCCAATTAAAAGTTATGGTCTAACCTAAAAGTCGAAAGGGAACTCCCGATCCCTCATTCTTCATGACTCTCTCACGCAACTCTCTCAGCTAGAGCTCTCGTTCTTGCTTGTTGGACGTGCGGTTCCCTCTCACAAAATTGAGTGCCTCCCTCTTCCTCTTGCTGCTCCTAGCTGAACTCCTCATCGAGCCGTCTGTCTTTCGTGAGCCCTAGTGAGGAGATTGACCAAACTCAACTCCCAAACTCTGTCTTTTCCTTTCCCTTTGCAATTGAAAGCTCCAGGTTGCTTCTATCCAAATTTAAGTTATATTTCTCTTGCTATTTGGTTTTCTTTTCTTTTGGAGGAAATGAAGATTTGCAAATCCCTCTTCCATTTCTGTTCTATCTTTGGACTTCTTTTTTGGATTTGCAACAACGTGAAATTAAGATGTTGGATTTACGCTATAAGCTTTTACTTTGCTATTTTCTCCTTCTAAGGTTGAGCCGAGGAGCTCATTCTCTTTGCATCTCTTCCTCCCAGCCAACTGAAAGCTCTTTTTTTAAACCAAATTATTGTCCTAGAATTAGATGGAGACACTTAAAGAACACAAATAAAATATTTTTAAGAGCAAGCTACAAGAGATTAGAATTTGGGATGTTAATGAGGAAGCTAACATTATGTGAGAAAAAATAGCAAGTGAAATTAAGCAAGTTGCTAAATATGTGCTTGGAGAATCAATAGGAAAAGCTTTTTTTAATAAGAATAGTTGGTGGTGGAGTCAGAGTATGCAAGAAAAGATAAAAAATAAGAAGTATTGTTATAAAATTTGGTTTAGATGTAAAAACTCGGAGAATTGGGAAAGATATAAAGTGGCTTGTAGAGATTCTAAGAAAATAGTATATGATGCAAAAAATTTAGCTTTTAGTGATTTATACAATAGATTAGATACCAAAGAAGGTGAAAGATATATGTTTAAGTTAAAAGAGATAGGAGAAGTAAAGATATAGTTCAAGTGAGGTGTATTAAGGATGAAAATAATAAAATGCTTTTTTAGAAAAGGATATTGAAAATAGGTGGATGAGGTATTTTGATAAACTTTTCAATGAAAGATCTAAAATACGATTGATTTTAGCAACCTACTAAAAAATAGAGAATTTCATTTTATTGTATTAAATGAAGTTAGTGAAGCTTTAAAGAAAATGAAATATGGAAAAGCAGTAGGACCGGATAATATTCCAATAGAAGTGTGGAAATGTTTAAGAGATCAAGGAATTTCTTGGCTTACAAATATTTTTAATATCATTTTAAAGACTAAAAAGATGCAGATGAGTGGAGAAAGAGTTTGTTGGTTCCTATATTTAAGAATAAAGGTGATGCACAAGAGTGTGCAAATTATAGAGGAATTAAGTTAATGTGCCATACATTAAAATTATGGAAGAGAGTAATTGAGCATAGGTTACGATGTGATCTGAAGTTTCTGTCAGTTTAGTTTCATGCGGGTAGATCTACTATGGATTCTATACATTTGTTAAGGGGTTTGATGGAAAATCATAGAGAAAGTAAAGAGGATCTACATATGATATTTATTTGAGCTTATGATAAAATTTCAAGAGATGTTCTTTGGAGAGTTCTAGAACAAAAGGAGTTAATATTGGTTATATTCAAGTCATTAAGGATATGTATACTAGAGAACTTTGTGTACAAGGAGGATTGACAAAATATTTTCCTATTTCAGTTGGATTACATCAAGGACCAGTTTTAAGTCCTTATCATTTTACTTTAGTTATGGATATTCTTACTACCCATTTACAAGAAGATGTACCTTGGTGTATGCTTTTTGCTGATGGCATTCTTCTTGTTGATAAGACTAGAGAGGGAATCCAACATAAACTTGAATTATGGAGGTCAACTCTAGAGTCTAAAGGTTTTCATTTAAGTAGATCTAAAGCGAATATATGGAGTGTAATTTTAGTTGTAGAAGTTCTAGTGCTAGTGTTGTGACATTAGGTGAACAAGTCATTAATAATAGTGAGCGTTTCAGATATTTAGGCTCTATTGTTCAAAATGATGGTGAAATAGATGGAGATATTATTAGTAGAATTCAAGTTAGATGGTTGAAGTGGAGGAATGCATCCTATTATGTGATGTAGAAAAAGTTTCACTTAAACTTAAAAAAATTTTAAGATGGTAAGACGCAATGACTTATGGTGCGAGAATGTTGGCCAATAAAAGAAAGCATAAGACTAAGTTAAGTGTTACGAGATGAGGATACTTAGGTGGATGAGTGGTTTTACTCTTAGAGATAGAATGCAAAATGAGTATATTAGGGAAAAAGTTGGAGTAGCTCCAATGGCAGATAAGATTAGGGAGAGTTGCTTAGATGGTTTGGCCACATAAAGCGTCACCATCCATGACCGATTAAGAGGAGCATTAGATTTGCCTATGTTAAAAGGTAGAGGTAGACCTAAGACTTGGTTAAGATGTATAAAAATGATCTTAGTATACTTAATTTAAATGAGAATTTGACACATAATAGGACACAATGGAGACGAAGGATTCATGTAGCCGACCCCACCTAGTGGGATTAAGGCTTGTTGTTGTTGTTGTTGTTGTTGTTGTTTGATTTCTTTAAAAATTACGGTTGTGCAATTCTCTACTCCTGTAACCTCCAACCTTTGAATTGATGTTAAAATAAAGAAGAGGCGGGGTTTTGTGCAAGTTCAAAGCTTCAATTCTTGCTGTTTGGTAATATTAAGATTTTATCTTGCCTATTTCTTGTTCATATTCTACTCAAAAGTACTTTCCTAGGCTCAACATGCTATTTCTTGATACATGATAACCTCTCACAGCCCATTATAGACTTCACCCTCCACTCCCAAAGCCTGAAAATGTTCAGCCAAAAAAGAGAGGAACTTGAGTGATGCTCCATGGAGTATAGACTTTCATGTGTAGTAGTTAAGTGGAGGAAGAGAGATAGTGAGTTTAGGAAGTTTAATTTAAATTGGTATATTGTTTGGAATTGGTAAATCCAACATTTGAGACAAACACAAGTGAATTCAAGTTACAATCTTGTTGTCATTTTGCTATTAAAACCTGCTCTTTTCCTACTACAAATTGGCCTTCTCTTTTGTAGGATTTAGGAAAGATAAAAAATATATAGAATTTTTAAATTTCAGTTTTGTTGTCATATGGATGTTTTGCAAAATCTGAAACTTTGTTTATATGATATCAAAGCTAATATGGTTGTTTTCCTTATTTGGTATGAACCTTAGTGCCTTATTTAGGATGAACCTTACTTAGATATCACTTTAGAAGGAAGAGGATGAGGGGAGGGTTGATTGATTTTATTAGCATTGTACTTGTTTTCCTCTCTTTTGTAATCACTATGTCAATAAGCCTATGAAGTACAATCTGAAATGTGGCTTTGTGCAAGTTTAAAGCTTTCATTTTTGTTGTTTAGTTTCATTAAAGTTACAGCTTGCCTAGTGCTTGTTCATACTTTACTCAAAAGCAATTGTCAAGTCTCTATCTTGCATTAAAACAATTATATGTTCGCTATCCATGAGTATGTGGGGTTGGAATCATGCAAGATATATTGTTACGCCTTTTCTTGCTCTTGAATTATGAGTAAGTTGTTACAATGAAATCCTAGTTTCATTAGCTAACATGATGTCATCTTTGAAAGCTCACTTTGTCTTGATTTGGGAAGAAAAGAAAAAGCAAGTTTATTTTGGGACAAAGTATGATTTATATTGGTCTCCTTTCTATTGTATATTTTTATCTTGCATACATATGAAAATGTTGAGAATTGAAGATATAGGATATGCAAAGTTTTCTTTATGATTATCTGTCAGTAAAAGATGAAATATGTGCATATCTCTCGACTTTTAATTGTTATGTTACTTGTAGTCTTTAAGAAAGGTATTCCTTCTTTTATATTCAAAATGAGAAGAATGGAAAGGTGCTCACATCTGATTAAATAGAATGGAAAGGTGCTCACATATGATTAAAAGCTTATGTTACAACTTACTATTTGAATATTTCAAATGCAAAATTCAGGTGAAATGGTGATGAAAATGATGCTATAGCAAAGGGGTATCAATTATATTTTAATTTCATGCACATGTGAATGCAAATTTGTTAAATTATTTTGTCCTATAAGTACCCGTTCACATTGTTCCAATGCGGGGAAAATCGTGATAAGTACCTATTCGTGTTGTTCCAACGTGGCAGGGAAATATATTGTGATAAGTACCTATTCACATTGTTCCAACATGACAGGGAAATCTACTATAATAAGTCCCTGTTCATGTTGTTCCAATGAAATAGGGAAATATGCTGTGATAAGTACCCGTTCACATTATTCGAATACGGCGGGGAAACTTGTGATAAGTACCTGTTCATGTTGTTCCAACGTGGTAGGGAAATATATTATTATAAATACCCATTCATGTTGTTCCAACGTGGCAGGAAAACCTGTTATGATAAGTACTTGCTCATGTTATTCCAACGGAAAAAATACTATCTATGCACGCCTTCTCGTATGGTGGGTAAAACTTTTGGCCATGGTATCTCGCATACATACCATTCTTGGCATGGTGGGATGCTAGTCTCAGCATCCCCTGTGGGATGATGCCGAGAGGTCGAAATTTTCAATAAATCAATAAAAAGTTTGAATTTGTTATAATGCCAATCAAACTTTTAAACTTGATATGCCATAAAAGGAAAGTGAATCAAGATTCAAAATATTTATGAAAATATTAATAAATTGATTCAATCATAAATGCTCAAGTTAAATCAAATCTAAATTATAAGAGATTTAATAATTTATGCACAAGCATAATATATGATTTGATATCTCAATAATGAATATGATTGAACATTTTTAATTACCATTTGAATCATAATAATTGCTTTACTGAATAATTTGAAAGGAGCTTAAGGGAAAATTGAACCATAAGCTTGATGACAAATGCAAATTAAAATCTTCAACATGAACTTAAGCAACTGAAAAATTAATCAATAAATATGAATGAAGTGGCTTCATCAAACATTGATGTGAATGAATATTTAGTTCGAGATCGATCTAAATATTGGAATGAATGTAAGTCTATATTTAAACTTGTTGTTTTATGATTTATGCAAATGTTCAAAGGAACTAAATTCACACTCATTATGATTTCATGTGAGTTTATAGCTTCATCATGCATATGCATGCTTGATATTATCATACAAGCTACAAGCTAAACATACTACTTATATGTGCATAAGATGAATTTTGTGCTTAACAAGAAGTAATATTTTTGTAACCATTTGATTCATGCAAATGAAAGAATCAAATTCATACTCTACAAAAATGCGATTTTGTTAAAGCGATACATGCGTTGATACATGATGATTGAAAGATCGAGCATATATCATTTAAATGACAATCACTTGGTTTGTAATATGTATCAACATTCTTATAGAACAGACTCTCACTTGATACATATAAGTACATGAAAGAGTCAATGCATATCTTATAGATAAATTTATACTTGACTCATGAAAAATAGTTAAAAGAGTCAACTCATGTCTTATAGTCTTATAGAACAGACCTATACTTGATCTATGATAAACATTTGAAAGGGTCAAATTCATAATTGACAGAACAGATCTATATTTGATTTATAATTTTAGGTATCAAAGCTTATGCTTGTAATTCGACATCTATGTTATCAATGCTTCAACTTAGATATTTCAATGTCCATACAAAATTTTAAAAGAACAGATACTTGTATGTATGTTGAAGTATTCAATAGCTTAAATGCTTAAATAGACATATGCAAGCAATCAAATGAAATGAAAGAAAAGATGCTATGCTTCCCAGTTTGGTCTTGGGACCGGGTCCGGGTTAACAAAATCTAAAAAAATCTAATGATGCTATTGTAAATCTTAGAAGCTAATTCTATCATAGAATGATAAAAGATAAATCTATCGGCATCATTGTTAATGCATCTTTTCAAGTTCAAGATCTCAAGAAGAACGTCCCAAACCCAATCCTCTATGTTCAATCTAGAGTTGACAAAGTTTGAAGAATGATAGATCTTGAAATAATTAATCTAGATCTGATCCTCTGTAAGAAGATAGTTGGAGTTGACAGGGTCTAATTTCCCGATTTGGTCTTAGGACTGGGTCCGAGTTAACAAAACTCAAAAAAATCAAAACCTACAATTTGACATATAAACTTCAACTTAGACATCTTAATGTCCATGCAATTTTCAAATACTCGTGTGCTTGTTGAAGTGTTTGATAAGTCAAATATAAATGAACAGATGCTATGCTTCCCGATTTGGTCTTAGGACCGGGTCTAGGTTAACAAAACCTAAAAAAATGCCATATCTAAAATCAAACTTGCAAACTATTACCTAGATTTCAACCTAGACATTCATATGTTCATACATTAAAAAAAGAACAGATACTCGTATGTGCATTGAAATGTTCAGACATTTAGGAACATACACAAGTTAGATACAAAGCAAAAGAACAGATTTTAAATTTCCCAGTTTGGTCTTAGGACCGGGTCCGGGTTAACAAAACCTAAAAAAATTGATATTATAAGAATTTTAAGCTAATAATATCTGAGAAGCTAACTGTGTCATATAATTATAAGATGTGAATCAATTGACATAGCTTCTGAAGTTCAAGCCCTCAAGAAGAAAAGTCCCAAAGATCCTCTATGTTAGAGTGGACAAGGTTTGAAGGATTATACTTCTTGAGATAATGAATAGACCGATCCTCGTAAAAAAAAAAATATACAAGGTCTATCGATATTAGTCCTATGATCGAAGGGTGATTATTATTAAAATTCTAATGATAAATGATCATATATTCAAATCTAAATCAATCATAAAATGATCAAAATTCAAATAAAATAACAAGATGTAAATGAAAATAAAATTAATTATTTAAATTAAATCTTAAAATCAATCCATCCCTCCATAATTGTTTGTCTTGGGGTGACAAATTAATAAAACTTTTGCTCACAAAGAGCCAATGTCAAATCAAATGCATAAATATCTTCACACTCAAATATTCCTAAGCCCGTAAGGACGTGGCCAGTGTCCTTTGTCCGTGTGATTTTGTCACAAAATGATACCACATAAATGATTTATGAGACCCTGGTTCACATGGTATGACACCACTAAATTATAGTCACGGCTGCAACCTGTATGTTCTCCAATGGCTTTGCTCTTTGAGCTGTGAAACGTAGAATATATTTGGTTGGGCAAAAAATCTTATGTTAGCTAAGGTTGACTTATATTTATCCCCACAAACTCCACCCAGTCTATAAGAACACCATGGATGATATATGTATTTGTTGACAATGATCCCTATTGGGTCAACTACCTCCTCAGCAGCACCTGTGACGGATGATGGAACCATGGGATCTAGATCGGGCGCGTCATCATTCCCCCCACCAAAAGTTTTAAATTAAAATGATAAATTTCATAAATTCTAAACTCCACTCACTGCAATTATATATTCATTATTTAATGATTCATTGACTAGCCTTAATCGAAAGTTCTCTCTTAGTATTATGAGGGGTAATTAACTATAGGGGTTTGCGCCTATAAGAAACCTAGAACCAGATATAAAAAGTTATCACCAAATGAGGATGAAATCTCTGGGTAGTGTCTTATCTACTATTCACCTGCCTTCTGAAATTTTCAACGACACCAAAATAACTCTTTTCTTTTCCAAAAGAGGTCGGTGGCGAATTTTCAAATCCCTTAATTATAATTGTATAAAATTAATTTATTTAATATTTATTAAAAGTTAAAATACATTTTTACTATGTTAAAATTATTTTATTTCAAATTAAAATTAGAATGAAATAAAATAGAAAATAAAAGTGATATGGAATGATCCCCAAAATCTACTGAAGTGCTTGTCAAAAGCTACTGAAATCCAAATAAAAACCAATTTACATCCCAATTATTTAGAAATAAGAAAACTGAGTAATAATATCTTTTTTAAAATTCTAGACATAATGAATTTTAGAATTAAAAGAAAATGAGATGTACTCTCATGAGAGTACATAGAGTACACATGCAAAACAACTCCAAAAACCTATCAAGAAGCCTCCAAACAACTTATAATGACATCTACTACACATATAAATGAAAGAAAGGATGGAATATTTGAAATTTTTTGAGAAAATGGGGTGTACTCTCATGAGAGTACAGAGAGTACATGTGCAAAATTGATCCATAAACCCACCAAGTAGCCTTCAAACAGCTTGTAATGGCATATACTAAACATATTATCTCTAAATAAGATAAAATAATTTTAAAAAAAGAGAAAATAGGGTGCACTCTCATAAGAGTATAGAGAGTACACATTTAAAATAGCTTGAAAAATCCACCAAGCAGCCCCCAAACAACTTATAATGACATCTACTAAACATTTTATCACCAAACACGGTAGAATATCTAAAAAAATTTGTAAAAATGGGATGTACTCTCATGGGAGTACATATACAAAATTGATCCAAAAACCCATCAAGCAGCCTCAAAATAGCTTATAATGGCATCTACTACACATACAAATGAAAGAAAGGGTAGAATATCTAAAAAGATTTGAGAAAATGGGGTGTACTCTCATGAGAGTATAGAGAGTACAAATACAAAATTGATCCAAAAACTCACCAAGCAGCCCCAAATAGCTTATAATGGCATATACTAAACATATTATCTCCAAATAGGGTAAAATAGTTAAAAAAATGAGAAAATGGGTGTACTCTCATGAGAATATAGAGTACACATTCAAAATAGTTCCCAAAATCCACCAAGCAGCCCCAAACAGCTTATAATGACATATACTAAACATTTATTCACCAAACATGGTAGAATATCTAAATAAATTTGAGAAAATAGGGTGTACTCTCATGAGAGTACTGAGAGTACACATGCAAAATTGATCCAAAAACTCATGAAGCAGCCTCCAAACAGTTTATAATGGCATCTACTAAACATATTATCTCCAAATAGGATAAAGTAGCTAAAAAATTTGAGAAAATATGGTGCACTCTCATGAGAGTACAGAGAGTATATATGCAAAATGGATCCAAAAATCACCAAGCAGCCTCCAAACAGCTTATAATGATATCTAATACTAAACATATTATATCTAAACAGGGTAAAATAATTGAAAAAAATTAAGAAAATGTGATGTACTCTCATGAGAGACTAGAGAGTACACATTCAAAACTGATCCAAAAACCCACTAAGCAACCTCCAAATAGCTTAGAATGGTATCTACCAAACATATAACTGAAAGAAAGGGTAGAATAGCTAAAAAAAGTTGAGAAAATATGGTGTACTCTCATGAGAGTATAGAGAGTACACATTCACAACTGATCCAAAACCCACCAAGCATCCTCCAAATAGCTTAGAATTGCATCTACCAAACATATAACTGAAAGAAAAGGTAAAATATTTAAAAAAAGTTGAGAAAATGAGGTGTACTCTAATGAGAGTACAGAGAGTAAAGATGCAAAACTGGTCCAAAAACCTACCAAATAGCCTCCAAACAGCTTAGAATAGCATCTACCATAACATAAACTGAAAGAAAGGGTAGAATAGTTGAAAAAAAATGAGAAAATGGGGTGTACTCTCATGAGAGTATAGAAAGTACACATTCAAATAGCTCTAAAAACTAGCAAGCAATCTCCAAACAACTTATAATGGCATATACTAAACATTTAAATAAAAGAAAGGGCTGAATAACTGAAAAAATTGAGAAAATATGGTGTACTCTCATGAGAGTACAGAGAGTACACATTCACAACTGATCCAAAACTCACAAAGAATCCTCCAAATAGCTTAGAATGACATCTACCAAACATATAATTGAAAGAAAGGGTAGAATACCTAAAAAAAGTTGAGAAAATGAGGTGTACTCTCATGAGGAGTTATCCAAAAAAACCCATCAAGCAGCCTCTAAATAGCTTATAATGGCATACACTAAACATATAAATGAAGGAAAGGGTAGAATAATTAAAAAATTGAGAAAATGGGATGTACTCTCATGAGAGTACATAGAGTAGACATTCAAAATAGCTCCAAAAACTCACCACACAGTTAGATTTCTAAACATTGCATTCATATGCACAGCAAACTTCTTGTACTCAACATTTTACAGCTCAATTATTTCTTCCATAAATAAAAAATAGCATAAACAAACTTAGCTATGAAGCGATTCATTTTCTTTAGCCAATCTTAGTGCTCTAGTCCACTAGAGGTTTCACGTCCCTCCATGTATTTGTGCACAAACATCCCACAATCAATATTATTTTCTTGGATTGGTAGACCACTGATCACTTCTATTAACAGTCTTCAGGATTGCTCTGAAAAGCTTGGCCAACATCTTTGATGAGTAATTTGATCTAAAGAGTTAAAAATAAAGGTCAAGAGTTAGGTACAAAGTATGCATTTGAGATGAACTACAAATGAAAATAATTCTTACAGTATAAGGAAGAATGGCCTTATGAGTTGGGTTTGGCAATGAGTCATAGAAATACTAAGACCCTTTCTTAATATGCCCCACCAGTAGTGTTCAATGCTAATTATTGATAACTGGCATTAAGAGTAAATCAGCTCTTGAAACACTTTCTACAGTAAAATGTTTGATGAACATTTTGCTTTTTTTGTTAGTCCAAATTTAGCATAACTCTGCAAGAATTCAAAAAAAAAAGTTGAAAATTAGTAGCTTATAACTATCAAAACTTTGAAAGGTATCATATAACCCAAAACTTCGTGCACTGGGCATGAGACATATAGATAGGGGACATATAGCCCAAGATAGATAAGATACTTCTCGGCCAACAGAAAGGTGAAGGCATCAACTTGCACAGCTGATAGATACTGATCTGTTAGCAACTTATCAATTTGGCCTCTCATAATAATGATATTTTTAACCGAGAATACGTAATCGCTCCTACATGTGAGAAGCATGAAAATGTGAGCATTACTAAATTAAAAGGTGATTTTATATATGTTAAATGAGATAGACTAAGCAATGACTTGCTTGTCCTTGAATCGGTGCAAGAGGTGTCAATGAGCTATAACATTGACTTGGGCAAGACATCTCTTGATAAGAAGTCTATGATATCATGTGCTTCAACTGGTTGCAAGAAATTAATAAGATTTAAGAGATATATTTAGTGTGAATTAAAGTTGAATATTTTAAGATGAAAAACACCTCCGCATGATGCTCCTCAACCACTACGATAGTAGTCGATGGTTCAGCCAAGGCTATAGGAACCTCTCTAATAACCTTCATAAAAATTACTGAAATTAGCTTTTATTAGATTAAATTAAAAGGAAAGCCAAGTAATACATCTTCTACTATCTATACATCCTGTGTGGCAGCAACAATAAGAGTTATTGTGCTATGTGTATTTCTGTACGTGTGTGGACAACTTTCCTCTTCCTTATCTATCAAGCCTTTACACCACGTTCAATCCGCAAAGGCGATCTTTCTATCCTGGAAGCCTCCTTAGAGCTTCTCATGGTAGCCTCCTCAGAGCTTCGTGCCTCCTCGAGGTTCCCCCCCTCCATAGAGCTTCCCATGCTTGGACCTTCATTAGCAACCATCTTCAGCTGTAAATCAATACCATCGACTCTCTCATTTATTGAATCTTCATATAGGAGTAGTAGTAGAAAGTATCTTCTCTATCATAAAGCTTTACAGAGGAGTAGTAGCAGATGGCAGGCTAGATACGTTGGAAGGGGAGAATATCGAGGAGAGACATTTGGAGATCCACTTGGGGCTTTACTCCTTGGACTTGGAGTGGGGCTTCTATGGGGATGGATGTGGGTTATCTCTTGGACAGGGGGCATTGTTTCAAGGAGGCAGGTCTCTTCCTCTGATATGTCCTCAAATGAAAGGCAGACCTGTGTTACACCAATAAGAAAATATGATAATTTTTAATATGAATAAATACATTATGAGGTAAATAAAGTAAATTTATTTTGCATCACCTGGTGTCCTTGCAAACCACTGAAGAAATCCTCTGCAAACTTTATTTTTGGCCATCGTAACATATGTGGCTTTGCAAATGGAATGAGTGGCCTTATGATTCCTATGTACTCTGTCACCTAGATCTACAACCAAGATTTACATAACTTAGCTTCAATGTATAATATAATATAAATCTAAAGATGTAAAATGTACCATCAGAAGAGTTACAAAGCAACTTATGTACCCAGGTGCCTTTTGTGTCAAAAATTTTGATGTAATACCATCAACCTATGAAACCAGGAAGCTTCAGATAGCTTCTTACCAATTATAATCAATAAATCTCTCTATGTCATTAGCGTAGGCTATAATTCCAATGCCACTCTATAATTATGATATAAAAAAAGATTTGAAAGCAAAAATCGTATGTACAATTGCACAAATTTTGCTGCAGTCAACAAGCGATTCAACTTCTCAATTTTTTTCTTAAAATCAACTGAGTTAGACTTGAAAAGTGGGGATTTCTGCCATATGACCTTCTCTCCTATGTTTGGCATCCCTAAAATTAATGCAACTTCATCGGGGGTGAAAGGAATGCATTGGCTACCAAAATAGAATGCCTACTTTTTTATGTTCTAGCAGGACATGATTTAAGTGATGACAGCTAAATCTTATAGAATTCCATGCATTCTAATGAATTAATGCACATGTAGCCTTCTTAAAATGATAAGTACTTCATCAGTAAAGCAGTCTGAAATAGAATCAATACTACTCTAATGCTGGTTGGCTTGCATCTGGAAGTTATCCTTTTCCCATATATTTTAAACTTCAAAATGAAAAGTGAATTAATGAGAACACTATCTGCACAATGAAGGCCCAGAGAGTACACATGCAAAATAGCTCTAAAACTAATAAATGCTTTATAAAATATCTCCAAATATCTTACAAAAGGATCTACTAAACATATGACAAGCCCCACAGTTATTAAATTTTGAAAAAATAGGGTGTACTCATATGAGAGTACAGAGTGTACACATACAAAATGACTCCAAAAACTAGAAAATTCTTCATAAAAAATCTCCAAGCAGCTTACAATATGATATACTAAACATATGACAAGCCCCACAGTTGAAAAAATTAAAAAAATAGGGTGTACCCTTATGAGAGTACAGAGAGTACACATGAAAAATAGTTTCAAAAACTAGCAAATTCTTCATAAAATATCTCCAAACATCTTCTAATAGGATATACTAAATATATGACAAGCCCCACAGTTGAAAAAATTGAAAAAATAGGATGTACCCTCAAGAGAGTACAAAGAGTACATATGCAAAATAGTGACAAAAACCAGCAAATTCTTCATGAAACATCTCCAAACATCTTATAATAGAATATTCTAAACATATGACAAGCCCCATAATTAAAAATTTGAAAAAAAGGGGTGTACCCTCATGAGAGTACAAAGAGTATACATGCAAAATAACTCCAAAAATATCCAAATTCTTTATGAAACATCTCCAAAAGCTTACAATAAGATATTCTAAATATATGATAAGCCCCATAGTTGAAAATTTTAGAAAAAAGGGTGTACTCTCATGAGAGTATAGAGAGTACATATACAAAACAGCTCTAAAATACTTAAATTCTTCATGAAATATATCCAAACATGCTATAATAAGATATACTAAATATATGACAGGCCTCATAGCTGAAAAATTTTTAAAAATGGGGTGCACCCTCATGAGAGTATAGAGAGTACACATGCAAAATAGCTCCAAAAACTAGCAAATTTTTCATGAAAGATCTTCAAACATCTCACAATAAGATATTCTAAACATATGATAAGCCCCATAGTGAGAAAATTGAAAAAATGGGATGGACCCTCATTAGAGTACAGAGAGTACACATACAAAATAGCTCAAAAAAATTAGCAAATACTTCTTGAAATATCTCCAAACATTTTACAATAGGATATACTAAATATATGATAGGCCTTATAGTTGAAAAAACTAAAAAAATAGGATGTACCCTTATGAGAGTACAAAGAGTACACATGCAAAATAGTGACAAAAACTAGCAAATTCTTCATGAAATCTCTCCAAACATCTTACAATATGATATTATAAACATATGACAAGCCCCACAATTAAAAATTTTAGAAAAATGGTGTGTACCCTCATGAGAGTACAGAGAGTACATATGCAAAATAGCTCCAAAAATACTCAAATTCTTCATAAAATATCTCCAAATAGCTTACAATAAGATATACTAAACCTATGACAAGCCCCACAGTTAAAAATTTAGAAAAAATGGGGTGTATCCTCATGAGAGTATAGAGAGTACACATACAAAATAACTCTAAAAACTAATAAATTCTTCATGAAATATCTCCAAACATCTTACAATAGGATATTCTAAATATATGACAAGCTCCACAGTTGAGAAAATTGAAAGGTGTACTCTCAAGAGAGTACACAGAGTACACATTGAAAATAGCTCCAAAAATTAGTGAAATTCTTCATGAAATATCTCCAAACATCTTACAATAGGATATACTAAACATATGACAAGTATCACAGTTAAAATTTTTGGAAAAATGGGATGCACCCTCATGAGAGTACATAGAGTATACATGTAAAATAACTCTAAAAATACCCAAATTCTTCATGAAATATCTCCAATCAGCTTACAATAGGATCTACTAAGCATATGATAAGCCCCACAGTTGAAAAAATAGAAAAAAATAGGGTGTACCCTCATGAGAGTACATAGAGTACACATGTAAAATAGCTCTAAAATATCCAAAATTTTCATGAAATATCTCCAAACAACTTACAATAGGATATACTAAACATATGATAAGCTCTATAGTTGAAAATTTTAAAAAAATGGAGTGTACCTTCATGAGTGTACAGAAAGTACACATGCAAAATAGCTGCAAAAATTAGCAAATTCTTCATTAAACATTTCCAAACATCATACAATAGGATATTCTAAACATATGACAAGCCCCACAATTAAGAAAATTAAAAAATGGGGTGTACCTCATGAGAGTACAGAGAGTACAGATGCAAAATAGCTCCAAAAATTAGCAAAGTTTTCATGAAATATCTCTAAACATCTTCTAATAGGATACACTAAACATATGACAATCTCCATAGTTGAAAAAATTGAAAAATATTATGTACCCTCATTAGAGTACATGGAGTACACATGCAAAATAGTGGTAAAAACTAATAAATTCTTCATGAAATATCTCCAAACATCTTATAATAGGACATTCTAAACATATAACAAGCCCCACAGTTAAAATTTTTGAAAAGAAATAGGGTGTACTCTCATGAGAGTATAGAGAGCACACATACAAAATAGTGGAAAAAACTAACAAATTATTCATGAAACATCTCCAAATATCTTATAATAGGATATACTAAACATATGACAAGCCCTATAGTTGAAAATTTTAAAAAAATATAGTGTACCCTCATGAGAGTACAGAGAGTACACATGCAAAACTGTGGCAAAAACTTGTAGATTCTTCATAAAACATCTCCAAACATCTTTCAATAGGATATACTAAACATATGACAAGCATCACAGTTGAAAAAATTAAAAATATAGAGTGTACCCTTATGAGAGTACAAAGAGTTCATATGCAAAACAGCTCTAAAAACTAGTAAATTCATCATGTAACATCTCCAAGCATCTTACAATAGGATATACTAAATATATGACAAGCCCCACAGTTAAAATTTTTGGAAAAATGGGGTGTAATCTCATGAGAGTACAGAGAGTACACATGCAAAATAACTCCAAAAATATCTAAATTCTTCATGAAACATCTCCAAACAGCTTACAATATGATGTACTAAGCATGCCTACAATTGAAAAAAATCAAAAAAAATTATATGAGAGTACACATATAAAATAGCTCCAAAAATACCCAAATTCTTCATAAAACATCTCCATACAGCTTACAATATGATATACTAAACATATGACAAACCTCACAGTTAAATTTTTTGAAATAATAGGGTGTATCCTGATGAGAGAACAGAGAGTACACATAAAAATAGCTTCAAAAACTAGCAAATTCTTCATTAAACATCTCCAAACATCTTACAATAGGATATTCTAAACATATAATAAGTCCTACCATTGAGAAAACTGAAAAAATGGGTTGTACTCTCATGAGAGTACAGAGAGTACACATAAAAAATAGCTCCAAAAATTAGTAAATTCTTCATGAAACATGTCCAAATATTTTCCAATAGGATATACTAAACATATGACAAGCCCCACAATTAAAAAAATTGAAAAATTATTATGTACCCTCATGAGAGAACAGAGAGTACACATGCAAAAAAGTGGCAAAAGCTAAGAAATTCTTCTTGAAATATCTTCAAACATCTTACAATATGATATTCTAAACAAATGACAAGCCCCACAATTGAAATATTTTAAAAAAATGGTGTGTACCCTCATGAGAGTATAGAGAGTACACATACAAAATAGTGGTAAAAGACAACAAATTCTTCTTGAAACATCTCCAAACATCTTACATTAGGATATACTAAACATATGACAAGCCCCACAGTTGAAATTTTTTAAAAAACTGGGATGTACCCTCATGAGAGTACAGAGAGTACACATGCAAAACATTGGCAAAAATTAACAAATTCTTCATGAAACATCTCCAAACCTCTTTCAATAGGATATACTAAACATATGACAAGCCCCATAGTTGAAATAAATTAAAAGAATAGGGTGTACCCTCATTAGAGTACAAAGAGTGCACATACAAAATAGTTCCAAAAACATCCAAAGCCTCATTTCCTTTGAAGACTCAAATGTGCTCCTATTCAACAATCAAAACAAATGTGAAAACCCTAAATCTTTAAAGTTCAAGAATGCAAGAAGAAATACCTCATGGAGTCATCTATAATACCTCAATTTTTTATGCCAAAGATTTAGTAAATCTCTGGGGGAAGGTCATACGCACGTCGAGAGAGGGAGCTGAGGAAAATTTCTGCACTAAAATGAAAAACTTAAATTTTTTGAGGCTCAGAATCTAGAACGTTGTCCGTCATATTTTTTTTCCCATTATTTTAATGGGCCGAGCCGGGCTGGGAAGGGTTAACGTTAATGACATCATTATGTTACAATGCTATAAAGTAAAAAAATATATATTTTATTACTAGACACATGTTGCATTCCGGTTGGTGTCCGAACGTAAAATTACATTCGGACTCCACACGTAATATTTTTTGAGCTCTTTCTTTATCGGTTCAGGAATTCCCAACGCGGTTAGCCACATGAATCCATCTCATTTTCTTCATTACATCATGAATCTCTCTCCTCTTCTTCTTTTTTTTCTAGCAGGTAGACTCACATCCCAAATTGCTTAAGCTCTCATCTCTCATGAGCTCTTCTCTCTTCAACATTTATTTTAACCACTGAATTGTTCATGCTACCTTGGCCACCGACCTCATTTATTTTTAATTCTCACTTGCAAGTACGTCTCTCTCAAGCTTATTTCTTTGACTTCTCTTCCATCTCACTCTCCAAAAACTTGCACACATATTGACTCCATTTTGACCAACCAATCGACCACTAGCTCCAACCTCCCAAATCCTCAATCATCCTTCTTTTGCCATCTCCTTCACCTATCTATGTAGGCAAGCCTTCATCTGCCCTGCTTCAAGCTACACTGCGACCAGCCCTCAACTCACTCAGCCCAACTCTATATCACACTCTCCACTTCTTTCTAGCTAGCACAAAGTAAAACACTTGCAACCTCCCCTTTCCAAATAGATATCGTCCCTAGCTCTCTATTCCTGTCATCCACATTAATCTAACACATCAGCACGCCAAACCCAAACAACCTAAGTCTCCTAGCCAAAGTCCTCATTTTTTCTTCCTTCTGCATGTTGTTGGTCATTGATGAACCATGTGAATCATAGCATCCATCCACATAGCTTACCACCTCAACAAATCTGAAGCCTAGCCATCTTCATCCTCTTCCTTTTTCTCTATTCTCTCTCTAGAAAGAGAAGAATAGTTTCCTCTCTCTCTCTCTAATCTGAGGGATATAAAAAAATTTATTTTATTTTATTTACTTACTATTTTATTCTCTTTCTCTCCCTCTCCCTCTCACTATATCTCTTACTTGATCTACATAAGCCACAAAAAAGGAGCCATATATATATATATATATTGTCTTGTTCATAAAGTGTAAGAAAAAAGAAAGAGAAAAGTGTGAATACACAAAAATGCTATTTGATGTTATGAAGGTTTGAAGGCTTACGCGATATTTTTCATAAGTGCAGTATGTGCAAAAATCTCTCGGCCACAATGTCGCAAGATACCTACCATGTATGCTTCCCATAAGCATGATGAAAAGGTCTTAGCACTCCCAATGCAGCCTTACGCGGGGATGACCTTGGGAGGTTGCTAGTTTTAAACCAAGTTGATCATAGGGAACTGAACTTATAAGACTTTTAAAATTTGAGACATCTAAAACGAGCACAAAATTGATTTACAAAAAAAAAATAGTAATAAACAATAAGCAAACTAAGTTGAATTGCATAAAAAAATAAAATAAAATAGAGGGCTACATAGAAGTACTTACTTGAAGAATATAATGCTTGAGCAGGACTTTTCCTTTAAACTCAATTCCTAAACATCTAAAGCTTAAGTGGGTGAGGTAGTGGAAGTAGAGCATCTCACCCCTTATTTATAATTGAAAAAAGAATACTCATATGGTCTAATGCATTAAATAGCATTAAAAGTTCATGTTGACCTCACTTTAGGAGTGAGAATTCAATCTTCCCATCATAGATCTAGAGGTCTTCTAGACAGTGAGAACTCCTCAGTCATAAGACAGTTCTAGTGGCTAAATGAACCCTTAAATCTAAATTAGAGACTTAGAAAGATTAGCCATAGGATTAGGCTATGTCTTAGGACCAAGGAAACTTACCAAGCCTATAGCCTCACCAAACTCATGTCTAGCTCCTTAGCCAAAATCCAACCCAATCCTTATTATATTCAAATCCCCAAACCTAAAATCAAATCCAAATGATCTAAACCTAAACCCATGATTCAACCCTATGGACTTAGCCAAAATTCTTGTCAATCCAAACCAAGTTCAATTGATTTCTCAAAATCAAATCAATCATTCAATTATCATTCCAAACCATAAAAAATATACAATCAAATAAATCAAAACCAATATCAATTCAATCAACCTAACCTAACTCATTTGACCTAAAATATTCAAATGAGCCAAAATCAAATTAAACCCAAATCAAATGCAACCAAAGCCATAAACTAATCCCAAATCAATATCTAATCTCAACTCAACTCAATTCAACCCAAAATTAATTCAATTAACCCATTTAGGTTCACTTGACCTAAAGTGACCTAAAGGACCTATTTGAATCAAATCTCAATCCAACCCAAATTGGATTGAACCAAGTTATCCAAAATCTCCTATGATGATTGTTGATCATCCTTGATTGATCAATTACCATCAATTGGATCAAACCAAGTTAATTTGGTCATTTAACCAAATCAACCCACTTAACTTACATGAGCCAAATAAACCAAATCTCATCCTAAGCCATATCAATTAAAACCAGTGATTCATACCAACCTAAAATCAGTCCTTGAACATGATTTGACCATCAATTTAGCCAAACCAAACTAAATTGGTCATTTTGACCCAAGTTGACTAAATTTGACCTAAAGTGTCAATTTGGGTCAAATCAAAACCTAACCCAAATTGATTGCAATCATTGACTCAAATCCATTTCAAGTTGATTATTGAACATGATCAAAGCCTTGATTGAACCCAATTGACCTAATTATCCCAAATTGACCCAAAGGGTCAATTTGGTATAAATCATTCAAAAATCTAAATTAATTGAAATCAAAGCCTACAATCATCTTCAAATATAAATTAAACATGAACCAATGCCTAACCCAAGCCAATTTGGCCAATTTGGTCAAATTGTCAACTTGACCTATTTGAATATGAACTCAAATAGGTCAAATTAAAATCTAAGACAAATTAAACCTAACAATTGAACCAAAATATTCTAAATACTCATCTAAATTTGACTCAACCCTTGGTTTGACCCAATTTCACCAATTGGTCAACTTGACCCAACCTAGCCCAATTTGACCTACATAAGTCAAATTGAGGCAAACCAATCAAAACTAAGCTCAAACCCATTGAAATTTGGAATGAGCTATCCTTGGCTCACCTTAGGTCAACCCAATCAAACCAACCCAATTTAGACCTGATTTGATCCATTACCTAATGTATAAAGGCTCTTATATGTAACAAAATATCAATTTAGGTGGTCAACAACCCTCCTTTGCACTTGGTAGCCACCCAAAGCCCAAAGTGAACTCCTAGCTATGTGGCTAACCTGACCCAAAGGGGTTAGCTCAGCCCTTGGTTAAAGGGAGGTGAGTTAACCCACCTGACCTCATTGGCTTATCCAAAGGAGATAGAGACAAGCCAAGCCAGCCACCTTAGGCCTTCCGCCACTCAAATCGGGCCACCTAAGCTCATTCCTGCCACCTTTGATAGCCGGACGGCTGTAAGCGACAGAGAGAATCTCATCTATCCAATTTGAGGGAGGAGGGGGTATAGTCCTCCTGATTCCATTCAAACCGAGCAATTGAGCTATCAAAGAGCTTAAGCCCCTCATTTCAAACTCCGTTTGTGATTCCCCAAGATTCCCAAGCCTTCCCATCACTGGAGATGAAAAAATCAAGCCCGCTCAAAGTAGGACAAGCTCCAACTCTGTCCAACTCCACCAAATCCCAACCAATCCCAAATTAACTTCACCCACACATTCTCCAAGCTCTAATGAGGCAAAATGAACCATCCCCGAGTGATTCGGGCCACCAGAGACCATCCCAAGCATAATTTGATGTGTTTTCCAGTGACGATTGATCCACAGAGTTATTGGCGAGGAGTCAAGGTGCCATCTTCTTAGCAAGGCTTTGCCTCTTCAAGGAAAATCTATCTCGGATGTTTGCTGCTAGTCTGAAGCTCCAACAAGATAAATTTTGGTAAACTGAATTTTTCTCAAATTATTTTAGGTCTTTTCAAAGGAAATGTTAATGTCATGTAGTTCTCACTATTAGATCCTTGTAGATCACTCCCCTGAACGTTTTAGAATAATTTTGGAGTCTTACGAGCTCGGATCGAGCGGGGGAAGGCAAACGGTGTCACTCTTCCATTGCTTGCAGGATGATGGATCATCCGCTGTCCATTCCATATGATTAAAATGGACAGCCATGATTATTCGATTAGATTTATTCCCAATTTAATCCTTAGGAATTGTTTGATCCCCACCGTCCAATCTTAGATCGAATGATGGGGATGAGAGCGCGTCCACCACCGCCACGCAAGCGCTACGTCGGACATGTTTAAATAACCAATCCCACAATAGCATGTAGAAAGCGCTACCATATTAGCGATCCACATGGCACAAATAAGATTAGGCTTAATTAAGGGTTACTAATCTATTTTAATGGCTGAAGTTTTGAAAAACATAACTAATCATAGATAAATCAAAAAAATGTAAATAAATATTCATTGGATAGGTAAAATAGAGGAGAGTTTAATAGAAAAAATTTCTTTTAATTTTGAATAGTGATTAAGGCTTAATTAAGGTTTGAATTATCACTTAATTAGCTTAATTAAGCCCTAATTACTTGAGCAATTAATTCCAAACTTGATGTGTTGATTTAATGGGATGATTTTTGCCTCCCATGATTTTCTTAGAATTTACTACCTAGGTAATTGGAGAAATTGATAATTTAAATCTTAATTACCCCTTTAATCAAATTAATGATTAATTAAAAATTTAAATAGTAAAAATTAATTAATTTAAGCTCATTAATCACTGATTAATAGGAAGATGATAAGGGAGGGTGATTGGAACCTCTTTCCTAATTACTTTTCCAAAGTCATTTCATTAAAAGGGAGTTAATTAATATGAAATTTAATTAAGGAGCTAATTAATCAACTAATGACATGAATCCAATTAAATTAAAATGTTAATCACTTCAGATACTTAACAATGAAATTAAGGGTTTCTCTTTATGTGTTTAATAACATAAAGATCCTTTAAAGAAATTATAATTAACCCATAAGTATTGGAGAATCATAAATGTACTAAATTAGATTCTTTAACTTAATTAATCTTTAATTATGAGCCAATTGCATTAGGTCCTTTATAAGAATTGTAATTTTATTTTCTCACAAGTTCATATCATTTGTGGCTCATGATTAAATGATTAAATGATTAATCAAATCAAAAAAGTATAGGGAAGGGTAATTAATTGATTTAATTAATGGTTGAATTTAATTAAATCATAAATGCTAATTAATTATCTATCCTTAAACTAATTATGATTACCAACATGGGAATGAGATTAAAATAGCAAATAATAATCTCTTCTCTTTAATGTCTAATCCAAATCCAAAATCAAATTAATAAGAAGCTTTGGTTTTCCTTAAATAATTTTATTTGATGTTATTATCCTTAGGAATTAGTGTGGTTGAATGAATCACATGTTTATGTTCGGCTATTTCTTTCCAAACACTTTAAATATTGTATGTTATGTGGTTTCATGCAATCATCTAGTCAAATCTAAATGAATCAAAATGGAATTTATTTTTGTAAGCTTGCATGTGTTGGCTTAACTTTTTATTTTTGTCGTTATTATCATTATTAAATTCAAAAATTATATTTTCCAAAGTTTATAAATCGATAACAATGTTTGGAGTGATGGTAGTTATAAACATATAGGATTTACATGTGTTTATAGCTTAAGTACATGAATGAAAAGCTCTCTTTCTTACATTCACATATGGATTTATATAGGTTTCAATGACAATGGGTATATAGCCTGGACATCCTGATAATATGAGGCTCTAAGTAGCCTCAAAAAAGTCATTTGATTACCTTACTTCCATGGTTAACAAAGGCACATACTTATTTAATTTCAGCTCTATGTATTTTGGTATTAGAATTTGGATAGAGCTTTAATTTATGTGTATAAATAATCCAATTAAAAAAGAAACACAATCTTTGCATGATTTTCATTCTTCTAATTATGTATACATGTGTATGTATTTAAGATATCAAGTGAATAGTCTGGATATCTCATGAATACGAGGCTTTAAGTAGCCCCAAGGAGGTCATTTGATTATCTCAATTCCCTGGTTAACAATGACATGTACTTGCTTACATCTTCTATACATGTATGTGTGTATTTGATTAAAGAATGATAATCATCTTTTCTATTAAAAATTCATACATCCATAGCCATTTAAATAACTAAAATGTATCACATGTAAATGTAGTGATTTCTTTCTTATAATTCATATGTGATGACATGGATGACAATAAGTATATCCCGAATATAAGGCTTTAAGTATCCCCAAGGAGGTCATTTGATTATCTCACTTTCCTAGTTAACAAAGGCATGCACTTATTTAATTTCTTTCTTATGTATTTTTAGTATGAAAATTTAGATAGAGCCTTAATTCACATGTATAAATAATTTAATCAAACAAAATACAAATTCTAAATGTATACATTCATCCATCATTTAAGTGTGCCAAACATATATGTTGTATGTAGAGGTATGATAAGGATTAAATCATATACATGTTAATAAGTGATGGGAAGGAATGGTTCAACGTGTGCTATGTGATTGTAATCCAACTACATTAATCTTAAGATGCCTTTCATATTGCATAGAATTATTTAAGGTTAACCTATTAATTAATAAAAATATTTAATAAGCCATTCACTAAAGAAAATTAAGTTATAATAATGTATCTTAGAAAGTGACTTAAGGTAGGGATGAGGAAGGGTAACCTTCTTCTTCTCTTTATAACATTTAGATGTTAAGTGAAAAATCAAGTGAAACAAAATAAAACATAAATTAAAATTGATAAAATCTTCTAAACAACATTAAATGAAACCAACCTTCATGATTAAAGTAAACTTTTCCAGAACTTAGAAAATTGTAACTCTAATGCTTATTTAAGACATACCACACAAAGTCTTAGCACACACATTAGAATTAAGCCACCACTTATAGTCTTAAGTTAGGACGGTGTATGTGTTATCTATATTTTATTTTATGATGTAATGTTTTAGACTGGATGTTAGGGTGTATGTCTCGTAGATTGGATGTTAAGCTACTATTAACATAATCATGTCTTCTATAGAGGATTGTGCTTAAGGGGTTGTTCATGAATAAATATAAATGTTCTCTTCACAGGACGCTTAAGCCTCTAAGCATAATCCAAGTTAAGATAGGTGGGCTTGGTTATCTAAGTGTAGTGTATGTTTAGCTACCTTTATTCTGTAGGTATGGTTAGATTTACTTTCCATGAAATGTAATTTTATAATAATAATCAGGATTAGTGCTATGGGGGATTATGATGAGCAGTGGCTAGAAGGCTTAGTCCTGGGGTGTCCTGTGATACCAATTGGAGCATCATCAAAATCAAAAGAAGAAAGAGGGCATAAAAAAATAAAGACCCCATAGCATGTATTCATTTCTAATTGTAATTATTATTTTATAGTCAGGGTTGTATAAGGGTAGAGCTCGGCTACCCAATTTTCTCTTTTTCGGGTGTACAACGATACCCGGCAGCACTGGTCTATTATTCTTTTATGATAGTTTATAAAAATTAATTGATGTTATGTTTACCTTGCATATCAGGGTTGTATCTTTTAGGATAAAATTAATTTTTCTACCCTAATTAATAACTCATAACCAAATTTTAAAATAACTTACAACCTCATCATAAAGCTTAGGCTCTAATAAAAAGAATTAAAAGATTTAGCAACCTCTTATTTGTATGTTGTATGTTGAATATCTTGTATACCATCTTGAATCACTCTTGCTAAATGAGGGCCTCCATTCTCGCATTATAGGGACTGCGTGATCGAAGAGAGCAACCCCTCATGATAGAGCTTCACCCTCTTTCTCTCTTGATTTAGCCAATAACCAATTTTCTTCATGCATTTAGGCATAAATATCCTAAAGCTTTTGTCCAAATGAATGTGTCAAAATGAAATAAAAATTGTAAATATTTGCATTTTTAGACTAAGTCATGTGTTCATACCACTCATGCTCTAGTCTCTTAGGGAGTGGGTTTAGGACTTTAGTCTCTTTATAATTAAATAATAAGCCTAACTATCTTCAAATTTCATAATACCAATTTACATGGTTTTGAATTATAGGAGGTATTAGCTGGCGGCCACTCTAGGCGGTTGTTTGTCTAAAAGAGTCGGATGGGTCTATCTTTCTTGTGGAATAGACCCTTATGTCCCATTCCACTTAGATTTTGGTCGTGCCTCTAGTTTATGCTAAGGCTCCCTAGATTTGGGATCCGAGGTAGCTAGTTTTTATGGGATACAAGCATAAATCTTTACCTCTTAGGCATTTCTACAATCTTATGTTGATGGATTATAAGCCCTAGCAATCTAATGAAATTTTAACTCAAAATAAATCCGTTCACATTCAAACATGTAATGCCTCACCATAGGATAGACTGGAGTGCTTACTAGGCTTCCAGTATCATGAGCACTTCCTATTTATCTTCCTTTAGATTCTAAAATAAGTCTTCCAATTAAACAATCCCACTTAATTTTCTAAAATACCCAACTTATTGATTATCTCAACCTTAAAATCTTTGGAGATAATAATTGCCTACTTTAATCGAGAGTATTCTTAGGAAATCTCATTTTTAGGATGTAAATAACTATGGAGACTTGCCTCCATAGGGAACTTAAGAACGTGGCATAAAATAAACCCTATTGGACTTTCCATGAAAAGTAGGGGATGAATCTCTGGTATATTCGAAGACTCATGCCTTAGAAGTCCTTATTAGGTAATTATGTCCATTATAGGGAGATGTTTCTATCTTTCAAGATAGTACATTATACCTTAATGTCATACTTGATTATTTTAATAAGTACCCCCTATGATCTACGTGGTGTCCACACAAACACATCCAAAAATAAACACCACGGTTCATTAATAAAGATTAAGAAGCACATTAAATGATGGCCTATGAAGATGATGATTATTTAAATGAGCCTCATTTGTGTAGCAAAGAATCTTTACTATTTAATTTAAATGACTTCAACTTGCACAAATGTTCGACCAATATGAATTTCTCATTTCATTGTAAGATGAATTCAAATTAAAGACACATAGATATACACATTTCTCGAGGTGATTAGAAATCTAGAACTATCATATTGATGCACATGAAAATGATTTAAAAATTTAAATTATGCACGTGCCTTACAATAAATTAGTGCTTAAAGGTATTGCATTGAGATGTATGTAAGTAACAAGATAAATCATATACATGTATTTTGAAGTATGTTTAGCTCAAGTTTAAACTTTATGTAATGTACAAAAGTTCTTAGGTTACTTTACATACTTTACAAAGAGTTCTCCAAAGCAAAATTTTAAATGCCCAGAAAAATGTGTAAGACCTCAAGATCATAGAAGATTAATTATGCTAAATACCGCATGACACTATGCTAAAAGCTTAGAGCTAGTGTCGGGGATGCTACATGGGTTGACATCAAATGGATTCAAAGCCTACTTTGTCTTGAAAAGTATGACAACCTCTTTATGAAATCATAGTTATTTTGAAAGCAAACATATATTTCGTAGGCTTAATTTTTAGAGATTGATACATACAGATTGATAATAGAATACTTCACTTAAACATTGAGGCGGTAAGTCCCACATAACCAATTTGATCCTCCACTTCAAAAGATCAGAATTGATAGGGTTGGTTATGAGCTAGATATCTATTCACTAAAAGATGAATATTTGATTTCAAATCTGCATTCAACCATCAATGATATAAATGAAGAAACTTCAATTTTTAGAAAGTTTAATTCTAAACCAAGTTACAAATATAAAATTATGTTTACAGATTTGATCCTCTGTTAAGCAGAGTCGCCAAGGTCTATAACCCTGATGATGGTTGTGTTGAATGAATATTTTAATCGAAGGGGATAATACCATTAGATTATGATTGCAACTCTAGAGCAAGTTAATCTAAATCAAGTATCAATCAAATTATTAAATTTAATAACTTATTAAACCGTAAATGTTCAAATGAGATTCATAATGTAAAACTTAAAGCAAACTCCAATCAACTCACCTTCAACAATTATTTGTTGAAAGTGATAAATTAAGAAAACTCTAGCTCATAAAGAAGTCAATGTCAAGTTAAATGTATTTCTATGTTCATTCTCAATCAATCTCATGCTAGTAAGTATGTGGCCCGTGTTTTCTGTCTGCATGGCTTGGCCAGTTGGCTCCATATATGATACGATTATGACTAGAGTCCTTTGATAGAGTGGTTGTCATCAAATAACACCATAATATTATGATCATGACTGTAGCCCATATGCTCCCTAATGGCTTTATCCCTACAAATGTGAATACTAGGGTGCACTTGATAAGGCAAAAGTCCCAGTCAGCTAAGGTGGATTTAAGCTTGTCTCTTTAGACAAACACCACTGCAAGTCTACAAGGCCTTCTTAGACAATGTAACCCATGACTTCTAACGAGGATCCTTCGGTCAGGTTGGGTTGACTTCTTCCTCTAACTAAGTAGACTAGGGACCACCATAGCCCGAGATGACAAATCATGGGAGCTTGATCAAGCGCATCATCATTCCCCTAACCATCTGATTTAACTTAAAGGATGAAGAATTTCATATATTCTAAAATCCAAAGTTCCACATGCCACTATGATACGTTGTGGATTTAGCGATCTAACAACTAGCCTTAATCGAAAGTGCTCTCTCAACATTATGAGGGATAATTAACTATAGGTGCTTGTGCCTATAAAGAACTTGGAACTAGATCTAAAGTCTTCACAAAATGAGAGTGACATCTCAGGGTAGTGTCTTATCTACTATTCCATCTGCCTTCTAAAAATTTGACTGACATCATTCCAGACTCTCTTCATTAAGAGGTCAGTGACAAATTTTCAGAGCTTACATGGTTAATTTAACATTGCTTTTTCTCTAAGTTAATTCATACACTCTTTTCTAAGTTTCTTACAGAGTTTTTTTTTTTATAAATTTAATGGTAGTAAAAATTAAACACAAAATATTAAATAGATAAACACATGCAGTTGAATTAAAAATAACTTAGATTAACTAATATTAAACTAAATTTAATCACTTTAATCCCTGACAACGATGCTAAAAACTTAAACTGGATAAAAGGTATACCCAAGTACTTTTACTAAATCAAGTAATATAATAATAACTAGAGTATCGTTCCCATGAGGATTGAGTGTCAAATTTCTAAGTTAATTACCCATCATCTAAGTTATTCTTTTATCCAACTAAGTAATAATATAAAATCATAAACTCTTTTTTAGTTTTAAAAATAATAAATTTTTATATGTTAATTATAGGTTGGGGAGTTATTTATTATAAGTTAAATTAATATTATGATTGTTGACCTCACTTTTAGAGTGAGGATTAATATTTCTCATCTTAAACTTAGGAACCATCTAGGCACCTAGATCTCCTTAGAGATAAAGCACTTATGGTGAACAAGGGAACACTAAACCCAAGCTTAGAGACTTAGGAGGCATACCTTAAGCCCAGGATACGCCTAGGACAAATTGGTTCTACATGTAGATTATAATATGTGAATATTTAAGAAATACACATCAGTTGTATACAACAAGGGATAATCTTCTTAAATGGCAAAGCTATAGCTATGGTCTATGTATCATGTACATAGTAGGCTATTATATAGATAATCATGGTGTACATAACAAGCAGTTTTACAACTGATGTCCAACATTTTTTAACATAAAAATTACATTATTGTGTAGGCATTGATACGCCATTATGTGTTCTTTGTACCCAACATCTATGTACCCTAGTGCTATGTGCCAATCGGTGTACATAGTTATTGTGCATAAATCTTTGTACACAATAGCTGTCTATTGTGAATAAATCATTATTGACCTCACTTTTGTGAGGTTCCAATCCTCCATCATAGGTCTAGGGGTCTTCTAGATGCTAAGAGTCATAAGATACTTATAGTGGTTAAGTGAACACTTAACCTAAGCCTAGATACTTAAGAAGATTAGCCATATGGTTTAGATCATACCTTAGGGACTAGGATAACCCACCTACCCTATAACCTAACTAAATACAGACCTGCCTCCTTAGCCAAAAATTCAATCTCAAATCCACATACCTAATTCCAATTGAATCTCAATTCTAATTCAAACATTCAAACCCAAAATCAAATCCACCATAATCTTTCCTAAGACCATGACTTGATCTTATAAACTTAGCCAAATTTCTTTTAATCTAAATAAAACTTAATTGGTTATCTCATAAATCAATCAATCTCCAAATCAAATCTATGATCAAATTCAATTCCTCAAATCAAATTCAAATAACCTAAGCCTAAGCCTTATGATTTAACCCTATGGACTTAGCTAAATCTCTTCAACATAAATCAAACTCAACTGATTTTCTCATGAGTCAATTTAATCTTTCAATTACCATTTCAAACCAAAATCTACAATCACACTCAAGACCAATTGAACAAAAATAATTCAATTAACCTAATTTAACTCAAATTGACCCAAAATACATAAATGAGCAAAAACCCATACAAACCCAAATCAATTGCAACCAAAGCTATAAACCAATTCCAAATAAATATTCAAACTCAACTAACTCAAATCAAATCTCCATCAAGCCAATTGACCCATTTAGGCTCACTTTACCCAAAGTGACATAAATGACCCATTTGAGCCAATTTTAATCCAACCCAAATTGGATTGAATCAAACTAACCAAAACCTCATACAATGATTGTTGATCATCTTTGATTGATCAATTGCAATCAATTGGTCAAACCAAGTCAATTTGTCATTTAACCAAGTTGACCCACTTAACCTACATGAGATAAATGAACCAAACTTCATCCCAAACAATTGAAACCAATGACTCACATCAACCTAAGATCAATCATTGAACATGACTTGACCATCAATTGAGCCAAACCTAACCCAATTAGTCCTTTGACCTAAGTTGACCCAATTTGACCTAAAAGATCAAATTGGGTCAAATTAAGATCTAACCCAAATTAATTACAACCAATGGCTCAAGGCCATTCTAAATTGATCATTGAACATGGCCAAAGCCTTAATCAAACCCAATTTGACCAATTGAACCCAATTGACTTATTTAGCCAAATTGACCTAAAGGGTCAATTTGGCCTAAATAAAACCAAATTCAAATTAATTCAAACTAAAGCCTACAATCATCTTCAATGATCAATTGAACATTAACCAATACCTAACCCAGGCCAATTTGGCCAATTTGGTCAAATTGGTCAACTTGACCCATTTGACCCAAATGAACTCAAACAAGTCAAATCTAAATCCAAGCCAAATTGAACCAAAACAATTACACCAAAACATTCCAAATACTCATTTGAACTTCACCCAAGCCTTGGTTTGACCCAATTTAACCAAATTGGTCAACTTGATTCAACCTAGACCAATTTGACCTACATGGGTCAAATTGAGCCAAACCCACTCAAACAAGCCCAAACCTAATGAAATTTTGCTTGACCCATCCTTAGCTCACCTTGAGTCAGCCCAAATCAAACTAAATACTATTTGGATCTAGTTTGACCCATTACCTAATGGGTAAAGCCTCCCATAGGATAAAATCCAAAATTAGGGAGCCAACCACTCTCTTTTGCATTTGGCAGCCACCCAATGCCAAGAGTGGACTCCTAGCCAAATGGCTAACTTGACCTAAAGTGGTTAGGTCAGCTCTTGGCCAAGGGGAGGTGAGTTAACCCACCTCCCCTAGTTGACTAATCCAAAGGAGATGGAGACCACTCAAGGCAACCTCCACAAACCTTCCTCCAACCAAACCAAGCCACCTCATGAGATTGTTGCCACCTCCGGCTTGTGATGGCCGAAAATGATCAATTGAATTATGTCCATCCATCTCAAGGGAAGAGGGGGTATACTCCCCTCATTTGAATGAATTCAAGCAATTGAACCCTCAAAGAGCTCTAACACCTAAGATGAACTCCCTGAGTGATTTCCCAAGCATCTTGAGCCTTCCCATCACTGAGATGATGAAGCCAAGCCCATCTGAAATAGGACACACTTCCACTCCATCCAACTCCACCAAATCCCAATCAATCTCAAATTAACTCTTCCCATATGTTCACTAAGCTCCGGTGAGGTGAAATGAACCTTCTCTCAAGTAATCCGAGCACCGGAAGTACCTCCTAGGCTAACTTTGATGCATTTTTTGATGACATCGATCCAAAGAGCCACCAACTAGGAGTGAAGGTGTCATCTACTCAACATAGCTTCAACTCATCATGGAGAAGCTATCTCGGTCGGTTCACCACTGATCTTAAGCTCCAACGAGGTAATTTCCTTGCAAATGAGATTTCTTAAAAAATTTTGGGCCTTTTTGAAGAGAATGTTGATATTGCACAAATATAACTAGTAGATCACTTAAGATCCTCCTTGTCAAGATGTGGGATCAATCTCGAGCCAATTTGAGCTCTAACGAGCTTGAATTGGGTAGAGGAAGTGGATGGTGTCCATCTTTCGTCCGAGACGATAGATCATTCGTTGTCTTACATTATTGGAATAGATGACCATGATCTCCCATTAGATTTATTCCCATTTTAATCCTTAGGAACCATGGGATTAATCTCCTCCATCCGATTTGGAATCGGACAGCGAGGATGAAAGCACATTCGCCGCCAGCCACGTTAGCACTAACTCGGATAAGTTTAAGTAGCCAATCCGATGGAACCACATGGAAAGAATACCACATCAGTGCTCTCCATGGCACTGATGGGACTAGGCTTAATTAAGGACTAATTATCCAATTTAATGGCTAAAACTTTGAAAAATCATAACAAATTGTAGAAAAATAATAAATAAATAATAAATATTCATTTTGAAGGTAAAATAGAGGAGATTTTATTTAAATTATTTAAATTTGATTTTAAATAGTAATTAAAGCTTAATTAAGATTTGAATGCATACTTAATTAGCTCAATTAAACCTTAATCACTTGGGTAATTAATTCCAAACTTGGGGAATTGATTATAGGGATGACCCCCACCTCATATGATTTTCTTGGAATTTATTTCCTAGGTAATTAGAAAAATTAATATTTCAAACCTTAATTATACCTTTTAATTAACTTAATGACTAATTAACACTTTGAAGAATAAAAATTAATTAATTAAAGCTTATTAACCACTATCTAATAGTGAATGGATGAGGGAGTGACATTAGGACCTCTTTCCTAATCTTTTTTTCCCAAATTCATTTCATTTTAAGAGAATTAATATGAAACTTAATTAAGTGATTAATTTATTAATTAAATGGCCAAAATAAATTGAATTAAAATGCAAATCAAACTAGATAATTAACAATAAAATTAAGGGTTCTTCTTTATGTCTTTATACCCTTTAAGGGAATTATGATTAATCCATAAGTGTGGAAAATCATAAAAGTATTTAATTAGATTCTTTTATTTAATTAATCCTTAATCTTGAGCCAAGTGCATTAGGTCCTTTAGAAGCATTGCAACTTTACTTTCCTCACATGTGCATATCATTTGTGGCTCATAATTAAGTGATTAATCAAATTAAAGAAACATAGGAAAGGGTAATTAAATAATTTGATTAATGATTCAACTTAATCAATTCATAAAATCTACCTAATCATCTTTCCTTAAAAATTTAAGATCACCAACATGGGAATGGGATTAAAACAATAAATAATCTCTTTTCTTTAAATCAAACTCAAATCAAAGACCAAATTAATAAGAAGCATGAGTTCTTTGAAATTTTTTTATTTGTGGTGATTATCCTTAGAAATTAGTTTAGTTTAAATCACATGTCTATGTTTGGTTATTCCTCCCCAATTAATTTAAATAGGTGATTATCCTTAGAAATTAGTTTAGTTTAAATCACATGTTATGTTTGGTTATTCCTCCCCAATTACTTTAAATGTTGTATGTCATGTAGTTTCATGCATTCATCTTTTCAAATCTAAATGAATCAAATGTAATTTATTTATGTAAGCTTGCATGTGTTGGCTTAACTTACTATATGTGTGGCTATTATCACTATTAAATTTAAATGTATTTTCCAAAGCTTATAAATTGACAACAATAATTGAGATGATAGTAAATATAAACATATAAGATTTGCATGTGCTTATAATTTAGTCATATGAATGTGAAGCTTTCTTTCTTAGATTTATATATAGATTTACATAAGTTTGAATGTTAATAAGTATATAGTCTGGACATCCTGGGAATACGAGACTTTAAGTAGTGCTAAGGAGGTCATTTGATTACCTCACTTCCCTAGTTAACAATGACATGCACTTATTGGATTTCATTCCTATGTATTTTGGTATTATAATTTGGATAGAAATTTAATTTATATGTAAACATAATTCAATTAAAAATACAATCTTTTACATAATTTTCTATTTTTATAGTTATTTATATATTCACATATATTTAAGATAGCAAGTGTTTAGTCTAGACATCCTAGGAATATGAAGCTTTAAGAAGCCCTAAGGAGGTCATTTGATTATCTCACTTCCTTGGTTAATGATGGCATGTACTTGCTTACATCTTTTATGCTTATGTATGTGTAATTTGATTAAGAGAATAAAATCCCCTTTTCTATTAAAAATATATGCATTCATCACCATATAAGTATGCCAAGAACATGTTGTATGCATATATACTAAGGATTGCATCATATGCATGTTATAAGTGATGGAAAAGAAAACTCCAACATGTGCTATGTGATAATAATCCAACTATATTAATTTTAAGATACCTTTCATATTGAATAGAATTATTTAAGGTTAATCTAAACTTAGGATTAATAAACATATATAATAAGCCATTCACTAAAAAGAATTAAACCAAATTAATGTCCTTTAAAATATCATTTAGGGCAAGGATAAAGGAGGGTAATCCTCTTTATTCTCTTTATAAAATTAAATGTCAAGTATAAATCAAATGAAATAAAATAAAACATAAATTAAAATACACAAATCAATTAAACCACTTGAAATGAAACTAAACCTTATGTTAAATTAAACTCCTCCATACTTAAAAAATCATAACTTTAATGCTTAGTTAAGACATAACACACAAAGCTTAGCACACTCATTAGAACTAAGTCACCACTTCTAGCTCTAAGTTAGTAGGTGTATGTTATGATGTATGTTTTATTTTGTGATGTAATATTTTAGACTAAATATTATGGTGTATATTTCGTAGATTAGATGTTAGGTTGCTCTTAGCTTAATCATATTTTCTGCAGGAGATTATGATTAAGGGATTACAAAAATAAATATAAATGCTTTCTTTATAGGTTGCTTAAACCCCTAAGCATAATCCAAGTTAGGACAAGTGGGCTTGGTTACCCATGCACTGGGCGTTAAGTCCAAATTATAAAGATAATTGCTTGGAATTATATGTATGTTTAGCTAACCTCTATTTTGCAAGTGTAGTTAAATTTACTTTTGCTTATGAAATGTAATTTTGCAATAGGATTAAGATTAGTGCTATGGAGGATTAGGATGAGTAGTGGCTAGAAGTCTTTATCCTGGGATGCCTTGTGAGGCCTATGAAGAAAATACAACCAAATCAAAGAAAGAGCAAATCAAATCAAAGAAAAGAAATGGAGAATATAAGGAAGTGAAGAATGAAGACCCCCATAGTATGTATTCATTCTAATTATAAAATTATTCTTTCATATTCTAGGTTGTATATGGGTAGAGCTCGGCTACCCAACTTTTCTATTTTTAAGATGTATGGTGGGACCCGACCACACCGATATCTTATTCTTTTGCTATAGTGTGATGTTTATTTTTGGATGTATGAGGGGTCACCATGTAGATCATTGGTGGTACTTATTAAAGTGATCGAATATGATATTGAGATATCTACTATCTCGAAAGATAGAGGCATCACCCTTCAATGGATCTAATCACATAATAAGACTCCTAAGGCATGATGGGTTGTTGACCTCACTTTTGTAGTGAGTTCTCAACTTTCTCATCATAGATATAGAACTTTTATAGACACTAAGATTTCTTTAATCTTAAGACAACACTAATAATTAGGTGAACACTTAACCTAAGCTTAGAGACCTAAAGGGGTTAGCCATAGGAATAGGTCATGCCTTAGGGACTTAGGAAAACTTGCCTACCCTATAGCCTAAACCCAATCAATGCTTTCTTCCTTAAACCAAACCTTAAATTCAATGCAAATCCAAATCCTAAGTCAATTCCAAATCAAATGATTGAAACCAATAATCAAATTCAAATTACAAAACCCTTCTTAAGCCCTTTGATTTTATCTTATGGACTTAGCCTTAATCAAATTCAAATCAACACCAATTCAATTGATTTTATAAAATATCAATTCAATATTAAATCAAATTCTAACCCAAATTCCAAATCAAATGATTGAAACCCAAAATCAAATTCAAATTCCAAAACCCTTTTTAAACCATATGAACCACCTTCATGTGCTTAGCCAAAACCCCTTTAAATCAAATCAAACTTGATTGATTTTCTTATAAATCAATCATTCCTTAAATTATATTTACAAATATAAATGAAATACAAATTCAAATGAGCCAAATAAAATCAAACAAAATCAAACCAATCAAGACCTTTCTTAAGCCATATGGGCCTACCTCCATAAGCTTAGTCAAAACTTAACTCAAATCATACCAAATTCAATTGATCTCTTTATAAATCAATCATTACTTCATTTATATTCACAAATATAAATGAATCCCACCCTACATTGACCAAAAATAAATCAAACTAAATCAATTCTCTACTTAAGCCCTTTTGACCTATATCCCTAAGCTTGGTCAAATTTAATTTCAAATCACTCCAAACTCAAGTGATTTTCTGATGAATCATTTATATCTTCATTTATATTCATAAATATAAATGGAAGATAAATTCAAATAGCCAATACTAAACTCAATTTAAATCAAATCTCTAATTTTAGCCTTTTAAGCTAATTTCTTGAACTTGGCCAAATTCTATCCAAATCAATTCAAAACCCATGGATTTCTTTATGAATAAATCATTCCTTCAATTACTCACCCAAATATAAACATAAACTATACTTATCAAACAAAACTCAAGTGAGCCCAAGTCAAACCCAAGTTAGCCTTTTTGAGTTAAAAACTTCAAATGAGCCAAAATCCATTACACTCTAAATTGATTATAGTTGGATTTATATTTCAATCCTAGGCTCATATATGAGTTCAACTAAACTTGAATCAAGCCAAAACCAAACCAATTGACCCATTTAGGTCCACTTGACCTAAAGTGACCAAAAAGGACTTTTTTGAGCAAAATTCTAATCCAACCCAAATTGGATTAAACCATGGCCATCCAAACCTCATATCATGATCAACAATCATCCTAGGGTGATCAACTACCTTGAATTGGGTCAAACCAAGTCAACTTGATCCTTTGACCAAGTCAACCTTTAGCCCAAATGAAACCTAAACTAGCCAAAACCCATCATATATCAAATTGATTATAACCATTGATTCAAACCCATTCATAATCAATGGTTGAGCATGACCAAACCCTTAATTGAGCAAAACTAAGTCCAATTGTCCATTTGGCCTAAGTCGGCCCAAATTGGCCTAAAAATCTAAAATGGGTCAAATCATGATTTATCCCAAATTGATTATAATAAATGGCTCAAGTTCATTCCAAATCATTTATTGTACTTGAATGAAGCCATGATTGGGCTCAATTTGACCAATTGGTCAACTTGACCCAACATAGCCCAAATTGACCTAAAAGATCAAATTGGCCAAAATTCAAATTAAATCCAAATCAAATAAAACTAAAGCCTACAATGATTTTCAATTAACCAATTGAACATGAACCAACACCTAACCTAACCCAATTTAGTCAAATTTGATCAATTGGTCAACTTGACCCATTTGATTTCAAATGAGCCAAAATCAAACCTAAGCCAAATTAATCAAAACCACTTGAACCAAAACTCTTCAAATCATCCTTTAAAGGTAACCCAAGTTTGGTTTGACCTAATTTGACCAATTGGTCAAGCCAACCCACCCATTTGACAAAATGAAGCTAAAGCACCCAAAACTAACCCATGAGACCCTAATGGCTGACCAAACTTGACCCAAATTGGCCTTAATTCAGCCCAAAATTTTCCCATGAGCAAAGTGGAACTCACCCAAGGGAATTAGTCATTAGACAAACCACCCCACATACGATTCCTTCCCCATTTGGCAAAGTCCACTCTCCCATCACTTGGGCAGCCATCCCATTGCCAAATGGAGTATGCTTAGCCTCCCTATCCCACTCTAAGCCCACTAGGATCAACTATGGACCAAAGGGAGGTGAACCAAGTCACCTCCCTTCATATTCAAGCTCCCAAAAGACCAACCAAACTCAATCCCCCATATATTGTCTTGGGCTACCTACCATAGCTTCCTCCACTCCTGCGTCAGTCACTCTGGCTTGATGGGCACAATGGATAGATCTGGACCATCAAGTTCAATTGAGGGGTATACCCCCTCAATTCGAGTAGAAAATACCATGATTCTCATTATGAGAGTTCCCTGAGTGTTTTTGAAACTCCTCAGAGTCTCCTCGAAGCCTCGTTGAGCTTCCACGATAAAAATTTCCCTCTCATGTGTGAAACTAAAATAGGGGAGCTCCACCTACGATCCCATTCTCTCAATCCTTCACCTCGATCCAATTCCTTTTTCACACACCATCCTCATATGTCATAGAAGCCATTGGAGTCATTCCCCGAGCTTCAAAGCCATCGAAGAAAGGAGTTTGATCAAAGCCGAGGCTCCTAAGCACATGAATTGGTCCATCGAGTGATCCACACCAAATCAAGGAATATTAGTCGGATATTCGGGGATACACGATACACCATGAATGAATTGGTCCATCGAGTGATCCACACCAAATCAAACTAGGAATATTAGTATGAACTAGGGTTTCTCTCTTTCATTCATGTGTTGATTTGCATAAGTATGAATATTAAAAGGTACATTATTCTAGACATTCTGGGGATACATGGCTTTAAGTAGCCCTAAAGAGGTCTCTATCTCACTCCCCTGGTGTAAAATAATGGCGACGTACCCATTTGATTTCATTCTTATGCATTTTGACATTAGAATTTAGATAGAACTTTAATTCATTTACACAAATAAATCAATTTAATTAAATCTAACTTTTGCTAGCTTACCATTCTCATAGTTGTTTATACATTCATATATATATAAGAGTAGTGGGTTATGGTGAAATATTTTTTCCTTCATCTATCCTTTTGAAGAAGATAAATGAAAATAGAAATATATGTCTTTAGTTAGGACACCACATAGATCCGTAGATGTTCTTATTAGGGTGATTGGGTATGACATTGAGGAGAGGTGTACTATCTCGAAAGGTAGAAGTCACCACCCTACAATAGACCTAATAACCTAAATAAAGACTCCTAAGGACTATGGGTCTTCGTATGTACTAGAGATTCTTCCCCTACTTTGCATGGAAAAGTAAAGTAGGGTTTATCTTAAACTGGGTGCGTTAAGTTTCCTATGGAGGCAAGCCCCCATAGTTAATTACATCTTAAGGAATTAGATTCCTTAAGAGTAATCTTAATTAAGTTAATGATCATTATCTTCAAAGATTTTGAAGGTTAGACTATCAATATATTATTTATTTTGAAAGTTCAAATGAGATTGATGAATGGGAGAGAGTTATTATCGAAGACAAAGGAAGATAAGTAGGAGATGCTCATGATGCTAGAAAACATAGAAAAATTCTCAAACTATCCTATGGTTGTGCTTTACATTTTTGAAATATGAAAAAGATTTATTTTTTTGAGTTGGATTTTTTATTAGAAATTTAGGACTTATAATTCCATGATGCAAGGTCATGGAAATGCCTAAGAGGTGATATTTTATGCTCACGACCTTGAAGGAAAATAATAATCTCAGAACCTAAATCTAGGGAGCTTTGGTGAGGGCCAAGGCATGAACTAAATCTAAGGTGAAAATGGGCATATGGTTTACCTCCACAAGAGAGGATAAACCACCAAACTGTTGGACTTACAACTGCCTAGGGGTGGTCGCCAATTAACACCTCCTAGGGTTTTAAATGAATGTAGGCAAGTCTTATACTTTATGCAAGATAGATAGGCTGTTGTTGTTTATTTAGAAATAGACTAAGTCCTTAAACAGATTCCCTAAGAGACTAGATCATGTAGGGCATGATTAATGACTTAAATCTAATGCAAAATTTTCTTATGTTTTATTTTCATTTTGGACAATTGACAAAGGCTGTGATTTTATGCCTAATGCATGAGAAATTAGATTATGGTCCAAAATCAATAAGATGGGAGGTGTGTTTCCACCATGGCTCTCAAAGGTCAAGCCAAGTTCTCTAGCATGGGTGGAAGCCCTCCAAATCAAGAGTGAATCAATATGTTTTTATGCATGATGTTAGGAAAGAAAAGACAACTTCTAGCTAAGGGGTTGCTAATTCTTTTATCTTGATTTATAACCTAAGATTTAGGTGAGGTTATGACTTATTTATTTTTAATTTTGAGTTGTTTAATTTGGTAGAAGATTTATTTTTCCCTAAGAGCCTAATCATCATCCAAGCCATACATCAAAGCAAGGAAGAAACTAAGAAAATATGTCATTTCTAATGCACAAGCTAAACAAAACATCAAACATTTTATAAAGCTAATGCAAAAGAATAAAAGGCCAAGTGTGGTCGGGCACCACCGCACAAACCCAAAAATAAATTGGGTAGCTGAGCACTACCCGTATACAACCTGAATTACAAATGAATTAATTACAATTTAGCAAGGAATTCATATTATAGGGGTCTTCATTTTTTTCATTTCTTCTTTCTTCTTTTGGTTCCTTCTTTTGAATGGTTAGAATGTGGATACTCCAAAAGCTTAACATGGTACATAAGATGTAATCTTATAACTAATACTCATCTTAATTCCCCATAACAATCATTCTAAAATCCTAATTGCAAAATTGCATGAAAAGAAAAAAAGTAAAAATAACTAAAACTTGCAAAATAGAGATTAGCTAAACAAACCACACATTCCCAAGAATGTATATAAACAAATTGGACTTAGCACCCCACACATAGGTAACCAAGTCCACCTAGCCTATTTTGGATTATGCTTAAGGGTATAAGCAACCTGCATAGCAAAAGTAGTTATATTTTTATTAAAGTGCCCCTTAAGCACAATCCCCTATAGAAGATAATGATTAGACTAAATCATCCTACCATTCATTCTACGCACATACACCCTAACATCTAGAATAAAACATCACATTATAAAATAAAAGCGAACATCAAACCATGCACCGCCATAACTTAGGACTATAAGTGGTGACTTAGCCTAATGTGTGTGCCATGTAAGGTTTGTATGGTATGCTTAGCTAGGCTTTAAGGTTAGGATTTTCTAAGTGTGAAAATGTTCAACTTAGAAGGGTGGTATCATTTAAGTTATTTTGTTGATATGGGTTAATTTTATTTAATGATTTTATTTGGTTTGAATGAACCTACTTAATCACTAAAGGTTATAAAGAGAGGAAAAGAGAAGAGAACTTCTCTTTCCTTCCTACCTTAAGTGTTTTCTAAGGAAGATTCATTAATGTTTTTTGTTTAGTGAATGTTTTATTATGTATTTTAATTAATCATAAGTTTAGATTTCCTCTGAATAAATCTATTCAAAAAGAAATGTATTTTAAGATTAAGTAAAGTGAATTACTATCACAAAACACACAACATTTAATTTCTTTCCCACATGTGTATCATGCACATGAATGGATCCTAAGCATATCTATACATGCGATGCAAGTATTTAGCACACCTTAATAATGAATGCTAAGAGAGATTGCTTAAGGAAATTTGGAATGTTTCATATATGCATGATTTTGTTAAGTAGAAGAGATTGATTCTTTTATCCATTTTTCATATGCACATTTACAAGTATAAAAGACATAAGTGAGTACGACACCATTGTTAGCACTAGGGGTGTAAGGTACAAGACCTACTTAGGGCTATTTAAAGCCTCACAATCCTAGGTTTGTCCAGACTAATATACCACTTTTCTTAAATACATGTGCATGTACAAAAAGAAATGCATGGAAAGAGAATGCTAAGAGAGGTTGCTTAAGGAAATTTGAAATGTTTAATGTATGCATGATTTTATTAAGTAGAAGGGAGTGATTCTTTTATCCATTTTTTATACATTTACATGTATAAAAGAAATAAGTGAGTACGATGCCATTGTTAGCACCAGGGGTATAAGGTACAAGACCTACTTAGGGCTACTTAGAGCCTCACAACTCTGGGGTTATCCAGACTAATATACCACTTTTCTTAAATACATGTGCATGTATAAAAAGAAATGCATGGAAAGAGAATCATGCAAAAAGTTTATATTTGTTTGTTTGATTTTGGTTATTTAATTTATATGTGTGATGTGAAATTCCTTCTTGAGTCATGACATAGGAGTGCATAGGAATAGATTTCAAATAAGTGTCATGTCCTTTTCAAATGGACTATACACTTTGTGAATCCTACACAAACCTATGTTAAGAAAGAGAAGAAAAGGTCACATAATAAATTTTATACTATTCACATGCAAGCTCATAAGTACTTATAGATAGCATACTTTTCATTTGTAATGTTTGGTTTATAAGTTTTGAAAATAGTTTTGGATTTAGTAGTGATAATAACCATTCATATCTTACTTAGCCAAAACATGCAATTTGACATAAAGGAAACTTTTCATTTTAATTTTATTTTCAAAAGACATGAATGCATGATTTTCATATGACATATACATTTAGCATGCTAGAAAAGAAATAATATAATTTCATTCACTCTAATTAATTCTTAAAGATAATCTTATAAAGTAAGATCATTTAAAGACAATTCAAAGTTGTTTAAAGAGACTTTCATTTTATTTTGAGTTTGATTTGAATTAGAAAAGTGTGAAAGGTTTGCCGGTCCTAACCCATTCCCACATGTGTGTATTATTTTAGTTTAATTTCTAGGTCATTAGATCAATTTGATGCTTTGGTTAGGTTAAGGTGTAAGTTAAGTTCATTAATTACCCCTTACCTATACCACTTTAACATATTTAATCAAATAATTATGAGCCAATGTATGACATAAAATCATAAGGAATTTAAATCAGCAATGCATCCTCGGAAAGAAAGGTACCTAATGCAATTGGCTCGCAATTAATGACTAATTAAGCTAAAGGTTTAATTTAAGTACTTTCATGACCCTTCCCACACATATGGGTTAGGTATTATTTCCTTAAGTTACTTAGGTTATTGAACACCTAAGCATCTACCCAAGAAGAATTGATTAAGTTTCTTAATTAATTTTGGTCTTGAGAATTTGATTTGATTAATTAAGTAGATTATTATTAGATTAACTCTTAATTAGATTTGGATTAAGGAAGAAAGGAGGTTTAGGGAATAGCTTAAGAAAATTATCCTAAAATCATTTCATAAACCTTTTAATCACTTAAAAAAAGTTTAATTAACTTAATTAAGGAATTAAACCACTATTCATATGCTTAATTAAGCTTAATTACATTAAGAAAGTGATTAGGGGTTCATTAATTAATTTGATTAACTCATTAATAAATTCCAAGAAAATTAGGGGAGGCAGAAGTCATCCCACTAAATATGCCTGAGAAGTTTGGAATTAATTAATGAAGTCATTAGAGAGTAATTAGGGTTATTAAGTTTTCAAATAAATACTAATTAACGAAAATATACTAATCAAGTTCAATTAGAAACAATTTTATTGGATTCTCCTATAAATTATCTTCAAGATAAACCTGAGTTTGTATTTTTTTGGATTTCTTATAATTAGTTATCAATTTAGGAAATTTCAATTGAATTAAGTAATTTTTATGAATTCTGTTAATTTATTTTATTAAAATAAATCATTTGACACTTAAAATTCAATATTTCTTAATCCAAAGGTCCTTTTGACTTGAAATTTTTATGGTAGGTGTATTTTAACTTTGATTTTAATCTTTGATAATTTCAACATAATATGACATGTATTCTTAGTTTAATTAATGAAATTTGATTTTTACTAAAACTCAAATTAAGCTCAAAATATTCAATAAAATTTGGGGATTTTGGGTTTTTTAGATTCCCTTCGGAAAGACAAATTGACAAGGAATTATTGGTAATTTTTGGTTAAGTATTTTATTTTCTATGAGATTTTTGAAGTTTTAGGTGATTTAAATAATTTTTTAAATAAAAAAATCTAATTTTCTTATTTAGCACATTCAACACCACGCGCCGACGCGGGCAATGCTTAGGTGATTGCGCAATTGATGCACGCATCGCGGTATGCGCAATGCGATAACGCTGCCAACTCATTGGTGGAATGAAGTCAATACAATGATGCTGATCGACCGATGCTCGATCACGATCAAATGGCCCGGATCGATCACACCCGTGAGGTCGTGATCGCTGACGATCGCGATGAGCCATCCAATCATGTGCCAGATCGACATCAAATTGCATCAAATGATCTGAGCCATCCGATCCCGCAAATCGTAGGATCGGACCACTATTGCTACCCACCGACAGTGAATAGTAAAATTAGGGGCATTTTGGGGAAAATGAGGGATTCTAAGCGAAAACTTGTTCAAATGAACTTGTTTTTGCATATATTCGTATCAAAAAAAATTTATTTTCTAATGAGGATGATTTAAAGTAAAAATGCAGGATTATTTATGATAAATTCCTAAAAATCACACGAAAAACCATTTGAAATGGAGGATCCTAAAGCCAGCTACGGTGTTTGAAAGTTATCTCACCGAAGATGATTTACGACTGCAGTGATGACTTGAGCACGCTGTTGAGCAAGGGAAGAGGCCTTGGAATGAGCTTGAATCTTCTCCTTCATGAAACGAAGTTTCCTCCGATGATCACCGTTTCCTCACCGAAATCCACTTAATTTTGGAGTATTTCTCTCCAAAATGAAGTGGGTGATTTCCAATGGGTTTGGAAGCTCTAGAGAGGAGAATGAGAGGAATGGGTGAATGCTTCAACCTCTAATGCCTTGGAATAAAAAGTGAACAAAAATCTCTCTTTACTTTGAATTTTTGGCTCCAAACTCATGTGATTTGGATTGGGGTGGTTGGGAATGGAAGAGAATTATTCTAGGTGGTTCACTTTGGTTGGCTAAGGCATGAAAAGTGGCTACCATGAAGGACAAATGGGTGTCTTAGCCAAGGGGAGGTGATAGTTCTTTATGCCAAGTGTTTCAATAGGAGAGGTGAGGTGATTTCACCTTCCCATGAGTCATGGCTGCTCCAACAACTCTTTGTGTTAGAAAATCAGTGTCCTTGGTGTCTATGTGGACTAATGGATGAGTGCCAAGTGGCCAAGGAAGAGAAATGACCACTTAGGCAAGTGTCTTTTCTCATGGGATGCCCTTGATCGAAGGGAAAAGTGGTCATTTGGAATTGAATTTAATTTGAGCAGATTTGAAATGGGTCAAAAGTAAGTTGGACCAAATTTCATGTCATTTGAAGTTTATTTAGTTTAATTTGGGTCAAATTGGGTCAAACCAAGAGTTGTGTTAAGTTCAAATGACCATTTGGGTTGTATTGGTTTAATTAGTTTTAATCAATTTGGTTTAATTTGTATTTTGGCCAATTTGATCCTTTAGGTCAATTTGGGCTAAGTTGACCAATTTGACCCAATTTGACCAAATTGGCTTGAATCACGGCTTGGTTAGGGTTTAGTTGATCATTTGGAATATGTTACAAGCTCTAGTTTCAATCATTTTTGGTTTGATCTAATTTTGGCTTGATTTGACTTTTTAGGTCAAGTTGGGTTCATATGGGTTGACTTGGTCAATGGGATAGGTTGACTTGGTTTGACCAAATTTATGACAATCGATTAACCTATGATGATCAACAAACATGACATGAAGTTTGGATTGGCTTAACTCACTTTGATTTAGATTGAATTGGATTTTGGTTCATGTAAGTCAAATTTGCCACTTTGGGTCAAGTGAGCCAATTGGGTTTAGTTGGCTTGATCAAAGCTTGATTTAAGTTTGGTTGAACTCACATATGAACTTGTAATTGAAATATAAATCCATTTGCAAGTGAGTTTGGACTCAAATGGGTTTTGATTCATTTGACAATTTCAAGTCAAAAGGGTGAATATGGGTTTGACTTGGGTTAGCTTGATTTTGATTTGGTGATTGAAGTTTATGTTTATATTTGGATTCATGATTGAAAGATTGATTGAATCATGAAGAAAAATCAAGGGTTTAGCTTGATTTGAATTAGATTTGGCTATGTTCAAAAATTTGACTTGAAAGGCTTAGGTTAAATTTTGGTGGAATTTGAGTTTTGAGTTTTGAATTTGGTTTATGATATTTGAATTTATATTTCATTTATAATTATGAATATAAATGAGAATATAAATGGGTTATGAGAAAATTTCTTGAATTTGAATTGATTTGGATTTGATTTGAGCTAACTCCATAAGATAGAATCGAAGGGTTTAGGAAATATTTTTTGAATTTGAATTTGGTTATGGATTTCAATCATGGGTTTCAATTCAGAATTGATTCATAATTTGGATTTTTGGGATTGCTTTGATAGTTTGAGAAAATCAATTGGGTTGGAATTGATTCAAGATTTGATTTGGTGTTTGACTTGAAGGAAGGAAGTGAGGAATTTGGTCCAAGCTATAGGGTAAGCAAGTTTTCATAACACCCCTAAGGCATGACCTATTCCTATGGCTAACTCTTCTACATATTTAGGGTTAGGTTAAGTGTCCACCTAATCACTAGATGTGTCTGAAGTCTAAGGAACTTTTAAAGTCTAAGAGAAGTCCTATGTCTAAGATGGAGGGGTTGAGAGCTCATTCCAAAAATGAGAACAACATGGGTATATTAGTCTGGACATTTTGAGGATGCATGACTTTAAGTAGCCCCAAGGAGGTCTTTATCTCACTCCCCTGGTGCAAAATAATGATGTTGTACCTACTTAAAACTTTTATATATGTGTATGTATGATATAACTAGTGAATGAAAATCATAATTTAACCAAATCATATTCTACTTTTGCATGATTCCCATTCTTATAGTTGCTTGTACATTCACATGTATATAAGGGTAGGGGGTACATTAGTCTGGACATTTCGGTGATGCATGACTTTAAGTAGACCCAAGGAGGTCTCTACCTCACTCCCTAGTGCAAAACAATGGCTTCGTACCTACTTAAAACTTCTATACATTTGTGTTAACTATTGAATGAAAATCTCCTTTTCAATAAAAAGACATGCATCCATATTTTGTTCAAGTGGTTGAATTAATTGGTCATGTGACTTCGAGTTCTTTTTTAATGTTTTTGTATAAGAATTTAGTTAGAGATTTAAAATAATATGACAAAATAATTCAATCAAATGAAACACATATTCCAAGTACATTTGCTTAAATTCATCATTTAAGTGTGCTAAGATACAAATTGCATGCATAGGTATGTTTATGACTTAATCACAGGCATGCTATATATGATGGAAGGAAATGAACTAACATGTGTCATGTGATAATAGTTCATTCCAATTAATTTAAAGGCACCTTTCTTATTGAATGGGATTATTTAAAGTGAACCCAAACCTAGGACTAATTAAAATATGTAATAAGCCATTTACTAAAAAGAATTCATTTAATTAATCTATTTTAGATGTGACTTAAAGTAGGGATAAAAGAGACTTATCCTTTCTTTCTTTCTCTTTATAACATGTAGTCATTTAATGTAGGTCAAATGAAACAAAAGAAAACACTAAGTAAAATTTATAAATCAATTAAACCTCTTAAAAGTGAAATCACCCTTTATAATTAAATGTCCTTCATACTTAGAGAATGACAACTCTAAAGCCTTGTTAGGACATACTAGAGTAGGCTTAATAGACACACATTAGATTAGGTCACCACTTCTAGCTCTATGTTAGGGTGGTGCATGGTTTGATGTATGTTTATTTTGTGATGTGTTATTGTAGACTAGATGTTAGGGTGTATGCCTCATAGATTGGATATTAGACTATTATTAGACTAATTATATTTTATGCAAGAGATTGTGCTTAAGTGGTGCTTAAAATAAATTTAGATGCTCTCTTTTGCAGGTTTCTTAATCCCTAAGCATGATCTAAGTTAGGACAGGTGGACTTGGTTACCCATGTGCAGGGTGCTGAGTCCAAATTATTCATATAACTACTTGAGATGTATGGTGTGTTTAGCTGACACTTATTTTACAGGTGTAGTTAGATTTACTTTTCACTGTAATTGTACATTAGGAATTAGGATTAATGTTATGGGGGATTAGGATGAGTGAAGGCTAGAAGGCTTTGTCCTAGGAGGCCCCGTGATGCCTTTGAAGCAAGCACATCCAAAGAAAACTCAAATGAAGAAATGGAGGAGATATAAAGAATGAAGAATGAAAACCCCTATAGCATTTATTTATTTATAAAATTTATAATTATTATTTCATATACCGAGTTGTATAAGAGTAGACCTATACTACCCATTTCTTTTTTCGGGTTGTACGGTGGTACCCGATCACATTGACCTATTATTCTTTTACGTTGGGTTTATAACTTATTTGATATTTTTTTTACAATTGTGCAATAGAAATGATATGTATTTTCTTAGTTTCTTCATATATGATGATTTAATGTGTGGCCTAGATCTCAGTTAGGCTCTTGGGGAAAAATAAGCTTTCTACCCCAATTACAACTCATAACTAATTTTTTAAATAACTTATAACCTTATCTAAAGCTTAGGTATTAAATCAAAATAATCAAAAGATTTTGTAACCCTTTAGTTGGATGTTGTATGTTTAATATCATGCATATCATCTTTTTTCATTCTTGCTAAGAGAGGGTTTCCATCCTTGCACGATAGGAGAAGGCTTGACCTTTGAGGGTCTCTTTTATGGTGGAAAACACCTCTTTCCCTCTGATTTAGCCAATAACCCTATTTTATTATGCATTTAAATATAAAATTTTATATTTTGTCAAATGAAGAGTCAAAATCAAATAAAATCATAAATTGTATTAAAAGTCATTCATACCACTTATCTTTGAGTGGATTTAAAGACTTTAGCTTATTTTAAATAATAACATCCTAACCATCTTCCAAAACATATGACTTGACCACAAGATTTTAAATGAGGAGTTGTTACTCAAATGTTATAAGTTTGGGTTGGTTTATCCTCCATGTGGAGGTAAATCCTATACCCATTTTTGCTTAGATTTAGGATGTGCTTTGGCCTTACTAAAGCTCCATAAATTTAAGATCTAAGATTGATGTTTCCCCCCTCAGGCTACAAGCATAAATCCTCACCTCTTAGGCATTTTCACAATCTTGTGTTGTGAGATTATAAGTCATAACTTTCTAATAAAACTTCAACTCAAACATATAATTCTTCTCAAATTTAAACATATAAATCCCAACCATAGGATAGACTCAGAAGCTCACTAGGTTTCCTAGTATCTTGAGCATTCCCTACTCATCTCCCTTTGGCTTTGATAATGTCTTCTTTGACCTATCACTGATTTTTTCAAACATACCAATTATTGATAGTCACATCTTTGAAATCTTTGGATAAAATAATTGTCTATTTTAATCGAGAGTATTCCTAATGAACTCACCTTTCTTAGGATGTAAACTATGGAGCTTCCATAGAACTTTAGAATCTAGTTTAAATAAACCCTATTCATCCATAAAGTGGGAAAATCTGAACTCAAGACCCATCATGCCTTAGGAGTTATTATTAGGTGATTAGGTCCATCATAGGGTAGTGATTTCTATCTTTCGAGATAGTGCACTATTCCTTGATGTCATACCTGATTACCTTAATGAGTATACCCTCAGATCTGTGTGGTGTTTCTTATATACATAGAATCAAAAATAAAGACCACATGAGTCTTCCAATGTTCTAAAGATTTTTCTCATGCTTTACATGGATGAATATAATAATGTTTATATTAAACCAAGTTCTAAAGTTCCCTATGGAGGAAAGCCTCCATTGTTAATTATATCCTAAGGAAGGTGAATTCTTTAGGAATACTCTTGATTAAAGTAGGAAATTGTTATCTCTAATGATTTCAAAGATAGACATCAATAAATTAGTTATGTTAGAAAATTAAATGGAAAAGATCAAGGAGAAGACTTAGTTTTGGAAGCCAAAGGGAATAGGTAGGGAATACTCATGATACTAGGAAGCTTAGTGAGCATTCCAATCTACCCTATAGTTGGGCTTTATAATTTTGAAAGTTAAGAGATCATTTTTGTTAGAGTTAAACTTTCATTAGATTATTAGGGCTTACAATCCATCACCACAAGGTTGTGAAGAATCCTAAGAGGTGTGAATTTATGATAGTAGCCCAAGGAAATAGCTACCTCAGATCTTAAATCTAGGGAGCTTTGGCATAAGCCAAAACATAACCTAAGTTTCAGTGAAGATGGATATATGGTTTACCTCCATAAGAGAGGATAAACCACCAAACTATTGGACTTATAATCGCTTGGAGTAGCAGCCAGCTAACTCCTACTATGGTTTTAAAATTATGTAGTCCGGTTATATGAAATTGCAAGATAGTTGGGCTATTAGTAATTTGGAAAGAGGCTAAAATCCTTAAATCCACTCCCTAAGAGACTATAGCATGAGTGGTATGAATAATGACTTAATCTACAAATGCAAATCTTTTCAAAATTTATTTGATTTTGACACTTCATTCTGACAAAGGCTTTGGGATTTCTTATACCTAAAAGCATGATGAAAATAGATAATGGGCTAAATTACTGGGAAAGTGCTATTTTCCACTACAGAGGAGGTCCTCAAAGGTCAAGCTTTCTCCTATCATGCAAGGATGAAAATCCCCTATTTTCAAGATCAAAATAATATGATATGCATGTTGTGAAACATTCAACCATTTAGCTAAGGGGTTGCTAAATATTTTAATTATCTTATTTAATTCTTAGGATTTATGGTGAGCTTATGAATTATTTAAAACTTTAGTTATGAGTTGTAGTTACATAAAAGATTTATTTTTCCTAAGAGCCTAGTCGTATACAGGCCACACATTAAAGCATAATTCATAAAGAAACTATGAAAAGCATATTATTTCTATTACATAATTAAATATAACAATAATCAATTTTATAAATCTAATACAAAAGAATAAGAGGTCGGCGTGATCGGGTGCCATCGTACAACTAGAAAAGAGAAAATGGGTAGCCAAGCTCCACCATGATATAATCCAAAATATGAAAGAATAATTATAATTTATAAATGAATAAGTGTTATATGGGATCTTCAAGTCTTTATGTCTCCATGTCTTCTTCATTTCTTCATGTCTTTGCTTCCTTAGATTTGGTAGGCTTCAAGGCATCACATGACACCCGAGGATTAATCCTTCTAGCCAACGGTCATCTTAATGCCCTATAACATCAATCCTAATTCCTAATGCAAAATTACATTAAAAAGAGGAAAGGTAAATCTAACTACAGCTGTAAAATAAGTGTTAGCTAAAGACACATACAATACCCAGTAGAAATATATATATATATATATATAATTTGGACTTAGCACCTTGCACATGGGTAACCAATATCACCTGTCCTAATCTGGATTATGCTTAGGGGTTTAGGCAACCTACAAAAGAGAGCATTTGTATTTATTTTAAGTAGCCACTTAAGCATAATCCCCTACCTTAAGTACAATCCCCTATAAAAAATATGATTAAGCTAATATCGGCTTAACATCTAATCTAGAAAACATACACCCTAATATCCACTCTAAAATAATATATCATAAAATGAAACATACATCATACCATGCACCACTCTAGCGTAAGGCTAAAAGTGGTGACTTAGTTCTAATGTGTGTGTTATGGCTTGTGTGGTGTATCTTAACTAAGCATTAGTATTATGGTTTTCTGAGTGTGAAAGAATGTTTAATCAAAAATGGTTGATTTCACTTTAAGTGGTTTAAATGATTTGAGAATTTTATTTAGTGTTTTCTTTTGTTCATTTGACTTACACTTAGCAACTAAGTGTTATAAAGAGAAGAAAAAGAGAGGATTACACTCTTTCATAAGTCATTTCTAAAGCATGTAAATTTGATTTAGTTCTCTTTAATGAATGGATTGCTAAACATTTAAAATTAATCCTAAGTTTAGGCTCACTTTAAATAATTCTATTCAATATGAAATGCATCTTAAGATTAATTTGATTAAATTACTATCACATGACATATGTCAAATCATTCCTTTCCATCACATGTAACATGCATATGATTAAGTCCTAAGTATACCTACACATATAGTATGTTTTACCACACTTGAATGATGGATGTAAGTATGCACATTTAAAGTTTATACTTTCCTATTTGATTGAATTATTTTATAATAATAATTTAAAGCTCTATCTAAATTCTTCTATAAAGACACATAAGGATGAAATTAAATAGGTATGTGTCATTATTAACTAGGGAAGTGAGGTAATCAAATGACCTCGTTGGGGCTATCTAAAGCCTCGTATTCTCGGGATGTCCAGACCATATACCATTTGCATTCAAATCATATGTAAATTTGCATACATGAACATAAGAAAGAGAGCTCCAAACTACATGATCAATTAATTCAATCACCTAGCCAGTTATGGATGCATGTATTTTTGAGAAAAGAAAAGGGGTTCTAATTCCATAATTAAATACACATACACACATGTATAAGAGACATAAGCTAGTACATGCCATTGTTAACTATGGAAGTGAGGTAATCAAATGACCTCCTTGGGGCTACTTAAAGCCTCGTATTCTCAGGATGTCCAGACTAAATATTTGTTTTTCTCAAATACATATGGATGTATACATAAATAAAAGGAAGAAAACCATGCAAAGGTTATATTTTTATTTAATTGAAACATTTATGCATATGGAGTAAAGTCTTATCCAAATTATAGTATTTACATATATAAGAATGAAATCAAATGAAATACATGCCATTGTTAAACTAGGGAAGTGAGGTAATCAAATGACCTCTTTGAAGCTAGCTAAAGCCTCGTATTCTTAGGATGTCCAGACTATATACCCATTAACTTTTACACTTACATAGATCAATATATAAATAAAAGGAAAGAAGCTTCACTTCATACACTTAAGCTATAATCATATACTTCTCCTATGTATTTATAACTAGCATTCATAGCATATGTAATCATTCATTTATAAGCTTTGGAAAATACATTAGGATTTAATAGTGATAAGAGCCACACATATATTAAATTAAATCAACACATGCAAACTTGACATAAAGAACCATTTGATGTAATTAATTTTGCAAAAGATGAATGCATGAATCAAATGACATACAACATTTAATATGATTGGAGGGGAATAAATAAATATAAACATATGATTTCATTCAATCAAATTAATTCCTAATGATAATCATATCAAATAAAATCATTTAAAGCAAACTAAAGCTTTTTAATGTCTTTTTTAATTTTACGTTTAATTTGATCTAAGCAATGTGAGAAGAAGTTTGCTAATCTTAATCCCATCCCATGTTTGTAAGTTAATTTGATTTAATGAGAGGTAATTAAGTTGGATTTATGGATTAATTAAATTAAGATGTAAATTGAATTAATTAATTAACCCTTACTTATGTTATCTTAAAGTAATTAACTAAATAATTATGAGCCAATATGATATGCAAATGAATTGAAAAGTAAATTAGCAATGGTCTTAGGAAATGAAAGGGCCAAATGTAATTATCTCATAATTAATAATTAATTAATCTTAAAAAACTTAATTAAGTACATTTATGGTTTTCCCACACATGTGAGCTAACCATTATTTTCTTAAATGTCTTTAGGCTATTGAACACCTAAAGAACTACACCTTAATTGATTGATTAGGTTTAGATGTATTGTAAATTTTAATTAAACTAATTAAGTAATTAATTAATCAATTAATCTTTAATTAATTTCTTCTTGAAAAAGTGAAGGAAACATAGGAAAAATATTAGGAGAGAGGCCCCAATCTAATTCCCTAAGTCTCTTCACTATTAAATAGTGATAAATGACCCAATTAATTAGTTAAGTTACTATTCACATGATTAATTAGCACTTAATTAAGTTAAGAATGTAATAAGGGCATAATCAATCAATTTCCTCAATTATTTAACCTATAATTTCCAAGAAAAATAGGGGAGGTAGAGGTCATCCCCTTAAACAATCTCAAAATATTTGAGGTTAATTAGTTAATTAATTAGATAGTATTAGGATAATTAATTTTTCAATTAAACCCATATTAAGATCTAATTTCTGTTCAAAATCAATTAAGAATAATTTTAATGGATTCCTCTTTGAAATATCTTTAAAATGAGCCTTTATTTGTATTTTAGGATTTTTCTATGATTTATTATAAATTTATGAAGTTTCAGCCTTAAAAAATAGATTATTTACCTTTAATTAAGCCTTAATATCATCGGCTTCATGTGGCGCATTGATGCAGAGCGCTTTCTATATGGTGTTGCGGGATTGGCTATTAAAGTTATCACATCCTTGGTCGGTCATGACACATATTGATCTCTAGTCGATCTTGATGACGGCAAAATAGATCCTGCTAATTATTAAATCAAATGGATCTAACGTGATCTAATCATGGCCTCCCATTCTGATCATGTAGAATGGATGATGCATGATCTATCACCAACGTGAAAGATGAGGTCGTCTCCATCATTATTTGATCTGAGCTCACCTGAGCTTGGATTGGCTCTAAATGGACCCACACCATCACGCGAGGGATTTAGGAAGATTCAAAGGCTAAGATCGACTCACATGCACATTTTCTTCATGAAGGATCAACACATTTTAAGTTAGATGTTGATTTTCATGGAATTACCTCACTGGAGTTAAGATCGATGGCTCGCATGGTTGAGGTAGCTTCGTTTCATAGAGATGAAGCCCTGTTGATTGACAATTGAGTTGATTCCACATGGATTACTCGGGAGGCCAAGATCCTTGCTTTGAAGCTTCAGCTTTGATCAAAATCCTAGCTCCGACGATCGTAGAGCCTCAGGGAGGATTCGTTTGGCTTCGATGAGGTGCATGGAAGGTGTGTGCAAGAGCAATTTGATTTTTATTGAGAGATGAAGTACTTACGATGGAGAGATGAGTGCCCTATTTTGGCTTCACTCGGGAAGGAGGAATTCGAAGAGGGGAGGCCTTGGGAATGCTCGAGAGCTTGCTAGGGAGTTCGAATCACCTTAGGAAGCATGGACAAGTTGAATGGTGTGCTTTTCTGTGTGAATTGAGGGGGTATATCCCTCAATAGATTGAGATGGATGGAAGGGAGAAATCCTAAATTTTTGGCCTACCAGTCATCGTAAGGGCGTCGGAGTTGTCCCCATCAAGTCCATGTGGCTCGGTTTGAGTAGAGGAAGGCTTGGGAGGCGGCTTAAGGTTGGATTTGGGCAGATTGCATCTCCCTTGATCCCTTATTTTTTGATTTGTAAAGGAGGTGAGTTAACTCACCTCCCTTTGGTCCAAGGCAACTCCTAGCCCACTTAGGGTAGGCTAGGTGGGTAGGTGATACCCCATTTAGGCTGAGTGAGGGCTACCAAGTGAGGAGAGAGTGGACTTTGCCAAAAAAAAGGTGGAATCCTATGTAAAGAGGCTTAACCAATGGGTAATCACCCAGATTGGACTTGATTTTATGACCCAAGATGGGTTTGGGCAGTTTGGTCAGTTCCAAGTGGCCATGGGTTGATTTCAGGGTTTGCTCAATTTGACCCTATAGGTCAAATTGGGTTATTGTCCATTGACCAATTGGTCAAATTGGGTCAAACTAAAACTTGGGTTAGATTTAAATGATGATTTGAAGTGTTTTTGGTTCAAGTGATTTCAATCAATTTAGCATAGGTATGATTTGGGATCATTTAGAATCAAATGGGTCAAATGGGTCAAGTTGAACAATTTGACCAAATTGGCTAAATTGGCTTGGGTATTGGTTCAAGCTCAATTGGTTAATTGAAGCCGATTATAGGCTTTGGTTTGAATCAATATGAATTTAATTTAGATTTTGGCCACTCTGACCCTTTAGGTCAATTTGGGCGAAGTTGGTCAATTGGGTTCAATTATGGGTTTAGTCAGGTTCAAATATGGGCTTGGTCAAGTTCAATAATCAATTTGAAATGAAATTGGGCCATTGGTTGTAATCAATTTGGGTTGGATCATGATGTGACCCATTTTGGCCTTTTAGGTCAATTTGGGTCAACTTGGTTCAAACGGCCAATTAGGTTTGGTTTTGCTCAATTGATGGTCAAGTCATGTTCAATCATTGATTATGAGTTGGTGTGAATCAATGGTTTCAATTGAATTGGTGTAGGATAAGTTTTGGCTAATTTGGGTTTCATATGGGCTATGGGTTGACTTGGTCAAATGACCAAGTTGACTTGGTTTGACCTAATTTAAGGCAATTGATCATCCTAGGGTGATCAATGATCATGGTATGAGATTTGGATGAGCTTGGTTCAATCTAATTTGGGTTAGATTAGAACTTGGTTCATATGGGTTCTTTAAGCCATTTTGAGTTAAGTGGACCTAATTGGGTCAATTGACTTGGTTTTGGTTTGATTAAGGTTTAGTTGAATTTATATATGAGTTTAGAATTGAAACATAAATCCAATTACAATCAATTTAGGATTTTCAAGTAAAAAGGGCTAAGTTGGGCTTGATTTGAGTTGATTTTAATTTGGCTTGATGATTGTAAGTTTCATTTATATTTGGATAGGTGATTGAAGGAATGTTTGATTCAAGAGAAAATCCATTGATTTTGGCTTGATTTAGGTGGATTTTGGTTAAGTCCAAGGAATTGGCTTAAAAAATTTAAATTGGGTTTTGATTTAATTTTGGATTTGGTTTTGGCTATTTGAAATTATATTTTATATATATTAGATATAAATGATTTATGAGAAAATCAATTGAATTTAGAGTGATTTGAAGGCAAATTTGGTTAATCTCGTGAAGGTAGGTCCATATAGCTTGGAAAGGAATTTGATTTAGTTTGATTTAATTTTGATCATTAGAATGTGGGTTTCATTTATATTTGTAAAGATAATTGATGGAATAATTGATTTATAAAAAAAAATAATTGAGTTTGGCTTTATTTGAATGTGATTTGGCTAAGCTCATGGAGGTAGGTCCATATGGTTAGCTTGGGATTTGATTGGATTTGGATTTAGTTTGATTCGGTTTTGGTTATTTGAATTTATATTTCAATTAAATTTTTGAATATAAATGAAGATATGATTGATTCCTAAAGAGAACAATCAAGTTTGGTTTGAATTGGGTTGAGATTTGGCTAAGCCCATGGAATTCAATCATAAGGTTTAAGAAGGATTTGTGATTTAAATTTGATCTCGGGTTTCAATAATTTGGAGTTGAATTTGGACATAAATTTGATAAATGATTGAGGGATTGAATTGATCTTTTTTAAAATTAATTGAATTTGGATTGATTTTAGTTTGGTTAAGCGCCATGTCCATAAGATAATATCATGTGGCTTTGGCAGGATTTTGATTTTGAATTTGATCATGGGTTTCAATCATTTGATTTAGAATTTGGAATTGGATTTGGTATTTGAATTGAATTTGAAGTTTGGTTTGAGGAGGTGCACATAGGTTGGGTTTAGGCCGCAGGATGCGAAGTCTCCCTAAATCCTTAAGGAATAACATGCCTCTATGACTAACCCTGCTAAGTCTTTGGGCTTAGGTTAAGTGTTCACTTAATCACTGAAAGTGTCTTAAGACTAAGGAGCTCTTAGTGTCTATGAGAGTCATAGATCTATGTGAAGAGGATGAGAGCTTACTCTAAAAGTGAGGTCAACACGTAGTTGTGGTGTCCATTTTTGGATGTGTATGGGGGATACCACGCAGATCATAGGGGGTACTTATTGAAGTGATCGGGTAAAATATTGAGGTATGATGTACTATCTCAAAAGATAGAGAAATCATCCTTCAATGGACCCAATCATCTAATAAGGACTCCTAAGGCATGATGGGTCTTCGAATACACTAGAGATTTTTCTCCTACTTTACATGGATGAATAAAGTAGGGTTTATATTAAATCGAGTTCTAAAGTTTCCTATGGAGGCAAGCCTCATAGTTAATTATATCCTAAAAAAAAGTGAATTCCTTAAGAATACTCTTGATTAAAGTAGACAATCATCATCTCCAAAGATTTCAAGGTTAAACTATCAAAGGATTGGTTGTATTTGGAAATTAAATTAGGAAAGTTCAAAGAGAAGACTTATTTTTGAAATCCAAAGGGAGGAAGTAGGGAATGCCTATGATACTAGGAAGCCTAGTGAACATTCCAATCTATAATATAATTGGGCTTTTAATTCTAAGTGTATCTATACATATAATATGTTTTTAGCACACTTAAATGATGAATGTTTGTGTATATAAAGTTTATATTTTTTATGTGATTGAATTATCTAATCATATTAGTTTAAAGCTCTATCTAAATTCTTATACAAAAATACATAGGGATGAAATTAAATAAGTACGTGTCATTGTTAACCAAGAAAGTGAGGTAAACAAATGTCCTCCTTGAGGCTAACTAAAGCCTCGTATTCCTAAGATGTCCAAACTATATACCCATTTGCATTCAAATATATGTAAATTTGTATGCATTAATGTAAGAAAGAAAGCTCCAAATTTCATGACCAACTTATTCAATCACTTAGCCAATTCTGGATGTATGTATCTTTGATAAAAGAAAGGGGCTCTAATTTCATAATTAAATACACACACATATGTATAAGAGACATAAGCTAGTACATGTCATTGTTAACTATGGAAGTGATGTAATCAAATGACCTCCTTGGGGCTACTTAAAGCCTCGTATTCCTAAGATATCCAGACTAAACATTTGCTTTTCTCAAATACAAATGGATGTATACATAAATAAAGGAAGGAAAATCATGCAAAGGTTGCATTTTTATTTGATTGAAACATTTATGCATATAGGGTAAAATTCTATCCAAATCCTAATGTAGGAACACATGTAAATGAAATCAAATAAGTATGTGTCATTGTTAACTAGAGAAGTGAGGTAATCAAATGACCTACTTGGGTCTAACTAATGCCTCGTGTTCCTGGAATGTCCGGACTATATACTTATTAACATTCAAATACATGTAAAACTACATATGAATTAAGGAAAAGAAAGCTTTACTTCATATGTCTAAGCTATAAGCACATGCAAACCTATGTATATGTTCATAACTACTATCACGCTAATCAAAATTGATTCATAAACTTTGAAGAAATAATTTGAATTTATAAGTGATAATAGCCACGCATATTATAAATTAATCCAACACATGCAAGCTTACATAAAGAAAAACCATTTGATTCAATTAACTTTGAAAAGATAAATGTACGATTTCAAATGACATACAACATTTAACATGATTGGAAAGAAATAAATAAATATAAATACATGATTTCTTTCAATCAAATTGATTCTTACGGATAATCATATCAAATATAATTGTTTAAAATAAATCAAAGTTTCTTTAATGTTATCTTTAATTTCATATTTGATTTGAGTTAAGGGATGTGAGAAGAAGTTTGTTGATCCTAACCAATTTCCATGTTTATAAATTAATTTAGTTTAATGAAATATGATTAAGCTGATTTTATAGATTAATTAGGTTATGATATGTATTAAATCCATTAATTAACCCTTACCTATGTTACCTTAACATGGTTATCCAAATAATTGTTAGGAAATATAATATGCAAATGACTTGAAAAGTAAATTAGCAATAATCCTAGGAAATGAAATGGCCTAATATAATTAGCTCATAATTAATGGTTAATTAGATTAAAGAACTTAATTAAGTACTCTTATGGTTTCTCCACACATGCGGATTAACCATAATTTCCTTAATTTCCTTTAGGTTATTAAACACCTAAAGATCTACCCTTCAATTAATTAATTAATATTTGATGTGGTTTAAAATTTAATTTACCTAATTAAGTAATTAATTAACCAATTAATCCCTAATTAATTTTTCTTAAAGAATGGAAAGAACTTAGGTAGAGAGATTAGGTAAGAGGTCTCAATCCTTTGCCATAAGTCCCCTCATTGTTAGACAATGATTAATGAGCCTAATCATTGATTAGTTACTCTTCATATGACTAATTAGCTCTTAATTAAATTAAGAAAGTAATTAGGGCTTAATTAACTAATTTTCCTAATTAATTAACCAATAAATCCCAAGAAAATTAAGGGAGGCAGAGGTCATCCCATTAAACAATCTCATAAAATTTAAGAATAATTAAATAATTAATTAGAGAGTAATTAAGCTAATTAATTTTTTAATTAAATCCTAATTAAGCCTAATTTCTATTCAAAATCAATTAAAGATATTTTTAATAAATTCATCTCTAAAATACCTTTAAAATGAGTATATATTTGTATTTTTTTTAGATTTTTCTATGATTTGTTATAATTATTATAAGTTTCAGCCATTAATATTGATTATTTAAGCCTAATCCCATCGGAGCCACATGGCACACTAACGTGGCACGCTTTTCATGTGGCACCACGGGATTGGCTATTAAAGTGCATCTGAGTCAGCGCAAATGTGGCTAACAGCGGATGCACTTTTGATCTCAACCGTTCGATCTTGAATCGAGTGGTGTAGATCGATCCCATGATTAATAAAGGATAAAATTTGATAATTCTAATGGATATAATCACAGTTGTCCATTCTGATCACATGGAACGGATGATGCATGATCTATTGTTCCATGAGCAATAAAGGATGAAGGCCGTTCGCCATTGCCCACACGATTCGAGCTCACCCGAACTCAGATCCACTCCAAATGTATCTTACACCTTCATGATAATGAATAGAGAGGATCCAACAAACAAGATCGCACGGCATTCAACTTTTCTTCGAAAAGCTCTACAAAATTTCAAGGGAGCTCAGTTTTAATGGCATTACCTCACCAGAGCTAAGACCAGTGGCTCTCATGCCTGAGGTAGTTTCGTCTAGTTGTGACGAAGCCCTGTTGAGCTGTAATTGGGTTGATTCCAAGTGGTTCACTTGGAAGACCAAGATTCATCCTTTGGAGGCTCAGTCTTGATTGAAGTGCCACCTCTTGTGGGATTGAAGCTTGAGAGAATATTTGTATAGCTTCGACGAGATGTGGGGATGGCATGTGTAGAATAAATTTGGTTTTTGTCACGGTTTGTGGGAAGTAGGATCAGAGAATGGGTGTCCTATTTCAAGTGCACTCGGGAATGAGAAATTCAATAAGGGAAGTCTTGGGAATGCTTGGTAGCTCACTAGGGAGTTTAGAAATTCCTTAGGAAGCTCTAAGGATTTGAATCAATGTGTTTTATCATGCAAATTGAAGGGGTATTTTATCTCGTTTCCTTGTGATGGATGAACGAGATTATCTCCCATTTTTTGGCCAGCCAGTCACCACTAGAGCGCTAGAGTGGTTGCCATCACCTCCATGTGGCACGACTTGACTGGAAAAAGGCTTGCGAGGTGTCTCATGGCAGATGTGGCTTGTTTTATATCCATTGGGTTCTTGACTTGTGAGGGAGGTGAGTTAACTCACCTCCCTTTGGTCCATGGAAAGCCTAGCCCACTTAGGGTGGGCTAGGTGTCTAGGTCAGATCCTAAAATGGGGTGTTTGATGGCTACCAAGGGTGATAGAAGAGTGGAATTTGCTATTTTGGAGAGAATCCTATGTAAGGTGGCATATCTAAGAGAGATTGTCTTGGGTTTGGGATAGTTTTGGGATGATCCTAAGTGGATTTGGGTTAGGTAAGGTTAGCTCCCAAGGTGCCATAGGTTAGTTTCAAGGGATTTGGCTCAATTTGGGTCATATGGGTCACTTTCGGTCATGTTGGGTTAGGTGTTTGGTTCATGTTAAATTGGTTAATTGAAGATGATTGTAGGCTTTGATTTGAGTTAATTTGGATTTAATTTGAATTTATGCTAATTTGACCCTTTAGGTCAATTTGGGCTAAGTTGGTCAACTGAGTCAAATTGGTCAAACTGAGGTCAATTATGGCTTTGGTCAAGTTCAACAATCAATTTGGAATGAACTTGAGCTATTAGTTGCAATTAATTTGGGTTGGATCATGATTTGACATATTTTGGCCTTTTAGGTCAATTTCGATCAACTTGGGTCAAATGGTCAATTGAGTTTGGTTTGGCTCAATTGATGGCCAAGTCATGTTCAATCATTGATCATGGGTTGATGTGAATCAATGGTTTCAATTAATTTGGTGTAAGATGAGTTTTGGCTACTTTGGGTTCATGTGGGCTAAAGGGTTGACTTGGTCAAATGACCAAGTTGACTTGGTTTGGCCTAATTTATGGCAATTGGTCACTCTAGGGTGGTTATTAATCATGATGACGGGCTTAGGTTGGCTATGTTCAATCCAAATTGAGTTGGATTATAACTTGGCTCAAATGGGTCCCTTAGATCACTTTGGGTCAAGTGAGCCTATGTGGGTCAATTAGCTTGATTTTGGCTTGATTCAAGTTTAGTTGAATTTATATATGAACTTAGGATTGAAATAAAAATACAACTACAATCAATTCATGTTTCAATAGGTTCTGGTTCATATGAAATTTTCATGTCAAAAGGGTTAAATTGGACTTTCCTTAGGTTGATCTTGGTTTGGTTTGATGATTGTGGGTTTTATTTATATTTGGATTAGGAGATTGAAGGGATGATTGATTCAAGAGAAAATCTATTAATTTTGGCTTGATTTGGATAGGATTTTGCTAAGTCCAAGGAATTAGCTTAAAGAGTTTATATTGGGATTTGATTTGATTTTGGATTTAGTTTTGGTCATTTGAATGTATATTTGATTTATATTTGAGATGATAATTGATGGAATAAATGGTTTATAAGAAAATCAATTAAATTTGAAGTGATTTGAAGGCAAATTTGGCTAAGCTCATGAAGGTAGGTCAAAAGGACTTAAAAGGGAATTTGATTTAGTTTGATTTAAATTTGATCATGGGAGTGTATATTTCATTCATATTTGTGAAGATGATTGAATTTATAATTGATTCATGAGAAAATCAATTGATTTTGGGTTGATTTGGGTTAAGATTTGGCTAAGCTCATGGGATCGCTTCATATGGCTTAGGAAGGGTCTTGACTTAATTTGATTTAGTTTTTATCATTTGAATGTATATTTGATTTATATTTGGGAAGATAATTGATGGAATAATTGATCCATGAGAGGATCAATTGAGTTTCACTTGATAGGAATGGGATTTTGGCTAAGCTCATGAAGGTAGTCCAATGGGCTTATAAGGGAATTTGGCATGATTGTAGGTTATGGCAAATTGGACTTGGAATTGAGTTAGGTTGTAAGTTTAATAGTGTGATTGAAAGATTGAATTGATATTTGGAAAAATCAATTGAGGTTGGATTGATTTGAATTTGTTTAGGGCTAAATCCATGGGATTTAGTCATAAGGCTTAGGAAGGATTTTGGGCTTAGATTTGATTAACGGTTTCAATCATTTGACATGGATTTTGGATTTGGATTTAGACTTGATATTTGAATTGAATTTGAGGTTTGGTTTGAGAAAGTGAACATGGATTGAGCTTATGTTATAGGGTAGGTAAGTCTCCCTAAGTCTCTAAAGCATAGCCTACTCCTATGACTAACCCTTCAAAGTCTCTAGGCTTAGGTTAAGTGTTCACCTACTCACTAGAAGTGTCTTAAGACTAAGAAGCTCTTAGTATCTAGAAGAGTCCTAGATCTAAAATGAGAATATTGAAAATTCACTCCAAAAGTGAGGTCAATAGTAGTCTATAAAATTGATTGTGATTTGTTTAGATAGCACAATAGGATTGCCTCCTCTTTATAGTTTCTTAATGTTTGATGCTTTAATGTATGGCCTAGATGTGATAGCCTCTTAGAATAAAATTAATTTTCTATTTAATTAAAAACTCATAACTAAAGTTTTAAATAACTCACAACCTCATCATAAAGCATAGGTTATAATCAAGATAATTAAAAAGATTTACCAACCCCATAGTTGTATGGTTGTATGTCTCACATCATACATGCATCTTCTATCACTCTTACTAAAAATGAGAGTCTCCATCCTTACACTATAAGGACCGCTTGACCAATAAGAGCAACCCCTCCCGACGAAGCTTCACCCTTTCTCTTTTGATGTAGCCAACAATCAACTTTCATCATGCAATTAGGCATAAATAAATCTTAAGCCTTTGTTCAAAATAATAAGTCAAAATGAAATAAAATTTGAAAATATTTTGCATTTTTAGATTAAGTCATATGCTCATACCACTCATGCTCTAGTCTTTTAAGGAGTGGGTTTAAGACTTTAGTCTCTTTTCAGTTAAACAATAAGCCTAAATATCTTGCAAATTCATAAGACCAGATTACATGGATTTAAAGCATAAGAGGTATTAGCTGGTGACCACTCCAAGCAGTTGGAAGTCTAGAAGAGTCGGATGGGTATATTCTCTCTTATAGAGATAAACCCTTATGTCCACCTGTCAGTTAGATTTAGGTCACGCTTTAGCTTGTGCTAAAGCTCCATAGATTTAGGATCCAAGGTAGTTAGTTTCATTCGGGTTACAAGCATAAATCCTCAACTCTTAAGTATTTTTACAACCTTGTGTTGGGGACTATAAGCCCTAATAATCTAATAAAAACTTAGCTGAAACTAATAAGCCTCTTCACTCTCAAATATATAAAGTCCCACCATAGGATAGATTGGAATGATGATTAGGTTTTCTAGTATCATGAGCATTTCCTACTTCCTCCCTTTAGATTCCAAAAATAAGTCTTCCACTTGGTCTCTCCCACTTGATTTTCCAAACATAACCAATCCTTTGATAGTCTAACCTTGAAATCTTTAAAGATAGTAATTGCATACTTTAATCGAAAGTATTCTTAGGATATCTCATTTTCTAAGATGTAATTAACTATGGAGGCTTGCCTCATAGGGAACTTAAGAACCAGACTTAATATAAACCCTGCTTTATTTTTTCATGTAAAGTAGAGAAAAAACCTTTGGTATATTTGAAGACCCATCATGCCTTAGGAGTCTGTTGACCTTATTTTTAGAATGAGCTCTCAACCCCTCCTTCTTAGACATAGGACTTCTCTTAGACACTAAGAGTTCCTTAGTCTTAAGATGCTTTACTGATTAGGTAAACACTTAACCTAACCTTAGAAACTTAGAAGAGTTAGACATAGGAATAGGTTATGCCTTCGGGATTTAGGAAAACTTGCCTACCCTATAACTTGAACCCAATCCTTGCTTCCTACTTTCAAATCAACATCAAATTCAACTCAACATCAAATTCAAATCAACATCAAATTCAAACCAACTTCAAACTCAAATCAACTTCAAAATCAATTCACAACTCAAATCCAAAATCTTTCCTAAGCCCTTTGATTTCATCTCATCGACTTAGTTCAAAATCAATTTAAACAAACTCTAAACCCAAATCATAAATCAATTTCAATCCAATGGATTTTCTTAAATCATGATTCAATTCCAAATCAAATAATTAAAACCCATGATTGAATTCAAAATTCAAAATCTTTCCCAAGCCTTTTGATTTCATCTTATGGACTTAGCTCAAACTCAATTCAAATCTTTTCAAATTCAAGAGATTTTCTCTTAACCTATTTATATTCTCATTTATATTCACAAATATAAATGAAATATAAATTCAAATAATCAAAATCATATCAAAACTCAAACTAAAATACAACTCAAAATCCAATTTTGCTCTTTCAAGTCAAATTCTTGAATTTAGCCAAATCTAACTGAAATCAATCCAAACTCTTAGATTTTTTTCATGATTCAATTAATTCTTTAATCATGAATCCAAATATAAACATAAACTTCAATTATCAAACCAAATCTAAATTCAAAAACTTAAACCCAAGTCAAACCCATGTTCATCCTTTGAACTTGAAATTGTCAATGATTCAAAACCTATTTGACTTCAAACCACTTGCAAATGGATTTATATTTGAATCATAAGTCCATTTATGAGTTCAACCAAAGCTTTGACCAAGCCATTTGACCCACTTACCCACTTGAGTGAAGTACCATTTTGAGCCAAATTATAATCCATATTGGATTGAATTAAGCCCACCTAAGCCTCACATTGTTAGCAACAATCATCATGAGATGATCTGGGTTAAACCAAGTCAAACTTAAGGGTTGACCAAGTCAACACTTAGTCCAAATGAAACTAAAACTAGCCTAAATCCATCATAGGCCAAATTGATTGAAACCATTGATCAAAACTAATTCATGATCAATGATTGAACTTGACCAAGTCATCATTTGAGCTAAACCTAGCCCAATTGGTCACTTGACCCAAGTTGGCCCAACTTGACCTAAAAAGTCAAAATGAGTCAAATCTTGATCTAAGCCAAATTTATTGCAACCAATGGGTCAAATTTATTCTAATGCACATGTTGAACTTGACCCAAAGCCTCAATTGGCCAACTAGTTCTAAGCTAGCCCAATTGGCCATGAACCCAACTTGACCTAAAAGGTCAAATCACCTTGAAACTAAACCAAACCCAAATTAACCAAAACCAAAGCTTGCAATATATTTAAAATGTCCAACCAAACCTAAACCAACCCATGTCCTAACCTAATTAGGTCAAATAGGTCAAATTGGTCAACTTGACCCATTTGACCTAAATGAATTCAAATGAACCAAAACCAAATATAAACCAAATTAAACCAAATAAAATATACCAAAACACTTTAAATGATCATATGAACTCAACCCAACCCTTAGTTTGACCCAAGTTGACCCATTTTGATCTAAATGGGTCAACATGAGCCAAATCATATCAAATTAACTCCAAATTCCATGAAATTTGGGCCAGCCCAATTTCAAATTATTCCAAATATGCCTAAAGTGAAATCAAAGCCAAATGGCTATTTTACCCCTAGGTCAAAGGGTAACCCATAATCAATACCACTTGGAATTTGGTCAATTCCTTTTCATGGACACTTAGTATCCTTTGAGTGGACTAAATGGACACTAATGATGATGGTGCACATGACCTAATGGGTTTGGGTCAGCCAAACCCAACCCAAACCCAAAAATGACCACCCAATGGAAAATTTCCACATGGAATCACTCCCACTCTCATTTTAAGCACATGGAAGCTTCACCACTCCACTCCTTTACCAAAATTGAATCACATGTCACTCAAAATCACCTAACATACCCATTCCATTGGATCAATTTGATCAAAATGACAATGAGAAGCTTAACCATCTGATCCTTGTAGGGGGAGTATACTCCCCCTCATTTCATTCCAAACCAAGTTACTTGCATTCGATTGAGTAATAGGAACCTAGAGCAAGCCTCTCCAAGCTTCTCCAAGCATTCTAGAGCCCTTTCCAGTTCTCTATTTCTTGGTTTGCCTAAATTGAAAATAAGGAAGGTGAGTGAGAATTCCACTTTCCTCAACACTTCACCAAACTCCAATTCCTCTTGCAAGCACCCTCAAGGCACCAAGTCAAGTTCATGCGAAGCTTCTTCCAAGCTTCCAAGGCACAGGAAGGGGGAGCTAGACCAAAGCCGCAACCCATTGAAGCTCACTTTGGCCAATTGGAAGATCCACTCAATCTCAAGCCTTCAAACTTTCAATAGGGCTTCATCTCCACTAGACGAAGCTACCTCGACGGTTGGGAGTGTCGGCGATAGCCTCCGGTGAGGTATGGATCAAAACCGAGCTTAGGTGTAGAATTATTTGGTCCTTTATGAAGGGAACTTTAATCCCAAGTGAAATCCACCATTGGGTGTCTTTCTCTTTGCTATTAGATGGTTTGTGATCAATCCTAGCTCAATCTGAGCTTAATTGAGCTTAGATCAAGCTTTAAGGGACGGGTGGTCGCCGTCTCCCGTAGGCGAGAGTAGGGATGAATCATGGACCGTCCATCCCGCATGTTTTGGATGGACGGTCTTGATTAATCCATGTGAGATCCCGTGATTAATCCTATTAGAACCACAGGTTTAATCCTGATTGTTAGATCTTTGATAAGACGGTCCAGGGAGAAACTGCGTAGCACCACCGACTGACGTATCATAGGATGTGACAGCTTAAGTGATGAATCTTGTCGCCCTACATGGAAAGTGCACACCGTATCAGCGGTCCACGTGGTGACGACATGATTAGCTAATTAATTAGGGTTATTTAATGAATCCTTCATCACTCAAACTTCAAAAATACATAACTAAATGTTGAAAAATTATAAAAATACAAACTCAAAGGAATTTTGAAGATAATTAATAGGGAAATTTAATAAAATTATCTCTAATTAATTTTGAGCAGTAGATTTTCCTTAATTAGGATTTATTTGAAAACTTAATAACTCTAATTACTCCCTAATTATTCCATTAATTGATTCTAAATTCCTCATATATAATTAGTGGGATGACTTCTGCCTCCCCTAATTTTCTTAGAATTTGTTAATGAGTTAATTAGAAAAATCAATTAATGAACCCTTAATCACTCTCTCAACTTAATTAAGGATAATTAAGCATGTGAATAGTGGTTTAATCATTTTATTAAGATAATTAAACTTTGCTTAAGTGAAGAGGAGGTTTATGGAATGGGTTTGTGGTATTTTCCCTAAGTCATTCCCTAAACCCCTTTCCTTCCTTAATCTAAACTTAATTAAGGGCTAATCCACTAATGATCTACTTAATTAACCTAATCAAATTTTCAAAATATTACAGAACTTATTCAATCTCTTTCTGGGTAAATACTTAGGTGTTCAATAACCTAAGTAACCTAAGAAAATCAAATCCAACCCACATGTGTGGGAAGGGTTATGAAAGTACTTAATTAAACCCTTTAGCTTAATTAATCATTAATTATGAGCCAATTGCATTAGGCCATTTCTTTCTTAAGGTGCATTGATGATTTAAATTCTATGTGATTGCATATCATATATTGGCTCATAATTGTTTGATTAGTTATGTTAAAGTGGTATTGGTAAGGGGTAATTAATAAACTTAATGTACACCTTAACCTAAACAAAACATAAAATCAATCTAATCACTCTAAAAATTAAACTAAATCAATTCACACATGGGGAATGGGTTAGGACCAGCAAAATCTTTTCACATTTCTTAAATCAAATCAATCAAAAAAAAACAAAATCTTTTAAATAATTTTGATTCACTTTAAATGATCTTATTCCATAGGATTGTCTTTAGAATTAATTAGGTGAATGAAATTACATGCTTACATCAATTTATCTCTTTCCAAGTATGTTAAATGTTGTTTTCCATGTGAACTCATGCATTGATGTCTTTTAAAAAATCAAATTAAATGAAATATTTCCTTTATGTCAAATTGCATATTTTGACTTAAGTAAGAATATGAGCGGCTATTATCACTATTAAATCAAAAATTATTTTCAAAACTCATAAATCAAAAGTTATAATTAAATGAATGCTACTTATAAGCTTGCATGTGAATATAACTTAAAATGTGTCATGTGATTTTCTTCTCTTTTCTTAACATGGTTTGTATATGATTTGCAAAGTGTATAATTTCTTTAAAAAGAACATAACACTTGCTTACATTTATTCCTATGCACTCCCATGTCATAAATTAAGAAGGATCTTCATATAGCACATATAACTTAAACAACCAACAAACCAAATAAATAAACATAAACCTTTTGCATGATTCTCTTTCCATTCATTTCTTTTTATACATGCACATGTATTTAAAAAAAGTGGTATATCAGTCTAGACATCCTGGAGTTGTGAGGCTTTAAGTAGCCCTAAGAAGGTCTTTTATCTTATACCCCTGGTGTACAAAATGATGGCGTCGTATTCACTTATGTCTTTCATACATATAAATGTGCATTTGATTAATGGATAAAAGAATCCCTCTCTTATCTACTTAAAAAAATCATGCATCATGAATCTCCAAATTTTTCTAAGCAACATCACTTAGTATTCATCATTAAGGTGTGCTAAAATTTCCATTTGCATGTATAACTATGTTTAGGATTCATTCATATGCATGGTATACATGTTGGAAAGAAATAAATGGTTTTGTGTTATGGGATAGTAATTCACCTTATTTAATCCTAAAATTCCTTTCTTGTTGGATAGGTTTATTTAGAGTAAATCTAAACTTAGGGTTAATTAAAATACATAATAAAATATTCATTAAAAATCACTAATGAATCTACCTTATAAATTACTTAGGGCAGGGATGAAAGGGATCTTTTCTCTCTTTCCTTCTCTTTATACTACTTAGTAATTAAGTGTAGGTTCTTTCGAACCAAATCAAATCAACAAATAAAAAAAATCAACAAATCAGCTAAATCACTTAAACAAAATCAACCTCTAAGTTGAACTTTTCATACTTAGAAAATTCTAATCCTAAAGCCTAGATAAGACATACCACACAAACCTTACAAGGCACACACATTCGATTAAGTCACCATTTCTAGCTTTAGGTAAGGGTGGTGCATGGTTTGATGCTGTGCTTTTTTTATTTTGTGATGTATTATTTTTAGAATGGATGTTAGGGTGTATATGTGATAGATGATAGGCGATCTTAGTCTAATCATTATCTTCTGGGGTTATGCTTAAGATTGTAATAAAATATAAATATTTTGTTGTGCAGGTTGCTTATACCCCTAAGCATAACCCAAAATTAGGACAGGTAGACTTGGTTACCCATCTTTGTGTGCTAAGTCCAATTTATTCCTATAACTGCTTCGGATTGTATGGTGTGTTTAGCTAATCTCTATTTTGCAGGTTCTAGTTAGATTTACTTTCCCATTTTTTTGTAATTTTATAATTAAGATTTAGAATGAGTGTTATGGAAGATTAGGATGAACATTGGTTATAAGACCATGTCTTATGTATCATGTGAAGCCTTGGAGCAAACCATATTCTAACAAAGTTAAAAGAAAGAACCAAATGAAGAAAGAACCAAAAGAAGAAAGAAAAGAAGAATGGAGAAAGAAGCAAATGAAGAATGAAGAAATGAAGACCCCCCATAACATGAATTCTTTCTAAATTGTAATAATTCATTTATAATCCAAGTGGTATAAGGGTAGAGCTCGGCTACCCATATTTCTTTTCGAGTTTGTGTGGTGGAGCTTGACCACAAAAGCATTTTATTCTTTTATGCTATCTTTATAAATTGTTTGATGTTTGTTTAGCTTATGCATTAAGATGACATATTTTTTCTAGTTTCTTCCTTGTTATGATGAATGGCCTTGATGTGATTAGGCTCTTAGGGAAAAATAAATTTTCTACCTAATTAATTAACTCAAAACTAAAATTAAATAACTCATAACCTCACCTAAAGCCTAGGACATAAAATAAGATAAAAGATTTAGTAACCCCTTAGTTGGATGTTGTATGCTTTCACATCATGCATAAAAAGCATCTTATTTCACTTTTGTTATGGAGGGCTTCCACCTTTGCCAGAGAACATGGCTTGACCTTTGAGAGCATGGTGGAAACTCACCTCCTTCTTGCTGATTTTAGCCCATAACTAATTTCTCATGCATTAGGTATATGAATCCCATAACATGTGTCAAATGAATTGTCCAAAAATGAAAATAAAACATAATAAAAATTTGCATTAGACTTAGGTCATTAATCATGCCCTACATGATCTAGACCCTTAGGGAGTGAGTTTAAGGACTTAAGTATCCTTTCTAAATAAGTAACAACTTAGCTATCTTGCAAAAGCATATGACTTTCCTACATGTATTTAAAATCTTAGGAAGAGTTAGTTGGCGGCCACCCCCAGGCAATTGTAAGTCCAATAGTCAGGCAGTTTATTCTTTCTTGTGAAGGTAAACCATATACCCATTTTTGCCTTAGATTTAGGTCATGCTCTAGCCCTCGCCAAAGCTCCCTAGATTTAGGTCCAAAGGTTACTACTTCCTTTGCGGGCTACAAGCATAAATCCTCACCTCTTAGGCATTTACATGACCTTGTATCGTGGAATTGTAATTCTTAGATTTCTAATAAAAATTCAACTCAAATAAATAATTATCTTCAAATTCAAAAATATAAAGCCCAATGATAGGATAGTTTGGGATGCTTATTAGGCTTCCTAGTATCATAAGCATCCCCTACTCATCTTTATTAATGAAAATTTTAGCACACCATGCATATGAATGAATTCTAAACTTAGCTATACATGAAAATGGAAATTTTAGCACACCATGATGATGAATGCTAAAAGATATTGCTTAGAAAATTTAGGTATTCCATGAATGCATGTTTTTGTTAAGTAGAAAAGAGAGACTCTTTTATTCATTAATCAAATACACATTTACATCTATGAAAGACATAAGTGAGTACGACGCCATTATTTTCTACACCAGGGGTATAAGGTACAAGACCTTCTTAGGGCTACTTAAAGCATCGCAACCATGGGATGTCCAGACTGATATACCACTTTTCTTAAATACAAGTGCATGCACAAAAAGAAGTAAATGGAAGAAGAGTCATGCAAAGAGATTTTTGTTTGATTTTGTTATGCAATTTACATGTGTAAATGTAAAAATCCTTCTTAAATCATAATATTGAAGTGGATAAGAATGGATTTAAGCAAGTGTTGTGTTCTTTTCAAATGAACTATACACTTTGCAAATCCATTTCTTTTCAAATGAACTATACACTTTGCAAATCCATCCACATCCATGTTAAGAAAGGAGAATGAAAACACATAAAGCACATTTTATATTATAACCACGTGCAAGCTTATAAGTAATTATAAGTAGCACCACTTCATTTGTAATCTTTAGTTTATAGGGTTTCAAAATAATTTTTGATTTAATAGTGATAATAGCCATTCATATTCTTACTTTAGCCAAAACATACAATTTGACATAAAGAAAACATTTCATTTAATTTGATTTTTCAAAAGGTATGAATGCATGATTTCACATGGAAAACAACATTTAACATACTTGGAAAGAGATAAAGTGATGTAAGAATGTAATTTCATTCACCTTAATTAATTCCTAAAGACAATCTTATAAAATAAGATCATTTAAAGAGAATCAAATTTATTTAAAGAGATTTTTATTTTTGTTTTAATTTGATTTGACTTGATTTAGGGAATCTTAAAAGTGTTTGTTGATCCTAACCCATTTCCCCCATGTGTGAGTTAGTTTAGTTTAAATTTTGAATGATTAGATTGATTTTATGTTTTGTTTAGATTAAGGTGTGAATTAAATACATTAATTACCCCTTACCTACACTCCTTTGGCATAATTAACCTAACAATTATGAACCAACATATGATATGGAACCATATGGAATTTAAATCAGCAATACTCCTAAAAAGAAAGGGGCCTAATGTAATTGGCTCACAATTATTAATTAATTAAGCTAAAGGGTTTAATTAAGTACTTTCATAGCCCTTCCCACACATGTAGGTTTGATTTGATTTTTTTAAGCTTACTTAGGTTATTGACCACCTAAGTATCTACCCAAGAGAAAAATGATCGATTGATTAAGTTTATGGATTAATTTGACTTTGAAATAGGTTAATTAATCCATTCAATGAAGTGATTAAATCATTAACAAATTTACAAATAAATTAGATTTTTATCCAAATGAAGTAAACTTAAGGGAAGAGATTTGGAAAGAATCTATAAGCTCATTCCCTAAGTCCATTCACTATTCCAAGTTAACTAACAAACTTAATTAGTGAAATTATCACCATTTAATAGGTTAATTAACCATTTAATTAATTAAGTGAGTGATTAGGAGTGAATCAAGCAATTTCCCAGATTAAGCCAATAATAAATTCTAAGAAAATTATGGGAGGTAGAAGTCATCCCACTAATCAACCCTAAGAAGTTTGGAATTAATTTCTAAAATAATTATGGAGTGATTAACATAATTATATTCTAAATAAAACCTAAATTGCATGACATGTATTGTTCAAAATCAATTAAACTTAATTTTATATTATTCCCCTTTGAATTATCTTCAAAATACATTTGAGTTTGTATTTTTCTGATTTTTCTAAATTTAGTTATGTATTTTTGAAGTTTTAGTGATTAAGGATAATTAAATAACCTTAACTATAAAACTAATCCCATCAGCGCCATGTGGACCGCTGACGTGGTGCAGGCTTTCCACATGGAGCGATAAGATTGGTTATTTAAGTTATCAAATCCGTCATGCTTAGTCAAGCTATGCGCTTTCTCTTGGACTGTTCGATCAAAGATCGATGTGATCATGCAATTTCTAAAGGGAAAATTAGATGATCTACATGTTTTAATCAGGATTGTCCATCCAAAACATGTAAGATGGACGGTCCATGATTCATCCACTCTACTGCGGGAGACAGGTCCATCCCCATGGCTTGATCCGAGCTTGATTGAGCTTCAGAATTAAATTCAAACCACACCATCCAAAGGGAAGAAAGATAACAATGGAAATCAATAGGGATTACAATTCCCTTTAAAAAGGACCAAATAAATTTCTCCCTAAGCTCGATTTTGGTTCATACCTTGCCGAAGGCTATCATTGGCGCTTTTAAACATTGAGTTAGTTTTGTTTAGTGGAGACGAAGCCCTGTTGAAGGTTTGAAAGCTTGAGATGAAGTGGATCTTTCTATTGACCAAAGCTCCCTTCAATGGCTTGCTACTTGGGTCTAGCTCCTCCTTCCCGTGCCTTGGAAACTTGGAAAAAGCTTTGGATGAACTTGAATTGGTGCCTTGAGGTGCTTGCAAGATTGGAGTTTGGTATTGAATTGAGTGAGTTTGATTTCACCTCCTCCCTATTTTTTTAAGAAAATGAGAATGGGATTTGAGAAGAGCTTAGGCATGCAAGAGAGAACTTGGGGATTCCTAGTTTCTATCAGTCAATCGAATGCAAGTCTCTTGGTTTGGAATAAAATAAGAGGGAGTATATCTCCCCATACAAGGATCGGATGGTCGAAGCTTATTTTATCATTTTGATCAAATTGATCACATGGATTGAGTTGGTTAGGCCATTTTAAGCTCCAAGTGGTTCAATTTTGGCAGAGGAAGGGAGTGGAGGAGTTTCCATGTGTTAAATGAGGTGTGGGAGGTGATCCCATGTGCTCATTTTAAGTGGGTTGGTCGGTTTTGGCCTTGTGTTGAGTTTGGCTAACCCAAACTCATTGGGTCATGTGTACCATTTCCATTAGTGTCCATTTGGTCCACTAAGAGGGTGTCAAGTGGCCATGAAAAGAAATTGATGAAATTCCAAGTGAAATTGGTCAAGAGCTACCCTTTGACCTAAGGGTAAAATGGTCATTTGGCTTTAATTTTGATTTGGTAATATTTAGAATGATTGAAAAATGGGTTATACCAATTTTCAATGAATTTGGAGTTGATTTGATATCATTTGGCTCATGTTGTCCCATTTAGGTCAAAGTGGGTCAACTTGGGTAAAGTTGACCATTTGGTCAAATTGGGTCAAACCAAGGGTTGGGTCAAGTTCATATGACCATTTGAAATATTTTGGCATCATTGGTTTGGTTCAATTTGGTTTATATTTGATTTTGGTTCATTTGATTTCACTTAGGTCAAATGTGTCAAGTTGACCATTTGACCCATTAGTATCATGGGTTGGTTTAGATTTGGTTTGCCATTTGAAATATTTTGCAAGCTTTGGTTTCAATCAATTTTGGTTTGATTTGATTTTGGCTTGATTTGACCTTTTAGGTCAAGTTGGGTTCATGGACAATTGGGCTAGCTTTGGTCTAGTTGGCCAATTGAGCCTAGGTTTGGCTCAAATAATGACTTAGCCAAGTCCAATCGTTGATCATGAATTTGGTTCAGATCAATGATTTCAATCAATTTGGCCTATGGTAGATTTTGGCTAATTTGATTTCTGGCTAAGTTGACTTGGTCAACCCTTAGGTTTGACTTGGTTTGACTTTTGAGTTGATCATCTTAATGATTATTGAATATGAGGCTTTCAGCTCAATCCAATTGGATAAGAATTTGGCAAAAAAGGTGTTTTAGGTCATTTTGGGTCATGAGCTTCAATTGACTTGATCAATGCTTGATTCAAGTTTGGTTGAGCTCACATATGGACTTATGATTGAAATACAAATTTATTTGCAAGTGATTTGGAGTCAAATGAGTTTTGATTCAATTGACACTTTCAAGTTCAAAGATTGAACAGGGGTTTGATTTGGGTTTGAGTTTTAAGTTTAGTTTTGGTTTAGTGCTTGAAGTTTGTGCTTATATTTGAATTCATGATTGAAGGATTGATTGAATCATGAAGAAAATCTAAGGGTTTGGATTGATTTGAGTTTGATTTACCTAAGTCCAATAATTTGACTTGAATGGGTATAGGTTGGGTTTTGATTAGATTTGGGTTTGAGTTTTGAATTTGGTTTTGGGCATTTGAATATATATTTTATTTATATTTGTGAATATAAATGAGGATATAAATGGGTTATGAGAAAATCTCTTGAGTTTGAATTGATTTGGATTTGATTTGAGCCGAGTCTATAAGATGGAATCAAAGAGACTTAAGAAAGATTTTGGATTTGGACTTGAGTTTTAGATTTGGTTTTGGTTATTTGAATTTATATTTCATTTATATTTGAGAATAAAAATGAGAATATAAATGGGTTATGAGAAAATCTATTGAATTTGAATTGATTTGGATTTTATTTGAGCTAAATCCATAAGATGAGATCAAAGTGACATAGGAAAGATTAAGGATTCGGAATTGATCATGGATGTCAATCATTTGGAATTGATTCATTATTTGAGAAAATCCATTGGAATTAATTTAAGGTTTGAGAAAATCAATTAAGTTGGAATTGAGGTTAATTTGACGTTGATTTGGATTTGAAGTTGATTATGATTGGAGGTTTGAATTTGAAGTTGGGCTTGAAAGAAGGAAGCAAGGATTTGGTTGAAGCTATAGGGTAGGCAAATTTTCCTAACACCCCTAAGGCATAACCTATTCTTATGATTAACTCTTCTAAGTCTCTAGCTAAACAAGTGTTCACCTAATCACTAGAAGTGTCAAGACTGGGACTTGATCAGAGGAGTCCTATGTCTAAGATGGAGGGGTTGAGAGCTCATTCTAAAAATGAGGTCAACACACCCATATGCTTCAAATGATCATTTGAATCTAACCTAACCCATAGTTTGACCTAATTTGACCAATTGGTCAACCTAATCCAATTTGATCCAACTTAACCTAAATGGATCAAATTAAACCAAATCAAATCAAATGAACTCCAAATCACTTGAAATTTGGCCCAACCAATTTTTGAATCATTTCAAATCTGACCAAATCAAAATCATGGCTAAATGACCATTTTGCTCTTAGGTCAAAGTGTATCCTATGACCAAATTCACTTGAAATTTGGTCATTTGTTTTTCAAAGCCACTTGGAATCCTCCTAGTGGTCCACATAGGCACCAAAGGAGGTGGTGAACATCACCCAATGAGCTTGGGTTGGCCATGACCCAAGCCAAGGCCAAACCGACCCCTCTAATGGAAATTGGACACTTAGATCACCAAATACACTCACCTGCACATGGGAACTCACTCTTCTTCCCTCCATTACTCAAAATGACCCCACATGGGGTGTTTTGCAACTCAAACCATGAATCCAATATCACTCATTGATCAAAATGGAAAAATTACTCATCATGTCCGACCAGAGGGGAGGAGATACTCCCCTCATTCACTCAAACTAGTGGCATTCATTTCCACATAATTAAGGAGATCAAATAGAACTCTCCCCAAGCATTTCCAAGCCATTCCTGAGCTCCCCCATTTCTCCTTCTTAGTTTTGCTCAAACTTGAAATAGGAGAGGCCAATCTCAATTCACTCAATTCTCCATCAAAACTAAATTAACTTTGCACATGCCCTCAGTGGACTTCGTTAAGCTCAACCAGGTCGTTTCCTAAGTCTCCAAGCCATGGGAAGCATCACCTTGATCAAGGCTGATCACCATTAAAGGGGAGCTTGGTCAACCGAGCAACCCACTCCAAACCAAGATCCAATTCCTTCAACAAGGCTTTGTTTCTATTAGACGAAGCAACTCCTCCATTCGTATGATAGCCTCCAGCAAGGTATGCAATTGAAACTGACCTTAGGATAAATTTTGCTTGGTCCTTTGTGAAGGAAATTGTAATCCCATAAAATCTTGACCATTAGATACATTGCTTGTGCTTTCCCGAAGGTGTGGGGTGAGTTTGAACTCCAATCGATCTCGAGTGAGCTTGAATGGAGCAACGATCGATGGACGGCATCCATCTCTCACCTCTTGGGAGGAGGCAAATCACACACCTTATGTTGCCCATGATTGGAATGGACGGTTGTGATTAGATCACGATAGATCCCCCTCTGATTTAAGCCTAAATCATGGGATTAATCCAGGCCATCCGATCTTAGATCACCGACTGTGAAGAAAGTTTCACCGCCACACTCAACGTGATGTGATAATTTAAATAACCTATCCTGTCGCACTATGTGGAAAGCGCGTCGCGTCAGCCGCCCTGTGGACCGACGGGAATAGGGGGTTAATTAAGCCTAATTAATCTGATTTTAATGCTGAAGCTTTTAAAATTCATAACTAATTGTAGAAAAATCTAAAATAAAATACAAACTCAAGTTCATTTTAAAGATGATTTAGAGAGGAATAATAAAAAAATAAAATTAATTAATTTTGAATAATGATTTTAACTCAATTTGGGTTTTATTAGAAATATAATTAAGCTAATTACTCCCTAATTAATCAAGAAATTAGTCCCAAATTTTTTGAGGTTAATTAGTGGGATGACCTCTGCCTCTCATGATTTTTTTGGAATTTATTGCTTGACTAATTAGGAGAATTGCTTGTTTCTTCCATAATCACTTTCTTAATTAATTAAATATTTAATTAACATACTAAATAGTGATAAATTCATTAATTAAGCTTGCTAACCATCAAGGAATAGTGAATGGACTGAGGGAATGAGATTAGGACTTCTTTTCCAATCATCTCTCCCAAGTCTATTTCATTTGGATAAAGACTTAATTAAATTATAATTAATTAATGGCTTAATCACTTCATTAATTAATTCAATTAATCAAATTCAAAACCAAATCATTCTAGAACTTAATCACTTAATCATGGTTCTTAGGTGTTCAATAACCTGGGAGATTACAAAGGAAATGATAATCAAACTATATGTGTAGGATGGTTATGAAAGTACTTAATTAAATCCTTTAGTTTAATTAATCAATAATTGTGAGCTAATTGTATTAGGCCCCATTATTTCTTAGGTGCATTGCTGATTAATTTCCATGTGGTTACATATCATATGTTGGCTCATAATTACTTGAATAATTATGTTAAAGTGGTATAGGTAAGGGGTAATTAATGGATTTAATTCATACCTTAACCTAAACAAAACATAAAAGCAACCTAATTATTCTAAAATTAAACTAAACCAATTCACACTTGTGGGAAATGGGTTAGAACCAACAAACGCTTTTCATATTTCCAATGCCAAATCAAATTCAAAAAAAAAAAAAAACTCTTTAAAGAATTTTGATTCAATTTAAATAAACTTATTTTATATGATTGTCCTTAAAAGTAATTAGGATGAAGTCATGCTTACATCCCTTTATTTCTTTCAAGCATGCTAAATTTTATTGTTCCATATGAAATCATGCATTCATTTCTTTTGAAAATCAATTAAATAAAATGTTTTTCTTTTATGTCAAATTGCATGTTGGTTAAAATTAGAATATGAGTGGCTATTATTACTATTAAACCAAAAATTATTTCCAAACATATTAATTAAAGATTATGAATGAAATGATGCTTCTTATAAGTACTTATAAGCTTGCATGTGATTATAGCATAAGATGTGTTTTATGTTGTTTTCTTCTCTTCCCTTAACATGGATTTGAACAGGATTTGCAAAGTATATAGTTCATTTCAAAAGAACACAACACTTGCTTAAATTTATTTCTATGCATTTCTATGTTATGACTTAAGAAGAATCCTCACATTTACACATGTAAATTATATAACCAAATCAAACATAATCTTTTGCATGATTCTTCATCCATTCATTTCTTTTTGTACATCCACATGTATTTAAGAAAAGGTATATTAGTCTGGACATCCTGGGGTTGCGAGGCTTTAAGTTAATTTGGATTTGGTGGAGTTTGCTTAAAGCCATTCGTTTCTTTTCCATGATTCTTCTTGTATATCTACATGTGAGAAAGTTAATTTGGATTTGGTGGAGCTTAGGTGAGGTTGGACAGAGAGGGGGCTTTGTTTCGCTCGAGTTCAGTTTCACTGGTGATGAGAAGCTTAAGGGAGGTCATAAAAGCTCTGGGGATGCTCGCCTCAACTCACTGAAGCTCTCTGTGTTGTTTGAATTTGATGGGCCGGAGTATACCCTCCTCCCCGATTGATCCAATGGCTAGGATCAATCGACTTTTGGGCATTCGGCCGACACAGGTGGTCGAGGATGGCAATGAGATGCTGAGGTGGATGCTCTTAAGTGGCTGGAGGAAGGGAGTGGGCTGGTCATGTGTGTACCCTCTCCTCCAAGTGTTCTAATGGGATGGCTTGGGTTATCTCACCTCCACTTAAGCCATGACTGACCCAATCACCTTTGGGTCAGGTTAGCCATTGGTCCAAGTGTCTAAAATGAGTTTTAAGGTGGCTGCCAAGAGTAGGATAGTGGGTTTGACCATTCAAATAAAGATTTTGTCTCATTTGGAGGGTTTACCCAATGAGTTTGGCTTAATTCGGGTCAAAATGGGTTGAGTTTGTGCTTGGTTTGAATGAGTTTGGCTCAATTTGACCCATGTAGATTAAATTGGGTTATGTGATCAATTGGTTAAATTGGGTCAAACCAATGGTTCAAATGTGTTCAAATGATGATTTTGGATGTTTTGGATCAATTGATTTAGTTTAATTTGAAGTGAATTTGAATTTGGCTTATATAGGTTCATATGGGTCAAATGAGCTAAGTTGATCAATCTGGTTAAATTAGTCAAATTGGCTTGGGTGGAAGATTGGTTTATGTTCAAATGATGATTTGAAGATGATTGTAGGTGTTGATTTAAATTAATTTGGATTTGGAAATGATTTAGATCAATTTGACCCTTTCGGTCAATTTAGGCTAAATGGGTCAATTGGGCTGGTTTGATCAAATTGGATTTAATTAAAGTTTAGATTGTGTTGAACAATCAATTTGTGATGGATTTGAGCTATTGGTTTCAATCAATTTGATTTAGGATTTGATTTGACATAATTTCACTCTTTAGGATAAATTGGGTCAACCTAGGTCAAGAGCTCAAGTTGGCTTGATTGATGGTTGAGTCATGTTCAAGGATTAATTTATGATTGATTGAAGACTTTGGTTTCAATCAATTGGGTTTGGAATGAAGTTTGGTTCAATTTGGTTCATATAAGCTAATTGGGTCAACTTAGGTCAAGTGATCAAATTAGCTTGGTTTGACCCAATTGATTGCAATTGGACAATCAAGGGTGATCAACAATTATTGTAGGAGAGATTGAATGGGTTGGTTCAATCCAATTTGGATTGGATTGAAGTTTGGATGAAATGAGTCATTTAGGCTACTTTCGGTCAAGTGAACCAAATGGATCAATTTGAGTTGGATTAGGTTAAATTAAGTTGAATTAAGTTTGATGAATGATTTAGAATTGATTGATGACTTTGATTACAATTGATTTGGATTTAATTAGATTTTGGCTTAAGTAGACCCTTTAGGTCAAATGGGCTAAGAGTTGATTGAATTGATTTGGTTGGATTTGCTTGATTATAGCTATTAGAAGGGTTTGAAATGATGTATTGAATGGTTGGAGTGCTTTTGTAAATCAATTGGGTTTGGTATAATTGAAGGAGCTTTGGGTTGAGTCCATAGGATTGGATCATGGGGTTAAGATGGGTTTGGGTTTAAATCATTTTGGCTCAGAGCTTGGATATAAAATGGGATTCAATTGGGCTTAATTTGAATAATTAGAGGTTGGATTTGTATGGGTGGATAGGTATGGGTCTTCCATAGGATAGCAGATCCCCTTAGTCTTAAGGTATAGCCTAAACCTATGACATACCTTCCTAAGTCTCTAGGCTTGGGTTTAGTATTGCCTTAATCACTAGAAGTGTCCTATGACTAGAGAAATCCTAGTGCTAAGAAGCTCCTAAGTCTAAAAAAGGATGAGTCAATCCTCACACTAAAAGTGAGGTCAACAACCAATAAGACATCTTAAAGAGGATATAAAAGTAAATCAATAATATGATTGTAAATTAGAATGTTGTCGAAACAATCGATGAAATTTTTTTAATGAAAGGCTGCATAAAAGTGCTCGGGGCATTGGAAAAACTAAATAGTATACCGATCCATTCGTACATATTCTCTTGAGTTTTGAAAGTGGACTTCTAATCATCATTGGGGTGAATTTGAATTTGTTGGTAGCCACTCTACAAATCGGGCTAGGTAAATTCATAGTACAATTTAGTTAATCATGTATGGCATTAAGATACGAAATTGGGAAGTGATATTGCTCAAAGCTAACCTAGGATAGAAGATTAGGAACTACTCCAAAATTGCAAGGTAGAGGGTTCTTAGTTGGCAATGAACTTTTTCCATTGAACAAGGTGTAGGCATTTGCTTGATTTTCATGAGTAGTTTTACATCAGATTGCTATGGTTGATTAAAAAGAAGATGACAAGCTTCTATTAGAACAATGTTAAGAGTGATTTCATCTTTTTATGTGGAATTAATAGAGAATTGAACTATATCTTAAACTATTAGTTTAGCTCAAAAATTGAATCAAATATATTGACTTGATCCATGAGTTGAAGGTTTGAACGAACTTTTTTTTGAGCCGATCTGAAGCTAGTCGTAGATCGGATTGGACCAGCTCGAGGTCGTATCAAAATTTTTTTAAAAAATACTTTATATATATATATATATATATATATAGTATTTGTAAGTTTACAATTATAAAATTATATCTAAATATAAGTTATTGAGTTGTAGCTTGTAAGTTTGTAATTTTTTAAAATAAATGTAATATATTTATAAGTTTAAGCGTTATCTATTTGAAAATCATATTTCTTTTATTTTATGCACTCAATTCAAAATTTTTATCAATTTTTAATAATTATTTTTAAATAAATTCGAGCTAGCTCGATTAAAATGAGGCAACTCTATTCGATTTTGAGCCAAAATAAGATGAATAAGTTCAATTTGAGCCGACTAGAAATCAAAAAGAGCTAGCTCAAATTAGATTAGAAAATGAGCTGAAGAGGCTTGATATTGTTTAATTCGAGCCACAAGCTGATCTCTAGCAGACCTTAGATTGATTCAAAATCGGCTCATTAACAACCCTAACTACATCACACAGAGAGACCATTATGCTAATGCTTTGGTTGAGCCAGGAGAATTTGTATGGTTTAGGATGTGCCTCAGTGGGAAAGCCTAATTTATGGATGGAAGATTAGAATTAATGTTTTGCAAAGAATCACCTGAACAATAATAAAACTACACACTTTCCCAACTATGTTGCATGTTGAGTGAAACAGGGACTTGTGTTGGTTGTGATCATTTGTTAGTGGTTGAAAAGAATTGATGAATCATTAATTTTGAACCGACATCACTTTCTATAAGTTGCTCGAGAGTTGATAAATGGTAACATCCTAATGAAATGTAGCCTCGTGTATGTCATCTCATGCAAAAAAACCTTGTGATTTGGGTTTGGAAAGTCCGCAAAACCAATGTCCTAGTCGCTCACACTTGAAGCTTTTGAAGGTGGCAGGGACTACCCAATAACAAGGATTGATGGTGACCCAAAATTGAGGGAGTGGGACATTTTAAGAAGTTCTTAAGGAAAATGCAGTGGAATGATGAATTATCATTCCATCTATAAAGCTCATTGATGTGCTTCTACAATGGTAAATGGATTAAGTATATTAAGAACATCATAGAATAGTAACCATGGACCACCAATGTATCTTGAACCAAGTTATATTGATGTTTCTAGAATATCCATGAGAGTTAAGAAATCGTAAATATCGAGGTGTATTTGACTTACCGCACGATATGATTTGCTTTCAACTGCAACCTAGCTTGGCATTATCCTAGAGCCAAGTAGTGATTAGAGATGTATGATGATTGTCAGGATCTTATTTGAATTCAAGAATTTCATCACCACATGTATCCAAATAAGAAACTCATCTCCTTAATTCCGGATGAAATTTATGAACCGATGACCACTATGGGAATGGCTGCAAAATGGATTTTGCCCTCCATCATTGCCAATGTTCACCTCATCTTGTATAGGATGATGATGTTGTAGAGCGCCCAATTGTTCAGCCAGATTTGACTAGTTGCAACGATTGAACAAGATCATCACATTGCAAGACCTAATCAAGTGGTATCTCTAATTAACATGGTGGGGACATACTGCATGATCCAATGGATCTCATACGAGCAGATGTAAACTCTTGTTATTTAAAGATAGTCAAAAACAGCTGTAAAAATGGAAGTATAATCTATGAAGAAATACTAGGAAGATTACAAACCATCTACTTGAAACTCCAAATAGAGCAAACTTTGTTTCTCTCTGTCACCACCGAACATACAAGGATACTTTCCAAAACTCCCAACTAAAAACTCCACCATGGCCTATAAAAAGCTTATATAGATAAAATGAAAGCCAAAATGAAAATGAACTACTTACAAATGTCATTTACATCAGTTGCCAATTATATGCTCGACATCATCTCTTGTACTATGGCTCCCTCTTATATTTTTTACTTTGTTCTCTAATAATGTCTCTTCTTTTGAGCTTGCCAAAATTATATGCTTTTTTTATTGAATTAACAATAGGTGCCTCTTTAAGTTCCTTTTCTAGTTATGGAGGCATCTTCGCCATTGTAGCTCTTAACCATTTATTCTTTTGAAAGTCATTTATCTTCTTTGATGTCTTTGGGTTGTTGAATGTACATCGCAGTAATTGTACAATCTTTATCACTTCTTCATTTCCTTCATTTTTGGCGAATCAACCGATGACCAAGTTTCAATGCTTTGATAAATTTGGTAGCATCACGTTAGTGATGAGCTATATGTTTTGTTTCATAATCAGCTTTTACATTTTCATGTCACATTGGTTGCCTGCAGTGGATAACTTTTTCTTCAACAAAAGTAAGTAACAACAACAACAAACTTTTATCCCACTATGTTTTTTTTTTTGGAAAAATTAAGGGCATGAGCCCAATTTCATTCCAAATGTAATATGATTACAGGCTTGAGCTAACAGTAATTCCATAGGGACTGAATGAAAGCAAAGATTACAATAAAAAATATAAAAGCTGAAGTTAACCAAAGGTCCAAAATAGATAAAAATTACAAAATCAAGGACTCAGACCCTTAATACCATAAACACAAAATCATTCTTAGAGGAACCAAACAAGGAGATAGACGACCTGATCAGAGAAGCATAGCTGTCATCCAAAGGGTTATCGATGCAAGAACATAAAGATAGTCTCGAGTAATATGAATGTTTCGAAAGATAACAGCCTGGTTTCAGCCATGATTGCTCGCCATGGAGACATCTATCAGCCTTGACAAAATATGATACCAGTGATCATCATTGTCCTTTCCGAATTGATTAATGCAAAACTGAGTGTAGCAATGTCTTAATCGCAATAATAGAGAGATAGTTATCTGAAATTTACCCAACTTTGTAAAGTACATAAAATATCAGCAGGCCAGCATTCTTTAAATTTCCATCTCTGAAGCTTATAGGCCACGATAGAGCGAATTTGGGTCTCCAGCCTTTCCATTGAGTTTGCAATCCATGAATGATATCTAGTGTTTCTTTCTTTCCAAGTACAAGTAATCGAAATAGTTGCTATGAGATAACACAATCTTGCAATAACTTTGTTATGGAAATAGTCTATATCACTCAACAATTGGGGTAGAGTTGTAGGCATTAACAGATAGCTTCCACATGGAAGAACCTTTCTAATAAGCTTCATAGATTCATTACATTCAAAGAATAAGTGAGAATAAGATTCTGCTCAACGCGTAAAAAAAAAAACATAGATATGTATCGCCAATCCTTTGCTGAAAATGAATCAAGTTTTAAACCTTTATGATAAGCCATCCAACAAAACAGAGCATGATTAAGGGCATGACCTTTAAACCAGATTTCACATTCCCAATTCACCTTATGAACCATCTCATAAACTAAATTCAAAATGGTTTTTGAGTTCAGTTTTGAGAGGGAATCCCATAGAACCACATCAGAGTTTTGCCGTGGAATGAAATCATTTAAAAAATTAAAGCACTCAACAGATTTCAGATGTAATCCTACAGGTATACTAACTACTCCATTTCAAAATATGTCATTATATGAAGCATCAACTGGCTTATTAAAAATGGAAAAGCATTCATTCCCAAGCAATTCAAATAAAGAGAAACCACTACACCATGGATTGTAGTATAAAGAAAAAGAAGATCCCACACCTTGAAATAATGCAATTTTGCTTTTATATTGGGATGCCAGCAGTTTGAGCTCTTTCTATAGTAGAGATTGCCTGCCACAATCTTTTTTCCACAAAGATGTACATTTACTTTGACACCATTCCGCAAAAGGAGAGGATAAGTTCAGCAATTTCCACATACATTTTAATTTGCATATAGTATTAAGAGAAAAAATGGAATATAACCCAGTGCCCCCTGTTCTGAGGCATTGTTGTTTTATTCCAAGAGATGAGATGCAATTTTTTGGCATCCCCATTATGATAAAAGAAATTTTCCATTAAAGAGGAGATTCTTTTCAAGATATATTTTGGAAAAGATATTGATCTTAACCAAAATGAGAGATAATTGTTAATAGATGCTCTTATAAGTTGAAATCTGCCTCCATAAGATAACAATTTGCTTTTCCAATCAGCCAACCAACAATATAGTTTATCAAAAAGAGAGCTGAAATGATATGATTTGAGTTTTCCAGAATTTAGAGGGAGTCCTAAGTATTTGAATGGAAAAGAGCCAATTTTGATATTGAGCATATCTCCAAAGAGATCATAAGATTGTTTTGATTTGGAGAAATAGATCACAGATTTCCCACCATTTATTTCCAAACTCATGTAATCAGCTAATTTATTCAAGGCAACTTTCAATGCATTGATGGAGCTATGACAAGCTTTACCCATAACCAAAAGATCATCCATAAATAGAAGATGAGAAGAGTATCTACCCGCAGCCATTATAGGTAAGAATTCCTTTAGGTGAACCTATTCTTCCATAAGACAAGAGAATGAATCCATATCAATTGTGAATAGAAAAGGGGATAGAGGGCATCCTTGCCTTAGACCATTTGAAGATTGAAAGAACCCTTTTATCTCCCCATTAATAATGATAGAGAAGGGGATGTCATTAATACAAGCATTGACCCATCGAATAAACCTTGAAGGGAATCCTTTTTGAGCCATTCGATGTAATAATGCTGATTGATTGATTAAGTCAAACGCCTTTCTTAGGTCAATCTTAGCTAGAAAATATTCAGGCCAATTTTTTGTAGTAAACTCATAGCCTATCTCATGAGCTATTGATACATTATCAGAAATGTCTCTCCCCTTGATAAAAGCTGATTGTGCTTTGTGAATGATAGAAGGAAGTACCTTTTTCAATTTATTGGCAAGGACTTTAGCCACCACTTTATTGAAAAAACTGCACAAAGATATAGGCCTATAATCGGATAGAGAGTTAGAATGCTTGATATTAGGAATAAGAGTAATTAAAGTATGTTTAAAGACTCTTGGTAATTTCCCAAATTTAAAGAAATGTTGGGCAGCCAACATAAATTATTTCCCGATAATTTCCCAACAAGAAGTGAAGAATTTGACATTGAATCCATCCGGACCTGGAGATTTGTTTTCACAAAAACTATGAAGAGCATCAAGAATCTCTTGATTGGAAATATCCCCTTCCAACATCAAGGCTGCTCACCAAACACATTGTCCTTTCAGATTGTGCCCGGAAGTATCAAGGAGCCATTACAATTAAAAGATCGTAAAAGGATTTGCATATTTCTTGATATAGAGTTTGGATCAATATAGCCATTTGAAGTTTGGAGACTCCTTAGACGATTTGATTTTTTTTTCTTTATGGAGCTATATAGATATTGAAGATCATCATCGAGTTGGTTAACCAATGAACTTTGGCTCTGCATTGCCATGAATTTTATTTCGATAAGCTCGATATTTTGATTTGATGTTTCTTGCTTCTTATATGAGATGTAAGTTAAAGGGATCCTTTTCCAATCTAAGGAGTATGTCGTCTTGTTATGATTTTATTTCATTGATTTGATGATTTAGAGAGGAAGAGGCCCATCTTTGCTGTTTTAGAAGTGTTCTAGCAAGCTGGAGTTTCTTTGAAAGAACATATATAGTCTCCATTGAAAAAGTTTTCCAAGTCGTATTTATGACATCAAGAAAATCATTGTAATTGACCCAATAATTCACGAACATAAATCTAGTGAGAGCTTGAGGCGTATTATCCATATATAAAATGAGAGGAGAATGATCAGATGTCAATGGGGCGACTACCTTGTAGCTGGAATCTGGAAAATGATCAATCCACTTTGGGTTACATGATTGTTGGTTTGACCAGGTATAAAAAAGACCACTGCTAGGAAGATCCATCAGTCCACAATCATTGATGTAGTCTCTAAAATTCTGGAATTTACTAGCAACAACAGGATGGGCTCGGGTAGGAGAGGCTGCTGCTGATCGAGTCAAAACTCCCTGAGTATTAGTGCTGAAAGGATCAGAATGAGGTGTAATGACATTATCTCTAGGGGGAGGAAGCAAATAATTGATTTAGATCATTTAGAGGAATATTGGAGCTCAAGATCTGAGTTTCGGGAGCTAAGATTGTTCCAGGGTTTGAAGGAAGTGTTGAATGATGTGTGCTTACCATTGCTTCCCTCGTAGAATTGTGGGAGTTGGTTTTAATGGGTTGGCATGGGGGACGGCTACAACTTCTACCTCGGACAGTTGGTCTTTTGTCCGGGTTGTGGTTATCCCACTATGTTGAGTTGGCTACATGAATTTTTTTTTTGTCATGGATGTCTTATTAAAAGGGCATATTCTCATTTAAGTCTAATAACCAACATTAAGAGAAACTTTGGATGCATTATTAAATCTACTTGTTGTCCTTTAATACTATATATGCTATTAGCCACTCCATTATTATTATTATTGTAAGACAAAAGATCTTTCTTTCTGGTATTCATTAAAAATGTGTTGATGTCATGTTCTTTGACGGTATCATGATAATTAGGGCTGCAAATGAACCGAGCCGAGCCGAGCATGTGTTTGTTCAAGTTCAAGCTTATTTATCATTATCGAGCTTGAGCTTGATTTGAGCTTTTAAGGATGGTGTTCAAGCTTGAGTTCATTTAAGAGAATCTTATTCGAGCTATAATCGTGCCTTGAGTTTGTTCACGAGCTCAGGTCAAATTGGGATTATTAAGCCTATTAATGAGTAGCTCATTTAATGAAATAAATGAGCTATAATCAAGCCTTAATCATGCTTATTTGCGAGCAGCTTGTTGAGAAATATACATGAGTTGTATCAATTAAAGCTTATTAAGCCTAAAGAAATAAATAATGAAATAATATTGTTTACAAATAAGCTTTAATCGATGAATCGTCTTAATGAGCTGTTCAAGCTCTAAATGATATTGTCATGAATATAAATGAACCGAATGACAAGTTGTTCAAGCTTATTCATTTTGCAATCAAGTATTTACAGAAGTGTTCAAACTTTTTTGATTAGTAATCAAATGATCATGAGCAAGCTTTAATCGAGTCAGGTCACGAATAACTTGTCGAATGCTCGATTCGTTTGCAGCCCTATTGATAACCATGCTTTTTCAAGTTAATATTATGGTTTTCATGTATTTTATAAATATAATAAGTCAAATATCTAAATAAATAATTAATTGTTAAATCAAATGATATTATTTTTAATTTATTGGGATTTCACATATAATAAATTGTTATAAAATTATTACCTTTTAAGATAATATTCTTGCTTCTTATTGAATTACTTTATATAATATTTTAGTCATTAATGAATCTTGGCACTTTGTTAATTACTGCTTACCCTATTTAGGGCTTATGCGGGATAACTTTTTCATTGTGTTATTTTTCTAAAATTGTTGTTATAGTTTTATTTATTATTATTTTTTGCCGCTTTCTCAAAAATTCTTGTGAGAAACAACGTTTTACATCTGCACCAACAAGAATGTGGTGGCTGTCAATTTAGCCTGAAGAAAAAATATTTATTATGCTCATCGCAGCTTTTTTTTAAAAAAAAAATTTAACAATAATTTTACAACTGTTTTTACAAACAATTACATATCCATCATACGGAGGTATGAAAGGATTTGGGTTTGAATCGTTTCTATTTGTTTTTTTTATTCCTTGTTGGATGCGTGAAATGAGTTTGAATTTTCAAATCTATTTTGAAAATAGCAGAACTCTTAATACCTGTTCTCAATTTGTTTTTTTTTTAGTAAATTTTTAAATTAAGTATCTTTTAATTAATAATTAATATATTAAGTATCCGTAAAAAAAAAATTTAAATATAGGTACATAAGCCGGCGACCACACCTCACCATAGGTGATCGGCGTGCTTTTATCGCGATATTAAGCCCGCCTGATTAGTTAATGACCGGCAGATTAGAAGCCGACTTATCTAACTATGACGGGCCGCCTGATAAGTGGCGATTGCATTCTAAATACGGGACCCGAGCCCGATAACTTTCTGTTTCTTTTGCTCTCGATCGCTCCTCCGTTCTCCCCCGTACGCACGAGGCCCCATCGCCGCCGGCTCCACCATTGTCATTGGTAAGTTTCGTCGGCTCCACCATTGGCATTCTAATTTTGTGCTCCACCAAACGATTGCCGGTCGTAAGTCATTGCCGAGATCGCACATTTTGCCCATAAGTTTTTTTTTTTTTTTTTGATTCCTTACTTATTTGAATTAGCAATAATGTAGATGGAAGTTTTTCATGTTTTTCATATTTTTCATAGTAATTATCCTAAAATTTGCCGTGGTTAGGGTATACGATATACTGAGATTAGATAATTTGGTAGGTCATTTTTTGCGTTGCTTAATTGTTAAGTGGACAATATGTATTTTTGTAACGGATTTTGAGTGTATTGTTAGGTTTTGTTACAACATTGGTTGCTGAGCTAATAGTAGAATGAGTCGATCTCGCTTAATTACGTTTCTATGACGGGCAACTAATCGTTGATGGTCAGTTCATTCCAAGTTATGATGGTGGAAAAATTGTCCCATGCGAGTGTCGCGTCATACAAGCTTAGGAGATTTAAAACTAAAAGTCCTTAGGACTCTGCGTTATGACATTGATAACTTCACAGTGGAGATTACATGCCGTTTTCCTGTAGGCACGGGATACATAGCTTGTACTGTGATGATGATGATGTCCGCAGATCAGATTGACGAAGCTTCCGCCAAATATTGATTTGAAAATAAAACCACAATGCTGCGCCGAACCGACATCGATATTATGCCGAATATACACTCCGGTTATGCTCATGAGTTTAGTTGGCCAATAGCTGCTGAATCGCAACAGTACTATCATGAACAGGAGATAGTGTAAGCTTTCATCTCGACATCACTGTTGGTATTTTTTTTATTTTTTGTGTACGGTATCTTCTATTTTTTTAGAAAGATGATATATGTTTAAATGCGTAACCGATATTCTATTCAAGCGCATGATCAACCTAGTTCATCTAGAACTACGATGAGTATGAAATGATGAATAGTGAATCAAATCGCACCGATGATAGCGATGTCGGCCGATGAGTCATTGCTTGGTAATGACATTTTATCGCGGATCGCTCATGATCTTATTGAGTCATTCTATTCGAATTCGGATCATGATGTAATGAATTCCACTAATGAGTACGCTCGCTATGTCGCACCAAAAAGACCGGGATGCGGATATGATGGTCCATCCGATATCTCGTTTTTTCGATGATGTCAAGTTCCGTAGAGTTATATGAAGGTATGTATTTCAAAAGAAGGAGTTTTGCGAATCGGCTGGTCCATTCTTAATAATGTCCAGTTCATTATCGTGACATCCAATCAGAAGAATTTCACTGTTATATGTGCGCAGCATCGTAGCCCTAGCAGACCTTGCCAATGGCGCATGCACTGTAGCAGAAGCAAGAGGTTGGGAGGCGCCTAGAGGTTATCAACTTTTTGTTCACCGCACACATGTGTTTCCACCATCAGTGGTTTAGGACATTGCCAATGCACTTCCAAGTTTATTAGTTACTTCATAATGCCAGTAATGCGATTTCAAATCGACCTGAAACCCAGAGAGATCATAGGAAGGATGGAATCAAATTTAACATCAAGGTATCTTACATGAAGGGGATGTGACGTAAGAGTATCGAGCAATATTTGGCTGGGAGGAGGCATATCGCCCCTAGCATTGTTTATGGATTCATTATGCTCTGCGTCTGCATCGTATTATTATGTCATCGACGGAAGGTTTCAGAGATTGTTCTGGGCTTTTGGACCATCTATTACTGGTTGGGGATTTTGTCGACCTATTCTCAGCATGGACGGGGCATTCCTTTTGGGCAAGTATCGGGGTACGTTGCTCACAGTCATTGGTATTGATGCAAATAACGGTCTATTTCCCTGCTTGGTAAAGGGTCGAATGAGAACAACGAATCGGCTCGTTCATTATATGCCTACAGCAACTGCTGCCAATTGTTTCATCGAGGGGCGATTTATGTGTAATCTCGGATAAGCATTCAGGGTTGGTTCGTGGGTTCCACGATGTATTTTCATGGGCCGCACATCGTCATTGCTTGTAACATCTAAGAGAAAACTTTAAGAAGGCAATGAGGAGAATGGGTATTGCGGATGTTGAGTTTATGTGCAAAAAAATATACTTGTAAAGACCGATGACATCAACATATTTAACCGCAATATGACTGACATAAAAAAAAATTAAATCGGAAGCATATCAGTGGTTAGTAGAACGTGATGTGGAGAAGTGAACATTGATTCATGATGGTGGGAAGCGTTACGGTACCATGATCACGAATGCATCAGAATGCTTTAATGGTGTACTTAAACATGCACGGGGACTGCCAATCTAAGCATTGATAACAGTAGTTTACTATAACATCGCGAGTCTATTCTATAAGTGGGCAAGTTCAATTGATTCAGACGAATTCACCTTCTCACCGCGAACCCAAACAGTCCTAAGCAAATTTGAGCGGGAGGCAAGATATTTCCCACAGCCAGTCAATATTAACGCAAATGAGGTGCAAGTGTTGGACAGGAATTGTCGCTCCTTCAGAGTTGATTTCACGGAAGATCAATTCAGCTCATGCATTTCACCTAACACCGATTGATCATATGTCGGTGTAGTCATTCCATAGCGACTCTAGTACATAGGAGAATCAATCATCCGCTTATGTGTCAAGATACTACACCATGTTGATGTAGCATATACTTTCTAACTTTCATGTGCTACATGATCAAACACTGGCGGTAATGACGCTGCACGGGACCGCAGCCTTTGATGCCGTGGTCGAGTCGCCTGCAGTACGATCACGTAGTACAAGAACACAATGGATGAGAGCGCATCACAAAGCAATCGCATGTGTAGTAGTTGTAAATCGCCATTACCGGATGTCATGCCCACATAACCCTTCTAGTAGGCGGTGAGTTTAGTTTGTGTTTAGATATATCCTAACTGAATATGCATAGTTTTTCTTTGTCTCTGTAATTATATCAGTACTCTAATAAATTTTCATTTCTTCTTACAGGTACGATGGCCGAGGAGCCTTCTAGACCAATTAGACGTCGCCAGGAGGTGTCGAGCCGCTTGATGACGCACGGACCCGTACTCAGAGGTTCATCCCAAAGATAGCCTTACTTCATGGCGCATAGCGGCACATCCGATCGGTATGAATATACTTGCTTATTTTTTCTGTGTTTCATTTATCTTGTGTTACGTTATTGAACCAACCTTTTTCATCGCAGTGACTATTTTGGAGGCGCATCGCACCTTCTTATGCTCGAGAGTGGCACACGCGTGCCCATGGTTCTCACGCCTCGCGACTCGACTTTCTTGTGTTAGCCACCGGTACATCGACTTGACCATCACATGCGGCACTAGTTGGCGTTGATCACCCCGCACCAACACATTTCATTTCCGTGGGAGAGATAGGATGACATTGCGTGATATTGCAATGATCACGGGTTTCGTATCACGTAATCACCGGTTGTCGGTCCTATTGTTGTAGGACATGGTAGGCGGTGGCAAAGTTGGCTGGACTGCTGCGACGAGCTTATAGGTGGGCATCCGATTCCAGACACTGTGTATCATGACCCAGTTGACCCCGCAGTACATTCGACATTCAGGATGGGTCAGGCACACGCTCAGACCTGCATGCCACTCAGGTGGTTACGTTGGACATTTTTCAGGCAGTCCTACACAGACCTCCCAGAGTTGGACTTCATCAGACATGTGCGAGCCTATATTTTGTTCCTTCTTGGGAGTTTTTTACTACCAGATACGTCAGGGTCAGAGGTGCATTTGCAGTATCTCCCATTGCTAGAGGATCTTGACACATTCAACACTCTATCTGTTGGCGGTGCAGTGCTAGCCCACTTATACAGGGAGTTGCATGAGTCTACCAGGCCGAGGAGGGCCAACATGGCTGGGTGTCTTCAGTTGCTACAAATCTGGTCTTGGGAGCACCTGCATGTTGGTCGACCGACGTTACATGTCCCCTACCCTAGAGATCTCGATGGGCTCAGCATCGATTTCAGGTAAGGAAATTAATATCTTTATAGCTGGCTTTAACATAATGACATGCAACTACCTGACTTGTATATGATATTTTTTTATCGGTGGAACGAGATATGTGCATCGGTCGCTCGGCAATATCAGATTTTTTAGGGATGAGTTAGATGGGCTTCTACTGAGCCAGGTACTTCTTTTAATTGTTACACATCATTCTTAACAAATATTGTCAAACCATTATCTAACATGCATTGACACATACAGGTGACTTGGGAGCCATACGATCTTCAGATCAGAGGTTGCCTGGCTGGTGAGGACATTTGGTTAGCACGGGTTCTACTGATTAGTTGGAAGAGGGTGGAGTGGCACCTTCACGAGTTCTTCGCCGCTTTGGTCACTTGCCCAAAGACATGCGATGGACTCGTTTCATTAGAGTCGATGGAGGGAAAGCATCGGCGGTACCATCGCATACATCGCCTGGGAGGCCCAGAGAGATCACGCTTGTGGTGGACGATACCACGACGCGACGTAGTCCCCGCAGAAGACATGATCCGGTTTAGGTCGTGTACTCGGCTTTACCGGCGCCACCGACACGACGACTACCCGAGCACCCGCCAGCGCATATGTTAAGATAACTCTATAATTTGCATATTTTCTTAGTTATTATTTCCACATATTTACGGTAACATTTTAAACCGGTTTGTCAGAGCGAGCATATTTTGGCGACGGAGGATCTTTTTCGGCCTTTCTTTGGACATTCGATGACGCCGACATCGCTCGCCATCAATAAGACGAGCATATGATGCGTGATCCGAAGCCAGCGACATATCGAGACTACTGGTCTGTATCGCCGAGAGAGCATGTCAGGATATGACCGCATGGCCGCATTACGGGCCCATCCACCGCCGATCCAGACCATCTTCTTTCCGTGATAACACCCGCCTCCGTACCATATGGACGTACGCATAGATTGGGTCTACGAGACTCGCACATTGATCGATGATGAGAGCTGCTCATACCGCGATCGTCTTTGCTCGAGCACTATACTCCAAGTAGTACTGCGATAGCCTATAGACGGCGTCGTCGACGATAGTGTTTAGAGGTGTATTTGTTTTGTACTTGTTTTGTATAGCTGTTGCTACGATAGTTTATTTTTGGCTTTTGTATGAAATTTTTTTGTATTGTTTGATTACTAGTACATTTATAGCTGTTTGATCTATTTGTATTTTTCTCATTTGTTCACTGCTATTACATAGATATGTTACTGTATTTCTTACATCGTAAAAAAAAGATATCTTATTTTTTTAAAAAATTGAGAAAGTCGTACTTATCGGGGCGACTAGCTTTAGCCGGCGATAATCGGTCGATCGGTTACTAGTGTACCGACGATTATCGAGAAGCTTGGTAGCCACGCCGAGGTGGCGACCGCCACCACCTTGGGTGAGGTGGGCCGCCACTTATTGCACTATACTATATTTAAATTTTTTTTACGGATACTTAACCTATTGATTAAGTTTTAAAACATACTTAAATTAAAAATTTAACAACAACAAATTTTATTTTGCGATCTGTTGATCTGTTACTTGAAAAAAATGGAAGTGATCTCAAATTGGTCCACCATAATTCTTTATGGTTATCCTTATAATGCTGAAGCCAGTTGAATGTCGTCTTTTTTGAGAGAATAATTTACCTTGACATTCATGTTAAATTTTCTGTCCTGTATACATTACTTACTATTAACTCACTAATATGGGCGTTCTCCAATATGCAGATTACACTTCTAGGAACTTCTGGGTTATCGGGCTCCTATGTTGAACTTAGAGCTTGAAGAAATGCTATGCTGAAAAAGAGTTTTCGTCAATGATTTTGTTGTTTTCTCCATGAAAAACTCATTTTAATTCAATAAGTGGTGCTGTAGGAAATTGTCACATGATGAGTATCATCGACTTATCATTTATCCTTCTTTTTTCTCCTTCGCTTGTCTCTAGTAGTCACTAAACAAAATTCTAAAGAGAGACTGACCAATGTCGTGGTGTTTTAAGATTTAAAATTTCTACACACGGATCTATATATATATATATATATATATAGAGAGAGAGAGAGAGAGAGAGAGAGAGAGAGAGAGAGGTTAACAAATTACATGAAATAAATATTGAAGTCACATGGCAGATGGTGCTCACCACACACATTTGAATGCATTCACTCTAATTCTTATGCTCTCTGCCATCTTCTTTATGTTGATGATCTTTATTGTTTTGGGCAAAGCTAAAGATAGTAATATTCTGTCTTAAGAACATTCTCTGCTTTTATCAGGCTACTTGGCTGAGTATCTAACACTCCAAAAGTATGAAATGCTTTTCCTCTAATGTCCACAATCCTGATATTATGCAACATCATTAATATTTCTCATTAGGAGTGCAAATTTACTTACTTGGGGCTCCCTATTTCTTCTAAACAGTTCTACGGCATTGATTTTCAACTTTGAATGCATAAAAATTTTAATTTGGTTGATGGCTGGAAGGCTAAATCTCTCCTTGGCAAGAAGATTTCAATTGATTAACTTTTCTATTTGGAGCCTTGTCTTCTATTAGATTAGAGCCCTAATTCTTCCTATAACTTGCATTAAATTATTAATAGTTGGTGCTTTAAATTTCTTTATCATGTCAATTATTCTCAGCACAAGCTTCACATATCTTGGGATAATACTTGGAAGCCTATGAACAAAGACGGCCTCGGCTTATCTTCTATTCCAACCATCACTTTTGCATTTGATTGTTCTCTAATAAACATAATACTTCTAACAGCCCTGTTAAGAGGTGGTGGATTGGCAACTATCATTGCTTTTGGAAAAACCGTCCTACAAAATCTTCTCGTTTGAAAAAAATTGTTAAAGTTGCCTCCATTATCAAAGCCAATAATATGTTGAATATTGGTTTGCAGGCTGGGTATAACTTGATTTGGGATCCATTGATTCATAGTAAATCTATGATCGATTTTTTTGTCTCTGAGGTTTTCATTATGATCCCTTTCAATTTTGAAGCTACGGTTTCTGCTTTTATTTCTAATGGTACTCGGGATAAGGGTTTCCAATAGGATGATTTATGGACTTCTTCAGGGTATTGTTATCTTTTTAATTAAGTCAGACTTTATAACTTGTTATAATGGCTCTCAACCTGCTTTTAAAATACATATATCTGATTTTTGTGTATATCCTCTAGTTAATTGGAGCTCATTCATTTGGCATAAACCCTATGCCTTAAGATGTTCGGTTTTCTGCTCAAGACTGTGATTTACTTTCATCCTGTAACATGCATATTACTTCTTACTGCTATTTTTGTTTTCTGGAAGTTGAAATCATGAATCACTTATATTCTGATTGCTCTTTTACATTTTCACTTTTTAGTTATATTTTTCCTTGGGCTTCATGCTTTTTGCTCAGACCCACAATATTACAGCTTTTACTTATGCCAAAGAGAATTTACAACATCTTAAAAGTCAGTAAAAGCTTTAATGTTTGGCTATTTGCTGCTTGATTTGTCATTTGGCTTCGTTTATATGAGAGATGCTAGGCTTTTTTGTGCGATTGGGCACTGGAGAATGATGAGCTCCATATCTTGATCTTCTAGCTATGGATATTCGGGATGCTTTAGTAGATTTTTTGTACCTTCTCATTGGATGGTCATTATCCTGTTTTCTTTCTGCTTTATCTTAGCTATATCATTGCTGTTGCTCTTTGGAATTATATGGATATGTTACTTTCTGCTGTTTCTTTAGGGGCACAAGATTATATTATCTTTCATGCTGTGCCGGATTTAACTCGTCTACCAGATTTCTGCGAACTAACCTCTGGATCAGGCTTCTTCTCTTGTTGGTTTTTTGCAACCTAATAGGGTTCTTTTGGCTGCTAATCGCTTATTTGATAGTTTGTGTTTGCTGAATCCTTAGTTTTGTTATTTTTTCTGATTGTCTTTTTATTACTTTCAATTTTGTTGGAGCTTTATCTGATGTATTTTTCTTTTTCTTTTGGGGGTTCTTACTTCCCCCCCCTCTTTTTATCTTTCTATTGATTTTGTAGCTCTTTTATTTTGGGGTAATTCAAAATGGGCTGAGCCCTTATCTTTCTCACACACCTAGAATTCATGAAGCTGCATATTTGCTTTAGCTGGGCAGTTCACAGCTGGATCTTCTTCCATCCTTAACTTGCAACTATGGATGAATTTACGAGTGAGCTGACTGTCTAAGCGTACGTTATATTTACGTAGCTGACTGCCTAAGCGCACATTGAAATATACAACTTTTGTTTAGTTTTGCGAATTGTGTCTTGGAACTTTAATCGGTTAAAACATTACTCATGAAGATATATTCAATGCCTTGCTGCCTTTCATTAGTTTCAAGTAGCATAAAAGCGCCATTGTTAATCGTAGTTAAAAAATAATTTTAAAATTGATATGACACTGAAAATTCTACCAATAAGACGAATCTTGAAAGTAAACTAATAAGTTTAAACTGAGATCAAGACTTAAAATGTCATTGAAAACTTTGGGATATCGGTTAAATCTAAATAGCCTCAAACATGGAATGTTTATAATAAATCAAACTCGACGAGGATCTAACAAGCCCAAGATCTCACAACTTCATTTGAGCATTCAAATACTTAAATACATCAAATGATCAAAGGAATCATTTTGAGTCCGATGAAGTGGAGTGGTTCGATTTTGCATGTATTTACGAGAGCACTCCTTCAATCTATAAATAGTCTTTCATTTCATATGAGGACCTCAAGCAAGAGAGAGAGATATAAAGCGAAGATCCTCAAGCCTGCCACCACTGACGGTCGTTAACCACCACCGGCCACCGACGCCATCGATCCTCGCGTCGCCAATCTCGTCTCCATCATGACGACCTTCTTCGCCGGGCCGACGCCACTCATTGCTCACCATCATCTCTACCACTAAAATTGTTACCACAACGGACTACATAGTTGTTGTTCCCTCTCTCTATATAATTATGTAATCTGTTATCGAGAAAATTTTGTACTCAAACAAATACATAGGAAGATTGCATCGTTAGTCTGCCCTCTTTGAGGTTTTCCACGTAAAAGATTCTGAGTTTTCTTGTTCACTTTAAATACATGTGTGCCGGATTTCCAAATTAAAGAGCGTAAACTTTCACTCTACCGCAACGATTTTCTAGCATAAAGCAGCACCGTGGAAAAGAATCCTTCACTCACATTTCTGAACACCTCGTTATGGCATGGTGCAATACAGAATATCGAGCCTCCCGCTCAGCTCGCCACTCGAAACCAATTTGAACCAAGGACGCCAAGTCTCCTCCTCCCTGATAGGCGTGACCCTATCGGTGAAGAGTATTGCACCTATTGGAAGAGTCTTCTATCAGCGGCGACTGGCGAGTGAGACGGCAGGTGGCGTCGCGGCAATGGCGGGTGGGACCGACGATGGTGATGACCGGCGGTAATGACCGACGATGATTAGCGATGGTGGCCGGCGAGAGTGGTCGGCGGTGACGAACGATGACGATGGTTGATGGCGATGCCCAACGACGGCGGTGGTAGTCGCCACCGACCACCGAAGATGATGGCGCCATGCCCGGGTGATTGGTCGCGACAGCGGTACGGCGATGAATTTTGACCTATCAGGTTGTTTCGAGTGTTACTCGATGACGCAACTGCATGGAAGAGGTTGAATTGAATCCGCCGAATTTTGACCTATCCAACATTGTTTGTCAAAGTGATCGATGACGTTAACTGTATGGAAAAGGTTGTGAAGTCCGCGACCTTTTGACTATCCTGTATTAGCTAAAGTGTTATTTGACTTCTTACTTGTGTGGAGTAGGTGCGGAGTTTTGACATATCCGAGATTATTTGTCAGAGTCTTTGCTCGATGACGCTAACTTGTGTGGAGTAGGTGCGAAGTTTTGATCTATCCGAGATTGTTTGTCAGAGTGTTACCCGATGATGTTAACCTGTATGGAAGAGGTTGCGGGATGTCCAGCAAAGACCTTTTGACCTATCCTAGGTATCAGCCAAAGTGTTACTTGACTTCTTACCTGTATGGAAGAGGTCCGATCAAGTCCCCTTGAGATTGATCATGCCCGATTGGGATACAACGTGAGTTGTATATTTCTCAAGTGGGAGGATTAAATGAAGAAGAAATAAGCTTGTAAGAAAAAGTCATAAACTCATTACTTTGATAATGTTAGTGATACAATATTCTCACAAGATAACTTAACAAAAGGGACGAGATACATTTTTAGAGAGAGTTAACAAAAGACAAGAGGTGGAGAGGAAAAGATAAACGGGGTAAATTAAAGACTACATTATTTATGCACCAAGGATTACATATAACACTTTTCAGAGACCCTCCATGTTCCAAGTTTTAGGGAAGAATTTTTCCTCTTGATCTTTGGTCATAGCTTGATGGTTGTTCATTTGATAACGAAGTGGGGAGCAAGTCTTTTACAGGAAAAACCCTTTGAGGTACTTCTTTATCTTGAAGATTAAAATTCTCGATGTTGAAGGACATCAAGATGAGCTTGTCGAGGTAACATGATTGTGCTATTTATTGGTTTCCACACTCCAACCCCAATGAGAGTTTGAAATTTCATCTTAAGATGAGGTACCGGTGATGACAAGATTGATTGGAGGGGGTCTTCCAAAGATAGCGTTGTATGCTGAATTTGACTTGATCACTATGAATTGAACTGAGTGAGTGACTTGTTGAGAAAATTCTCCGAGAACAACGAGAATGGTGATTGTCCCCTCCACTCGTACAGGACGATTATCAAACCCATATAACGGTCCTGCAGCGAGTTGAAGTTTTTTCTTAGCCAGACTCATGCTAAGAAAGGTAGAGTAAAATAAAAGATCAACGAAACTCCCATTATCAGTCAAAATTCTTTTAACAACATAACAGGGATCACCAATCCCCGTGCTGATGACAAGACGATCTTGATGCGAAACTTGGACTCCTTCCAAGTCTGAGTCATTAAAAGTGATGGAATCATTAATATAAGATTTTTTTAACTCCTACTTTTCAAAGGTGGCAATGAAGACTTGATTAGATAGTAGTAGCCCACTTGTAATCGTTTCAATTTCTCCAACTATTTGGCATTATTATGTTTACGTGATGATTGTCGGTCCCCCGCTTGGAGTTATGTTTGCTTGAGTTGGTTGGTTTTGCACAAATTGATGTAAATATCCTTGAATGAGCCTTCAATTTCTTCTTTAAGTTGTTTACACTCGAGTATGTCCACGACTTGATGGAAGTGACAATATTGCTCTTGATTTTCTGAATTTGGTTTCAGTGGATGCGACCACTTCATATTTTCTTCATCTCGAATAGCTATCAGGAGGTTGACACGAGATGTGTTCAGCGACATGTATTCCTTTTTTGGTCGTGGTTCACGTCGTTGATATGGGGGTCGTGGAGGGAGATCGTTGCTTTGTTGCTTCTTTTGATGGGACAGTCGGTTTGCATTCCCTGGGGCACTCTTATATTTTCCTGTAGATTGTTCAAATTATTTGCGATGTGCATTAATAGCCTCACCGACAGAGATTTATGCTTCTACACGATGAACTAAGTCGGCATATGAGCGGACCGTGTGTCTCGTAGGAAGTAAAAAGTCCTGGACGAGTCCTTCAAGGAAAACTTTTCTTAATAGTTCAGGGTCTACTCCAGGTATTTGGCGAGCTTCTAATGAGAACTTCTAGAAGTATTCTTTAAGTGATTCACCCTCATTCTGAAGAATGCCAGAGAGATGGGAGGAATCTTTAATGATCCTCCCGTTTGCAATGAACTTCTCCACAAAAATCTTGGTTCATCAAAGGTATGGATGGATCCCTTGGAAGGGAGTAGGCAAGCTTGCCCTTGGTAACGGAAAGACGACAATGCAAGCAGTCGGTTCGTTGGATATGCATGATAGTCCCTGTAATGGTCGTGTTCATGTGGGTCGCCCATCATAGGAATCAATGCTCGGAAGCTTGAAACTCACGGGAATAAGATGTTGAAGAATAACTTCAGCTAAAGGTGAGGATTCCTCATAGCCGTGATAAGGGGGGAGATGATTTCTGTCTTGAAGGTGAAATTTATCTTGCATAAAGCATCGTAATTCTGTATGTATAACATGACGAGTGGGGTCAACAGGACGGGAATGTGTCAAGTTACCAGCAATAATTGGTGGATTAGTAGTTGGTTGAGCTGCACGTGATGTATGAGTAGAACTAGCAATGTCAAGGAGATCGGCATCACGATCTCTACGCGGAGGAACTTCAGTGTCAAGAATATTAGCATTTTGACCTCCTACGGCTAACGATCGATCTTGGGGGAGATGTGTTTGCCGCAGTAGTGGCTGTTGTGTTCCTCGCAAAAGTCGGATCATCTCATTTTGAGACTCTTCCATTCGGCAGACACGATCTTCTAAAGAGTCTCGTGTTGGCCAATAGGTGCAAGACTCTTTAGAAAATCGTCAATCTCTGTCGGTCTCCATCATGACGACCTTCTTCGTCAGTTGATGTCACACGCTGTTCACCATCATCTACTACCACTAGCAACTGTTAACACCTGAACGTGACTACATAGTTGTTGTTCCCTTCTCATATACAATTATGTAATCTTGTTATCGGGAAAATTTTGTACTCTGAAACAAATACATAGTGGAAGATTTTACTAAAGGCGTGGTTTTTCCCCTTTTCGAGGTTTTCCAAAAAGATTATAGTTTGTTCACTCTTTAAATACTTGTGTGTGTGCTGGATTTCACAAATTAGGTTAAGGCGTAAACTTTCACTCTACCACAAATGATTTTCTAGCACGCAACAAAAATGAACACAAATACAGTGCATACCATACTTTAGTCCACATTTTAAATTGATTTTTAGTTTGATTCATATGCTTTTAATTGAAGCAATTATATTCCTATAGCTTGAAATTATTGCAATAACGTTCCATGTTACATAAATGGAAGAAGCTTACTGCTGTCAAAATCACTTTATATCCCACAATATTATATCATAAGATGATTCTTCGAGAATAACTCATTTTACTTCAAACCTGTTTTGAATCATAGTGGAAAGTAAAAAAAAAATTATACGAAATCTCCTTCACATGAGCTTCAATTAGATTTTTTTTTTTGTGAATAATGACTCATCTAAATGAGAAGTTAACTGATTATGATTAGTGTCTTCTTTTATATGATCTTTTTATATTTATACTAATTTTGTTAATTTTGATTCTATGTAGGAGCTATTTAGTTGTCTACAAAAGAATACAGTGTAAAAAAATATAGTATAGAAATAATGCAGTATGTTTGAATTATTTTAAAATATTTTATAAAAATATAAGTTTATTTATATTTTTTTGATAAAATAAATATAATATAAAATATTTTAAAGATGTGAACAGCGACCTCCTAGTTTCTTTTTTGGAGACTAAAATTTCCTTTTCTTGAAATATGCTTTAGTTTGATCCCTCTTGTAGAGGTACGTACATAGAAAACTCCTCTTCTGAGGATAAAAAGCTCAACCTGTTTTACAATTTTTATTTTTATTTATGATTTTTTTCTTAAAGCTGTAATCAAAACCAAACGAGTATGTGGAACTCCTCATCCTTATTAATTTCCTTCATTCTGCTTCACTCTTCCGCTAAAGAACTCTTCAATGGGGCTTCTTTTTTTGTTTGCTCAAAGTGTCCAGAAAGTACAAAGGAAAGATAATGAATGAAGCATATTTGGATGAAATTGTTTTCGCTAAATAATTTGAATTAGGATGCTATTGCGATAATTTCAAATTATAAAAGTTTGATTTCTTCACTAAAACCATTCAGAAACTAAAATGTGGTTTACCCACAAACATAAGTAATATTCATAGATGACATAAACAAGTCAAATCAAAGCACTAACTTCAGAGCTTCGCATCCCCACAGCACAATAAGCAAACATCCAGAATATGATTATTATTTAGCATCTTCATTAATGAGAAAGAGAACAATAGATCCACACAACGATCAGGCATTATTTTTCTGCCGCACATAACTTACAACACTATTGAGATAATATTTCACTAATTTAATAAATTCTTCTAAAAGTTGGGTTCCATCGAAATCCTTCTCCAAATCGTAAGTGAAAGTGGTGCTGATTATGGTATTACCTTCTCCTACATGATCAAGTTTGAAGGACAAAACATAGGATGTTATCCCTAGCTTCAAAAAGCCTCCTTCTACAGCCTGAAAGCTCAAGAGGTGATTGACTTCATCAAAATCAGCTATTCTCTCCTTGAACGGCTCAACATTAGGCGCAACTTCACAAAATAAAAGAAAGATTTTTATGAGAAATAGAGAAAAGCAGTATCAGAAGATTAATAAATCAATTACTGGTGTTCATGCAATGAAATAAATTTTAAATTCATTAAAGTTTTACTTGAATTTAAAGACATTCGTACAAAAATCACATGGACATAAACTCAGTCTTGTGTTTTCAATCTCTCTAAAATCTCTAAGAGCATTTGGGAGCTCACCTGGTCCCAAAGTAACTTGCAAGAGTGAGCCAATGGTAAGATTGCCATGGAAATCACCTTCAAGTATTTGCCCTTCTTTAAATAGATCAGGAGTAGCTTTGCTTGCCACTTCAAATTTGTCTTTGGTCATCGCCTTCCAAAGAACTTCGATATCGACATGATCAGCATTAATTTGGAACTGTATTTTGCTCGCCATTCTTCAATCGGTTAATGACATGCGATCTAAAATTATAGACGTTAGGTAATTAAGTTAGGTTGATACTTTTAATTACTGTTATTTCAAATAATATCTATTTGTTTTCTTATTTTTCATATGTGGGTAAGAACTAAGATTAGGCATTAAATTTGACTTTTTATTCATTATTTTTTTCCAGATTACTTTCTATTTTAGTTGAGTAAGAAATATAAACTCATTAAAATCATTAAAAATATAAAATGAATTTAGCACTCTTTCGCCGTACTAAACTGTTCAAACAAGCATAACTTTCTCAAAGTCATTTTAGCATATGAACCTCAAAATAAAAAAAAAATTTAAAAAAAAAAAACAGAAGAAAACAAAGCCTAATCCTAATAATTGACTGGAGCAAAATCAGAAAAATAAGTTATGAAAATCACGCTCCAAAACAGCAAAATCATAATTAAGAAGGCAAACATTATGAAAAAATAAGGTGAAAACCAACAAATTCAAAACTAAATGAAAATTTTAATGCATTCAATGATTAGGAATACTTACACGGGGAGAGTAGAAGTAAACGACTCTGAATTCAGAAGCTACTTGGAATGAAGAATGATCGCCACCTCCGCATATAAAGATGAAGCTCGATGCCTCAAATTACACTTTTACCCTTCATGAATGTAATAAAATATTATAGAAAGATTTACATACATATCACACAATTCTTATTCATTTATATATCTAATACTTAAAATTAGATATTTACTTATCTAACAGTTTCCCATGCTTAAAAAGATGCATTTTACTTTTTAAAAATTAGTGATGATAATATTTTTAATGTGATATTAAAAATTTATATATTAAATATATAAAAATTAAAATACAAGAATTATGTGATATATATGTAAATCCTCATATTATATTTTCTTAAAAAATTATATACTAGATAATGCTTCTCCATTTACATATCTAATATTTAAAATTTATAAATTTCTTTCAAAAAAATGCTGATTAATAAAATTATATATTTGAATTAATAAATTTCAAGATTTATTTTAATATACAATATTATATTTTTGGGGTAATTTTGGCTATCTTGGGATTAGACTGGGCTAAGCTCTAAAAATTTGGAAGGACCCACCGTGCCCCTGTTGAATGATCAATTCATATATATATATATATATATATATACAAATTAATTAAATCAGCTCATGGCTCACGCTCGCTCAGACACGCGACTCACGCGCTTCGCATATATATATATATATATACATACATACAAATTAATTAAATGAGCTCATGGCTCACGCTCGCTTAGACACGCGACTCACGCGCTTCGCCTCTCGTCCCGGCAAGATCCCCACTTGGCCATGGACTCCAGGCGTGCACACGGCAAGTTGTCTATGCGGCTTCGCTCGGTTGCATGGCGTCTTACTGGTCTCCAGCGCTCGCAGATAAGCTCTGAGTCTGTTTTGCTCTCTCTTCCTCTCACGCTATCCTTGGCCGACCCTCGCCCCCCTTTTGTAGCTTATTTTAAGGGGTTATACGGTACCGCTTAAGAAAAGAGTGAAGACAGCTATTAATAGGTGTCGTTACACTTCTCTCCTGTGTGAGATTGTCTTTGCTCTCTCTCTCTCTTCCTCTTATTTGATGAACGAGGGTGAACGCGGAGAAGAAAAAAAATAGTGATCTAATCATCTAACTAACATTCCAATGTTATTGTGTAAGCCCATAACGAGAAGTAGATGAACTCGAAAAGGTTTAAGATTTTTTTAAGGTTCTCTATTGATATATGAACCAACTAAATGTTTCTTGAGTGTTATTTCACGGCATATGGAACTTTCTTTTGATGTTTTTCCTCCTCGGTGCACCCAGTGTGTTTTCTGTGCTTTTGAGTTTTCTTTCATTGGACGGCAGACAACTGCTGAGCTCTTCTCTCGGATTGCTGATAACAACAATCTAGGCTGTTTTCTTTCGCTGGACAGTGAGCACTCGCTGTTATTGTCCTGAACAATAAGCAATTTCTGTTCCAATTCAAGCACAATCACTCGGTAAAGCTACAGCAGCTGTGATACGGTACCTGATACTCTGCTACAGTCTTGAGAGGAAAGCAGCGGCATCAGTTCATGCATGCGCCATAAGTTAAGTCGAGCTCACAAGATTAATTCGATGAGCTTCCGACAAATCAGCAACGCACTGACGGATCAAAATCACGAAATGATCTGACAGAACGACTCCATCGCTCGTAACATCGAAAAGAACAAAGATCTTGATAATTCGATGATCAAATCGCATCAGAATAAGCGCTAACACACATATCGAGGTCGGAAGTCGCATAATACCCAAACGGCTCCGCTCGTAAAATTAATCTCGTAGCATCGGCATCAAAACTTATCAATAAGATCTTCGCCAATGGACGAGATGCGTGAATATCGAGCAATCAGATACAAAAACAAGCAAATCGAGTTAAATACACGGCGACAAAGTCGAAAACAACCTCGACGATAAACGACTATCGTGATTTAGAACGCAAATTGATCAAAAAAGGCATCTTGCATAAGCGTACCGATCAAGAGTGGTCGCCTACACATATATTGAGGTTGGGAAGCCGCGACGATGCCCAAACGATCTCCATTCGCAAAATGATTGCGCCATTAGTGTAGAAATGCCAAAACCTATTAAATAAGACTGCTCATGCTTCATGCAGTTTGCACGAATATCGAGCCAAGCAACGACGCAAATTTGAAAAATTGATTCAACTTGAATCAAACGACTGATCTTGAAACGATCAGGCCAAGGCCCGCAATTAGAGTAACCTAAAATCATATATATATTTTCTAGTGATAATGACAAAAATCAAATTATGACAAATAAAATAATAAAAAATATAAATCCTAGAAATACCTCTCGACACCTCCTTCTCCTTCTCTCATAAGGTCTCCCTCTCTCTCTCTCTCTCTCTTCCTAGTCTTCTCCTGATTTCATTATCATACGTTCTAGGAGGTTTCCTCGTGAAACAACCCGCCGACATAGAGAGTGCATCAGCGTAAAGCAACATGTAAAAATTTGAATTGAAATTGACTCGATGATGTCTTGAACAAATGACTTATGATGGAACGGATCAACACATTCCGAACATCATAGTAACCTAAAATCGTATATATATTGTCTAAACGATGTAATAAAATCTAAATTATGACAAATAAAATAATAAAAATATAAATCTTATAAATATCCTCTTAAAATCCTAAACCTATTTTTTTTTTTCCTCCCAAACCCTCACTGACACTCTCCTTCCTTCTCCCTCTCTCCTCTCCTCTCTCTCTCTCTCTCTCTCTCTCTCTCTCTCTCTCTCTCTCTCTCTCTTATTCTCTTTTATCAGGTCTTCGATGAGGTTTCCTCATGAAACAATGTGTTGTCATTCTAGCAAGACATATGGGTGCATAGGAAGATTTTATTCACATTGACCGCTCACATCCCACCTGAGCACGCTCTAGCCTCGCATGTGTGCGTCATAACGAAGGCGTAGCTGCGTTGATCTCATTTTTGGATGAACAGTCTTATTTGATAGGTTTTGACGTTTCAATGCTAACAGAGAGATTAATTTTGCGAACGGAGGTCAACATGAAAATGTCAAAAGACCTTCGATGGATAAACGGATTCGCCATCGCATTTAGAACGTCGAAATTGATCAAAAAAGGCATCTTGCATAATTCGACAGTCTACTAATCAAGAAGGGGGGTCGTCGAAACCCCTACACACATATTGAGGTTGGGAAGCCGCGATGACGCCCAAATGACCTCCGTTCACAAAATTGATTGAGCTATTAGTGTAGAAATGTCAAACCTATTAAATAAGACTATTTGCACTCAATTCGGATGAGTCTGCATGAATATCGAGCGAGCGGAAGCAACAACGCGCAAATTTGAACTGAAATTGACCTCAATTTGACACCGACTTGAACCAAACAGCCTCCGATCGCGAAATAGACTGCATCGTTGCGTCCAGAATATTAGAGTAACCTAAAATCGACATATATATTATCTATGTGATGATGTCGGCACGAAAATCCAAATTATGATAAATAAAATAATAAAAAAATATAAATCCTATAAATACCTCTCTTAAAATCCTAAACCTAACTGTTTCATTTTCCTCCCAAACCCTTAGCCGACACCTCCTTTCTCCCTCTCTCGTAAGGTCTCCCTCTCCCTCTCTCTCTCTCTCTCTCTCTCCTGCCTCTTTCATGTCATAGTGCTGAGAGGTTTCTCAGTGAAACAACCAGGCATCAGAAATGGCAATAGTAGAGTGTAATCAGAAATAGCAACGATATGCAAATTTGAATTGCAATTGACTCCGATTTGACGTCGACTTGAACCAAATGGCCTATGATCGTGAAACGGACTACACCGTTGCATCCGTAACATCAGAGTAACCTAAAATTGACATATATATTATCTATGTAATGATGTGGGCACGAAAATATAAATTATGATAAATAAAATAATAAAAAAATATAAATCCTATAAATATCCCTCTTAAAATCCTAAACCTAAGTTTTCCATTTTCCTCCCAAACCCTCAGCCGACACCTCCTTCTCCCTCTCCCATAAGGTCTCTCTCTCTCTCTCTCTCTCTCTCTCTTAGTCCGTAAGATTTTCTTCCTCTTCTGCTGAGGTTTCCTCATGAAACAACGTCTTCAGTGGGTGCATGTGATCAGAGACACTGCTCACTTTAAGTCACGCCTATCTGGTGCGGTGTTGACCTCATTTTAAAATGAACACCTCCACCCCACTGCCACCTTAGATATATGACTTCTCTTAGATTTTAAGAGTTCCTTAGTCTTAAGACACATCTAGTGATTAGGTGGACACTCAATCTAGCCCTAGAGACTTAAAAGAGTTAGCCATAGGAATAGGTCATGCCTTAGGGGTGTTAGGAAAATTTGCCTACCTAATAACTTGAACCACATTCCTTGCTTCCTTCATTCAAGTCAAACTACAAATCAAATCAACATCAAACTTAAATCAATTCTAGTCTAATTGATTTTCTCCAAACTCAAATCAATGCCATATGATTGAAACCCATGGTTGAAATCCATGATTGAAACCCATGATTGAAATTCCAAATTCCAAATATTTCCAAGTCCTTAATTTCCTCTCTTAAGGACTTGGTCTAAATCATGTTCAAATCAATTCAAACATGAGAGATTTTCTAATAACTCATTTTATATTCTCATTTATATTCACATATATAAATGAAATATAAATTCAAATCAATCAAACTAAACTCAAAATTTAAATCCAAACTCAAAATATTTTCTAAGTCCCTTAATCTCCCTCTTAAGGACTTAGCCTAGATCAAATCACTTCAAATTCATGAAATTTTCTCATAACCAATTTATATTCTCATTTATATTCACATATATAAATGAAATATAAATTCAAACAATCAAAACCACTCCAAAAATCAAACTCAAACTCATTCAAAATCTAACATAAGCCTTTCAAGTCAAATTCTTGAACTTAGCCAAATCAACTTCAAATCAAGCAAAACTCTTGATTTTACTTCATGATTCAATCAATCCTTCAATAATGAATCCAAATATAAATACAAACTTCAATCACTTATCCAAAACTCAATTCAAAAATCAAGCCAAAATCCATTTCATGTTCACCCTTTGAATTTGAAATTGTCAAATGAATCAAAATCCATTTGATTTCAAACCACTTGCAAATGGATTTATAATTCAATCATAAGTCCATATGTAAGTTCAATCAAACTCAAATCAAGCTTTGACCAAACCATTTGACCTACTTAGGCTCACTTGGCCCAAAGTGACCTAAAGTACCCTTATGAGCCAAATTCTAATCCTAACTAAATTGGATTGAATCAAACTCACCTAAGCCTCTCATTATGATCAACAATCATCACGAGATGATCAATCACTCATTGGGTCAAACTAAGTCAAACCTAAGGGTTGACCAAGTCAACACTTAGCCAAAATGAAACCAACATAGCCAAAATCCACCATAGGCCAAATTAATTGAAACCATTGATCAAGACTCATTCATGACCAATGTTTGAACTTGACCAAATCAACATTTGAGCCTAACCTAGCCTAATTGGCCACTTGACCCAAGTTGACCCAACTTGACCTAAAAAGTCAAAATGTGTCAAAACTTGATTTAAGCCAAATTGATTGAAACCAATGGGTCAAGTTCATTCCAAATCACTTGTTGAACTTGACCAAAGCCTCAATTGGCCAACTATACCTAACCTAGCCCAATTGACCTTGAACCCAACTTGACCTAAAGGGTCAAATTGAGCCAAATTCAAACTTAACCGAAATTGATTGAAAACAAAGATACCAATCCACTTCATATGACTAACCAAACCTAAACCTATCCATGACCTAGCTCAAATAGGCCAAGTGGGTCAAATTGGTCAACTTGACCCATTTGACCTAAATGAAGTCATATGAACCAAATTCAAACCTAAACCAAATTGAATCAAACTAAAGCCACCAAAATATTTCAAATGGTCATATGAACTTGACCCAACTCTTGGTTTGACCCAATTTGACCAATTGGTCAACTTGACCCAAGTTGACCTATTTTGACCTAAATGGGTCAACCTGAGCCAAACCATACCAAATGAACTCCAAATCCAATGAAACTTGGCCAAACCTATTTTCTCAACATACCCAATATATCCAAATTCAAAAATTAGCCAAATGATTATTTTACCCCTAGGCCATAGAACAAATTTTGGTCAAATCCATGGGGAATTTGGTCAATTTCTCTTCATACCTACTTGATACTCTCTTAATAGATCAAGTGAACCCTAGGGAGGGTGGTGCACCCAACCCAATGGGTTTGGGTCAGCCCAACCTAGCCTAAGGCCAAAACTGAGCACATGGCTCAAATTGGCCAAAAGGGAATCATGCTCCACTCAATTTGAGCACATGGGGAGTTACCATTCCACTCCCTAGCCTAAAATGAACTCAAGGACAACTCTAACATTCTAACAAACCCACCACCTAAGGTCAATTGGATCAAAATGGCTCCTCCCTTCTCGGCCGTTTGATTGCCATTGGGGGAGATATACTCCCCCTAATTCACTTCAATTCCAATAGTGCCATTATCGGATGAGTAAGGGAGAGTCATAGGAGCCATTTGCAAGTGATCCTAAGATCTTTAGAGGAAGATTGAAGTGGCCATTTCTCGGTTTCCCTTAAGCAAAAATAGGGGAGTTCCAAGGATTTGCCAACTTTCTCCATACACCAAACCAAGTTAATTCCCTTTGCACACTCCCTCAAGGGACTAAGTCAAGTGCACCCATACTCTTTCCCAAGCTCCAAAGGTAAGAGGAGTGCTAGTTCGATCAAAGCCGCAAGGAATCCAAGGAAGGGTTGGTCCATAGAGCCATCCACTCAACTTCAAGAGCTAAAACTTTCACCAAAGCTTCATCTCAACCATACAAAACTTCTCCAAGGGAATCAAGCGATGATGATCACCTCCATCAGGTATGCCATTTTCAGATCACTAAACTTAATGTGGTGTGGAGCTTTGTGAAAGAAATGTTAATGACATAAGTTTTCAACTGTTAGATGTGCTTGCCATTAGGGTTAGATGGTGTGTGCAAAATTTTATCTAATCCGAGCTCAATCGAGCTCGGATCAAGGCCTAGAACATGGAAGGTCTCTATGGATCACAGGCGTTAGCAAGGATGGATCTCTGGCCGTCCATCCGCGCATTTTGGATGGACGATCGAGATTAAATCACATTTTATAATTCATTTTATCCCCTCTGATTCGTGGCTTTAATCTCAGCCGTCCGATCCTTGATTGGACGACTGAGATGAAAGCACGTAGCACCGCCGCCACGCGGTGCTACATTTTAAAATGCCAACCAGGGGACGATGTGTGTAAAGCGTAGTCGCTATGTCACGTCGGGATTGGGAATTAATTAAGGTTTAAATAATTCCTAATTAATTACTTAAACTTCTAAAATTCATATCTCCACCTAAAAAATTAAAAAAATATGAGGTAAATTTCCACTGAAAGATAAATCAACCTAGAATACTTTAAAATTGATTTTGATTAATTTTGAATACTTCTTTTCTATAAATTTAGGTTTTATTAGAAATCTTAATTTGCTAAGTACTCTTTAATTAATCCACTGATTAATCTCAAACTTCTTGAGTATATTTTGGGGGATGACTTCTGCCTCCCCTAATTTTCTTGGGATTTATTGGTGGCTTAATTGAGAAATTACTAATTCATTTATTAATTACCCCTTAATGTAATTAAGATTAATTAAGGGTTTTATTAGTGATTTAACCCTTTGTTGAAGTTGATTAAGGTCTGTTTCAATGAATATGAGATTTAAGGAATAATTTTTGGGGCATTTCCCCTAAGCTATTCCTTAAACCCTTTTCTTTCTTAATCCTCTCTAATTAATTTATTCTTACCCTCTTAATTAATTTCTTAAAATTCTAAAACTTTTCAAAACTTAATTAATCTAGTTGGAGTAGATGCTTAGGTGTTCAAGAGTCTAAGTTCAATTAAGGAAATCAAAATTCAACTCATATGTGTGAGGGGTGTTTTGAAATTACTTAAGTTAAACCCCTTAGCTTAATTAATCATTAATCATGAGCCAAATTGCATTAGGCCTTTTTTTCCTAGGTGCATTGCAAATTTAAATTCCTTGTGAGATTTTATGTCATCTCATTGGCTCATAATTATTTGATTAACTATGCTAAGGTGGTGTAGGTAAGGAATAATTAATATGTTTAATTCATACCTTAACCTAATCAAACTATAAAATGAATCTAATCATCTAAAAATTAAATAAAAATGTCAAACACATGTGGAAATGGGTTAGGAACAACAAACTCAACTTACATTTTCAAAATTAAATCAAATTCAAAATCAAATAAAATCATATTAAATAAATTTTGATTTACTTTAAGCTTTCTTATTTCATAAGATTGTCTTTAGGAATTAATTAAAGTGAATATGTTTACATGCTTTTATTGCTTTAGTTCTTTTCTAATATGCTAAATATGTGTGCCATATGATTTCATGCATTCATGCTTTTCAAAAAAAAAAAAAAATTCAAAAATGAAAATATTTCCTTTATGTCAAATTGCATGTGTTGACTAAAGTAAAAATATGAGTGGCTATTATCACTATTAAATTCAAATTATTTTCAAAATATATGAATCAATTATCAAAACTGAAAGTGTGTCACTTATATCTTACTTATAAGTTTGCATGTGAGTAAAATATAAGGATGTGCTTAGTGTAGGTTTTCCTTCTCCTCTCTTTTAGCATAGTTTTGAATAGGATTTGACAAGGTATATGGTTCATTTGAAAAGAACCTAATACTTGCCTAATTCTATATCCTATTCATTCATATGCTATTACTTAAGAAGGACACCTATACTTGTACATATAAATTACATAAAAAAAAATCAACCAATACCAATTTTTTGCATTCTTTCTTTTCCATTCATTTCTTTTGTACACATGCTTGTATTTAAGGAAAATGATATATTAGTTTGGATAACCCCGAGGTTGTGAGGCTTTAAGTAGCAAGTAGCTACGGTTATCGTACACACTTATGCCTTTCATACATTCATATGCATGTGTTAGACACCTATACATCATGACACTTATATGTCCTTTCATACATCCATATACTTAGAATATTGTTGTGAAATATGAATCCCTTTCTACTTAATGAAAATCATGCATCATAAACATCCAAATTTTCTTAAGTAAATTACCTAGCATGCATCATAAAGTGTGCTAAATATTCTCATTTGTATGTATAGATATGTTTATGACTCATTCATATGCATGTTATACATGTTGGGAAAGAAGTGAAGTGATATATATTTTGTGAATTTAGTTCATTTTATTTAATCTTAAAATGTATTTCTTTTTGAATAGCTTTGTTGAGAGTTCATCTAAACTTAGGATTGATTAAAACACTTAATTAAAAGATTCACTAAATAAAACTAAAACATGAATCCACTTTAGAACTTACTTAGGTTAGGGAAGGAAAGAGGAGTTCTCTTCTCTTTCTCTCTCTTTATAACTTAGTAATTAATTGTATGATTCACTTAAACCCAATCAAAACATAAAATAAAATCAATCCAAAATACTTAAATCACTTAAATGAAACCCTCCTCTAAGTTGAACTTTCTTCACACTTAGAAAATTCTAACTTAAAGCCATAGCTAAGCATACCACACAAACCTCTAAAGTACACATTAGACCTCTACACACATTAGGCTAAGTCACCACTTCTAGCTTTAGGTTAGGGTGGTGCATGGTTTGATACTTGCTTTTATTTTGTGATATATGTTTTAGTTTGGATGTTAGGATGTATGTGCGTAGAATGAATGGTAGGGTGATCTTAGTCTAATCATTATCTTCTGGGATTGTCCTGGTGCCAGAATAAATAAAAATATAAATACTTTTTGTCAGGTGTGTGCTTATACCCCTAAGCATAATCCAATAGGTCAGCTGGACTTAGTCACCCATGTGTGGTGTGATAAGTCCAATATACATGCTTGGGATTTAGTAGTTTGTTAAGCTAACCTTTATTTTGCAAGAGTTAGCTAGATTTATTTTTCCTTTTCATGTAATTTTTGCAATTAAGATTTTAGAATGATTGTTATGAGGATTAGGATGAGCATTGGTCATAAGATCTCATCTTATGCACCATGTGAAGCCTTTGGAGCATCCACCTTTCAACCATCCAAAAGAAGGAACCAAAGAAGAAAGAAGAAAGAAGAAAAGAAGAATAAAGAAGAAAAAAAGAATGAAGAAATGAAGCTTGAAGACCCCCATAACAATGAGTTCCTTGCTTAATTGTATGTAATTCATTTGTAATATGGGTTGTATAAGGGTAGAGCTCCTAATTTATTTTCGGTTTGTTCAGGGTACCCACCACAATGGCCTCTTATTCTTTAGTGATTAGCTTTTATAAATTGATTGATGATTTGTTTAGTTTCAGGCATTAGTGACATCCTTTTCTAGTTTCTTCCTTACTTTATGTATGACCTAAATGTAGATTAGGCTCTTAGGAAAAATAAATTTTTTACTAAATTTAATAATTCAAAACTAAAAATAAAGAACTCATAACCTTACCTAAAGCTTATGCTAAAATCAAGATAAAAAATTAGCAACCCCTTAGCTGGATGAGTACTTCTTTTATAACATCATGCACAAATGCATATTATTTTCACTCTTGATTGGAGGGCTTTCACCTTTGCCAAAGAAATTTGGCATGACCTTTGAGAGCCATGGTGGAAACACACCTCCTCCCTTCTCACTGATTTTGGCCAAAAATCTCATTTCTCATGCATTATATATGAATCCTGAGTCAAAATGTTTGTCCAAAAATAAAAATAAAATGAAATATGAATTGCATTAGATTTAGGTCATTTGAAGCATACCCTTACATAATCTAGTCTCTTCAGGGAATGAGTTTAAGGACTTAGTCTCTTTATAAACAAATAATAGGCTAGCTATCTTGTATAAATTATATCACTTGCCTACATTAATCTAAAATCATAGGAGGAGTTAATTGGTAGCCACCCACAGATGGTTGTAAGTCCAAGCAGTCAGGTGGTTTGTCCTCTCTTGGAGGCAAACTAAATACCCATTTTTTCCTTAGATTTATGTTGTGCTTTCGGCCCTCGCCAAAGCTCCCTAGATTTAGGTTCTGAGGTTGCTTCTCCCTTTCACGAGCCATAAGCATAAATCCTCACCTCTTAGATATTTCTTTAATCTTGTGTTATGGAATCATAAGTTCTAAATTTCTAATGAAAAATTCAACTCAAAAATTAAATCAATTTCAAAAATGTAAAGCCTAACCATAGGATAATTCAAGATGCTTGCTAGGTTTTCTAGCATTGTGGGGATCTCCTACTTATCTTCTTTTGACTTCGATAATAACTCCCTCTCTTTGATCAATCTCATTTAATCTTCCAAAATAAGCTAATCGATTGATAGTCCTATCTATTGAAATCTTTGGAGACAATGATCATTTACCTTAATCGAGAGTATTTCTAAAGGATCCCATTCCGTACAATGTAATTAACTATGGGCTTGCCCCTGTAGGGAACTTAACAAACCTGATTTTAAATAAACTCTACTTAACTTTTCCATGTAAAATAGGAGAAGATTCTATGGTACAGATGTAGACCCATTGTTCTTAGAGTCCTTGAGGTGATTAGGTCCATTTTGGTGACTTCTATCTTTAGATAGTACACCTCTCCAATGTCATACCGATCACCCTCAATACATTTATCTGTCTACATGGTGTCAAAAATTCATATAAAAAAAAATAGATGTATATTTGCATCCTCATTTTATCCTGCATAGAGTGAAGATGGAAGTATATATCTTATTCTTCTAAAATGAAAATTAATTGAAAATTTTTACTATATATTTTTCTGGCGACTCCACTGGGGATGGTTCCTCTCTCCACCTTTGGAAAATGATCATTGTCTTCTAGTATCTATAGTGGATTTGTACTTTGGTATGAATCTGAGACAATCTTTCTTTCCATTGACACTTAGCTTATTTCATTCTTAAGTTGAGTTAGCCAACATCTTTAGGTTTTAGGACCTCACCCTGTATTAGTTTTAAAACCCATGTTGGGTTCTCCAATAGGTAAAAATAAAAAGATCTAAATGAAAAGAAAATATTTAAAGACTTCCTCCTTATCATTTTTATGATAAGGAAAGGTTTATTCTAAAATAATAAAGACAAAACAAATTTTTCATAAAAATCTTGCTTTTAAAAAAAGCACTCTTTCAAAAAAATGTACATAATAAAATATTTTTCACAAAATTTTCTTAAATCACCCTCATTTAATAATTCTCATAATTGTTACATGTAGGAATCTTCAAAAATAAATCTAACAATCTTTTCCAAAAGCACAAATGAACATCTTCCTTCAATTCATTTTGATGAAGATTTCATTTTCAAAATAAAATGAATAATCATTTTTCCAAAAGTTAAAATCAAAATAAAAAATAAGATTTTCAAAAAGCACATATGAACCTTTCCATTCAATACACTCACATCTATTGAGTGGAAGTTTCATTTTCAAATAAAACTAAAATTTTCAAAAGTATATATGAACATCTTCATTCAATATACCCAAATATATTGATTGAAGATTTCATTTCCAAATAAAAATAATATCATTTAAAATCCCAATTTAACATCTCCCATATATTATCAATTTGGAATTTCCTCTTTCAAAAAGCAATAATCACACACAAAATAAAATTTTCACATTTACAAAAATAAGATTGACTTCCATTCTTACATACCCAAATTTGTTGAATGAAAGTCTTCTTTTCAAAAATCAAAACTTAATACTCATATTTTCAAATTCAAAACACATTTGGAACTCCATTTAGCATACTCAAATTTGCTAAGTGAAGTCTCCAAATTCAAAACCAAAAATTTTCAAACACATTTAAAACTTCATTTAGCATACTCAAATTTGCTAAGTGAAGTCTCCAAATTCAAAACCAAAAATTTTCAAACACATTTAAAACTTCATTTAGCATACTCAATTTTGCTAAGTGAAGTCTCCAAATTCAAAACTAAAAATGTCCAAACGCATTTGGAACTTCATTTAGCATACTCAAATTTGCTAAGAGAAGACTCTAAATTCAAAACCAAAAATTTTCAAACACATTTGGAACTTCATTTAGCATACTCAAATTTGCTAAGTGAAGTCTCCAAATTTAAACACAGAAAAAATTTCAAGCACTTTTGGAACTTCATTCTTTAGCATACCAAATTTGTTAAAGAGAAGTTTCCATTTTCAAAACAATACCAAAACAAAAATTTTCTTTAAACACATCTTTTGGAATTTCATTTAGCATACTCAAATTTGCTTAAATTTCCATTCTAAAATTAAGTGGAACTTCATCTTTAGCATACCATATTTGCTAAAGTAAAGTCTCCACTTTCAATCAAAAATAAATCAAAACAAAAATGTAACACATTAGGATTTCCTTAGCATACCCAAATTTGCTAAGGATCCCACTTTTGCAAAAATTAAAACATCCAAAAATAATGAAACACTTTAGGACTTCCTTAGCATATCCAAATTTGTTAAGGATCTTATTTTCAAAAATCAAACAAAAACACACTTGTGTTCTTTACTTAGCATACCTAAATTTGCTAAGTGGGAATTCCAATTTTCAAAATCAACAATCACAAAAAAAATAATTATTTTCAAACACTTCACTTAGCATACCCAAATTTTCTAAGTGAGTAAAATTCCAAAATACCAAATCAAAAATAAAACTAATTGACCCTTACTTTAACATATCCAAATTTGTTAAAGGAAAGGGTCCTCAAATCAAAATCTAAATTCAAACAAACATGAACCTATGGAAGCATCCTTCTAAAAAATATTTGAATCCATTTTTCAACATACCCAAATTTGTTGAAGTTGGATTCATATTAAAAAATTTCTCTTTCCAATCAAAATTCTAAATCTTCTTTAATCCATTTGAACCCCACTTAACACTCCCAGATGTTGGATGTGGGTTCAAATTTTCAATTCAAATTTAGAAAATAACAAAAATAGAAATGATCATTTCTATATTGATTCTCTATGATCACGCTGATTCTAGTTCATCTTTCAATTTTTGCAGTTGATTTGAAATGGCAGGCACACAGAAGTTTGTGTTCACTTTCGCTCACGGCATGGACTTGGCCTTGGATCTGGCCAATTTTCCTTGAGTGGATCATACCCACCTTATCCATTTCGATAATGGATTTGAGGAAGTGAGGATCACATGTGAGGGCACTCCCCTCATAGATCAACTGTGTGGTGGTCATCTAGATCATCTACCCGATTCTAACATCTCATTAAAGAGGAGGCGCCACCGCTTTATGATAGTGATAGCTTACTATGGTTTCTGTGCCTAGTAAGACTACTTTTGGCACCCCTAGGGTAAGGCATTCCAAAGATTGCCTCCCCAGCCTTTGAGGTTAGGTTTAGTTTTTGCTCTGCTCATCCTACTAGGACATAAAGGAGAAAAAAAATAGCATGATCAAGTAGTATCATACTTGGATTGAGGGATGGAGGCGCTATTCAGTAGAGATCACCGATTACAACAAACCAATTTCATTCTCTCTTTGGGTTAGACAGAGAGGATGCTAGGAGGATTTGTACTTCACCTCCACCAGTGGTTGATCACCCTCAATTACTGCAGAGGTGAGTATGCCGCCTCATGGTCTTGTGCATTTGGTGCTTATGGATGTTGAGTTGGAGCTCAATTTGATTTGAGATCCATCATCCCCCCATAGCATGGGCAAACATTTGTGATAGGAGAAGGCTAGAGAAGCCCATACATCTACTCATATTACCAGTAGGGAGAAGCGGAGGTTCAGTCACCAGTCGGTAGCTTCTACACTCATCAATTTTCCCCACTACCATCATTTCATCCTACTTATTGGGGATCATCAGAGGATAGCTCCTATTCATAGAGAGTCGGTGGTGTCTCACCTCTATCCCCATCCTTACATCAACATCACCTGGTTCCATCGGCCATGAAGGCCATATCAAGGTAAGTGTACCCCATTAGTGATCCCTACGGATCCTACATCTACCCACCTACTATGGCAGGCCGAATCTCCCTTACTAGTGGTGGTGGAGAGGAGTGCAAGCATGGTCATCCTTCACCAACTCACCGCCAGATATGGAGATGTTGGCTATTATAGAGGTAGTAGATGATAGCTCACCCGATAGTGGAACCTCTAGGAATGTCACCCCTTTCAGTTAGTGATAGTCAGGAGTGTGTCTCTTCTAGTGAGTACAATCCTCATAGGATTGACTCTCCAATAGTAGGCGGTTTGGTTTGATGCAAATAGTGATCACACCGGTTAGCCAAAATCATTTGTTCCCATTTAGATTAATCGTTCTCTCGAGGAGATAGTAGCACATTATATTGTAGAGAAAAGAGATTTATGATAATGAGGAGAAGATCAGCTTTGATCCCAACTAAGATGATTTATTGGGAGACTCAATCAGGTCTGTATGGTAGATACCAGAGGATCCTCCTCAGGGAGTAGCAAGCCATTGGAAGGTGATGAGGTTGATCAGGAAGACATAGCCCAACCCAACACCTATTGAGGCAAAAATGGCGAAGATGGGATGGCAAGGTAAAGACTTGTTAGCACTTGAAATAAGCTCCATTAGTTTATCCTACTACTGACATTAACGAGTTAGTGCATGTCTTGGACCCAAGACCTTACCTCCCATTGAGCAAGGTAGCACTAGCATGTATGGAAGGTGGAAAGTACATCCATACAAGAAAAGACATCGATCCATGGTTGAGCAATAAGTGAAGGAAGCATTGGCTCAAGGGAGGATCATCTTCAAAGGGTAGACCCTACTCGAAGGAATTCGATGCAATCCAATATCCCAAGGGTTTCGTTCCACCTTCCTTTAAGAGCTTTGATGGTAGTGGAAACCCAAGGCAGTATATTGCACACTTCAGGGATAGTTATTATAATACCGAGGGAAGCCACACTTTGCTATTCCGTCTCTTTGTTAGTAGCCTACCAGGGATTGCTTGTAATTGGTATGCTGAACTTCCTAATGGTTCAGTAAAGATATTTACTGAGTTGGAGCAACTCTTTATCAAGAGGTTTGCTGGAGCTCAATTTCATTGTCGATCACCCTCAATAAGAACATCTATAGATCTACGTGGTGTCAAATTGCATAAAAAGAAAGAGACGTATATTTACATCCTCATTTTATTCTGCATAGAGTGAAGATGGAAGTTGTATCTTATTCTTCTAATAGAGAAATAAAAATTTTACTACATTTTTTGACTCGTTAGGATGGTTCCTCTCTATCTTTGGTAAATGATCATTGTCTCTGTGTCGATAGTGGGTTTGCACTTTGGTATGAATCCAAGACTATCTTTCTTTCCAGCTAGCTTATTTCATTCTTGAGTTAAGCTAACTAACATCTTTAAGTTTTAGGACCTCACCCCATGTCTAATGGGTAAAAATAAAAATATCTAAATAAATAAAAAAACATTTAAACACTTCCTCCTTATAATTTTTTTATGATAAGGAAAGGTTCATTCTAAAATAATAAAGACAAAATAAATTTTTCATAAAAATCTTGCTTTTCAAAAAGCACTCTTTTAAAAAAAATGCATAATAAAATATTTCCCACAAAACTTTCTTAAATCACCACATTTAACAATTCTCATAATTGTTATATGTGGGAATCTTAAAAAATAAAACTAACAATCTTTTCCAAAAGCACAAATGAACATCTTCCCTCAATTCATTTTGATGAAGATTTCATTTTCAAAATAAAATGATCAAACATCTTTCCAAAAGTCAAAATCAAAATAAAGAAATAATAAATAATTTTTTTTCAAAGAGCATATATGAACCTCTTCTTTCAATACATACCTATTGAATGGGAGTTTCATTTTTAAGCAAAACTAATTTTTTCAAAAGCACATATGAATATCTTCATTCAACATTCTCAAATTTATTGAATGAAGATTTCATTCCCAAATAAAAATAACATCACTTGGAAATCCCACTTAAACATATCCCATATATGATTAAGTTAGAATTCCCTCTTTCAAAAAGCAATAATCACACACAAAAAAAAATTTCACATTAGCAAAAATAAGATTGATTTCCATTCCTACATACCCAAATTTGTTGAATAGTCTTCTTTTCAAAAATCAAAACTTAACATTCATGTTTTCAAAATTCAAGTCACATTTGGAACTTCATTTAGAATACTCAAATTTGCTAACAAAGTTTCCAAATTCAAAACCAAAAATTTTTAAACACATTTGGGACCTCATTTAGAATAATCAAATTTGCTAAGCGAAGTCTCCAAATTCAAAACCAAAAATTTTACACTTTTGAAACTTCATCTTTAGTACCAAATTGTGCTAAAGTAAAGTTTCCATTTTCAAAACAAAAATAAAACCTTTAAATGCATCTTTTGGAATTTCATTTAGCACACTCAAATTTGCTAAGTGAAATTTCCATTAAGTGGAACTTCATCTTTAGCATACCATATTTGCTAAAGTAAAATCTCGACTTTCAATCAAAAACAAATTAAAACAAAAAGGAAACACATTAGGATTTCTTTATCTTACCCAAATTTGCTATCAATCCTACTTTTTCAAAAATAAAAATATCCATAACAAATGAAACACTTTAGGATTTTCTTAGCATAATCAAATCTGCTAAGAATCCTATTTTCAAAAATCTTTCAAAACACACTTGGGTTCCTCACTTAGCATACCTAAATTTGCTAAGTGGGAATTCAAATTTTTAAAATCAACAATAATTCACAAAAAGAAATAATTATTTTTAAACACTTCACTTAGCATACCCAAATTTGATAAGTAAGTAAAATTCCAAAATACCAAATCAAAAACAAAATCAATTGACCCTTACTTTAATATACCCAAATTTGTTAAAGGAAAGGGTCCTCAAATCAAAATTTAATTTCAAACATTAACCTATGGAAGCATTCTTCTAAAAATATTTGAATCCATATTTTAACATACTCAAATATATTGAAGTGATATTCAAAATTCCTCTTTCCAATCAAGTTTCTAAATCTTCAAATCCATTTGAACCCCACTTAACACTTCCAAGATGTTGGATGTGGGTTCAAATTATAAATTCAAATTAAATCAACAAAATAGAAATCAATCCAAGCTCATTTCTATATTAAATTCTTAGCAATCACACCTACAGTTGATTCGGTGCTTTTCGTTTTTTAGTTTATTTGAAATGGCTAGCTCATAGAAGTTTGTGTTCACTTTCCCACATGGCATGGACTTGGCCTTGGATTAGGCCAACCTCCCTAGAGCTGATCATGCCCACCTTATCCATTTCAGTAGGCAATTTGAGGGAGTGAAGATCACATGTGAGGGCACTCTCCTCACAATAATCGCGGTGGACTACGTGTGGCGCCATCATCCATCGATCTACCCTCAACATCTCTCATTAAAGAGGAAAGCGGTGGCAGTCCACCTTTAAGCAATGGTGACAACGCCTGTGCCATGGTTTCCTGTTGCCCAGAAGGGATACCACCACTCTTTGGCACCCTCAGGGTAAGGCTCCTCGATTCTAGAATTGCATCCCCACCTTTGAGGTTGGGTCTAGTCTTCTTACTTTGGACACAGAGGAGAAATAAAATTGCATGATCAAGCGGTATCATACTATTGTCATGGAGATGGAGGCCTATGCGTTGATGGGTATAGGAGGTACTTTGATCACCCTGGATTGCATTTATCCTCTCTTTAAGTCGGGCAGAGAGGATGCTAGGAGGATCCATTTCACTTCCACCGTGGTTCAAGAGAGCGGGAGGTTGTATGCCCTCATCATCTTTAAGGTTGGCTGGAGCTTATGGACATTTAGAGTCTGAAGCTCAATTTGATTTGAGATCCATCATCCCCCCATAGTGTGGGGAAACACCTTTGATAGGAGAGGGCCAGAGAGGCCCATACATCTATTCATATCACTAGTAGGGAGAGGCAAAGGTTTAGTCGCCAGTCAGCAGCTTTTGCACTCGTTGATTTTCCAGCACAACAATATAGATATCATCATCTTACTAGGACCATCATCATGAGGATAGCTCTGTTCATCAGTGGTGGTGTCTCCACCACACCACTCTACCCCCCATCTGTTGTCACTAGTTCACGTCACAACATCTCTTGTTCCATAGAAGGCCACGGCCATATTGAGAAGCGTACCCCATGGTGACAGGAAGGAGATCTACTTCTACCTCTACTATGGTAAGGCTAAGCTCACTTGACCTTCACCCCGGTGGTGTGTGAGGAAATGGCCAAGCAGTGGTCATCCCTTCACCAACTGCATAAGTTCAGTAAGACATGGAGATGGTGGCAGTTGTTACAAAGGTAGCAGATGATAGCCCAGCTGCACCGATGATAGTGGAGACTCCTAGGAGTGTCACCCCTTTCCGAGTTAGTGATAGTCTGGAGTGTCTCTCTTCTAGTGAGTATAGTCCCCATAAGATTGACTCTCCAATAGTAGGCGGTGCCTCTCGACATGACTGATCACAAGTTGACCAAAATATTCTGATCGTTCTCTGAGGAGATAGTAGCACATTATCTTGTAGAGAAGAAGAAAATTATGGGGTATGACCTGGTCGATGAAGGATCACTTGATCCCTAATGAAGATGATTTATTGGGAGACTCTATGGTTACAGAGGATCTCTCCTCAAGGAATGGTAGGCCATGGAAGGTGATGAGGTTGATCAAGAAGACACAACCCAATCAGCCCAACACCTTCGATATCAATTAAAGTAGAAATATGAGCAAATATATAGGATGGTGAGGCAGCTTGAGGACTTGTTACCAGCAGTTTTAGTACTTCAGAAATAAGAACCAACAATTCATCTTACTATAATCGATATTAGTCTGCCAGAGTTAGTGCATGTCTTGGACCCATCCAAGTCCTTACCTCCTGTTGAGCAAGGTAGCACTAGCATGTATAGGAAGGTAGTGGAAAGTACCTCCATATAAGAGAAAGACATCAGATCCATGGTTGAGCAGTAAGTGAAGGAAGCATTGGCTCAAGCCCAGGGAGGATCATCGGTTCCAAAGGGTAGACCCTACATGGAGGAATTCAATGCAATCCAATATCCCAAGGGTTTCATGTCACCTTCCTTCAAGAGCTTTGAAGGTAGTGAAACCCAAGGCAACATATAGCACACTTCAGGGCATTGTTGTATGGGCTGATATTTTATTTTGTAGCCATGGTAGCTAGGGATTGATTGGTATGTTGAACTTTCAATGGTTAGTAAAGACATTTGCTGAGTTGGAGCAAATCTTTATCAAGAGATTTGCTGGAGCTCAGCAAAGAGTTACTATAGCGATCTCGTTGTAGCACATCAACACCTAGGTGAGTACCTTGTTGATTACATTCTCCGATGGCGTAACCTGAGTATGAAATGTGAGCCACAGCTGTCTGAACAACATGTCATTGAGATTCTTATAAAGAATATTCATGGCCGGTTCATAAGGGCTTCCTATCAAAATATTTGAGAAGCTAATCAACAAGGCAAGTCTCAAGGAGAGGCCAAATAGTTTGCCTTTTCAAGACCAAAGCAAAGCCGTGAAGGTCTATGAGAAGAAGCGGGGCAGTGATAGTGATAGATAAGGAAACCAACCCGCTAGAGATCGGTCAGAGACAATGACCTCTTAGCGCTTCCACCTCCTTCCACCACCACCAGGCAGCCATCGCCTCCATGGCCTTGGTTGGACCACCTCCTCTTTATCTTATGGCACAAACCTTACCAGATTTAGGGGTTAATCAAGAAGATCTTTAGAACCTCTTAAAGAAGATTTTTTTAGCTACCCGAGCCTAGAAACAGGAGAGTAGGAAAATCTGACTTTTGCCCTACCATATGCTGGCCATATTTTGGAGGATTGCTTTTTTAAGGACTGAACATAGATTTAAGATGTAGTTATCCCAAAGGAATACCTTGTGGAACAACCATCAGTTCCATTAGGTAATCCTTGGGGATACATGTGATCCTTCCAAAACCAAAGAAGGTTGGGATATTTTTATCCAAAACCTCTAAAAAGATCATTCGAAGATCAAAAACTTTACAGTGTCAGGTCGGTTCAAACCTCAACATCAAGAAAGGTTTGCAAGTTGCTGCCAACTCGGAAAGGGGAGCTCGGCGGTAGCAACATCATGTGTAGCGAGATAGCCCAATAGCACAACCACCCGGTCCATCCTCATATTGCGGCTTTCACAGACTCCTCACTTTTAGCTAGTTCTTCTTCTTCCACTAGTAGAACTCTTGTATCGATATAAGGGCATCAAATCCCTTACTCACTTGATTTCTACTTTGTACCACCAAACAAATCCAATAAATTGAAGAATAAAGCTTGAATTACATATGTGTCACTTATGGGTTGTCTTTATTCTTCAAGTGAAAATAACAATTCGATCTTCCTCTTTTATGATTGAGTTGGACTTTTCCTACTAGAATATTACCTCTCAGATAGACTTGGAATCAATTTGAGGGTCCCATAGAGAAGGCGTAGGTGAGCGATGTACATGTAGAACTTTCCACTACCCATAAGAGATCACTAAAGTCAACCTTGGCAAGGTTCTACCTCCTAGGCGCACCTCAAGATAGGAAACAAGTCATTGGTATAGAGGATTGAGAAGCCCCTCCATGGGATGCTCCACCCTTGGATATGCTTGTGGAGGATTGAGTGGACTATAATATCCTTTGACATCTAAGAAATATCTAAGCAGGCGATCCACTATAGGTGAGGAGGTTTACACAAAAGCTCAGGGACCACCTTCGATGGAGACCTTCTTAGGGGACTTGGAGCACAACCATCCCCACATCTTGACATGGAGGTTCACTTGGAATTCTCATTATTCTAGGTGCATCGGTAAACATTATGAGTCTAAAGACCCTTGCCTATTTGAGGATCAACATCTCCACACTCAGGAGATTGGATGATGTTGAGGATTCAATGAACAAGGTGAGCTTTGTTCCATAGTGTTACCTTTGGAGATAGGTGAGGAAGACTGAAGCTAAGTTTTACATCATTGATTCTACTTCATTCTTGCTTGGTAGGCCTTGGATACATCAGAACAAGATAATTCCATCCTCCCTCCATCAGTGCATCAAGTTCAGAAAAGATGAGATTGAATACCATGTCAATGGAGATGAAAAGCCATTTTCAGTTAGAGAGGTTGAGATTTATGAGGATGTGGCCTACTATCTTCCTCAAAATACCATTTATCATGAACTTGGACAAAACTCAAATTGAAAAAGAAAAGAAGAAAAGAAAAGAAAAAAAGAAAAATGAAAATCCAAGTGAACGAAAGTGAAATTTAGAAGAAATAGATCCATATTACATTCCACCCCAGTTCATTCCATCATATGGACATGTGGTAGGATGGCTCAACCTCCACTGGCAGAGGTAGAAATAGAGGCGTTCTAGAGGTGGAAGACCCCTGGTTGGCCATCACCAAGGTCATGATTCATAGGAGTACCCTAATTCACATAGACTTGGAATCCAGCTTGAGGATGAGTCTAATGTGATTAGTATACCAACCTCTCTTCCTTCATTAGGTGGCTTTCAATCTATACAGAGATGAAGACCAGACCTCTAGACAAAGTAATGTATTTGAATCAGGTTTATGTGAAACTATTAGGGAGTAGCTGGGAACCTTAGCTCTAACCTCATTTACATCTCAGAAAGTTGAAGGTTTAGTACTTAAGGAAGTCCCTAAGTCTTCGAGTGATATGAAGCTGAAGAGATTCTTTTTGGGATCATCATCCTCAAGTCCTGAAGTTGATGTAGAACTTTAGGAGGATACATTTATAGAATTAATGGAATTACCGGTTGACTTTTACTCGCCTTGTGTTCATAATCTTATATAGAAAGGTTCCTCATACATGGTCCAAGCACATGTCAGAGTACTTTGAAAAGTTATGGAATAATATAGGCAGGGAAGCACAATCAAGAGCAGGACTAGGATTCGATACAGTGGGTCATGTCAATGATGAAGATTACTACTTAGTTGTTACCAACCATTTAGAGTCTGATATTTTCTTTTCATACAATATCAACTCCTATGAGAATGTGTGCTTAGAAACCTCAGATGATCTGGATGATCTCCAAATCAAAGAGGCACCACCAAAATTTGAAGAGGTGATACATTCAATAATTGAAAAGCTTAAAGGAATCAACCTCATGATAGAAGAAAATCCACGCGTACATCGTTCATTCTTGAATGAAGAAGAAACCAATGACTTAGTTAGGCTATTGGAGTTTAAAGGCATGGAGTTATGAAGTGATGGTATCTCTAATGTAGCGGTCCACAAGTTAGCAATAGATCTAATGCTTATTAAGCAAGCTCCTAGATGCATGCGATTAGAAACAATAGGTCATTTCTAAAGTCAAAGATGATCTTTGGTTTCATCGGGGAAGAAAAATATTCTACACAGTTGCTTGTCATCTCGTTAAGAAGAAGAATGGCCAAATTGCATATGCATCAATTTTAGGGACTTAAATAGGGCATGTCCTAAGGATGAGTTTCCTCTTCCTATACTAGAATTAATGGTGAACATCGCCTCATCTCATGCAGTCTCTTTTATGGATGGGTCATCTGGCTATAACCAAATCAAGATATATCCTGAAGATGAAAGAAACATTGCTTTCTGAACCTTGATTGGAATCTTCTATTATAGGGTCATGTCTTTCGGCCTTAAAAATGCTAGTGCTACATACCAGTGAGCCATGACTCAGATCTTTAATGAACTCATCCATCATCAGTTGAGTGAGTCTTGTTGATGATCTAGTTAGAAGCGAGAGAAAAGGAAAACCATCTCTTTGACTTGAGAGTAGTTTTTGAACGGTTAAGATAATATAACCTCAAAATGAATCCCCTGAAGTGTGCATTCGGAGTAGCTTCGGAGAAATTTCTTGGGTTTGTTGTTTAACATAGAGGAATAGAAATAGATCTAGAAAAGATCAAAGCTATCTTAAAAATGCCACCTCCTAAGAGTTTAACTCAACTAAGATCCTTCCAAAGATGGCTGGCATATCTAAGATGCTTTATCTCCAACCTATCAAGGAGATGCAAGCCATTCTCAGCATTTGTCAAAAAGGATGTAAAGTTTAAGTGGGATGATAAGTGTTAGCATGGCTTCGAAGACATCAAGCAGTATTTGGTGAAGCCGGGTTCTATCACAGGCATGCCACTCATCCTCTATTCTTTGCATTAGGATGACTCTCTCACTTTGTTGGCCCAATCAATGACAAAGGGAAGGAGAATGCTCTCTACTACCTGTTCTCTTGTGAAGCAAACTATCCACCTATTGAAAATATCACCTAGCTTTAATCTTTGCTTCCCAAAAGCTACGACATTATATGCTTTCTCATAAAGTGAACTTGATCTCCAGAACCAATCCACTATAATACCTCATGACATGGATAACGCTATCCGAATGTTTGGCCTGATGGTCCATGATTCTCTCACAATTTGATATCACATTCTGCACTCTATGCAAAAAAGGAGTGCACTATAGATTTCTTAAGACACCCACTTCGCCGATTCTCTACTTAGTGACGATCTCCCTGATAAACAAATCATGAACTTAGGGAATGCCAGCAACCACCGATGGGAGATGTATTTTGATGGTGTAGCTTCTTTTCATAAAGGGGGAAGCACCATGATCTGCTCTTCTAGGAAAGGCAGAGATATGAATAATTCTCTTAACTCTAGACCATAATGTGATGAGATTCTTATACTATCTTTCCAACCCCTGCACCAACAATGAAGTTGAGTATGAGGCTTTGATTATTAGTCTAGAGTTAGCCATCATTATCAATGTCAAGAGCATCAACATCTTTGGAGGGTCATCAATCACATCGGTCCTAAGGTTCTCAAACCCAAGCTTCATCATTACCATGAGTATACCATGAAGTTGGGCCCAAATCTCAAGTCACCATCTACAAGGTTCCCGAGAACGCAATAGTAGATGCTTGGCCAAACTTGCCAAAGAATTAGCATGTCTGGAAGATGAGTCCATTTCAATAAGGGTCCAAAATAGACAAGTCCTATCCCTTATTGATGTTGAACTCATCGAGAGACTTTCTCTTGAAGTAGAGGTTGCCATTTCCAAAATGGACAAGAGTTGGATTAGAGGAAACCATTCATAGATTATTTGAACATTGAACATCGACAAACTACCTCAAGAAAAGTCACAAGCCCATCAAAGAAGAGAGCTCTCCTGCTCTATTGATGGCACTGACGATGATCTTTTGACCAAATGTGGTTACGCTTATTTAGAGAAACATGAAGCCCGTGGCATTGTAATCGAGGTACATTTAGTCTATGTGAGCACATTAATGTCCAAGATGAAGATGATCAAGAGACTAGGATACTACTCTTGATGATTCTGCATCGCATGGATGTAGCTAGGAGATGCCATCAGTGTCAGGTACATAATGTGGTCCTCCACCAACCACCCAACATTCTACACCCTACATTGGCCTCATGGCCATTCGAGTGTTGGGGTACCGACATTGTGGGTCTGATTGATCCTCCTTCTTCTAAGGGTCATCAGTTCATCTTAGCTGCCACCGACTACTTTTCCAAGTGGGCGGAAGCCATCCCACTCAGAGAGGTCACAACTCAGCATGTGCTTTATTTTTTTAGGAACCATATCATATATAGGTTCGGGGTACCCCAATAAATTATATTTGATAATGGTACTACATTTAAAAGCATGAAGATCAACAGCTTTGCCAGAAGACATGGTATAGATTGGAAATATTCCACCATCTACTATCCTAGAAGCATTCAATAAAACTCTCATTCAGATACTAAAGAAGACTCTTGATGATAATAAGTGACAGTGGAATGAGTAGTTGGTTGAAGTCTTGTGGGCCTACTGCATCACATACTGAACTCCAACTCAGTCTATCCCATTTTCCTTAATGTATGGGTCCGAAGATGTTCTACCTTTAGAAGTTCAACTCCCATCACTAAGGATAGAATTAGGAAGATCACTGAGAAGAATGCAAAGTTGCTTATAAGAGCTCAAAGGTTTGAGGAGAGTCACCCAGCCAAACCTCGAGTTATACAAGGCCAAAATGGTTCAAGCTCACAACAAGCTGGTCCTCCCTAGGTCTTTTTGAGTAGGAGAACTTGTGTTAGTCTTAAGGAGACTAACTGTTGCCCTTCAAAAGATGAGTGGCAAGTTTGAACCCATTTGGGAAGGCCCCTATGTCATAGAGAAGGCCTACCAAGGAGGATCTTATCAACTTATTGATTGTAAAGGGGAACACCCGATGCTTCCAATTAATGGGCTCTACCTAAAAAAATATTACCATGAAATAAATCATGTTTGAAAACAATTAATAAAAGAACAAAATCTGATTCCATTCATCAAATCTTCTTCTTTCAAGCGTTGTTTGCTTATCTTGTGAATCACATGTATTTAAGGTAGGTGTAAGAGTCCCCAGTGGCATCCTATCCCTCTTTCATGACACAAACACAATCTCCCGACGCTATTAGAATAGGTGTAATAGAACTCTAGAGGCATCCTATTTCGATTAGCATAACTAAGTTAGGTATAAGAGAACCCAAGCGACATCCTTTCTTAGTGAGAATCTTGTTTGCCATCTATGGCACCACTTCATCAAATTTGTTAGCGCGTTTAAGGTAGGTGTAAGAGTCCCCCAGAGGCATCCTATTCCTTTTGACACATGCATAAAAATAAACATAAATCTTTTATCTCAAGTAATTCTGATGTGGGAGCAAGCCCCCTGTGGCACTCACTCATTAGCTGCTCTAGGTCAGATCTACATGTTATCTTGCTAGTATGTTACCACAGTGGCCACTTATTTAGAAGATGTGAGTCTCCACACTTTCTTTCTAACTTGATCATTGCAAACCAATGAGCATCTTGTTAGTATGGTAGGCTTCACTGCCCAGCTAGTAAGCTACATCATGTTAATTTTATTTGAGAAGATGTGAGGTTTAGGATAAGTCCCCCAAAGGATCCTTTCATCTTGACTACATTTGAGTCGATATAAGTCCCCAGGCATTCACTCAAGAGTCACCCTAGTCGGATGACACTTGTACAAGATAGACATCCCAATCAGTTCCATAGGAGGATATGAGTCCCCAGCTTTCTTCTATCGTTGCAAACCGACATGCACCTTAGGTTGGTTGATGTTCGCTATGTCGACAACGACTCACCCGTGGATACATCTTCATGTATGAGTCTCAACACTTTCTCCTTGAGTTGGCCATCAAATACCTTTTGGATATATAACTAGCCATGTCATCCTCTTCAGGGTTTTGGATTAAGCCCTTAGTGGCCCCTTCTCCCTGCAGCCATTCTATTTGGATCATGTCCTTCGCGACCCCATTTAGACACTACCTGGGTTACTTTTGGATTGGACAATCCTCTTTCCTAGTAGCCACCCTTGTGGTTGGAGAATTTGTTTAGCGGATGTGAAGATTCTCCCTTGGTTCGGTAAATTTGAGATAATTCTAGGCTGATAAAAGCCCCTTCTCAGTTTGATCCCTCATAAACTAACGGGGTACACATTAAAACAAACTAAATAAATAAACAAAAATAATTTGCTTGTGGATTAGGAATTCAAGCCCCCAAAGGGCCCCTTCTCCTAGGTAGGCATCTTATCTTTAGGACAATGTCAACATAACTCCCTATAAAAATTGCCTGACTACCTGAGTTAAGATAAGTCCACGGGTCGACACTCACTCTATAGTCGCCCTTAGGTCGGGTTCAATCTATTTTGATTAATAGCAGGTTACCTCATCAGTCATTCCACTTTGGAAGATGTTAGACTATGATGCATTCTTTCTAGCATGATTGTCAAACGAATGCGCCTTAGTCGTTTGATTCAAGCAATCGATCACCCTGGTCTTTTGTAGTGGAAGATGTGAGTCCCAGCTTTTTTTCCTTCAATTGATCATTAAAATTGAAGGCACCTTTTGGTTGATAGTTCTCCCATCGGGAAACTACTCCCTTTGGTTCAAGAATCAGATAGTCTATATAAGCTCCTTCCCGGTATGATCCATTGTAAACCAATGGAATCCATCAAAGCAATTCTAAAAAATGAAATTTAATCTTGACTACCTTTGAGTTAATCTAAGTCCCCCAGTGGCATTCACTCAATAGCCAGCCTTAGGTTGGGTTCAATCTGTTGTCATGCTAATATATTACCCTAACAACTAGTCTCTACTTTGGAATGTCTACTATGCTTTCTTCCTAGTATGTCCGCATATCAAAGGCATCCCTTTGGTTGGCTAGTCCTATTAAGTGTTTAGTAGACTACCCCTTTAGATTGGTAAATCTGAGTTAGGTCTAGGCCTCCGTGGCTCCTACTCAGTGCAGTCCATCGTAAACCAACAAGGTCCATCTCAAAATTTAAATAAAAAAATTGAAATAAATTCAACCCTCTTCCCCAGTGGAAATTTCTCCTCAGCAAGACTAAAATCAAATCAAACCTCTCATCCCCTTGTGGATGACTTGAACCTGCTTCCCTAGTGGAAGGTTCACACTCTATCCCTTAGTGGATTCCTCCTTCCCTCTCTCATGTCCTTGACATAAGTAGAGTCACATTGCACTAAGCTCCAGATTCCTTCTACACCTTGGGTTAGGAGTAGACCATTTCTTAGTGCTTGTGATCGTTCAATGTTGTTGATCATTTCAACACCAATACATGCGTATTCTTGTCACACACCACACCTATTAGGTGCCTTTGTTGACCTCATTTTTAGAATGAGCTCTCAACCCTCCATCTTAGACATAAGACTCTCTTAGACTTTAAGAGTTCCTTAGTCTTAAGACACATCTAGTGATTAGGTGGACACTCAACCTAGCCCTAGAGACTTAGAAATATAGGAATAGGTCATGCCTTAGGGGTGTTAGAAGAATTTACCTACACTTAGCTTGAACAACTCCTCAGCTTCCTTCCTTCAAGTCAAACTCCAAATCAACCTTATTTGATTTTCTCCAAACTCAAATTAATGCCACATGATTGAAATCCATGATTGAAATCCATGATTGAAACCCATGAATGAAATTTTAAATTTTTTAAGTCCTTAATCTCTTAAGGACTTAGCCAAAATCATCTTTAAATCAATTCAAATTTATGAAATTTTCTCATAACTCATTTATATTCACATATATAAATGAAATATAAATTCAAACCAATTAAACTAAATTCAAAAATTCAAATCTAAAACTCCAAATCTCTCTTAAATCCTTAATTCCCTCTTAAAGACTTAGCCTAAATCATGATCAAATCAAATCAAATCTTTGAAATTTTCTCATTTATATTCACATATATAAATGAAATATAAATTCAAATCAATCAACCCAAATTCAAAAATTCAAATTCAAAATTCCAAATCTTTCCTAAGTTCCTTAATATTCTCTTAAGGACTTAGCCTAGATCATGATCAAGTCATTCCAAATTCATGAAATTTTCTCATAATCCATTTATATTCACATATATAAATGAAATATAAATTCAAACAATCAAAACCACTTCCAAAAATTAAACTCAAATCCATTCAAAATCCAACCTAAGCCTTTTGAAGTCAAAATCTTGAACTTAGCCAAACCAACTTCAAATGAAAGCCAAACTCTTGATTTTTCTTCATGATTCAATCAACCCTACAATCATGAATTCAAATATATATATAAACCTCAATCACCAAATCAAAACTCAATTCAAAAGTCAAGCCAAAATTTATTTCATGTTCACCCTTTGAACTTGAAATTTTCAAATGAATCAAAACCCATTTGACTTCAAACCACTTGCAAAATGATTTATATTTCAATCATAAGTCCATATACAAGTTCAATCAAACTCAAATCATGCTTTGACTAAGCCATTTGACCCAAAGTGACCTAAAGTACCCTTATGAGCCAAATTTTAATCCTAAATAAATTGGATTGAATCAAACTTGCCTATGCCTCTCATCATGTTGAACAATCATCATGAGATGATCAATCACCCAAATTGGGTCAAACCAAGTCAAACCTATGGGTTGACCAAGTCAACACTTAGCCAAAATAAAACTCAACATAGCCAAAATCCATAGGCCAAATTGATTGAAACCATTGATCTAAGTTCATTCATGACCAATGTTTGAACTTGACCAAGTCAACATTTGAGTCAACGCATTTACAACAAGTTTACCCAACTTGACCTAAAGTCAAAATGTGTCAAAACTTAATCTAAGCCAAATTGATTGAAACTAATGGGTCAAGTTCATTCCAAATCACTTGTTGAGCTTGACCAAAGCCTCAATTGGCCAACTAGACCTAACCTAGCCCAATTGGCCACTTGACCTAAGTTGACCCAACTTAACCTAAAAAAGTCAAAATGTGTCAATGTTCTAAGCCAAATTGATTGAAATCAATGGGTCAAGTTCAATCCAAATCACTTGTTGAACTTGACCAAAGCCTCAATTGGCCAATAGCTAACCTAGCCTAATTGACCTTGAACCCAACTTGACCTAAAGGGTCATGTTGAGCCAAATTCAAACTTAACCAAAATTGATTGAAAACAAAGATATCAATCCACTTCCTATATGACTAACCAAACCTAAACCTACCCATGACCTAGCTCATAGGTCAAATTGGTCAATCAACTTGACCCATTTGACCTAAATGAAGTCATATTAACCAAATTCAAACCTAAACCAAATTGAATCAAACCAAAGCCACCAAAACATTTCAAATGATCATATGAACGTGACCCAACCCTTGGTTTGACCCAATTTGACCAATTGGTCAACTTGACCTAAGTTGACCCATTTTGACCTAAATGGGTCAACATGAGCCAAACCATACCAAATGAACTCCAAATCCAATGAAACTTGGCCAAACCTATTTTCTCGACATACCCAACATATCCAAATTCAAAATAAGCCAAATGACCATTTTACCCTAGGACATAGAATAAATTTTGGTCAAATGGGGAATTTGGTCAATCCTCTTCAAACCTACTTGATACTTCCTAATAGATCAAGTGAACCCTGGGAGGGTGGTGCACCCAACCCAATGGGTTTGGTCAACCCAGCCAAGGCCAAACGAGCACATGGCTCAAATTGGCCACATGGGAATCATGCTCCCACTCAATTTGAGCACATGGAGAGTTACCATTCCACTCCCTAGCCTAAAATGAACTCAAGGATAGCTCTAACAGCCTAACAAACCCACTTCCCAAGGTCAATTGGATCAAAATGGATCCTCCCTTCTCGGCCGCCTGATTGCCATTGGGGGAGATATGCTCCCCCTAATTCACTTCAATTCCAATAGCCATTGTCAATTTAGTAAGGGAGAGTCATAAGAGCCATTTGAAAGTGATCCTAAGGTCTCTAGAGGAAGATTGAAGTGGCCATTTCTCGATTTCCTTTAAGCAAAAATAGGGGAGTTCCATGGATTTTCTAACTTTCTCCATACATCAAACCAAGTCAACTCCCTTTGCACACTCCCTCAAGGGACTAAGTCGAGTGCACCCATACTCTTTCCCAAGCTCCAAAGGTAAGAGGAGTGCTAGTTCGATCAAAGCTACAAGGAATCCAAGGAAGGGTTGGTCTATAGAGACATCCACTCAACCTCAAGAGCTAAAACTTTCACCAAAGGTTCATCTCAACCAGACGAAGCTTCTCCAAGGGAATCAAGCGCCGATGATCACCTCTATGAGGTATGCCATTTTCTAATCACTATACTCAATGTGGTGTGGAACTTTGTGAAAGAAATGTTAATGGCATGAGATTTCAACCGTTAGATGTGCTTTCCATTAGGGTTAGATGGTGTGTGCAAAATTTCATCCCAATCCGAGCTCAATTGAGCTCGGATCAAGGCCTAGAACATGGTCTCCATGGATCACGTGCATTGGTAGGATGGATCTCGCCATCCATCCGCATATTTTGATGGACGGCCAAGATTAAATCATGTTTTATAATTCATTTTATCCCGTCTGATCCGCAGCTTTAATCTCAGTTGTCCGATCCTTGATCAGATGGTTAAAATAAAAGCGCATAGTGCCACCACAACACGGTGCTATGATGTGACATTTTAAAATGCCAACTGGAACGACGTGCAAAGCACTACCTCATCGTGAGCTTGCATGTCATGTAAGGAGGAAGGGAATTAATTAAGGTTTATAATTCTAATTAATTAAACTTAAAAAAATTCATATCTCACCTAGAAAAATAAGTAAAATATGAGGTAAATTGCCACTGAAAGATAATTCAACCTAGAATATTCTAAAATTGATTTTGATTAATTTTGAATACTTCTTTTCTCTGAATTTGGGTTTTATTGGAAATCTTAATTTGCTAATTACTCCCTAATTAATCCACTAATTAATCTTAAACTTCGTGAGTGTATTTTGGGGGATGACTTCTGCCTCCCCTAATTTTCATGGGATTTATTGGTGGCTTAATTGGGTAAATTGCTAATTCATTTCCTAATTACTCCTTTAATGTAATTAAGGTTAATTAAGGGTTTGATTAGTGGTTTAACCTTTTGTTGAAGTTGATTAAGGTCTATTTTAGTGAACAGGAGGTTTAGAGAATAATTTTTGGAGAATTTCCCTTATGCTATTCCTTAAACCCCCTTTTCTTTCTTAATACTCTGTTAATTAAAGGCTAATTCAATAATTACCCTCTTAATTAATTTTTTAAAATTCTAAAACTTTTTAGAACTTAATTAATCTACTTAAGGTAGATGCTTAGGTCTTCAAGAGCCTAACTTCAATTATGAAAATTAAAATTCAACTCATATGTATGAGGGGTGTTTTGAAATTACTTAAGTTAAACCTATTAGCTTAATTAACCATTAATCATGAGCCAAATTGCATTAGGCCCCTTTCTTCTTAGGTGCATTGTAAATTTAAATTCCTTGTAAGGTTTTATGTCATCTCATTGGCTCATAATATTTGATTAACTATGGTAAGGTGGTGTAGGTAAGTGATAATTAACATACCTTAACCTAATCAAAGTATAAAATGAATCTAATCATCTAAAAATTTAAAAAAAAATGTCAAACAATTGTGGAATGGGTTAGGAACAAAAAACTCAACTCACATTTTTTAAATTAAATCAAATTCAGAATCAAATGAAAATCGTATTAAATAAACTTTGATTTACTTTAAGCTTTCTTATTTTATAAGATTATCTTTAGGAATTAATTAAAGTGAATATGTTTACATGCTTTCATTGCTTTAGTTTATTCCCAATATGCTAAATATATGTGTCAAATGATTTCATGCATTCATGCTTTTTTAAAAAAATTTAAAAATTCAAAAATGAAAATATTTCCTTTATGTCAAATTGCATGTGTTGAGTAAAGTAAAAAATATGAGTGGTTATTATCACTATTAAATTCAAATTATTTTCAAAATATATGAATCAATTATCAAAATTGAAAGTGTGTCACTTATATCTTACTTATAAGTTTGCATGTGAGTAAAATATAAGGATGTGCTTAGTGGTTTTCCTTCTCCTCTTTAGCATAGTTTTGAATAGATTTTGCAAGGTATGGTTCATTTGAAAAGAACCTAACACTTGCCTAATTCATATCCAATTCTTTCATTCCTATGTACTTAAGAAGGACACCTATACTTGTACATATAAATTACATAAACAAAATAAATTGACCAACAAATTTTTGCATTCTTTCTTTCCATTCATTTCTTTTATACACATGTTTGTATTTAATGAAAGTGGTATATTAGTTTGACAACCCCAAGGTTGTGAGGTTTAAGTAGCCCTAAGTAGGTCTTGCACCTTACATTTAACAATGGCATCAACTCACTTATGTCTTTCATACCATATGTGCATGAAATTTGGATAAGAAACCCCTTTCCACTTAATGAAAATCATGCATCATAAACATCCAAATTTTCTTAAGTAAATTACCTAGCATGCATCATAAAGTATGCTAAACATTCCCACTTTCATGTATATATATGTTTAGGACTCATTCATATGCATGTTATACATGTTGGGAAAGAAGTGAAGTGATGTATATTTTGTGTATTTAGTTCATTTTACTTAATCTTAAAATGCCTTTTTTGAATAGGTTTGTTGAGAGTTCATCTAAACTTAGGATTGACTAAAACACTTAATTAAAAGAATGAATGGTAGGGCAATCTTAGTCTAACTATTATCTTTTGCAGGGGATTGTGCTTAAGGGGCGCTGTAATAAATAAAAATATAAATGCTTTTATTGTGCAAGTACTTATACCCCTAAGCATAATGCAATAGGTTAGGTGAACTTAGTCACCCATGTGTGGTGTCATAAGTCAAATATACATGCTTGGGATTTGGTGGTTTGTTTAGCTAACCTTTATTTTGTAGGTGTTAGCTAGATTTACTTTACCTTTTCATGTAATTTTTGTAATTAGGATTTTTGAATGATTGTTATGGGGATTAGGATGAGCATTGGTCATAAGATCTCATCTTATGCACCATATGAAGCCTTTGGAGCATCCACCTTCCAACCATCCAAAAGAAGGAACTAAAGAAGAAAGAAGAAAAGAAGAATGAAGAATGAAGCTTGAAGAAACCCATAACAATGTGTTCCTTGCTTAATTGTATGTAATTCATTTGTAATTCAGGTTATATAAGGGTAGAGCTCAGCTACCCAATTTATTTTCAGGTTTGTGCAGTGGTACCTGACCATAATGGCCTCTTAATCTTTTGTGATTAGCTTTATAAATTGATTGATGATTTATTTAGCTTGTGCATTAAGTGACATCCTTTTCCTAGTTTCTTTCTTGATTTATGAATGGCCTGGATGTTGATTAGGCTCGTAGAAAAAAAAAATAAATTTCTTACCAAATTTAATAATTCGAAATAAAAAATAAAAAACTCATTATCTCACCTAAAGCATAGGCTAAAATCAAGATAAAAGAATTAGCAATCACTTAGCTTGATGAATACTTCTTTTATAACATTATGCATAAATGCATATTATTTTTACTTTTGATTGGGGGGCTTCAACATTTGCCAAAGAAACTTAGCTTGACCTTTGAGAGCCATGGAGGAAACACACCTCCTCCCTTATCGCTGTTTTTGGCCAATAATCTCATTTCTCATATATTAGGCATATGAATCCTATTAGTCTGAGTCAAAATGATTGTCCAAAAATAAAAATAAAATGAAATATGAATTGCATTAGATCTAGGTCATTTAAAGCATACCCTTACATGATCTAGTCTCTTTAGAGAGTGAGTTTAAGTACTTAGTCTCTTTCTAAAGAAATAATAGCCTAGCTATCTTGCATGAAGCATATGACTTGCCTACATGAATTTAAAACTGTAGGAGGAGTTAGTTGGCGCCCCTCCCCTGGTTGTAAGTCCAAATGTGTGGTTTGTCCTCAGGAGGCAAAAACCAAATACCCATTTTTGCCTTAGATTTAGGTTGTGCTTTCAGCCCTCACCAAAGCTCCCTAGATTTAGGTTGAGATTACTTCTCCTTTCATGGGCCATAAGCATAAATCCTCACCTCATTTCCTTAATCTTGTGTTATGGAATCATAAGTCCTAAATTTCTAATGAAAAATTTAACTCAAATAAATTAAATCAATTTCAAAAATGTAAAGCCTAACCATAAGATAGTTTGAGATGCTCGCTAGGTTTTCTAGCATCGTAGGGATCTCCTACTTATGCTCTTTTTGCTTCGATAATAACTCCCTCTCTCTGATCAATCTCATTTGATCTTCCAAAATAAGCTAATCGATTGATAGTCCTACCTATTGAAATCTTTGGAGACAATGATCATTTACCTTAATCGAGAGTATTTCCAAGGGATCTCATTCTTTAGAATGTAATTAACTATGGGGGCATTCCCTTGTTGGGAACTTAACAAACTCAATTTTAAATAAACCCTATTTTGCTTTTTCATGTAAAGTAGGGGAAGACTCTCTAGTACACATGCAGACCCATTATTCTTAGGAGTCCTTGTTAAGGTGATTAGGTCCATTGTAGGGTGGTGACTTCTATCTTTCAAGATAGTACAGCTCTTCTCAATATTATACCCGATCACCCTCGATAAGAACATATGCGGGTCTATGTGGTGTCAAAAATTCATATAAAGAGAAATATATGTATATTTGCATCCTTATTTTATCCCACATAGAGTGAAGATGGAAGTATATATCTTAGTCCTCTAAAAAAATTAATTGAAAATTTTCACCACAATTACATAAGAAAATTGCCTTAGTACATAGTCTTCTAACTTATAGTGTCACGACGCTAATGCCAACATCAAGATGCTGAGCTCTTGGGATTTTGAAGCTTTGGCACTCGCTTTCGACCCAACAGCATACGACAAGGTTGTGACCGCATGGAGTTGAATCTTGGCGTCACAGCTTTTCTTTCTCTAGTTATAAGGCCAATATGTCCACCTACAATGCTCTCATAAAAGCACTGAGGCATTATGACCACCATTGTGGTGCTGAATCTTGGTGCTATAGTGTTGTCTTCTTGGGTTATAAGACCAATATCTCCACCTGTAGCATCACAGTGCTAACTTGAAAGAACCAAGGCACTGTGTTAGCACCACAACACTATTTTTCTGTGCCAACTGCTTTGATTTTACCCACCTCCCACCATTTAACCATCTAGATTCTAAAGGTGCTAATTTTCCATCACCGAGGCATTGACTCCTCAATCTAATTTTTTTTTTTTAAGTTGGAATTTTTATCTAATTAAATTTCTAACTTATAATAAAGATCTAAGGGGATAGCCAACTAGTATGTGAGATGATAAATAAATAATATGAAATAAATTTTTATTACAAAAATAAAATTTTGTTACAGAAATGTGCTAAATAAAATTACAAAGGTATGAAAAAAAAGAGAAATACAAATCCAAATATAAAAAAAAGAGGGGAAACTATCCTAGAAGTTGTAGTCCTCCCTCCTCTCCGATGTATAAATGAGGCACTATGAAAAGAAACTTGACTTGGGCTAAAATTACAATTTTGAACATCTAAATCAGTGCTGAGTTAAACTCAGCCATGTAAGAAAATTACAACTATTGTTGACCCATATGATAATCAAATTTGTTTTTTTAATTCCTATTAGTGTCGGTTGCTCTCACTAATCCTTTTTCTTAATTTAGAGACTTCTCCAATTTTTTTGGAGTTGCTCTTTGGAGTTTTGGAGGATTTGGATCTAGATTAGGAGCACATGAGCTTTCTCCTATCTCTATTTTTAATCCAAACCCTTCAATCATTCTCTTTATTAGGGAGCTCTTTGGATAGGGACTTCTTCATTCCAGTCCCCGGACACACTAACTGTAACACATAAATAATAAATAAGAGAAGGATGATCATAACATAAAGTAGTACTACCCTTAATTAAAAATCAAATTATAAATAATCTTTCCTACATCTATAGTAAAGTCCTTTTGAATCGCATAATTAAAAATGGCTCTATCTTTAATTACCTCACTGATATTTTCATTGGCACAACTTGGTGGAAATAAAATAGTGTCAAGCCTTAGTTTTTGTAGTTAGGTTGATGGCAGGAAAGTTGATAATCCTCTTGTCCTTGCCATTTTCACCGAATATTAGCATTTTTAAGAATGAAATAATTAAGAATTTCATCAAATGAAAGAAAGATATTGATCATATATAAAAAAATTATAATATGCATTAATAGTATTACTATCAAAACATATCCATTTCTCAATAACAAAAATTTTATTATCCTAATGCTCTTTCATGTTAGCGAAGAACTCTCGCACTATAAGGATGATGCATGTTATGTTGTCATAGGCGAGAAATTCCTCGCCATTGATAATCCTCTCCACTCTCCCACTTGGATTGAAGCTCCTCTCTGGAATGAGGTATTTGTGGATGAGAGTGTGCTGATACCTCTCCTCTGCTTCTACGCTAATAAATTGATCAGTGTCACCTAAGGTTGCCCTCTTCTTTCCCTTGTGGAAGTGCTTAAGTGGCATATTTATTATTTTAGAGCTGAGAGAAAGCTAAGAATAAAATGGGTTGCAAGAACTCCTAAGAAAATAAAGGTTTTAAAATAAAATTTTTGATATCGTAGGAGTTCTATTTATAGACTAAACCCAGTGCCACGATGCTGCAAAATTAGCATCGAGGTGCCGCAAAATTAATGCCGTGGTGTTGATCTCTGGGTTTTTGAGATGTGGTACTAGCATCGCGAGGATCCACATGGAATGTCTAATCGCCGGTTAGTCGATCAATACAGTTACTAAGCCAATTGAAAGGATGCATTTATGATATTAATTTTATTAATTTTGTAACGGACATCTATAAAATGTGTCAGGTATTGATGGAGTGCTGTGGCACCTATACACATTGTCGTGACACTGGTAAAATTTTTTTTCCTTTTTTTGTTAAATGCTACTTCTAGCCTGTTGGCACTTTGAACAGCTTTATGATTGACGCCATGATGCTAATTTGGTAATAAATCAATCAAATTACTGTTGACCTCACTTTTGGAGTGAGTTCTCAACTTTTTCATCATAGATCTAGGACTCCTATAGACACTAAGAGTTCTTTAGTCTTAAGACACTTATAATGATTAGGTGAATATTTAACCTAAGCCTAGAGACTTAGAGGGGTTAGCCATAGGAATAGGTTATGCCTTAGGGACTTAGGAAAACTTGTCTACCCTATAGCCTAAACCCAATCCATGCTTTCCTTCTCAAACCAATCCTCAAATTCATATCAAACCAAATTCAAGACTCATAATCAAACTCTTGATCAAATTCAAGCTCAAGATTTCTCCATAAAACCCCATGATTAAATTTAAAACCCTTCCTAAGCCCTTTGATTTCATCCTATGGACTTAGCCTTAACCAAATTCAAATCAATCTCGATTCAATTGATTTTCTCAAGAGATCAATTCAATCCTTCAATCATCTACCAAATCTAAATCCAAATTCCAAACCAAACAAATCAATCTCAAATCAAATGCAAGACCAAATTTCTCTCTTAAGCCTTATGACATACTCTCATAAGCTTAGCCAAATCTCCATCTAAATTATCCCAAACTTGATTAATTTGTTTATAAATCAATTATTCCTTCATTTATATTCATGAATATAAATGAAATTCAAACTAAAGTAGCCTAAACCAAATCAAAATAAATCAAACCAAGCTAAAATCCCTTCTCAAACCCTATGGACCTACCTCCATAGGCTTAATCAAATCTTAAACCAAATCAACCCAAAATCAATTGGTTTCTTTATAAATCAATTATTCATTCATTTATATTCACAAATATAAATGAAACCATTCTCCCATAACCAAAAATAAATCAAACTAAATCAATTCCTTACTTAAGCCCTTTTGACCTACACCCTTAAACTTGGTCAAATTTGCTTTCAAATCACTCCAAACTCAAGTGATTTTCTAGTGGATCTTTATGTCTTCATTTATATTCCCAAATATAAATGAAATGTAAATTCAAATAGCCAAAACCAAATCCAAAATTAAACCAAAACCCAATTTAAGCTTTTTTAGCCAATTTCTTGAACTTGGCCAAATCCTATTCAAATCAAGCCAAAACTAATAGATTTTCTCTTGAATCAATCATTCCTTCAATCATTTAGCCAAATATAAACATAAACAATAATTATCAAATCAAACTCAAGTCAACCCAAGTCAAGCCCAAGTTAGCCTTTTGACTTGAAAACTTCAAATGAGCCAAAATCTATTAGACTCCAAATTGATTGTAGTTGTATTTATATTTCAATACTAGGCTCATATATAAGTTCAACTAAACTTGAATCAAGCTAAAACCAAACCAATTGACCCATTTAGTCCACTTGACCCAAAGTGATCTAAAGACCCTTTTTGAGCAAAGTTATAATTCAACCCAAATTGGATTGAACTAAGCTCATCCAAACCTCATATCATGATCAACAATCATCCTAAGGTGATCAACTACCTTGAATTGGGTCAAACCAAGTCAACTTGATCCTTTGACAAAGTCAACCTTTAACCCAAATGAAACTTAAACTAGCCAAAACCCACCATATATCAAATTAATTGGAACCATTGATTCAAATCAATTCATAATCAATAATTGAACATGATCAAGCCCTCAATTGAGCCAAACCAAGTCCAATTGACCATTTGACCTATGTTGACCCAAATTGGCCTAAAAAGTCAAAATGGATCAAATCATGATTAATCTTAAATTGAATGTAACCAATGACTCAAGTTCATTCCAAATCATTTATCAAACTTAACCAAAGTCATATCAATTGACCAATTGACCAATTAATCTCCTAAATTGATCTAAAAGTCAAAATCCAAATTAAACCCAAATCAAATCAAATCAAAGCCTACAATCATTTTCAACCAATTGATCATGAACCAACACCTAACCCAACCAAATTTGGTCAAATTGGTCAACTTAGCCCATTTGACCTATATGAATCCAAGTGACCCAAAATCAAACCTAAGCCAAACCAACCCAAATCAATTGAACTAAAACTCTCTAAATCATCATTTGAACCTAACCCAAGCCTTGGTTTGACCCAATTTGACCAATTGGTCAACCCAACCCAACATGAACCCATTTGACCATATAAAGCTAAAGCACCCCAAAACCAACCCAACCCAAATTGATCCTAGGTCAGCCCAAAATATGCCCAAAAGTAAAATGATCCCACCCAAGGGGATTAGCCATTGGACAAACTCTTACAGGATTCTTTCCCCATTTGGCAAGTCTCCCATCACTTGGGAAGCCATCCAAGTGCCAAATTTAGCCTTCCAGCCCAACCCAAGCTCTAGATCACCATGGACCAAAGGGAAACCAGCAATACGTATCACTCAAAGCCATAGCCCATGGACAAAGGGAAGAAGAAATCAACCACCACATGTCCATATCTTACCTTGGACCTCCTACCACAGCTTTCTCCACTCCAATCGTGCCCCGTGGAGTCGATTGAGACCCCTCCGACAGGCTGATAATAGTGAACCAATTGAACATTAGGGATGGATCCCGTTCATCCATCAAGCTCAATTGAGGAGTATACTCTTAATTCTCACATGGATTGTCACCATTCGAACACACTGAGCTTCCCAAGTGTTTCCGAAATCTTAGAGAGCCTCCCAAGCCTTCTCGAGTTTCCCTTCCCCAGAATTTCTCATTCCTGTGCGCAGTCAAAACTGGGCATCCATTCCTCAAGTAATTTTCTTCCTTCACATAACCAAGCCTCGATTCCTCTTGCACACACTATCCTTGTGTGTCGTCAAAGCCACTCAAACCTTTTCCCAAGCTTTTAAGTCACTGAAGATAGGAGTTTGACCAAGATCAAACATTCAAAGGGAGGATCTTGGTCTCTAGAGCAATCCACCTCAAACCAAAGCTTGTGCAACTCAATAGGGCTTCGTCTCTATCAGACGAAGCTTCCTCAATCATTAGAACTGCTGGTCATAAGCTCCTGTGAAGTATGCCATTAAAATCGATCATTGTATGAAAATGGTTTGGTCTTTTATGAAGGAAAGTTCCATGTTATGAGATTTCCACTATTGGATCTCCTTATTTTGCCTCTCAAGGTGTGGGGTTGATTTGATCTCAATCCGAGCTTTGGTGAGCTTGGATCGAATGGAGAAAGATGGATGGCTTCCTCTCACCGTTTAGAAGGAGATAGATCACGGGCCATCCATTACACATGATCAGAACAAACATTCCTATTCTAATGATGCTTAAATCACCTCTATTTTCTCCTTAACCAAGAGATTTAATCGTGGCTGTCTGATCTTAGATCGGACGGTCAACGAGAAAGCGTGTCCATCACCGGCTGACTTAGTGTGCAAATGTGATAACTTAAATAACCTATCCTTTCGTGCCATGTGGAAAGCATACCGCGTTAGCAACCATGAGGAGCTGATGGGATTAAGGCTTAATTAGAACTATTTAATTAATTTTTAAGGCTAAAATTTCAAAAATTCATAACTAATTCTTGAAAAATCCAAAAATATAAATGAGTGCTCATTTTAAAGTTATTTCAGAGGAGAATCTAATAAAATTATTATTAATTAACTTGAATAGTAATTTTTACTTAATTAAGCTTTAATTAAAAAAATTAATTAGTTTAATTACTTTTAAATCAACCGATTAATTTCAAACTTTCGAGATTTTAGGGGATGACTGCCTCCCCTATTTTTTTTGGAATTTATTAGCAGATTAATTAGGGTAATTAACTGGTTAAGCCTTATTTACTCTCTTAGCTTAATTAATGATAATTGATCAAATGAACAATGAATTAATCCATTAATTAACTTCATTAGCCTTGTTAACATTAGAGAAACTTAGGGAAATGTATTGGGTCTCCTCTTCCATTCTTTTTCTCTAATCCTTCATCATTCTCTTTTTTTAAAATTAATTAATTAAAACTCATTAATTAATTTATTAATTAAATCAATCAAAACCCAAATGAGAACTTTAATTAACTAATTGAAAATATTTAGGGATTGAGACTTAGGCTTCCTTCTTTATCTCTTTCCTTAAGTCCATTTCATATTATTGATTAAGGATAATTATAATTTAGTTAGATAATTAACTTAATTAACTTGATTAAACTTGTTTTCCTAATTAACTCTCGGTAGCTCTTTGATGTTCAATAACCTAAGTGAGAGCTAATGAAATTATGGTTAGCTCACATGCGTGAGAAAACCATAAAGTAATTAAGTTCCTTAAGCTTAATCAATTAATAATTATAAGCTAATTGCATTAGGCCCCTTTCATTTCATAGAAGAATTGCTATTTACTTTTCCATTAATTTGCATATCATATTAGCTCATAATTGTTTAATTAATTATCTTAAGGTGACATAGGAATGGGTTAATTAATTGATTTAATCCATGCTTAACTTAACCAATTCATAAAATCAACCTATTTGCTTTTTATTAAATCAAATTAACTTACACATATGGGGAATGAGATTAAGATTAGCAAAACTCTTTTACTTCTCTCAAATCAAATCAAACATGAAATAAAAATGGCTTTAAGAAACTTTGGTTTATTTTAAATAAGCTTGTTTAATGTGATTATGCTTAGAAATTAGTTGGATTGAATGAAATTACATGCTTGTATTTCTTTATTTCTTTCCAATCATGTTAAGATGTTGTATGCCACTTGTAGTCATGCATTCATTTCTTTCAAAAATTAATTAAATAAAATGGTTTCCTTTATGTCAAACTTGCATGTGTTGGTTTAATTAAAAATATGTGTGGCTATTATTAATATTAAATTACAAATATATTTTCAAAAGCTTATTAATGAATAATGATACATATTATGACTTTAGTTATACATACATAGGAGGTGCATGTGAATATAAGATTAGTGCCTGAAGTGAAGTCTCTTTCTTTCATTCATATGTTGATTTGCATAAGTATGAATGTTAATGGGTATATTAGTTTGGATATTCCCGGGATGCACAACTTTAAGTAGCCCAAAGGAGGTTCCTACCTCACTCCCCTGGTTCAAAACAATGGCGACGTACCTATTTGATTTCATTCTTATGCATTTTGACATTAGAATTTATATATGGCTTTAATTCATTCTCACAAATAAATCAATTAAATGAAATTCTACTTTTGCATGGTTTTTATATTCTTATAGTTACTTATACATCCATATGTATTTAGTAATAGTGGGTTTATTAGTCTAGATATTCTGGGGATGCACGACTTTAAGAAGCCCCAAGGGGGTACCTACCTCTCTCCCCTAGTGCAAAATAATGGCGATGTACTTACTTAAAAATTTCATACATTTGAATGTGTATTTAACTAATGTATGAAAACCCCCCTTTTTCTATTAAAAAGATATGCATTCATATTTTTTTCAAGTGGTTGGATTGATTAGTCATATGATTTGGAGTTCTTCTCTTATGCTTTTGTATAAGAATTTAAATAGAGCTTTAAATTAATATGACAAAATAATTCAATCAAATGAAACATCAATTCCAAGTACATTTGCTTACATTCATCATTTAAGTGTGCTAAGATATTAATTGCATGTATAGTTATGTTTAGAACTTAATCATATGCATGTTGTGTATGATGGAAAGAAATGAACAAACATGTATTGTGTGATAGTAATTAACTCTAATTAATCTTAAGATGCCTTTCTTATTGAATGAGATTATTTAAAGTGAACCTAAACCTAGGATTAATTAAAATATATAATAAGCCATTCACTAAAGAGAAATAATTAATTAATCAGCTTTAGATGTGACTTAAGGTAGGGATAAAAGAGAGTGAACCTCTCTTTATAACACTTAGTTGTTAAGTGTAGGTTAAATGAAACAAAAGAAAATACTAAGTAAAATTCTCAAATCAACTAAAACACTTAAAGCGAAACCACCCTTTATAATTAAATGCTCTTCATACTTGGAAAATTATAACAAAGCCTACCTAAGGCATACCACATAAGCCTTAATACACACACCTTGGATTAAGTCACCACTTTTAGCTTTATGTTAGGGTGGTGCATGGTTTGATGTATGTTTGGTTTTATATTGTATTGTTATAGACTGGATGTTAGGGTGTATGCTTCATAGATTAAATGTTAGGCCATGATTAGCCTAATCATATTTTATGCAGGAGATTATGCTAAAGGGGTGCTTAAAATAAATATAAATGCTCTCTTTTACAGGTTGCTTAACCCCTAAGATAATCTAGATTAGGACAGTGGACTTAGTTACCCATGCGTAGGGTACTAAGTCCAAATTTTATATATATAACTGCTTGGGTTGTATGGTGTGTTTGGCTAACACTTGTATCATAGGTGTAGTTAGATCTACTTTTCCTATTTTTGATATAATCTTGCAATAGGAATTAGGATTAGTGTTATGGGGATTAGGGTGAGTGGAGGCTAGAAGGATTTGTCTTGGGAGGCCTCGTGATACCTTCAAGGTAAGCAAATCAAAGGAAGAAATGAAGGAGATTTGAAAACCCCCATAAGATTTATTCATTTGTAAATATAATTATTTTTTCATATACCAAGTTGTATGAGAGTAGTGCTCGGCTACCCATATCTCTTTCTGGGTTATACAGTGGTACTTGACCACACCGGCCTATTAATCCTTTACGTTGGGTTTATAAATTGTTTTATGCTTTGTTTATAATTGTGTAATAGAAATGGCATGTATTTTCCTAGTTTCTTCATCTAAGGGTCTTGGCCTGAAGCATGATATCAACTTAACTAAATAAATAAAATACCCCTATCTAACTTTTGTAGTAACTTGAAAATGTGTTCTCGCGAGAGAATCTTCAAGTGTCATTACATGTGTATCTGGTTTGAAAGTCTTATTAGTGCAAGATTCATTTAAGTTTTTATATACTTATCTACAATCAGGTGTGATATTTCTTAATATATCAACTATTGATTGGTGGAATCAATCGTAACCATTCATTTCAATAAGCTGGTAGGCTCTTCATTCATACACCTTCTCTATGGCATAGGGACCTTCCCAGTTAGCTTCGAATTTACCACCAATCTTGCAATGCGAGATGATTGGACTTCTGACAAAACCACCATAATGTCATTATTGAATGCTTTGGACATCCTTGCTCAATAGATTTCTAAATCCTATTGAGCTTGGAGTCTAACTCCGTCAAGCGCATCCAACTCTTCCATTCGCAGGAAACCATTCTCATCTTGAGTAAGATTAAATTGGACAGCTACTCGAAGTGATGGTAGCTCAACTTCTAATGGTGAAGCCTTCAACTACTTAATGTGAGCATAAGCAAAGTAGCTATGGTTACCGTTTTATTAGTGGTTCTACATGCCCAGAATGCTTCCATCATTTTAGTGTGCCACTCTTTTTTATTCTTCATGAGAATCTTTTTGAGCAGCTTTACTAATGTCTTATTGAAAGCCTCTACTAAACCATTGGCCCTTGGATTATAAATTGATGAGTATCGCCAATCGATTTTGTGTCGGTCAGCAAATCTATATACCTTTGCACTCTTAAAGGCAAGGTCGTTGTCTAAAATGATTCGTCGTGACACCTCAAATCTATAAACAACATTGTTCGTGAGGTGAAGAAGTCAATGACTTGATCAATAGTGACTTCCCATTTAGAGAAGTAGTTAGTAGCTGCTTGAATAAACTGATGTCCAGCTAATGATAGAGGATCAATCGATCCAATTATATATGTGCCCCAATTTTTCAATGGCCATGACGCTATTGTTGGGTGCATAGGATTCAAAAGTTGATGAATGAGGTCCCCATGGACTTGGCATTCATGGGAGAAAAATTCAGACCGATCAGCTTATGCAGAACATCATACAAGATTATAGCCAAGATCCTTGTGTGGAAAAAACATTCTCCCACACATAATCTGAGGAGCAGGGGCCTTTGTACCATAGATCGATATCACACCATTGCTTGGCCGGAGATTATCAACAAGTTTCAACACTCTACATCTAAAGATGGCTTCATGGCACTCAAAATTGACATGGAGCAAGCTTATGATAAAATGAGTTGGGAAACTCTTGCTCTTGTCCTCCATAAAATGAGAATGCTTTTGAATTGGCTTCTCCAATGTGTCTCCTTCCCTCCTTTGCACTACTCAATGGCCAAAGAACAAATTGGATAAAAGCCCATTGTGGGTTTACATGCCCACTATCTCCATACCTCTTTATACTTTGCTCTGAACTCCTCTCATGGCCATCAGCAAAGAAACCAAAATTGGTGTTCCCATACCAACGGGGCACTAATATATCCCAGCTTTATACCGACGACATCCTCATGCATCAAAGCATCCATCACCCATGCCATCATCGAGTTCTAGATGATTATTGTGAGAACGGATTAACACTACCAAGAGTGCTATCATTTTCAGAAAGCCATTCAGGTGGAAAGCAAAGATTGCCAAACTCATGGGGTTCAAGAAGGTCCAAGAGCTTGAATACTTAGGCATCAAGTTTGAGAGAAAACTGAAATAGATTTTCTACGTTAACCAAGAAGGCAAGAGAAAGGATAAGCCATTGGGGTATTCGCATTTATCTATGGGGTCGACCAACTAATCAAGTCTTCTTTACTGATTTCCATGTATCAAGTTACTCACACCTTGGTACCCAAAAGCATCACCAATGAGATAGAGAAACTTGCTCGGTGTTTCTTTGGCCCAACCAACATGGATTACACATTGCTTGGGAAAAAATCACACCCGCAAATGGACTTAATGCATTTAGAGGTGGCATGGACCTCTGATGATTAGCTTAGAGTTTCTTAACAAACCAAACACACTCCTACACAAGTGTCTTTGGAAAGATATGGGAAGAATATTTGGCAAAAAACACAAAAGGAGTGACTCATGATGGAAAATCATCAGATGGGGCAAAAAATCAAATTTATGGAAAATCCAACCAGGACATTGACTTCACAAATGTCGCATGGATCGACCCACGGGCCAAATGGCCTACCTTCCTTAACATGGAAAGCTTGGAGCATTGCCAACCTGACACACCAACAAATGCGGAATTTGGAGAAGCTGCAGTGTTGTTTGGCAACCATATCGCGATTCCAAAATACAAATCTGACCAACCAATATCGATCAACTGAGCTAATCAAGAACCCATTGGGAACCACCATCACCTCTATAGTTTACCAAGGTATCTTTGCTGAAAAGAAACATCGATTTCCAATTGTAAAATAAACTTCCCCTGGGAAAGAATTTTCGGTGGAGGCTCATCCAACATGCTATACCAACCAATTGTTGGTTTTCACCCTGGCTTAATGGAAAACACTATGTGCCCTTGGGATGCAACCGAGGAAGATATTGAGCATATTGTGTCCATTGCACCTTACCAATGCTATAATTCAGATTCTTGCAAAATGGGGGTTCTCAATTCCTATTTTCAACAACTTAATTGATCTCCTTCAAGCCATTCAAAATGTGCAACCAAGTGTGGTCTGTTGGGCTAAATGCTACTGAGTCATCTACCAAGTCTGAGGCGTAATGTTAAAACGCATGGTAGCCATGGCACCCCCAAAATTATTGCTTCAATTCTTGAATCCATCACCCACGCCTTCCGAAGTAATGGACATCACCCACCCTATGGGTGATCAAACCTACTATGTGGTGTCCTCCCTCTCTGGTTGGATCAATGTGGATGGATCCTTGCTTCTAATGGTGGCCGGTATTCGTGGTCTTGGGATGACAATGGAAAATTCATCAAAGCTATGGGTCATTATTTCCAACATTGGGACAAAGACTAGTGGAATTAGTACCATGCTCTACATTCAATGCCATGGAGCCTTGGATGACGTGAGCGAGGCATAGTCATTGAAGGGGATAACATCGGTGGTGGACCACCTCAAGCTCTCTTCAGTGAGATATGGCAACCTCAGGCTCCACATAAGCTTTTGAAGAACTTCCACTGTTATTTTTGCTTACACACAAAGATCTAACAATTTTAGCCAATTTTGTGCAGATATAGCTACTTGCTTTGATTTTGTATGGCATAGCTTAGATAACCACACTATTCCTCCGCAGTTTTTTGTGCTTTTGGAGGAGGATAGGAAACATGCTATTAGTAGCTAGTTTTTGCTTTCTTTTGCAACTTTTATAACTTGTAACCAGTCTTTTTCTTTATCAATGCAAATGCATCTTTTCAACCATCTCTTTTGCCAGCTTAGCCAGGCAATCTGCTTTACTATTTTTCGATCGAGAAACTCGAGCCAATTTAACATTCAAAATTTATTTCATGAGCTCAAGCAATCTCTTATGATAATATGTTTCTTCGAGCTTATTAATTTTATAAACACCTAATACTTGGCTGATTACCGATTGAGAGTCTCCAAAGATTCTTAAATTTTGGATGCCTATAACAACAACTTCTTCGAGGCCTGCCACCAATGCCTCATATTCAGCTTCATTGTTGGTTCTTGGCTCAGTCATCCTGTATGAATGCCTCATTATGCCACTTTCCGGTGTTATGAAGATGAGCCCAATCCCAGCTCTTACTTTTGACAGATTTGGGGGCTGAGCAAGCTTAATCGATGATGCTTCATCGAACTACATTTCCCAGATCTGTAGTTTTTCTCTTTCATGGATAAGTAAAATATGTTCATTAGGTAAATCATCATTGAGTTTTGAATCTACTGGGATAGGATGCGTAGCGAGAAAGTATGCTAGTATCTGCCCCCTTATAACTTTCTAAGGTACATATATAATATCAAACTGTAATAAGAGCATTGTCCATCATGTCAAATGACCTGTCAATAATGGTTTTGTCATCAAAAACTTCAACAGATCGATCTTTGAGATGAGTGTTATCTTATGTGACAATATATAATGTCAAAATTTCTGAGCAGTGAAGATTAGTGCAAGACAATGCTTCTCAATCGGAGAGTACTTTGCTTCAGCTCCTATCAATCTCTGACTGATATAATACAGCATATTTTCCTTGTCTTCTTCATTGTGTTGTGCAAGCAATGCTCTGAGTGATTCTTCTAGTGTAGTCGTATATAAGATGAGGGGCTTCCATGGAATTAGTGCTGCAAGGATTGGTGGATTCAACAAGTATCTTTTGATGCTATTGAATGTTTCTTGACATTCATCATCCCATTTAAATGGTGCATTCTTCTTCATCAATTTAGCAAATGGTTGACACCTACCTACAGATTTGATATGAAGCGTCGGATGAATGCCAGATGTCCTTGTACAAAATGAACCTGATGAATATTCTTCGATGGTGGCATATCCACTATCGCTTTGATTTTATTTTGGTCGATCTCAATTCCTTTGTACGTAGCTATGGAACTTTCCAGACAAACCCCAAATGCACATTTGAGAGGATTCATCTTGAGAGCATACTAATTTTCAAGACCATCCTTAGCTCATCAAAATGATCTTCTCGGTCTATGCTCTTAACGGCGAGATCATCCACATAGCATTATACTTTCTGATGAATTAACTCATCAAAGATATGTATCATGGCCCTATGATATGTAGCTCTAGCATTCTTTAATCTGAAGGGCATGACTGTGTAGCAGTATATGCCAATTGGCATCCTAAATGATGCGTGTCTTTCATCTTCGGAAGCCATTTTGATTTGATTATATCTCGATGATACGTCCATGAATGAGAACATGTCATAGTTGGAAGTATTGTCCACTAGTAGTTCTGATATTGGAAGCGAAAAATCATCTTTTGGGCATGCTTTATTCAGATCTCGAAAATTAATGCAGATACAGATCTAACCATTCTTCTTCCTAACCAGGACAATGTTAGCTATCCAATATGCATATTTCTCTTCTTGGATAAAGCCTGCTTCAATGAGTATTTTAGTTTCTACGATCAGCTGTTCTTCAATCTCCAATCTCATTCGCCTATGAGCTTGTTTAACTAGTGTTGCATCTAACTTAATGGCTAATTTGTGAACTACCAAATCAGGGGATAAGCCTGGCATTTCAACATATATCCAAGCAAAGTCCTTGAACTCATAAATCAAAGCTCTTAATTCTTCAACTTTTTCATTAGAAGAAGGGCACTAACGAAAGTTGGACGGGGATCATCTTCTATTCCTAAGTTGATTTCTTTCAACTCATCCATGGTAGCTTCCTGCCCACCATCCTCAGGCTCTTCAAGTGCTGGCTTGGCTTCCACCTATTCATCATTGGTCAAATAAAACTTATAAAGATCATCTTCCCTTTCAATTTTGGTTTCAACTTTATTTTATGTTATTATGTAACAAGCCCTTCGACGATGCCTACATTGGATGTATCCAAGACCTTTAGATGTATGATCATCATGCTTTCATAGGGTCTATGGAATTTTCAAATTCCATAGGGTGTCGAAAAGGTAAGCTCGCCACTTATCAGTTCCAACATCAACCCCTAAATTATTCATCAATTTATGAATCCTTAGAGGGTAATACCTTGGCATTCTAGTTGGCACTATATCGTTAGATTCATCAAATTGAATGAGCCAATTAGAATCTTAGTGACGCATTCCTCAGACTTGTAAAATGAAATTCCATGTTCATCACTTACAGGCAAAGAAGGCACATAGAAAGTCTTTAACTCTTCAATGATGTGAACCTCAAGTGGAGTGATTTCTTTGAAATGTTGAAAAGGAACTAACATGATCACTAATGAATCTTCTGATATCAATAGGTCTTCCATCCTTCTAGAAGAAATAAACTAAACTTCACTTTCGTAAGTAGGTTCAGAATCATAATCGGGGTCTGAGTATTCTATAATTTTTTTCTTTCACTAGAGACTTGTTTACTCTCTTGGGTCAGATAGAAGAATCATCCTTTTTTTCTTCTGTGTCACTGCGTAGATGAGGGACTAGCCTTTTCAACTTAGGTGATGCCTGATTTAGTGAGTCAAGACGCTTCTTTCTTTCACTTCTTTGGATTATTTTGTAGCCTTTGAAGTAGAAGCTTTGGATTGTTGATGCCTAGGCTCCTTCAATAAATAGTATTTCATGTATTCATATATTTTAGCTTCATAGATCGTGAATGGCTAAAGATTTCTAGGAATTATATGTTCTTCCTCATCTTTTATATATTTCATGCATTAGTGCAAAGTAGACGAGACTATTTCGTACTCATGTAACCAAGGACGACCCAACAACGCCCTGAATGAGGTGTCAGCTTCAATGACATGGAATTTGGCTTCTATGTAAAGTTCCCCGAATCTTAGTGGCAAGCTAAAAGATCCGAGAGTCTTTTGCCCTTTTCATTGAAGCCATGGATCATCAATTTGTCCCGTCCTAGATGCTAAATATCAAGGGACAATCCTCTCAATGCTCATGAGATTAACAGATGAACCTAGATCAATTAGAATTTGATTGATTATGATAACATCGCTCTTTGTAGAGACATATAGCTGGTTATTGTGTTCTCATGTTTCGAGCATAAGATCTTTCTCAGAAAAGGTGATCATCGGAAGGACTTGAGATTGAAATACTTCAGTCATACACCGCTCGATAAAGTATGCTTCATATTTCTCCCAATTCTTAAGAGCATGAATTAAGGTTCCACGGAGATCCCATAACATCAGGAGGGCTTCATACACACTCAATTATGCAAGGATCTTCCTGAACTGCGATAGAATGTTGTAATCGATTCATTTATCCATATTAGACTTCTTTGGATCCTTAGGAATGATATTTTCATTAACTTCTATATTTGTGTCATTGCCTTTATTTGGTGCTACTTTCTTCTATGATGATGGCAACATCTTGCCACTTCTTAATTGCACTAGGGCTGCTCTATCTGGCTTAGATTCTTCTGAAGAAGTCTCCCCTTTAGAATCACCATTTATGCTAGAGGATTGGATGGAGACTTTGGAATCACTTCCCAATTTTATTCCCTTCATCAGTGGTGATATTAAAGACTCTGACTCATCTTTCTCTAGAAAGCACAAGTCTTCTTTTGAGTTATCATATGTTTATTTCACCATCAGGCAAGACATGAATATCACTCCATTGGCGAGTATCCAAAAACACTAAGATAACCCGGCAAACTTATCCAGAATAAGATTCTTCAGAATCATCTCCTTCATCATTTGTTTCAATGATTTGGAGTCCTGACATGAAATCAGTAAGCTTAATTTTTTCTTTGTTTGTTGATATTTTTAAGATTATTAATAATCTTTTGGGTAGTGGATTTTTCCTTTGTCTTCTTTTGGCTAGTCTTTGGGAGTTTTTGGCAAACTCTAAATAGACTATTTCTTAGTCGGGGCACCAACCACCTTGGACTGCCTTTGAAGAGCAGAACCTTTTAATGTGGACCCTTCCTTCATTTCTAGTATCGGGTCAAATGGTAATTTTCACTTGACACCAGGAATGCCATCTAACTATTTCAGCATCTTCATAGTTTTCTTTGAGACCACAGTCTCCCATTTATCATTATCAACTATCTTTTCTTTTACTTTATTTTTCTGCAGGGTCATGGAAGAGGACGTAACCACCCTTGTAGATTCTCTTTTTCACTATATGAGAACACTATTAGATAATGTAAATTCACCCTTTCTATACTTCCTTTTCAGCTAATCTTTGAATACATAGCAATCTTCTATATAGTGGATAATTACTCGATGATATAAATAGTAATTTAGGTTACTAGTTTGTCCTGACTCTTTAAGTCTTTTACTTTCTGGCAACTCTAACCCTGCCTTGAGTGCTTATCAAAATAGTTTAGCTACACTTTCTCTTTTGAAAGAGTATTCTTTATTCATTTTTTCCTTAAGAGATGGATTCATTCGATCATCATCTCTTAACGATTACATTGGGCGTTCACCATTACCCGAGAAAGTTATGGGTTTATCATTGCCCCCGAGAACTAATTTTTGTTAAGAATTGAAGGGTTGTTTGACTTTTTCTATAAAATAGATAGGTTGTTTCCCCCTATCTACATTATAGGTTGCCTGCCTTCTTCTATTCGAATCATATGAAGTAGAGTGAGATTCATTTCTCCTTGGTTCTGAGAGTTTCTCTTTCTTTATTTTGTTTGAATGACTTTCAGCTTAGAAAGGTTCAGCTTTTCAAATTTTTTCACTTGATCAAGTAGTTGTTGGAAGGTGGTGAAGGAAGTCGTGCATAAATAGGGCACCATTTTATTATCAATGTTGCCCATTAGCAGTTGAATTGCATGTTCCTCTTCCAAGCTGTCTCGCTTCATGCTCATATTCTGAAGTTATTTATTTAGTAACTGACTGATCATTCCTTCTCTTCTCCAAGGCGAGGTCAACTATAGTAGTATTTCTAACTGCACTGGCAAATCTCTTGAAAAACATTGCCTCCAACTTGACAAATGTCTTAACTGAGTCATTCAACAACTCTGCGTACCATTCGAAAGTAGTTGAAATTAAGCAACTAACTGAAATAACAAGATCATTGCCTAGTATTACCACAAGTTGCTTTAAATTGTGCTAGGTGTTGCCTGGGGTTACTGTTGCCATCAAATGAGTGGAATTTTGGCACTGAGTAACCTTTAGGATACGGTACCTGGTCATATTCTACAAAGTATGGGTGACTTCTATTCACCAATTTCTCCACCTGTTCTACAACTATGATAGTTTTAATCTTTTCACTTATAATAGTTTCAAGTTGTACACCAATCACTGGCTCGGATGTACTCAATATGTTGAGGGGTAGTTTGAGCAGACAATTGATCGACTTCATTTCTACCATCATGAGCACTTTATGCTCCGGAGGTTTAAGGCGCTTGCTCAACTGGTGGATTGACATGCACAGTGTTAGTTGTTTGATGATTGGCTAGATGAACTGGTGACGGCGTTGTGTCAGCGTTCCTCTGCATCATGAGATTCATTTTTGAATTCAACTGAGAGATCTCTTTATCCTTCACTTTTATCTGCAACTGCATTTGCCTTTGCACCTAAGCAAGCATAGCAGTGTCAACGAATAGCATGTTATCTTCTTCTTATTGCTCCTCTTCTTGCTCATCACTTGAGGAGGAACTAAAAGGTTCTACTTCAATTTGACTTTCTACTGGTTCTTCAATATGGATAAGAGGTGCAGCCCTATGATGCCTGGATCAGTATTATCATACACCAGATGGTTCTCCAATGTGTTGTACCATATACACACTTCTACCCCCATGGTGTCTTCTTCATCTTCATCTTCTTCTTGAAGTCTCATCTCTGATTAATGTCTCCATCTAATCGGCTGATGTGGGACAAACATCTCCTAAATTGGAGGGCTACGATCAAAATCAAGAGAAAATCATTTAGGTTAGTGATGGAATTCCCTGGAGGTTCCTCCAAGGTGTCGACCACTAGAAGCCTCATTGATTATGACTTTCTTTTTAGGAACTCATTCTTGTTGCGTCTTGTCATCAGGGGATCTCCGAATATTCAAGCAGGATGTCACGCCTTTCTGCCTTTTGTGGTTGCTTCTTCTCGAGGCTTCGACCTCTAGACTTATTTCCCCTTCTACCAAGACCTTTCAGTGGTAGATTCCCAAACATGCGGTTAAGGGGTCACGCCCTGATGTTCACTGTGTAGAGCTTGTTTGTAAGGCTTTTGAGTTCTTGCTACCACAAATGGTAGCTTCTCCAATTAAGCATTATTGGCTTCTCTAATAATTGGCCTTTGATATATCTTCTTCAAAAGGCCTTGTTCTTTTACAACTTTTAAAACTCTAAGTACTCCAGCAGATAAAGTTTTAGGTTATTTCTTCTAAGGGGTTGGGCCTAACTGCTATTGAACCCTGAAAGATTGCTTAACGTCACTAGTAGAGCTATTCATTTTTACCAATTTTAGATTTTTAAATTTATTACGAGTAGGAATACTCGCTTCTGGTTGTAAGACTGACTGTAATGATGAATGGAGAGCTTGGCTCCAACATTCCTTCTTCTCCTTTGCCTTCTAGTTAACTTTCCTTTGGATGAGGAAACTTTAGCATCATGTCGGTCTTGTGCAAAATGCAAGGTCTATAGGAAGTAGTCTGTGCACTATTGAAACCTGCCCCGCTTATAACTCTCTTCATGGTTGAGCTCAAAGATGTCCCAACCTTTCAAATACACAGGCTCTCTTTCGAGGAACCTCCCTAGCAATATCGACAGGAGCTTTAGTGGATTTGGCTTGTTATATGGGTTGAGGTGCAAGGTGCATGATTGTATCGCGTGGGCCTAGTAGTAGTTCAAGCAGCGATCGCTGAGAAATTTTCAAGATCGTATTTATACATACACGTCTTTCTTGACGTGGTGGAGAAATCTATATTTGCTTATTAACTATAAGTACCCATACACGCCTTTTTTTTGGCGTGGCAGAGAAATCTGTACTTGCTTGCATGTGTATAAGTACTTGTACACGTCTTTCTTGGCGTGACGAAAAAATCTATTTCAGCAGGTATCTTAGAGCCTCATACATGCCTTTCTTGGCATGGTAGGAATGTGCATTCAGGTCGTGGTTTATACCACCCATACACGCCTTTCTTGGCGTGGTAAAGATCAAATAGCCCCTTATACGTGGACGAGATGTCAGCGAAATCTGTCAAACTTCACACCGACAAGGGGACCTACATAGCTTGATAGTAAACTATGCTGCGATATAAAATTATTATTTGAACTAACATTGCAGGTATATAAGTACCCGTACATGTATTTCTTAGCGTGGAGGAGAAATCTATTTTAGCAGGTACCTTAGAGTCCCATACATGACTTTCTTGGCATGGTGGGAAGGCGCATTCAAGCTGTGGTTTATATCACCCATACATGTCTTTCTTGGCATAGTGGGAGGCGCATCAGAAGTAGCCCCCCTACACCTGGGATCTTAGATCTTAAAATACTGCCAAATTTTTACACTGACATGATTCATAAACTGGTTAATGAAAATTCAACAATAAAGCTAAAATTAATGTTTTAACTTGACATTGCAAATATATAAATACATGTACATGCCTTTCTTAGCGTGGTAGAAAAATATGCGCTTCCTATAGGTACTTCAGAGACCCATACATATCTTTTTTGACATAGTAGATGATGCATTCAGCCGTAGTGTTTACACCACTCATACATGCCTTTCATGGCATAGTGGGCAGGCCCAGCCCCCGTTGTATCCCCCTATATGGGGACGATGTCGGAAGGCTGCCGAAATGCGTTCAAAGTTTTATCTAAAAATTTATACTTGCAATAAAATTTAGTTAAAACAAGTAATATTATACAAATTCCTTAAGCTTAAATTAATGTTGAATTAAATACACCCGTATGGGCCCCAACACTATGCTGAATGCTTAAACTTAGTGTTTGAGGATGCTACGCGGGTTGATTCCCGGTTTAGTCTTAATACTAGATACGGGTTAACAAAACCTAAAAATCTATTATAAGAATTTCAACTTAGTGAAATATTGAGAGGCTAATTTTGTCATGTGATAGTAGATCTGATCCTCTACTAAGAGCTAAACAGAGTTGACAGGATCTAAAACTCTTAAATATATTCAAATTAATCTATTTTTCAAATCAAATTAATTCAAATTGAGTGTCAATCTAAAAACTATTTAAATGAAACTCAATCATTAAAAGCTTAAAGTAAAACTCAATATATCCACTTTCTGTAATTGTTTGTCGGAGATGATAAATTAAGAAAACTCTAGCTCACAAAGGAGCTAATTTTAAATCAAGTGTTCTGCTATGTTCACTCTCAATCAATTATCGTCGATGACGTGTGCGTGTCCCCGACTCACGGTTTTAATAGGCTCCATGATGATGAGCTATGACGAGTCCTCGACGTGGTTTGGCTAAGACTCCATTATATTATGATCACAACCAGCTGACGCTTCCCCAATGGCTCTGCCCATTGAGTTGTAAATCATAGGATATACTTGATAGGGCAAACAACCCTTTCTCAGCTAAGGTAGACTTAAGCATGTCTCCTTAGATAAACATTACCCCATGTCCACAAGGATTTCTTGGACGACGTAACTCATGTGTCGATAAGGATCTTCGTTGGGTCAACTATCTCCTAATAAGTAGACAGGACCACAATACCGGATGATGGAACCATGAGATCTAGATCGCGCATCATTCCCCAACCATCGCTTTATGTTAAATATAAATGAATTTCATAATCTAAATTCCAAAATACATTGCTATATACGCATAAGTGACCTAACAACTAGCCTTAATCAAAGTTCTCTCTCAAGATTGAGAGGTAATTAACTATAGCCCATAGAAACCCGAACCAGATATAAAGTCCTCACAAAATGAGGGCAAAATCTCTGTAGTGTATTATCTACTATTCTGCCTCAAAATTTCACCTTTTAAATCACTCTTCAATGAGAGGTGTAATTTTGCACAGATTTCTAGTGACTCCACTGGGAACAGGTTTCTCTTTCATCTTTGGCTAATCAAATCAAAGCTATGATAACAGCGTAGTATAGTAAAATGAAAACTTAAAGTTATTTATAAAATTAAATTGGTTAAAATCAAAATTATTTTTATAATGAACACAATTATGAAGTTTTGAAAATCTTTTCTTATTCATAACTTATTTTTATATTTTATGGTGTTTGTTCTATTATATCTCTGAGAGTGTGGGATGATATATCAATTACCGATTACTAATCCCCATCTTTCATTTTGTAGATGGATCTTCAGAACACACCCTTCACTGTGCAGCTAGGCCGCAAAGCCAACATCCGTCTGGCTAATGATGTCATCAACATCGTGGACACTGGAGCTAATATATAATTTGTTAGCATAGATTTCCCAGCGATCACTGCTCAAACTAATACTAGGCTTGCATGAGAGAATCATACACAACTTGCATATTAGCCTGTGCAGCAGGCCAAATTTACTAAAATGTCGCTATCACTGGACGCCCCTCAAAGAGCCTCTATAGTTGAAAGGTTGCCAAGCTCCATGAAGAGAATGATGCTGGACAAACAATTTCAATAGCATCCAAACACTATCTTGAACTTACCCTTTAGCAAGGCTCATGAGCTTCCTCATATGAGGAAAGCAAACTAGAAGACAAAGGAGAAAAGGAATGCCGAGCTATGAGCCCAAGTAGTCTTCCTGTACACAATCACACTAGAAGCGAGTGTTCCCACCAAGAATAAATTTGAAAATCTCAAGTGAGAAAAGGAACAACTCTAGGGTGATATTAAGAAATCATTTTGGGAGCAATCACTAAGCTCTAACCCACAAAGGAGGCATCAGACTCTATTCTCTGAGTGCATAAAGGTAAAGTTAAAAGAACAAGGCCTTATGAAGAAGAGATATCAAAGGCCAATTATTAGAGAAGCCAATAATGCTCCACTGTAAAAGCTATCATCAAAGGTAGTAAGAACTCAGGAGCATTACAAACAAGCCCTCGACAGGAACATCGTATGCGACACTAACCACTAAGGAAAATAAGTCAAGGTCAAGCCTCAAGAAGAATCCACCAAAGGAAAAGGCGTGACATCCGGTTTGCATATCAGGATCCATCATATGTGGCTGAGAATGGGTTCCTAAAAGAATGTTATAATTAGAGGCTCGTGGTGGTCAACACTCTAGAGAATCCTCTGAATCCATCACCAACCTAAATGATCTTCCTTGATTTTGATCGAGTCTATTGAGGAGAGCTCTCCACACTGAGCCTAAAATTAGATGGAGACGTCGATTAGAATAAGGCTATAAGAAGAAGAAGAAGACACCATGGGGTGAGGTGTGTACATGGTGACAGGGAGAATCATCTGAATAATGTCAGCGCCATGGAGCAAAGACCTCCATCCACATCAAGGACCAAAGACAAATAGAAGAGAACCTTTAGTTCTCCGTGATGAGCAAGAAGAGGAACCGTAAGAAGAAGAAGAAGATAACACGTATGGCCGACATACACTTGCTGTGCAAAAGCAAATGCAACGATGAAAGTCAAGGATAAGGAGATCTCAACAAATTCAAAGATGAAGATGATGATGATGAATCATGATGCAAATGATGCAGGAATATCAGCAAACCTCAGCCTCCTATCAATCAAAACAACCAACACCGCACCCATTAATCCACTAGTTGAAAAGCTACAAACCTAGCATAAAGTGCTCATGGTAGAAACGAAGTCAAATTACTCCACCCATTCTACAAGAAATCGACACATAGCCGTATATGTACAACTGAAACTCATGAAAAGATAAAGTCATAGCGCATAATAGGTGGAAAAGGTGAACAAAGGTACCATATCCGCAGAATATGATCAAGTGTCATCAAAGGTTACTCTGTTGAAATTTCATTCATTTGATGACAACGGTAACCCAAGGCAGCACTTAGACAATTCAAAGCAACTTATGGTAATACGGGGAATGACGCACTTGTTCGCTTTCAAGATCTTAACTTCAACTGCTTTTGAGTGGTATGCAGAGTTGTCAAAATGATTTAAGACATTCGTTGAGCTGGAGGCAATGTTTATCAAAAGACTTGCTAGTGCCATTAGAAAGACTTCAATAGCTGACCTCGCCTTGTAGAAGAGAAAAAAGGATGAGTCAGTCACTAAATACATAACTCGTTGGCGCAACATAAGCATAAAGTGCGAGCAACAACTGGAAGAAGAACATGCAATTCAGCAACTAATGGGCAACATTGATGATAAAATGACACTCTATTTATGCATGGCTTCCATCACCACCTTCCAAGACTTTGATAGGGTGGCAAAATTTGAAAAGTTGAATCTTTTAAACCGAAAACCATTGACAAAATAAAGAAAGAAGTTCAGATCAAGACTAAATAAAATTATTTCATATGATTCAAATGAGGAAGGAGGGCAACTTATAATGTAGATAAAGAAAATAGCCATCTATTTTGAAAAGAAAGTTAAACAACCTTCAATTCTCAAGGTTAGTTCTTGAGGCAATGACAAACCCAAACTTTCAGCATTGGGAGCATCCAAGGTAATCATTAGAAGATGATGATCGAATGCGCCCATCTCTTAAGGAAAAGATGAACAAGAATATTCATTCGGGAGAGCGTACAAATTATTTGGCAAGTACAAGATAGGGGTTGAATTACAATGTAAAAGGCCTAAGAATCGATGAACTAACAACCCAAAATCGTCCTATCATCGAGTTACACCCCTGAAAAGATTGTTATGTATTCAAAGATTGGCTAGAAAGAAAATATAGGAGAGTGAATTTACGCTATCCAATAATGTTCTTATTCACCCAAAGAAAAAATAAAGTACATCCCCTTCTCCTCATCCATCAAAGATAAAGTAAAAGAAAAGATACTGAGATGACAAATGGGAGACTACAATCTCAAAGAAAACTATGAAGATGTTGAAGCAAAAGGCATGTCCTAGTTAATGGAAAATCCACTTGAACCTATATTGGACTTAAGAGAATCAACATCAAGTATTTGCTATTCAAGCAAGTCTGGTGTTTGGTGTTCCTCATCCGTGAAACAACCTATTCGATTCAAAACTCTAAATGCCGAAACAAAAAAAAGATAAAGAAGAAACTACACTCAAAAGATTATTAATAATTTGAAGAATACCAATGACCAACAAGATAACCAATTAGCTTGGTTGATTTCATGTCGAGACTAAATCATTGAACAAATGAGGGAGAGATGATGAAGAATCTGAGAAGTCTTATCTCAAGTGATACTTCCCAAATTACTTCTTCAAGATAATCCAAGAAGAAGAACCACCAATGATGTGGCATTCAAGCCTCGATGGTGAAATAAATAGAAGATAGCTCGAAGAAGACTTGTGCTAAGGAAGATGAGTCAGTCTTTAATATCACCATTGAAATGTATGAATTGAAGTGATTCTAAGGCTCCATCGATCCTCGCATAAAGTTGTTCTGATGAGGAGACTCTTAAGAATCAGCAGAAAATCTCAAGAAATAAGAAGTGGCAAGTGTCTTCATCATAGAAGAAAGGAATGCAAATAAAGGGACAAGAACATAGAAGTTAATGAAAATATCATTCCCAAAGATCCAAAGAAGAAGTCTAACATGGACAAAGGAATTGATTAGAACATCATCTAGGATGGGACAAATTGATGATCCACGACTTCAATGACAAATGGAAAAAAGATATCAACTGTCACTAAGATTAGAAATTCATACAAGCCAAATTACATGTCATTGATGTACACCTCATTTAGGCCTCAAAGGTGTCCTCTTACATGAGAGAATAAGCTACTTTGCACCAATACATGAAATACATAAGAGGTGAGGAAGAACATAGAATTTTTGGCAACCTCAAGATCTCCATGAAGCTAAAATCTACAAGATGCAAAATACTATTTGTTGAAGGATCAAGCCTCAACAATCAAAGCTTCTACCTAGGTTGCAAAACAACACAAAGAAGTGAAGAAGAAAAAGGAAGAGAAGCATCCATCTTCTAGCCACATCACATAAGTAAAAGGCTAGTCCTTCAAAGGACAAACAAGATGATGATCTTCAACATCTTGGGAGTAAATAAGTTGTTGATGGTTCATGGTTTCAATGAAAAATGACAGGAAATCCTAGGTTCTTTTATTCTCCCACTCAAGTTTCAGGATTTATATATAGAAGCCAAATTTTATGTTATTGATGCTGATACATCATTTAGAGCTCTTTTGGGTCAACCATAGCTGCATGAGTATGGCATGACCCCATCAACTATGCATCAGTGTATGAAGTACCTAAAAGAAGAAGAAGAATTCAGAATTCCTGGTAACCTACAACCATTCTCCGTCAATGAAGCAAAGATTTATGAAGATGCAAAATATTTCATTCCTAAAGAGCCTAAGCCAACAGAGCCTCTTAAAGTAGTAGCATCCACTTTAGGAACTAAAAAGCAATTTCACAAAGTGAAAGAGCAGAAGCAAAGAGAAAGAAAGAAGGCAATGCCGACTCTCCCTAAAGTACTTGATTCTGCACCTAAATCAAGAAAATCAGTTCCATAGAAGAAAAAGAAGATATTCTTGTCAAACTTAAGAGAACTTGTAAGCTTAAGAAAGGCAAAGTATGAAATAAGTGATTCTGATTCAAAATATGGCTTTGAATCTACTTATGGAAATAGGGTTCAAATGGTCATATCAAGAAAGATAGCTCACTTGACAGAGTCAAATGACTCACTCAAAATTATACGCATCCCTCAGTAGTACTTCAAAGAAATCACTCCACTGGAGGTTTATAATGTTGAAGAATTGATAACATTCTATGTGTCATCGTTGAGCGAAAGTGGTGGAACATGAACTCTATTATAAAAATCTGAAGAGTCTTAACCTCACAATTTTGATCAGTCTACTCAACAGAAAAATTTGATGAAATAATGCTTACAAGAATACTAATATACTATTCACAAAAATTGTGAAGAATGATACATAAACTTGGAATTCATATTGAACTACTAAACATAGAACTTAAATTTAACAAGATATGGAGTCAAAGAAGTCCTCAAGTATCACGAAGAAGTGATAGGTTTATCACTAAAGGTCTTGAGTTCATCCACAAATCTCATCAAAATAAAGCTGTTATAATATAATAGAAGTGAGATAAACTAATAGTGATGAAGAAGATGATCTCCATGAAATTCTTCTTACAAATGATGAAGAAGTAAAAGCCAAGCACCAAGAACTCAAAGATGGTGGACAAATAGCTACTATGGATGAACTCAAAGAAATCAACCTAGAGTGAGGATGATCCCCATCCAACTTTCATGGTCTTCACTTGATGAAAGTTGAAGAGCTAAAAATGCCACTTTGTGAATTGTGGATCTTTGCCGGACATATTCAAATGCGCTTATCCCTGATGTAGTAGTTCACAAACTAGCTATTAAACCAGATGCAATGCATGTTAAATAAGCTCATAGGTGAATGAGATTGGAGATTGAAGAACAGGTAACTGTAGAAATTAAGAAACTGATCGAAGCAGACTTCATCCGAGAGGAGAAGTATGCAAATTAGATAGCCAACATTCTCCCAATTAAGAAGAAGAATGATCAAATTCGTCTCTGCATTGAGTTTCGGGACCTAAATAAGGCGTGCCCAAAAGATGACTTTTCGCTTCCAATATCAGAACTACTAGTAGACAACACTTCCAACTATGACATGTTCTCATTCATGGATCGGATACAACCAAATCAAAATGGCACCAAGATGAAAATATACATCGTCGAACACCTATTGGCATCTGTTGCTACACAGTCATTCACTTTTGTTTAAAAAATGTTATAGCTACACACCAAAGAGCCATGACGCATATTTTTGATAGAAAGTGGAATGTTATGTTGACGATTTGGTAGTGAAAAACTTAAATCGTCAAAATCACTTTGAAGACATGAGAATTATATTAAAGATAATCAGAAAATATGATCTCAAGATAAATCCTCTAAAATGTGCATTCGGGTATCCTCTGGAAAATTTCTCGGTTACATTGTACATCATGAGGTATTGAAATCGATCTAAAATCAAGGCAATTATGGAGATGCCTCCACCAAGAGTTTGCGCTTTTCTTTACAAGGACGCTACATTCATCGTCGATTTATATCAAACCTATGACGTCAACCATTTGTAATGTTGATGAAGAAGGATGCTCCATTCAAATGGGACAAGGAGTGCCAAGAATTCTTCAATAGCATTAAAAGCTACTTGTTAAACCAATCCTTGTAACACCTACTCTGGAAGCCCTCATTCTATCTATACAGCTTGCATTAGAAGAGTCCCTTGAGCATTATTGGCACAACACAATGAAGAAATCAAAGAGAATGCTCTTTATTATATCAAGATTAATATAAGTAAATGAGATTCTCGATAGAAGCATTGTTTGCATTGATCTTTGTAGTCCAAAAGCTTCATATATATGTTATCTCATAAGATTACCCTCATCTCAAGGATCAATTCAAGTACTTGATGACAAGACTAAGATTGATGTGTCGTTGGCAAGATGTGCATTGTTTTACAATTTAATATCACATACGTTCCACAAAAAGTAATGAAGGGACAAGTCTTAGCAAATTTTCTAGCTGCACATCCCATACCTATGGACTCTTCCCTTAACGATGATTTGCCCAATGAGCAAATTATGTTCATCCATGAAAGAGAAAAATCACAAATTTGAGAAAGGTACTTTGATGGAGCTTTATCGATCAAACAAGTTAAACCTCTAAATTTCCCAAAGGCAAGAGCAGGAATCGACATCATTTTCATAACACCAGAAGGAGGGATAATGAGACGATCATATGGATTGATCGAGCAAAGAACTACTAATGAAGCTGAATATGAAACATTAGTGGCAGGTCTTGAAGAAGTTATTTTCACAGGCATTCAAAACATGTACATTTTTGGCAATTCTCAACTTATTATAATTCAAGTATTTGGCCTCTATAAAATCAACAAGCTTGAGTTAGCTTTCTATCACAAGCGAGTTATTGAGCTTATGAAGAAAATACCAAATATCACACTAACTCGAGTCTCTCGATCTAAGAATAGCAAAGCCAATTGCTTAGTAAAATTAGCTAAGAAAATGGCAAGTATGAATATGATTATAATCGATATTTACGACGAGTTCTAGAGCCAGAAAGTATCAATCCAGGTAGAGGGGTTATCAAATGACCCAAGAGATGACTGGTTGCTCCTCATACTCCCCAAAATCAACAAGAAGTTATACCTAGAAGAGCTAAGAATGACATTACTTCAGAAAAGCAGTGTGAAGCCTTTATTGTAAAAGAGCCACATGATTGGAGGCAACCCTTCATCGACTACTTTAAAGAAAACAAATTATCAAATAATAAATCACTGGCAGCGCAAATTGAGAAAAGAATGTTGCGCTATTCTTTTGTCAACAACACGTTATATTGTAGATCATTTGAACAAATGTGGCTACGATGCCTAAAAGCAAATGAAGCTAGTAAAGTGATGGTTGAAGTTCATGAAGGATTTTGTGGTGTACATCAGTCAGGTCCTAAGATGGCAATAAAGATCAAAATGATGAGCTATTATTGGCCATCTATTGTGAAATATTATATCAATCATGCTAAGAGGTGTCATGAATGCCAAGTACATGGGAATATAATCCATCAACCTCCAAATCCACTACACCCAACAGTAGCATCCTGGCCATTCGAATACTGGGGTATAGATGTAATTGGACCAATTAATCCACCGTCGTCAGCTGGATATCATTTCATCCTAGCGGATCAATATTTCTCTAAGTTACTACCCATTTAAAGAAGTTATCGCCGAAAGTGATCAACTTCTTCACGTATAATGTGATTTATAGATTTGGGGTGTCATGCCAAATAATTTCTGATAATAACACAACTTCTAAAATTACAAAGATTTATAGATTCATTGATCAACACAAAATTGATTGGCGATACTTTTCAATATATAATCCAAGAGCAAATGGTTTGGTAGAAGATTTCAACAAGACATTGGTCAAACTGCTCAAGAAGATTCTCACTAAAAGAGAATGGCATACTTAATAGAGGCACTATGGGCATATCGAACCACCTACAAGATATTAAGCTACTCCTTATTCATTGGTATTTGGAACTAAGCAGCTTCGCTTGAAGTTGAGTTGTCTTCACTTGATATCCAATACAATCTAGCGAAGATCAAAATGCTTGAGAATGGAGGAACTCGACGCATTTGATGAAGTTAGATTGTAAGCTCATCAAAATTTAGAAGTTTATCAAGCAAAGATGTCAAGGGCTTTTGACCATACAGTACGGCCTCGAACATTCCAAAAAGGGAAATTGGTCTGTGAAAGAAGATCAATTATTCAATCAAAAAATTTGGTGGTAAATTTAGCCTTAGAAGGCCCTTTTGTCATTGAAAGTGTACCAAGAGGGGCATACCAACTCATTGACCTAAAGGGTGAAAGACCGCCAATGGTCAAGCACGAAAAAAAAGTATTATACATGATGAAATACATTCTCGGTATAAGTATTTTTTTTTAGTATATCTATTTAGATTCGACATCAGAGATCCCTAAATAAATATACTCCTAGATGAAAAATATTCTCATGAAAATTCCCTTATTACACAAAGGGCATTTTAGATTTCTATACATAGAGGAAATCAATGTTGCATGTTAAAACCTTCTTAAAAGCATATCAACTCAAATATTGATATATTTGCATATTTTCATCTTGAAAGTTCTCCTAAATGTACTTTAGAATTCCTCCTGCAAGATAAGGGGTATTTTTTTAGTTTATATTAAGTTTATTTGAGTTGGCATCGTGCCATAAGACATGATCCTCGAATAAATTCTGATTCAAGTTGACATCGAGCTTTACGCTGAAATCCTTGTATATATCTATAACTATCATTATTAAGTTGCAGGTTCTTACAGGAATAAAAAAGAATCTATTGCTACGCATGAAAAGACAACCCTAAATATCAAAATTTATCTCAAATTTGCCAAATTATGAGAGATCAAGAGAAGAACTCAATTTTGAAGCTTCAATCAAGAAGTTGGAAAACATCAACCTCTACATCTAAAGTCTAGGACACGGATGGGTTCTAAAGGTGAACTCAACAAGCCTACAAATGGTCAAGTTGACGCTCTCTCACTCAACAAGTGCAAGAAAAGGCCGGTGAAAGAGCCCCGTTCGTTAGTCCGATGACCAAACCACCAACCAATTCCTTAAGTCAAGACTGTAGTTCTAAAGGTTGAACTCAATAAGCCCAAATGTTAAGTTGTACGCTTCCTCACTCAACAAGCCATAAGAAAAGGCCAGAAAGAGCCCGCTTTAGTTCAATGATGATAGCTAATCAATCCAATCCAAATTAGTGATTACAAGCAACCAGGATCCAAGAGATCTTTCTACTTGATCGATAGAAATAATCTGAGAAACTCTCAATTGGGGTTGCCTCAAATCTATATATTACCCACAGGGTGATATCTCAACTTATTCTCCAATGATCTGATCAATCTCAAAACACAGATCAAAGTCAATATCCTTATCAAGTCCGTCAAAGCAGAAAACATAAGACCGAGAAAGCAATTCCATAATTCATACAAAGCTGATAGCAGAACTAAAGAAATTTTATGGTTATTTAGTCTGTTAAAGCAGGCATTGCTAAACTAATAACTTAGCATTGACCCTATATAAGCCAAAAGGCTAGGTCATCTATATACCTTCAATGAATCAAAGTAGCAAGGAGTCATGTCATACACTTCGACAAGTCATACACAAATCAAATGGTCATCAAGTCCGCCAAGCTTAAAGTTAGATGAAGAATTTCAAATCAACAAGCACGATAAATAAACTCCCCATGACTTCATCAAAACAAATAAACCAATTCCTCCAACAAACCCAATCAAGCATGAAGCTAAGGTTGGGGAAACTCAAATATACAATGACATAAAAGAAAGAGATCTTCAGCAAAGCCATCGAAGCTGAGAGTAGATGGTGTAAGAATTCTTATCTACCTGACAAGTCAATCAGGAAAAATCGATCAATCCCGTCATTTAGCATGTCCTAAATAAGGCATCATACTAATGAAAAATCCTATCAAAGCTCCATAAGCTATTACAATCAAAGCTGAAATGATCCAAGTTCTATGGCTAGCCTAAAGGGTCAACCAATTTTCAACAAACGTGACTCACTCTATGCGCTAATCACATTTGTTGGGGGGTATTTATTGACTTCCACTTATGTGTCATAAGTCGAGTCAAGCCCACAAGTCAATTCATGGACTTGGTGACAAAATAAATCGGGCTCAAAATGCACTGAACGTCACCAAAAATGGTCGAAATGACCTCCGATCGATGAAAGGACTTCACCATCGTGTTAAGAACATCAAAATTGGTAAAATATAAATATTTCATAATCTAACGAGCGATTGATCAATCGATCGAGCCATCAAAATGACAATCATAGAGTCGGGAAGCAATGATGTCCAAACAACCTCCGCTTATAAAATTGATCAGTCATTAGTTTCATCAAAACTATCAAATGAGACTATCCACGAGGACGAAGTCCTGCAAATGTCGAATGATTGGAAGTGACAGTGCGCAAATCGAGCCTAAAATACACAGGATGTCGCCAAAATTAACCCAAATGACCTCTGATCGATGAAAGGACTTCATCATCATGCTCAGAATGTCAATACTGATCGGAATATAAATACTGCATAATTTGACGATCAACCGATCAAGGGATCGAGTCGTCAACGTGCTTGCCTGCATATCGAAGTCAGGAGACGCCGACTCAAACCAAATGACTTTCGTTCACAAAATTGATTGCGTCATTAGCTTTGAAACATCGAAATCTATAAAATAAGATTGTTCACACTCAATTCAGACAAGTCTGTGCGAAAATCGAGTGGTCGAAAGCAGCGACGCATATTTTGAGCTAAAATTGACTCAATTTGACGCAATTAAACCAAACCTCGATTACAAAATGGATCGCCATTGTTTGGAATAACGGAATACCCTTGATCAACATATATATCAACTATGAATGAGGCATAAAATTCAATAGATTACACATTTAAAAGTTGATTTAAAAGAAAAAAAATATTTACATCTAATCCTAACTTTAACCCGACCACGCTCCTTCATACTGGTTTCCCTCTCATATTTTCCCGAACCACGCCATTTCATCCTCACGCAATCAATGCACAAGAAGACCTCCTTTTCACATCAAGCTTCACAAACCAACGCTTTAAACTCATTTCTAAAAAACTACCTGAATTTCATATGTTTATTTTCCCAACCATGAAATCCCGCTCTAAAACATCAATTTTTCTTCAACCCTTCTTTTCCTTCCCCATTTCCCTCCCATTAAACTCCAATCCTTCCAGATTAATTCTTTCATTTACAAACATATTTCCATTTCTTCCAAAATCAAAATCTTTTCCAAATCTGAATTTTCATTTCGTTTCACATAAGAAGAACACCATCATTCAATTCTTCTTTCGCTTTTTTCATCACCCCTTAGATCTCCCTTCCATTTCTCTTCACAAGAAGAATATCGCCATTAGCGGGTTCTTCCTGGTTTTCGCGTCCCTTTCTATCTCCCTCTCGACTTTTCCTCACACAACCAGAGGAACATCACATTAGGGTGTTCCTTTGTTTCCTCATATCCAACCTCATCTCTTTGTCGATCATTGCAACACGAAGAAAAATAAGTCAGAACATGTGAGATCAATGTGTGATGTGGATATATTTATCTATGTTTTCGGTTTGAAGGTCTCACATGCTATTAGGGCAATGAGATGAAATTAACATGCATTGAGAAGCTGCAGCTCAAGAAGTAAGTCAACATGTTAGATGGCCTCCTGATGAAAATCTGCCAAATTTTTACAAAATTTTAGACTTAGAAAAAAATAGAGAAAAGAAATGAATATATATATATATATATATATATATATATATATATATATATATATATATTGCATTGCATTTCTTATGCAGTTTCAAGACCTACGCCCCAGTAGCGAGAAAAAGGTTGTGGTGTTGAAGACACCACTCCACGCTCATTGTGGCTCACCGAGAAAGCCAAAATATTCCGAAAGCCACGGTGATCAGAGGCGCCAAATTTCATCAAATTTTAAAACTTCAATTTAAAATTAATTGATATTAAATTATTGGTGAAGCATAAAGTCTTAAAACAAAATAAAATGAAAAGGAATGTGAAGTTCACATGTACCTTAAAGTAATAATGTATGGCATGCTCAATAAATATTAATACTAAAATGTACTTGGAAGGTAAATTTAGTCATTTAATTTATTGCTAAATGAGTGCTTGATTCATTGTTTAATATGTTTAAATAAATGAGGATACTTAAGTTAAATGCAAGTGAAACTTAAGGAAGTTAATACTAAACTCATAATAAACTTGTAATAAATTTGAAGTTTAATTTTCAAAAAAATAGAGAATTTGATATGAAGTTAAGATAAATCTAAATTGTCAACAACTCTTATAGAAAGTGTGAAGAGTCCTTAAATGATAAAATTAGAGATGCTTGATGATTTCTTTTGGGTGAACTTCGTACATATAAACTTGTATGAATAGAGCTACATAAAGTATGCCCTCGCACATATCTTATAGGGATCACTCCTTTGGGGTCAAATATTCCAAAATACAAGCAAATTCTTGAATGAAAATAAATTCATTACACATATCTAAAATGAATATATTCTTATTCAAAGCTTGTGCAAACTTTCAAATAAACGCCACCGGATTCGCAACACATTGTACAAGTGAACAAAATACATTAATTATGGCATTCTTAGATACACCTGCATGAGCCCCGACACTACACTGAATGTTTAAATTTATGTGTATGAGGATTTACGGGTTGCTTCGGTTTAGTCTTGGGGAGAAGTTAAAAAAAAACCTAAAAATCTATTATAAGAATTTCCACTTAATAAAATATCTGAGAGGCTAATTTATCAGTGAGAGATCTAATCCTCATTAGAGCTTAGAGTGACAAGATCTAAAACTCTTGTATATTCAAATCAATTAATTACCCCGATAATGACTGTGTTGAATGGTGATTTCAACCGGATAGATACTTCCATCAAAATGTAATTTTAATTTCAAATCAAATTAAGTGTCAATCTAAAAACTGTTTAAATGAAATTCAATCATTAAAAGCTTAAAGCAAAACTCAATCTATCCACCTTCTCGGGGATGATAAACTAAGAAAACTCTACAAAAGGAGGAATGTCAAATCAAGTGTTATGTTATGTTCACTCAATCAATCTCTTGTCATGTGGCTCGTGTCCTCCGAAGCTGACCAAGATTCACGTGATGATGTAGACGACCGAGTCCTTTGGTGGTTTGGCAAGTCGCTCCATTATATTACGATCAAATGTAGTAAGTTCCCCAATAGCTCTACTCTTTGAGTTATGAATCATAGGATATACAAACAGCTCTCTATCAGCTAAGGTAGACTTAAGATTGTCTCCTTAGACAAGCACCACCCCAAGTCTACAAGAATTTCTTGGACAACGTAACCCAGTGTTCATAAAGATCATTGTCAGTTGGGTCACTACCTCCTCACTAAGACTAGAGGAAAGAGATGACGTAAACCATGAGATCTATCGCACGCCATCATTCCCAACCATCCAATTTAAGTTGAAATGATGAAATTCATAATCTAAATTCTAAAACTTCATATCTTACTATATGATGCATTGATCTAACGAAACCTTAATCAAAATTCTCTGCATTGATAGGGTAATTAACTATAGAGCTTGCCTATAGAAACCTAGAACTGATCTAAAGTCCTCACCAAATGAGGATGAAATCTCTGGGTAGTGTCTTATCTACTATTCCATATGCCTTCTAAAAATTACACCGGCACATTAAACCATACTCTCTTCAATATTTGTCAAGATGTCTGTGATGAATTTTTGGAGCCCAGAAATTTCTAGAAATAAAATTATATTATGTTGAAAGTTTAAGTGGTCAACTTTTTAATTTATACGTTTATTCAATATGATACTTTAATATTGCTTCAGCTGTGAAAGTTTAAATGCAATGCAAAATACGATAAAAAGAATTCTTTTTGTATTATTCTTTTACTAATGTATTTTTGTGCTAACATATAAGTTGTTTATCTTTTAGTATTGTTGTTCAATAAGTATTATAATTTTAAAAATGAACTCAAGTTAATCATCAATATGTTAGTTGTTGATGCAATTTACAATACTCTTATTCACATCCCACAAAAGAAAAAATGCAAGAAGAAAATTTCTTAATATACTCATAGTCAAACAAAAGAGTGTAGTTGTTATTTCATTTGGTAAGAAGACGCTGAACACAACATATGAAATGGGGAATAAAGCATGAGGTTTTGAGGAATGCACCAAAATGAAGCTCTAGGCCATCTTAATGTAGAACAAAATCATGATGGCTATGTTCATTTTCATTATCGATATATTGTTCTTACTTACTAAGCTAGTTATGAATTTAATGATTTTATAACGATCACTATTCCCATGTTTGTATTTGTTAATGTAGTTTTGGATCTAATTTCTTAATTCATTTTGGTTCCATGTCATTCAACATTGGCTTTTATGAATTTTTTTTTCTAATGGATGCAGTTTTGGTAAAATTGAATATATCATTTTATAAAGAAAAAATATAATCTGACAGAGATCATAGAATTCATGTCTGTTAAGTTCCAACATAATGTTGAAACTTATTATTAAGTCAGAAGAGTACGAACCATTCAAAAAAGTATCTGCTCAATCAGCATACTTGCAGCAATTGCATCCAAAACTGTGAAAATCTCAAATGCATAATTAGTAGACCTGCATTAAAGTTGTTCTTCGGAGTTCCAATTACTGAAATTGGAGTTAATTTCTAGCATAATGATGCAGTTTATGTCTCTACCTGTAGTTTAGATGCAACCAAGGCTAGCTGCAGCTGAAGTTACTTATAGTTAGGCAAGCAACCCATATAAACAGCTAGTGCGATGTAACGTATTTCAGCTAGAGCTCTAAATACATTTAATGTAATTGTATTAAAAGATTATTCAAGTTCAACTTATTGAAGAAAATCCATGTTTGAAAGTGAATTTCTTCCATAATGTGACTTTTAATATAACTGTATTAAATAATGTTTAACTTATATGAGGTTAGCTTAAATTAAATTATAATCACCTACATGAGATTCATACAAAATGAAGGCTTACAGTTACATGGATAGAAATTATTAGAATTAAGGCATTGTTCCCTAAAGCCATGTGAATCTATATTTCATCGCCGTAATTAAAACTCTCTACATGCTATCACAATGTTTGGCATTGTATATTAAATCACAAGCAATAGTTTTTCCTCACAACGAGAGACTTAACAAATCTAACAACATTGATTTATAGTGCAGCAAATCATGAAATAATGATAACATTGATCGATAACTTGTATTTCTCTATTCATTTCTTTTAATTGATAATATATCTCTAGAACCAGCTACAACACTAGTACGAACAGAGCAACTAGAGTTTTGCTCATCATCACATTATCATTTTGGAAGCTTGATTAAGAGGATTTTTGCATGTACTTTACATTATCCCAAAAGCAACAATGGCTGTATTTGTGAATAATTTTGTTTTTTTAAGTTAACTATCCAAAAAAATTTTGAATTTCATTTTTCATGATCTTCCTCTTCGCCTCCGTGCTTTTGGGACCCCAATTTGCATGATGTCCATTATAGTCCATTGATCCTAGTGTGGTAGAGTTTCTATTGCACCTTCAGATGCAATTCTAAAATAATGAAGACAATGTTAAATTCTTTGAATGCATAAATGTAGTAAATTAGATAGTCCTTCAAAAATTGGGTACTTGTTAACATGATAGTTGTTGTCCACATAAATATGTCCTAGAGGATGCTCCTTGCTGCCAATAAATGCAGTAGTATGAATGCAACGTAAACTACACCTTCAATTTTTTTTTTTTTTTCTATTTTTGCTCTTCACTGCAATCTTATACCCGTCAAATTTGAAAGTTACAAAAAGCCACCCACAGGTATCCACATTAAATCCATTGTCAGCAATGCTTCAAAAAAATTCTGCATACAAGGAATGAGTAATGAAATGCACCTTCAAAACACAATTTCAAAAGCCAGAGGAAGCCGAGCAAGGAAGAAATTGAAAGTAATACCTGAACAGAATGCATTACAAGCCACAGGAAGCAGGAGCCGAGCAAGGAAGAAATTGAAAGCAGGCTCCCAGGTCGCATGACGAGCAAAGAAGGTTTTCACGTGCTAGATGGAGTTATGCCTCAGACGTACATAGTTAGGGATTATAAGTGAAAGGTATTTTTGTGGTGTTAATGGGCATTAGATGTTGAAAATGTAAATAGAGAGTTTAGGTGTTAATATGTTAATATTAAAGTGTCAAGTGATATGTATGTAAACTCTTTAATAAAAATTCTATTTATTTAATTATATATATATATATATACATATATATATATAATTATATAATAAATTTATTTTTGTTCAACTAAAGTGCAAAATTATTCTATAAATAGATCTCAGACGGCAACATGAAGCACAGGGAAATTATCTATTCACTGGCATCCAGTCCACTTGAAGCAGGGCAGATCTTGTGGGCGTGATCCATTTTTAATTTGAGTATTGCTATACATTGGTTAATTGTAAGCTTAAGTTCTAAAACAAAGCTTGAAAAATATTAAGATTTTTTCATAAATGATAAATGTCCATCCAATAATCTTAAATGCTTCTTTTAAGCTCCTATTCAACAGCAAAATATATTACTTTTAATGGATGATCATTGTTGACCTCCATTAGTATTTCACTAGCTAAATTGATTGTGTCTGAAATGGTGAACAACAGATGTAATAGCATTGAAACCAAAATTGAGATGCTTCAATCATCATCAATTGTCGTTCATAAAATGGATTGCATCGATGCATTCAAATCATCGAAATTAGAACAAAAAAAGTGATTCCACATCAGTCTGACCAGACAGAATGATGATAATGGGCTATAGATATGAGCGTCATGCAAATCAGATCACAATCATTTCAAATGTTGCTAGAAGTTACCCAAACAATGTTCATTCACAAAATGGATTACACCAATGCATTTGAATCATTAAAATTGCATACAAAGGACAACTATATTAATGGAATGCTCGCATGAATGCAAAATGCAAAATTATTTACACGGGAAGTTACTAACACAAAATTTGAGACATGTGAACCTTAAATTTCAACAACAAAATGACATAATAATTTTTTTTTTAATGTCACTATTAAAATTAAATAATATTTAAGTTAAATTAGGTTAAGCATGTCATTTAAAAAAATTAATACTATAATCAAAAATAAAATTTTCTTTTTGGCTAAGTTGGTTTAAAATAAAATAAACCTAATCATATATATACTACATGCTAATTTTCCCCGTGCCGCTCAACTAGCCCACGTACATAAATACTGTAAACATGATAATTTAAGTATCTAACACCCTAAAGTTATTTAGGTGCCTAACACCCAGAACTCATAAATAGCATAGAAATATCATTCAATGCCATCCCACGTCACAACATTTCACCTCTGTTTCGATTCACACAGTTTATCTCATGGATTGTGACTGCTTCAACGGAAGAATCGCCTCCATTTCGACTCACACAATCCCCACAATTGAGAAAAGCCAGCTAAAATACTGCTTCTCTCTTGTGTGAAATTCATTCTTTTCTTCCATAACGGAAGAGTGCAACAAACCTTGTCGTAAAAAGCCACTGCAATAGTAATTGAATGGTGCATGAGAACTTGGAGACTTATTGTTGTTGCACTTTTTGCCTTGGTGAGTTTTATGGTGACCTTCTTAAGCATTGTTTGTGTAGTGATTTTTCTTGGGGTGATTTGTACTCGAGCAAAGAAAATAATGTAAAACGACAATAAGAAAGAGGTTTTGATGGTTCCATTGATTATCTTTGGTTATCAACCCTTGTTTTGATTTTTCTACTATAATAATAATTATGTCAAAAGTTATGGATTTTGCATTTATATAATTAAAGTTAAGGGTTAGTTATTATTGCAATATTTGTATTTAAATTTGTATCCAAACTAATGAAACCTAATCCCTAATGAAGCATAGTATTAATGTGGACCACAAAAGTAAATAATTATATTTATTTTTTTATTATAAATATTTGTTCAATTTTCATGTGAATGATTTATTTTAATGTTGTTTTCATTGTCAATATATTTATGTAGGTAACATAATGGTGATTGTGAGAGACCTAATTCCAATTACATTTAAATAGGACAGCTTTTGGAGTAATGTTAAGAATGAGAATAGAAGAAAATTGAAGGGGAAAGCAAAAAACTATCTTAGATGCACTTAGTTTGCATGTGCATATAGAGGAGATTGGAAAGATTTGCCCTTAGCTAGAAGGTTATAATTATGAAAACTATTACATATCTGATACCTCCCCCAAGGTGAACAAGATCTTGATGTTCGAATCCGATGGAATGGTAATGATGCAATAATTTGTTTAGAACGGTCGAGTTGAGATAGTCATTATATTGCAAGATGATGTTGAGATTGAACGAGGCTCTAATGTAAGGGACATCATTACTAACTATAACATCCTAGAGAATGAACATTCCAATTTTGGTGGGGATGATACTAACTTTAATGAGTTGGAGATATAGTGTTGAACTTCTAAGCAGTGTAGATGTAGACATTAAAGTTGTATCATTTGATACTTGTTTTGTCAACTCTAAGGCATTCAAGCAATTTCTTTGCTTCGAAGCAATTATGTAAAATTTTAGCATGAAGATTAAAGCAAGTGATAAGACATGATTTATAGTTATTTGCTCACACCATGACTTTTCATAGAGAATCAGGGCATCATTATGTTAAGATGGCTAGACATTTGAAGTAAGGAAGTTTGAACTTTTAAATCTGCGTCAGGCAGTTAATAGAGCCAAGAATAAGCAAGCTACATGTAGTTGGGTTGCCAATGAGATACAAGATATGATTAATAGACAACCGGACATCCCACCAAAATAGATAAGTAATACCTTGAAGACAACATATAGCTTGTCACTACTTTATATGAAATTATGACATTCAAGGGAGCTAGCCCATGATATCATTTTTGGTGCAATTGAAGACAACTACAGGTGAGTACCTATATTAACATCAGAGCCTCTTAGTAAGAATCTTGATTCTTATATTACCTAAAGTTAATATGCGACTGACAGGTCCTTCTAAAGATTTTTTCTAAGTTTCAAGGTTTGCATCAATGGATTTATTGCTGGTTACTAGCCTCTCATATGGAATGATGTCTGTCATTAGAAATCAAAGTATTTAGGTGTGCTATTATCTGCAAATTTGTTGGATGAGAACAATGTGTTATATACTATTGCTTTTGCAATTGTTGAAACTAAATATAAAAGAACACTGGAATGGTTTCTAAATAATTTGCTTGAGGCATTTAGTTGTGAGATTTGACCTACAACTTTCAATTCAAATATTGAAATAGGGTTAGAACATGGTATCAAAAATATTTTTTCAGAAACAAAGCATAGAGCTTGTTTACATCATCTTTAGAACATTAAGATGCATCATCATTATCCTGATAATCATAAGTTTCAAAGTATCATATGGTCTACTACAAATATATATATATATATATATATATATATATATATATATATATATATATATGTATGTATATAAGGCAAGTTTTTGATGCAAGGCTACTTGAATTATTGCAAGTTAGTCCATAACTCCATTTTTATCTTCTCACACTATCGTACAAATGGTCGAAATATGCCTTCTCACTTGATATAAAAAATCACTACAATGCTAACAATATGACATTATCATTTAATTCTTAGATTGGAGAAACCAAAGAAAAATCAATGGTAGATTTGATTGACATTATTAGAGATATGTTGATGAAACAAAAAACTAAACATAAAGCTAACTCCTCACAGTGCTGATGAGAGTTAGTTTCCTTTGCTGAAGAATATATAAGAGAGATAACAACTAGGAAGGTACAATTCATCATCAAACGGTCAACAACAGACACAGCTAAGGCTGAATGGCAGAAGGAGAGGCATGCGATAGATATTTAGAAGAAAATATATGTAGTTGTAGACCCAAGAAAATATCTAGGCAACCATGTATCCATGTTGTGGAGTTTATAAGTATAGTGGAGCATCCAATATGGCATACATATGTTGATGATTATTATTATATCTACAGGTGTTGTCTGTTATTCCCATTAGTTCTCATTATCATGTTATTCTAATGCAATCCTATTTATTATAGGTATAAGTGTGGGCTCTGAAAATTCACATCTGATCTCTAGATAAAGATAGTTTGAATTATGTCGGACAAATTTTCAGAAGCAAGATGAAACAGTAGATAAGACACTACCCAAAGATTTCGTCCTCGTTATGTGAGGACTTTAGATCTGGTTCCAAGTTTCTTATAGGAGTAAGAACCTATAGTTAATTGCATCTCCCAATACATGAGAGAGAACTTTCGATTAAGGATAGTCACTAAGTCGCTTATTACTTAATAAATAGTAACAATAGGTGGAGTATTGTTAACTTAGAAAATTCATCATTTATTTACTTAAAGCATATGGTTGGTGGAATAATGATGTGCCCGATCAAGATCCAATGGTTCTGTCATCCCGGGTTGTCGTGGTCGCTAGTCTACTTAGCCAAAACAGGTAGTTGACCTAACCTGCCCGAATGATCTCTGTCAACAACCATGAGTTACGTCGTCCAAGTAATCCTTATAGACCTAGGGTGATGTTTGTCCAAGGAGACAATCTTAAGTCTACCTTAGCTGACAAGAGGGCTTTGTGCCAATCAAATTTACCCCACGATTCATAACTCAAAGAGCTGAGCCATTGGAAAACATACGGGCTATAGTCGTGATCATAATATAGTGGAGCCATTCATGCGCCAAACTACCCGATCAGAGGACCCTAGTCGTAAACGTATTTTATGTGGTGTCATTTAAGGGCAAGATCACATGGATAGAGGACACTGGCCACGTACTTACTGACATGAGATTGTTTGAGTTTGAATATAGTAATTTACTTAACTTGACATTAGCTCATTTGTGAGCTAAAGTTTTCTTAATATGTCATCCCCAACAAATAATGATGTATGGGTGGATGAATTATTTGCTTTAAGTATTTACATAATAAATTTCATTTAGTTCAGATATAAACTTAGTTGAAATTTAGTTTTATGATTAATTAGTTTAGAGCTCAAGTATCTTTTGATGATAATATCCCCTCCAATTATGATTTTCAATCAACGCAGCCATCATCAGGGTAGACCTTGTCAACTCTACTTATTTGCTAATAGAGAATTGGGTTTATGACTTATGTGTAATTTAAATTTTTTAGGAAATTGATATCATAACAGACCTTGTCAACTCTATTGCAAATATACAGGATTGAGTCTTATGATCTAATGTAATTTAAATTCATTTAGAAGTTGATCATTTAATATACCTTATTAACTCTATTTCAAGCATAAAGGAATAGGTATACTGTGATCACATTCTATGGAGCTGAATATTTATATCTTTCATTGACTTGAATTAGCATATGAAGACATTCATTAGCTTGCATGCATATAGTCATAAAAGATTAAATTAATTTCATCATTCTTCTTCTTTTTTTAACCTGTGCAGCATCCTTAGACACCAAGTTTAGGTATGTAGTATTGGTGTCGGTGCCCATGCAGTTTTTTCTTTCAATTCAAATGTTCATATAAACTTTCGAATAATTTAATATAGTTTGATATCAACAATTTCAAATGAATTTTGGAGCACTTGAATTCAATTAGAAGTTTATCTTATGATATATACATATCAAATTAAATTCATCTCGATATTTATATGAATTTTTAAAAATATCCAAGTTGAATTTAGTAAATGTCTTACGAAGCATGTGAGGTTTATTTAAAGCCTTCTATCTACTTTATTGTGTTGACTATTCTTTGAATGTTCGATGGCTCATTTATATCAACAATCCTTGGCCTGTAATAACATTGATTTCTCCTTGATCCAATTTGAGTATTTAATAAGACGAATAATATGCTTCAAATATTTTCCAAGAATTCATTGATTATGCTTATTAGCAATCATTCAATCTCATTAAGAATCTCTTATGAATTCTCTTATTTTCTTCAATTTATTTGGAATGAATTATGATTTGATTCAGAGTCCTTTAGATAGCTCATTCATACTCAATATTGAGCTATTAAGTTTAATATAAATGTTCTATACTATTCACATTTATATTTGGAGATTATATTTTAATCGTATTGTAAATCTTATTTGGAGTGAATTATATTTGAAAACTATATTATGATTCCAAATAGATCTTTTGTGCTCTAATTAGATATTCAATCAAATCATCTTCCAAATCAATTAAAATGAGATATTGAAATGCTAAGTTTATATTTATTGCCAAAATATTCAATGCATTTCAATTGCTTCATGATCAAGTATCTAAATATTCCAAAATATTGCATATTTCAATCTCAAAGCTGATTGGAATTTTTTTTTGATTATCTCAATGTGAATTCCAAAATAATTCAAATATTGAGTGAGAGATATTTGTTCATTTGAGCAATTGACCAATTCTTGATTTCAATTAGAATCAAATTTTGATAATTTTATTTACTTCAAATTTTGCCAAGCTTAGATTAAATTTTGAAATTAATTTAATATTCAATTTCAAGCTTAAAATTTTTAATTTAAACTAATTTATTTGAGTCGTTGTCAATGTAAATTTACATCACGACATCGTCTGCAGGGGTCTTCTTGGGTATCTTTGGAACGCAAATGCAGAAAGACATGTATGAGTGGTGTAAAAACTACGGTCGAATGTGTCATCCCGCCATATTAAGAAAGACATGTATGAGTCACTAAACCTGTAAGAAAAATAATAGATTTTCCCACCACGTCAAGAAAGGCGTATATGTGTGCTTATGTACCTGCAATGTCAGTTTAAATATAAATTTTAGGATTTATAATTGATTTTATATCAAGCTATTTAGTCGGGGAAAATTTAAGATTAAAGATCTTTGATCGCCCATATAAGAGACTACTTTTGAGAGCGACATTCATCACGGAAATGTAAATTAAAAATGCGTCATGTCCCACCATACCAAGAAAGGCACATATTAGTCTTTGAACCTGCAAAAAAAAATCACAAATTTTTCTATTACGTCAAGAAAGGCGTATATAGAGTTATCACCTGTATGAAGATAAGTAATCATAAGATTTCTCCGCTATGCTAAGAAAGGGGTATACGAATACTTAAAATTTTAGGAGATTTTACTTTTTCTTTTTCTTTTTATCTATGGCATGAAAATCGAAGCGACGCCACTAAGAACACAAATATTGAGGATCGAAATTTTGAGGTAGGAAAAAAAATGATTTTCGGTGCTATAGTAATCTTACGACAGTACATGTGCTACAGTGTTTCGCCACAGTATTGGTGCTACAGTACCAGCGGGAGTAGATGAACGGATATGAAGGAATTTCGGTTTTGCTGTAGTGCGACGGACGGGAAGAATTGGTTGTCTCGAATTGGGCAGGAGAAAGAGAGAGAGAGAGAGAGATAACGGAGAGAAGAGAAAGAAAGAGAACGGGAGAAACAGAGAGAGAGACGGACGAGACGAGAAAGGGAAATCTGGATTGAGCCGAGAGGAACTTCTTGTTCGACGAGATGTGAATCAAGAGCCTCAGCTATTTTCCCCTCTCCCAAATCAACGAGGGCTCCTGGGATTAAAAAAAGAGATCTCATTATGAGCGGGGATTAAGACGCCCTAATTGTCTAATTAATTAATTTCCTTTTCTTTATTCAACAGTTAGCTGGATTTTGAAATTTAAAATCCAAAATTATTGATTATTTTGGAAGGAATTAAATTTAATTAATTTCATATCATATCTCTAGAAATTCTTAATTAATTTTGGTGTAAATCATTTATTAAAATTGTATCTAATCAGATTAACATAAATATAAGATTTTTCTTTATTTTTTTACAGCTCGATTGCATTGAGATTTGTGCGAAATCTTGCCGAAATTGAATTGATATAATATGAATGTCATTTGTAAGAAAATACAACATTTTACAACACACCCTATTTCTGCATTTGAGCCACGTCGAGGATTGAGAAAAATTTGGAGTTAATTTAGCGAGGTTATTTCCACATTTGACCAAATCAGAAAGGTCTTGTTCAATAGTTTTCTGGCGATGTATCCGCAGCGAAAGCGAGCTCATTTAGATAACGTCAAGGCCTCCCGATGATATGCATGAAACTACTTATGCGATTTATTTTTTATCATCGAACAATAATTGAATGACGCTATGGGTCAAATTTAATTAATTTTGAGGTTTTGAACACATTAACATAGTCAATGTTAAGATCAGAGGACATATCAGTCAATTTCAGTCTTGATCAAGAAGTTTTCAACTCTCATTTTCATGACGCTACATCTAATTCTTGTTGATTTCAACATATTTGCTTAATAAGCATACGAAAAGTATTTATAGATCAACAAATGCTCCCCAACAAATATGGTGCGCGTATGAAGTCGACAATATTTGTTATAAACTAGTTGGTCATATAAGATTTGACCTGATTTGTCTTTATTCACTCATGCAGAGGAAGAGATACCTCTGCTTAATGCTTTGATAGCGGTCTCATCTTAGTGGTCTATATATTTAATCCTATTTTAGCCTTAGCTTTGTGCTTAGTAGGCTTGATGAAGGAAGAATTTTGTACTTTTTTTTCGAATTTTAGGTTCCTTCTGCCCTAGTTTTGTGCTTAATGGACTTGATGAAGGTTTGACCTGATTTGTCCAAGTTGACTTGTCAAGGGAGTGAGAGTATCTTCTGTCCTTTACTATATGCTTCAACGGACTTAGCGAAGATCTCATTTCAGTGGTTTGCAAATTTGATCTTCCTTTGGCCCAGGCTTCATGTTTGGTAGGCCTGATGAAGGAATGGATCTTATTTATTTTGTGATTTAGGTTCCTTCTATCCTAGCTTGACATACTTGATGAAGGATTTACTTAATTTTTCTAACTTTTCTTGTTAGGAAAATGTGCATACCTTTGGTCTTTTACTTGTTGCTTTGGTGGACCTGTTCAAGGATCAACCTGATTTATTCGAATTGACTTGTGAGGAGGATGTGCATACCTTCAGTCCTTTGCTTGTTGCTTTGGCGGACTTGTTAAAGGATGCGAGTCAGCGACGTAGTCTTCAAAACAAGTGTTAGGTCTATGGAAAGAAGTTGTTAGTCTAACACTTGGTGTTTTAATAGGTTGGTTGACTACAAAATTCTCTTAGTTCAGCTATGAGCCTTTTATGAACTTTAAGATAGCTTCCTCGGCCCTATAATTGTTGCTTTATCAAACTTGTTGAAGAAGTTGTATAGCTTGTGCTTTGTGGTTACTCAGACCTGTGAACAAGAATCAAAATACTAACTTGCTTGTTAATATAGATCTTAGTTTAAGACTATTTTGAATCGAGGGTCACCTCTTTAGATCCTGTCTTGATTCGTCGATCAAATGGAAAGATTCTTCAGATCTGGATTGCATAAATTCGTTGAGTTGGATCATCTTTGGAGGATAGACAACTGTAGTTATTAGACAAACAAGAAAGAGGCTCTTTCATTACGGCATTTCTTTTACGACTTGTTGGCGACTTGGCCATATTTGGGCTTACTAAATCCGACGGAACTTGGAAGCTTTTTCTCTTGATCTTTAAAATTCTGATGAGTTTAGGAGGTGAACCTCTAGCCTTTGAAGTTGTCTTCAACATGTCACAGTGAGCGTAATCTTGTTTATTATTTGCATAGCTACAACTTAAACAAATATAATTTTAAATATTATTTAGAGATCTCAAAGACAAGATGTGTCAACCCAAAATAGACATGAGTGCTCTTCTATAAAATTTTAAAAATGTCTTCTATCCAATGGGGATTTTCGAGCTAATATGAAGACGTACTTATATCTCTTTTTATATCAATTATAAGAGTAGATGAGACTTATTATCGATCATGACATATATATACTTTCATCTTGGGATATTGACAGATAGCACGATATCAACCTAAATAAATATATAAAAAAGCCCCCTGTATTATAGGGGAAATTTCATCACAACTCGAAAATACATTCTTGTAATGCAAAAGAATTTTCGAGTGATATTTCATATATATAATATAAGGAGTCATGAGTATAATATTTATCTAATTATGCAATCGTAAGCACTCAGACATGATACTTCTTGAGATAATGAACATTGATGGGTGGCATAGGTCATCGTCTACTCGAATCAATAAGCTAGTAGGCTCCTCCTTTGTATACATTCTCTATAATATAAGAGTCTTCCCAATTAGCTTCAAATTTAGCATCGATTCTTTTGTGAGGGATTATTGGTCTTCTCAGCACTAGGACTCTCTTCTTTGAAAAGTTTGAGGACGCACTGTTCCATCGAAGGCTTTAGACATTCTTGCTCGATAAATATCTAAGTTTTGTTGGGCTTGAAGTCTAATTTTGTCATGCGTGTCAAGCTCTTCTATCCGTAAACGGTCATTCTCTTCTTGAGTGAGATTATACTAGATAGCTACTCGAAGTGATGGTAGTTCAACTTCTAAAAGAAAACCGACTCAAAAGTTAAAGTATAGGCTTTAGTTGACATCTTGTAAGTAGTTCAATATGCCCATAACGCATCGAATATTTTGATATGTCACTCTCTTTTGTTCCTCATGAGGATCTTTTTGAATAGTTTGATTAGTGTTTTATTAAAAGCTTCTGTCAAATCATTGGCTCTTAGATTATAAATTGATGAATATCACCAATCAATTTTATATCGATCAACGAATCTATAGATCTTTGTACTCTTGAATGTTGGGCCGTTGTCTGAGATTACTCGTCATGATATACCAAATCTATTGACAAGTGAAGAAGTAGATGACTCGATTAGCAATAACTTCTTTAAATGGAACTATTTCGGTCCACTTGGAAACATAATCAGTTGCTACTAAGATAAAGCGATGACCTGCTAACAATGGTGGATCAATAGGTCCGATTATCGCCATGATGTGATAGTTAGATGCAGTGGATTCAGACGTTGATGAATAATATTGCCGTGGACTTGACATTCATAACACATTTTTGCATGGTCGATATAATCTTTCACCATTATTGGCCAATAATAACTCATCCTCTTGATTTTGATTAGCATCTTAGGACCTGATTGGTGTGAACTACAAAGTCCTTCATGAATTTCAGATATCACTTTACTAGCTTCATCTTTTCCTAAACATCATAGCCACATCTGATCAAAGAATCTGCGATATAAAGTATCATTAACATAAGCATAGCGTATGATTCTCTTCTCCATTTGTGAGGCCAATGATTTATTGCTTGACAATTTATTTTTTTTAAATAGTTGATGAAGAGTTGTCTCCAATCATCTGGTTATTTTATTATGAAGGCTTCTTGTTGTACTTCTAAAAGTTCTTTGGATTTGCGTCCCTTCTGAGTATGCTTCTGTTGTTTAGTTTTAGATATTTTCGATGGAGTGTGAGGATCAATCGGAATTGCATCCTATTAGTTTACACTTGATGATCCCTCTTCCAATGGGGAATATGGATTCATTGGCTGTAGAACTCGACAGGTGAAAATTTCTATTAACACGTGCTCGTCGTTTATGCTTGCCATCTCTTTGGCTAGTTTAGCTAAGCAATCTACTTTACTATTTTTGGATCGAGAGACTTGAGTCAATGTAATATTCAAAATTTGTGTCATTAGCTCGAGAATTCGCTTATGATAATAGGCTAATTCAATCTTGGTGATCTTATAGATTCCCAAAACTTGATTGATGATCAGCTGAGAATCTCCAAAAATTTATAAATTTTGGATATCTATGACAATAGCTTCTTCAAAACCTGCTATCAAAGCCACATACTCAAGCTTCATTATTGGTTTGAGGCTTAGCCAAGCCATATGAATGTATTATGATGCCTCCTTTAGGTGTTATGAAGATGAGGCCAATACCGGCTTGCGCCTTGGGCAGGTTTGGAGGTTGTGCTAACTTGATCGATGATGCTCCTTCAAAATACATCTCCCAGATTTACAGTTTTTCTCTTTTATTAATAAATAGAATCTGCTTATCGAGCAAGTCAACATTAAGTGGTAAATCAGCTAGAATAGGATGCACAACAAGGAAGTAAGCTAATATCTGTCCCTTCACTGCTTTCTTGGGTACATATGTAATATCGAATTGTAATAAGAGTACTGTCCATCGAGCTAAACGATCTGTCAATGCTGGTCTCATCATCAAGAACTTCAATGGATTGATATTTGAGATTACCATAATTTTATGAGAAAGCATGTAATGGCGAAATTTTTGGACTGTGAATATCAGTGTTAAACAATGCTCTTTATTAGAGTAGGTATCGAATTCTACTAATACATGTAGTATAACACATTTTCTTTGTTTTCTCATCATAAAGCCACGAGAACTCTGCTATAAATATAAGGTAAGAGGTTTCCCTGGGATCGATCTTTGAGATTATCATGATTTTATGAGAAAGCATGTAATGGAGAAATTTTTAGACCGCGAATATTAGTGTTAAACAATGCTCTCTATTGGAGAGTAGCGTACTTCGACTCCTACTAATCTTCGACTGATGTAGTATAACACATTTTCTTTGTTTTCTTCATTGTGTTGTGCAAGTAAGTCACGAGGGACTCCTCTAAAGCTATAATGTATAAGGTAAGAGGTTTCCCTAGGATAGGAGCTGCTAGAATTGGCGGATTGAGTAAATACTTTTTAATACTCTTAAATGCATCTTGGCATTCCTCGTCCCATTTGAATGGAGTGTTCTTTTCCATAAGCTTCGCAAAAGGTAGGCAACTTCTTGACAGGTTTGATATAAAACGTCGAATGAATGCGAGTTGTCCTTATAAAGAGCGAAGCTGGCGAAGGTTCTTCGGTGGAGGCATGTCTGCGATCGCATTGATTTTGTTGGGGTCAATCTCAATTCCTGTATGCCTTACAACATATCCAAGAAATTTTTCTGAGGAAACCCCAAAAACACATTTAAGAGGATTCATCTTAAGATTGTACTTCCTGATCCTTTCAAAGACAATCCTTAAATCCTCAATGTGATCTTTTCGATTCATGTTTTTAATGACGAGGTCATCAACGTAGCATTCTCCTATCTGATGAATCAACTCGTCAAAGATGCATATCATGGCTCTCTGATATGCAACTCCAACATTCTTTAATTCAAAAGGCATGACTATGTAATAATAAATATCAATTGGTGTTGTGAATGATGTATGTTTCTCATCTTCAAGAGCCATCTTAATCTGATTATACCCCGATGATCCATCCATAAATGAGGACATATCATAGTAGGAGGTGTTATCCACTAGCAATTCTGACACAGGGAGCAAGAAATCATCTTTTAGGCATGCCTTGTTTAAATCTCGAAAGTCGATGCATAATCGAATCTGACCATTCTTCTTCTTCACGAGAACGATGTTAGCTATCCAATCTACATACTTCTCCTCGCGAATAAAACTTGCTTCAATTAACTTTTTTGTTGCCACAACCACTTGTTCCTTAACATCCAGTCTCATTCTTCTAGGAGCTTGTTTGACTGGTATTGAATCGGAATTAATAGCTAGCTTGTGAACTACCGCATCAATGGATAAGCTAGGCATCTCAGAATATGCCCAAGCAAAGTAGTCCCTGAATTCATAAAGTAATGTTTTTATTTCTTCGACCTTATCATCAAGATGAAGGTTGGACGGAATTCTTCTTCAGTCCCCAAATTAATTTCTTTTAACTCGTTCATGGTAGACATTTACCCATTGTGGGCTCCGAAAATTTGCCACCGACCTCTCAATTAAGAGAGTATATTAAATGTCGATCAAATTTTCAAAAAGCATATGAGATAGTAGATAAGACACTACCTAGAGATTTTTTCCTCATTTTGTGAGGACTTTAGATCTGATTTCAGGTTTCCTATAGGCACAAGCACCTATAGTTAATTACTCCTCTCAATGCTAATAGAGAACTTTCGATTAAGGTTAGTCGTCAGATCGCTAAATGCATAGCGTATAGTAGTAGCATGTGGAGTTTTGAAATTTAGACTTATGAAATTCATCATCATTTACTTGAAGCGGATGGTTGGGGGAACGATGACACACCCGATCAAGATCCATGGTTCCGTCATCCGCAGGTCCCTAGTCTACTTAGTCGAGGAGGTAGTCGACCCAACTGACCAAGGATCCTTGTCGATATGGATTGCAGCCCAAGAAAACCTCAGAGGGTGGTGTTTGTCTAATGAGACAATTTAAATCCACCTTAGCAGAGTTTTTTTAATCAAGTACACCATGTTCACATCTCAAAGCGAGTCGGGAGCATGGAGCTACAACCGCAATCGTAATATAATGGTGTCATTTGGTGCCCACCGATCGGACTTCGTCATAATCGCATCATATGTGAGCCTCACACACCACGTAATGAAGATATGGGTCACATCCTTACTAGAATGAGATTGATTGAGAGTAAACATAGTTGTGTACTTAAATTGATATCAGCTCCTTTGTGAGCTAGAGTTTTCTTAATTTCTCACTTCCGACAAACAATTATGAAAGGTGGGTTGGATTTTTAGCTTTAAGTTTTTTTTTTAACTTGATGATTTTCATTTAATCATTTTGATCTTAATAATTCATCAGATTTCTCATTTGGATTGATAATTAACTTATATTAATTTGATTTGAAATAATAATCACATTTGATGAAAATATCCCCTATAGTTGAAATCTTCATTCAATACAGGCATCCTCGAGGTAAATGTATTATTTTGCTATTCCAGATCCTGTCGACCCTATTAATTTAATAATAGAGGATCAAATCTACTGTCATATTACAAAATTAGCTTCTTAGATATTTTACCGAGTTGAAATTCTTATAATATTATTTTTGGATTTTTAGGATTTGTTAACCCGGACCTAGTCCTAAGACCCAACCAGGAATCAACCTGCATAGCATCCTTAGACACTAAATTTAAGCATTCAGTGTAGTGTCAAGGCCCATGTGGATGTATTTAATTCAAGTGCTTACATAGGTTTTCAAAGAATTTATTATTTCTAAAGCATTTATATATACTTTGATACAAATGAATTGATATGAATTCCAAAGCATTTGAATTCAACCATAAGTCTGTCTTAAGATGCATTGCATATGAAATTAAATTCATTCATATATTTATATTAATTTTAGGGATGTCTAAATTGAATTTAATAAACACCTTATGAAGCATGCAATGTTTGTTTAGAATTTAAATTAACGCCTAGCTAAAGATGAGTTATTGATTATATGGAAGTATTTCAACTCTGTCAATTATTTAGATTAATATTCATTTATTTGCATTGGATAGACATCTAACTTGTTGTAGACTATCTCAGACAATTGAAAGTCTAATCTTATCTCAACAGCTTAGTATAGTAGACTTAATTCAATTATTGATCTTATTACTCAATTAAGCTTCAAAAATTCTTCTTTAACTATTTCATTTTCAATAATTATTAATCTCTATTTTGATAAAATCTTGGCAGCCTCCCGATATCGTCCCCACATGGCCGCCGGAGTGTTAGCCTTCCTACCATGCTTAAGATGCATATCGAGATCTTGCAATCAAGGCTAGAGAGTCTTCCAACCCACCACGTTAAGAAAATGTGCAGCCAATATCGGTGTTTGGAATGAAATTGGTAACCTCGACGCCATCCTCGTAGAGCGCATCGAGTATTGAGTTTCCCACCACGCATATGAAAAGCGTGCAAGGTAGGTGTCTTGCGACATCGCGGCCAAGTGATTTTCTGTAACTACCGCGCTTATGAAAAGCGTTGCATAGGCCTTCAAACCTATATAAAAGACATTATGATTTCCTCGCCATGTTGAAGAAACATGAATGAGTACTTATATTGAAGCATGTATTTACAATTGTATTGAAGCATGTATTTACAATTGTATTGAAGCAGAGATACAAAAATTTAATACATTAAGCAAGTATATACACAGGCATTTAAAATGAAATTCAACAGCCCCCCGGCATCATCCCCGTGTAGGGGCTGCATCGGGAATAGTAGGCCCTTCCCACAATACTTATGAGAAGCGTACATGGTAGGTGTCTTGCGACACCATGGCCAAGAGATTTTTGCACCTACCGTATTCATGAGAAGCATCGCATAAGCCTTCAAACCTGTGTAACAGACATCCTGGTTTTGTCGTCATGCTTAAAGAGGATTCTGAACTTCCATAAATGGTTGTACCGCTCAAGAGACTGTTTCTTTTGTATGTCATCATCAGCCAAACAATCATGCCCATTTTCAACAACACAATATGGCACATCTTTAGTTGTAAGATTTTCTGATTCTACAAGGACTTCAATTGTTACGTTGATATTTAAGGCACTATTAGTCTCTTGGTGCACTTCAGGTAGATTGTAATCAATAGATCTGCTACCTTCTGAGGGGAAGTAAATTCAGAAGTCGGTGTAGAACATTCAATTTTATCATCTTCATCACCATCACACAAAATTACTACCTCCCTACCATTAGAATGTCCATGATTTTCTTTCTCTTCATAGCATTCGGGAGAATCCAGACACAACATATCAAACCATTTCTTCAACTATTGTAACCTTTCTTCAATGAATATGCTTCTCAATATGCCAAAGTGCAGATCAAAAAATGGAAGTCTTGACAAAATGCAATAGCATCTAGCTGTCGTGATGATATGACGACTTAAAGTTGAAAGTAAAGGCTTCTCTTCTGAAAGAATTGATATCAATCCTGAAGGTTTTTGTACAATCTCTTCTACTAAAACACAATAGCCATACAAACTTGAGTCATTAAGTACCTGAAGACGAAATACAAAAGACAAATCTCCTTGCTTTATATGTTCCTGTCCAAGGAGAATTTCATTCAGCTCACTTAAAGATGGAGATCTTTCAATAGCACAAACCTCTAGTCCTCCTGAAAAACAAAAAGAAAGTAGATCCGTGTATTTCAGTGGTAAAGGTTTGTCTGGAGGATATATAAATAGAACCTGTGGCTCAATATTGATATCAGCTTCAACTTGCTCTTCACCTCTCAGCATACTACCTGATATCTTAGTACCGCTATTCTTTTTTTTCAATGCCACCTTCTCAAGTGCCTTGAGATTAGTATTAAGATGTAACCCAACAACAACCATGCTCTCAAATAGCCTCGTTGGTTCTTTTACAGATTTTTTATCCAAAGTATGCAACTGAAATCTTGCCCATTGGCGCTTCTGGGCAGTAAGAATTTCTGGATTATATGCTCCCTTCTTCACTTAATGAAGAGGTGAAAAATCTTTCAACACTCTCGCAACATGACACTGGAGTTTTTGAAGTTGACTATTGTTGCTCTCATCTTTAGAAGAATATATAATTGATGGACGTGGCGAACTAACATTTGAAGCTGACGCTGAAGAGGTGACATAATTACCAAGTTCTTCAATTTGGAGAAAAAAGGAAGCACCCCTATCTAGGACTTCCTGAATCTTCACTCTTCACCATGCTCATCTCGGGAGTGATGGATCATGGAGAGATGAAGGACAAGTGGAAGACTAGCGGGAGGCCAGAGAAATGATAGCGGCTTGTAGGCATCAAACATGGAGTAGAACTGCTATCATAGACACGCAGCCGCTACAAGAAGGGGCGACAAAAAGAAGACTTTCGGAGACTTTGAGACTGCAAATTTACGATTCTCCCGTGGTCCATCCCCCATTTTAGCATTTTTTTTCTTCCTCATGGGAGAGAGGGGGAAGACGACAGCGAGTTGCAACGCTTAGTTAGGATTGTGAATAGGTGTTAGGGTTAGCCATTAATAGGTATTTATATAAATTTTTTTTTGTCTAACATGTTAAATAAATTTTAATTTTGACTTTATGTAATTATGTCACTACATAGACAAATTACATATCAATTTTAGTTATGTTCCAGAGTCTAGAATCGTTCACCATCAAGACCGCTTTGATTCAAGTTTCTTGTCGAAGGATCAATTTTAAATTCAGTCATCGCGATCACTTGAACTTTGCATAGACTTGTCCGAATTGAGCACGAACAGTCTCATTTGATAGATTTTGATGTTTTAACGCTAATAGCATGTTCAATTTCATGAACGGAGGTCGTTTGGGCATCATCGCAGCCTTCTGACTCTGATATATGTGTAGGCGCGTCGATGAATTTTCTTCTTGATCGGTCGACTGTCGAATTATACAATATGTATATTCTGATCAATTTGATGCAACGCGATAACAAGTGCTTCATCAAGATCATTTCAACCAATTTCGATAACATCGAGTGTATTTCATCTTCGATTTGCGCGTCATTGCATCTGAAGTTCGTCGAATTCAGCTCTTAAGCTCGACTTGACTGATGTGACATACATGGATGTCAACAAATGCCCCCCACCAAATGTGATTCATGCATGGAGCGAGTCATGTTTATTGAAAACTGGTTGAACCTTCGTGTCGACCATGAATTACTTCGGCTTCATTGGGCTCGCTGAAAATCTTTTTCCACCATCTACTCTCTGCTTCAATGGATTTGCTGAATATCTCTTTCTTTTGTGTCATTGTAGATTTAGGTTTCCCTCGACCCTAGCTTCATGCTTGATCGAGTTTGATGGAGGAGTTGGTTTGTTTGCTCTGAGATTTGAAATTTCTTCTACCCTAGCTTTTAACTTGACGGACTTGATGAAGAATTTACCTGATTTGTCCATATTGAATTGTCAAGAAGGATAAGAGCTTCTTCCACATCAAGCTTCTTTTAATGCGTAGAAATATATATTTTTTGTTTCTTGTAAGAGCCTGCAATTTTAATAAAAACAATTATAGATATGTTCAAAGATCTCGGCATAAACCTCGATGTCAACCTTAATATATATACAAGAATGCCCCCTATTTCACAGGAGATGATTGAATAACATTGATCATAAAAAAGGGCTCCTGTCTAGCAGGGGGATTGCAAATTAGCTCAGAAATGTATCACAGAGTTTGAACTTCTTTAATATAAATAAACGTAGCTCATTCTGATCACCATGTGTATTTATTTGAGGATCTCGGCTTGAAGCACGATGTCGACTTAGATAAATATATAAAAATACTCCCTATCAAACAGGGGGGCTTTGCAGTAATTGTTAAGAGAATTTAGAATGTCTTTAGTCCTATATTTTGTGCTTTCGGACTTGTAGAATACTTCCTCTTAAGTGTTTGAAATTTATATTTTTCTCCTGTCTTGGCTTTGTGCCTTGGGTGGACTTAATGGAGTTGATGACTTGTTACTGAGATAAGAATGCCTTCAATCCTATGCTTTGTGCTGAACTTGTTGAAGATTCAATCTCGAAATTTGAAATTTATATTTTTTTCTTGTCCTGGCTTCGTGCCTTAGTGGACTTGATGGAGTAGATAACTTGTTGGCGATATGAGAACATCTTCGATCCTATGCTTTGTGCTTTAGCGGACTTGTTGAAAATTCAATCTAGAAATTTTGTAGTTCATATTTCCTTCTATCCTGACTTTATGCCTTGACGGATTTGACGAAGGAATATCCTGAATTGTCTTAAAGACTTATCAGGTAATACGAAATTATCTTCTGTCATAGATTTCTGCTTTCGTAGGCTTATAAAAGGATGTATGCCAGTAACCTAGCCCTCTGAGCTTGTATTGGGTCAATAGTGAAGAATCATCAGTCCTATGCTTTATGCATAACGAATATATTGATGACATGACTCCCTTAGTTTAGCCTTTAGCTTTGTACGAACATTGGGATGGCATCTTTGGTCCTTTGCTTTCTGCTTCGTTGGACTTACTGAAAAGGAGTTTCCTTCGATATTTGTTTTCTTCTTTAACCAACTTGTTAAAAGAGTTGACACTTCTCATTTGATATTGATACCAAACTCAGCTTAGCGCCTTCTCGAGTGAGGATCTTTTTATTGGATTTTAAAAAATGACCTTACGACCATTAGGGATGATCTCCCAGTCTGAGCCACTTAAACTCACCAAGTTGGAGGGATTTGGAGATTTGGATGCTCGCCTTTGAACTAACGTAGTAGAGGATCCCTACTGCCTTTGTGGCGATTGAGTAAACTGACCGGCCATATTTGGGCGTGTTGAGTCCGATCTTATGCATACACTTGAGTCTTGGACTTGAGCATTTGTTGGAGGATTTTATCATTAGGCTAATGAGATGGGGGAACTCCCACTACAGCTTTTGTGGCGTATTGAGTAAGTAGACCTATCAACAACTCGGTCATGATTGGGCGTGTTGAGTCCGACCTTATGCACCCACTCAAGCCCTAGATTTGATGTATGGATGAAAAATGTGTTTCCAATTTAATTTATTGATGTTTGTGACTTGAGAATTTCTCTTTTTGATCAATAAGATTTTGAAACTTGTGAATTTGAATACATAATTTGAACATATATATAGGGATCTTGGCTTTAGGCATGATGTCAACTCAATACAAAAGGAAGCCCCCTGTCTTACAAGGAAAAGCCTAACATTTTATTATAAAATTAAAAAAATGCCCTTATCTACAGGGATGTTTGCTTATTTGAAATACATTTTGTGAGAGAGAATTTTCAAGCAAAACTTACACATATAATGATTGTGAGGAATAATTGATATTCTCAACACCAGTACCAATTCTCCATCTTAAAAAATTCGAGGACGCACTATATGATCGAATGCTTTGGACATCTTCACTCAGTAGACTTCTAAATTTTACTAAGCTTAGAGCTTAACTTCGTCAAGCATGCCAAGCTCTTCCATCCATAGACGAGCATTCTCATCTTGAGTGAGATTGTGTTGAATTGCTACTCGGAGTGAATGTTGTTCAACTTCAAGTAACAAGATTGCTTCAGCTCCAAATACTAGCACATAAGGAATAGATTTTGTGGGAGTACAATCCAGATGTCATGTCATTGTCTTTCTTTAAGACAGTTTCACTTCGAGATTTTGGCCTCCAAATTTGCTTACCTTTTTGCTGGGATCTTTCGACAATAGATTCTTGAACCTATGGTCCAAGTGTCAGGCCTCGATGCTCACCACACAGAACTTGAATTAGTAAACATCTTGTCGGGGTTGTAGGAGGTCTCTTTAGAACAACTCTAGCCTCCCTGATGACATGACCTGATATTTTCTTTTCATCAATCATTTCTCCTTAGCAACTTTAAGGACCTGATGCACTATTGCATATACAGTTTCGAGTTTCCTCACTTGAGAAGTTGGAACCTAACATTGTCGGGTCCAAAAGAACTATTTGATTTGACTAGTAGAGCTATTCTGCTTTACCCATCTTAGACTGTCAAACATGTTATAGGTTAGAACACTCGATTATGGTTGTACAATTTTTTGCTTGAACAATAGCTATTGAGCACACGGTTCAACATTTCTCTTTCTCTCCTGTCTCTGGATTAGCTTGCTTCCAAATGAAGAAGCTTATGCGTAGCTACTTATTCTTGAGGCTTCAACCTCCATATTTGCCTTCTTTTTGTCGGGACCTTTCGGCGATGGATTCCTAAACATATAATCCAGGTGTCACTCCCCGATGCTCACCGTGCAAGAATTGCATAGGACAGTCTTAAGCATTACTCACTGAGAGTAACCTTTTTAGTGGAGCTTCCTCATTTTCTTTGATAATCGGGCATTAATACTTTTTCTTCATAAGACCCTTCTCCTTGATAACTTTCAGTACCCTGTGCACTTTGGAGGGTAGAGTCTCAAGATGCCTCTTTTATGGGGTGGAGCTTTGAGCCGCTACTTCCAGAATGATTGTTTGATATCACCAGTAGAGCTGTTCCTTTCCACCCACTTGAGATTTTCAAACTTGTTGTGAGTGTGAACACTCCCTTTTGGCATCAAGTCTGGTCGCATGGCGAGTATTTCAAGAATCACAGCTCAGCTCGATTTTTTTCTCCTTTGTCTTCTACTTTAGTTGTCCTCCGAAGAGAGGCTTCAAAGATCATGTCTTCCTAGTGCAAAAAGTTCAACTAGCAGAGTGGTCGAATCCATAGGCATGACTGAAATTTTCTGTCTAGTGATGGTTCTTTTCATGACTGGCGCCCTAGAATGACCCAACCTTTTTAATATAGAGGCTCTCTTTCGAAGAATCTCAGTAACAGTAGCGGACATTCTAATTGTCCTCCTCCCTTGACACAAGTTGGTGTGTACAATATGCATGTGCTTCAGATAGAAGAGTGTTTGCAGCAGCAATAACTGTGAAGTTTACACTACCAAATTGGATGATAGCTCCAACATCTCCAGTATTGATTACAACATTAACCAAACAGATGTTAGCTCTGCGACCTAGCTGCATAATGAACGGTGTGCTCTGAAAATCCATCTTTACAAATGAAAGATAGGAATTAGTGGTCAATAATTTATGAATCACCCCACACTTTCAAAATGTAGAGATATAATAGAACACACATGATAGAATATTAAAACAAGTTATTGTATAAAAAGATTTTAAAAATTTCAAAAATATGTTCCTTATAAAAATAAATTTGAATTTTAATTAATTTCATTTTATAAATAACTTTAAGTTTTAATTTCATTATACTTCACTGCTATTATAGCCCTGATTCGACTAGCTAAAGATGGAAAGAGAAATATATCCCCAGTAAAATTGCTAGAAATCTGTGGGCTCCAAAAATTTGTCGTCGACCTCTCAATTAAGATAGTAGATTAAATGTCGGTCAAATTTTCAAAAGGCAAATGAGATAGTAGATTAGATATTACCCATAGATTTTGCCCTTATTTTGTGAGGACTTTAGATCTGATTCTAGGTTACTTATAGGCATAAGCACCTATAGTTAATTACCCCTCTCAATGCTGAGAAAGAACTTTCGATTAAGGCAAGTCGTTAGTCACTTAATGCATAGTGTATAGTAGCAGCATGTGGAGTTTTAAAATTTAGATTTATGAAATTCATCATCCTTTACTTAAAGCGGATGGTTGGGGGAACGATGACGCGCCCGATCAAGATCTCATGGTTCCGTCATTCTGGGTTGTTGTGGTCCCTAGTCTACTTAGTCAGAGGAGGTAATTGACCCAATCAGACTGAAGGATCCTTGTCAACAGCCATGAGTTGTGTCATCCAAGAAAACCCTATAGACCTAAAGTGATGTTTGTCAAAGAAGATAAGTTTAAATCCACCTTAGTTGATAGAGGGCTTTTTGCGCTATCAAATGCACCATATGGTTCACATCTCAAAGGAAAAAGCCATTGGAGTATATACCGCTGGCCGTGATCGTAATATAATGGTATCATTTGGCAACCACGATTAGAGGACTGGTCGAATCGCATCATATGTGGATTCTAGCTAAACCACACAGTCAGAGGATACGGGTCACGTCCTTACTAGAATGAGATTGATTGAGAGTAAACATAATTGTGTACTTGACTTGACATCGACTATTTTGTGAGCTAGAGTTTTCTTAATTTATCACATCCGACAAACATTTGTAGAAGGTGGGTTGGATTATTAGTTTTAATTTTTTTTTTAACTTTATGATTTTCATTTAATCATTTTGAGCTTAATAATTCATCAGATTTCTCATTTGGATTGATATTTAACTTATATTAATTTGATTTGAAATAACAATCACATTTTGATGAAAGTATCCCCTCCGGTTGAAGTCTTCATTCAACACAGCCATCCTCAGGATAGATGCATTATTTTGTTATTTCAGATCCTATTGACCCTATTAATTTAATAATAAAGGATCAGATCTACTGTCATGTGATAGAATTAGCTTCTTAGATATTTTACTGAGTTAAAATTCTTATAATATTCTTATTGGATATTTAAGTTTTGTTAACCCGGATCTAGTCCTAAGACCCAACCGAGAATCAACAAAGCATCCTGTATTAATTAAGTTTATGCATTAAGTGTAGTCTGGGTGTATTTAATTCAAGTACTTACATAGGTTTTCAAAGAATTTATTATTTCTAAAGCATTTACATATACTTTGATACAAATGAATTGATATGAATTCCAAAGCATTTGAATTCAACCATAAGTCTGTCTTAATATGCATTGCATATGAAATTAAATTCATTCATATATTTATATTAATTTCAAGGATGTCTAAATTGAATTTAATAAACAACTTATGAAGCGTGCATTGTTTGTTTAGAATTTAAATTAATGCCTTCTGTCTACTAGCATAGATGAAGTGATCATGGAAATGTTTCAACTCCTGTTCAATTATTTAGATTAATATTCATTTATTTGCATTGGATAGACATCTAACTTGTTGTAGACTATTATTAGTCAGATAATTGAAAGTCTAATCTTATCTCAACAGCTTATTATATTAGACTTAATTCAATTATTGATCTTATTACACATTTAAGATTCAAATATTCTTCTTTAACTATTTCATTTTCATTAATTATTAATCTCTATTTTGATAAAATTTCGACAACCTCCCGGCATCATCCCCACATAGGGGGTTGCTTCAAGAGTGCTAGAGCCTTCTTACCATACTTAAGAAAACATGCATAGTCAGTGTGTTATGACACTGTGGCTTAGAGAATCTTCTAAACCTGTCATGTTTAAGAAAGCATGCATAAGCCTTCAATATCTGTGTTTGGAATAAAATTCGGCAGCCTCCCGGCGTCATCCTCGTGTAGGGGGCTGCATTTGAAGTATTAAGGCCTTCCCGCCACACTAATGGGAAGCATGCATGGTAGTGTCGCATCGACAGTGATTTTAGACCTACCGCATTTTATGAAAAGCCACATAGCCTTCAAACATGTATAAAAGATATCATGATTTTCTAGCCATGAAGAAGCATGCACGGTACTTATATTGAAGCATATATTTGTATTGCAGAGGTACAAAAATTTAATACATTAAGCAAGTATATACACAGGCATTTAAAATGAAATTTAGCAGCCTCCCGACGTCATCCCCGTGTAGGGGGCTGCATCGGTAGTGGTAGGTCCTTCCCACCACACTTATGGGAAGCGTACATGATAGGTGTCTTATGACACCGTGGCCAAGAGATTTTTGCACCTACCGTGCTTATGAGAAGCGTCGCATAGGCCTTCAAACCTGTGTAAGAGACATCTGGTTTCCTCACCATGCTTGAAGAGGATTCTGAACTTTCATACCGGTTGTACCACATAAATGGTAGAGCGCTCGGAAGACTCTTCTCGACTATTTCTTTTGTATGTCATCATTAGCCAAACAATCATGCCCATTTTCAACGCATAATATGGCACATCGTAAGATTTTCGATTCTAGAATGACTTCAATTATTACGTCAATATTTAACGCACTATTAGTCTCTTGGCGCACTTCAAGCAACTTGTTATCAATAGAATCCACTTCATCTATTGCCTTCTGAGGGGAAGTAAATTCAGAAGTCGGTGTAGAACATTCAATTTTACCATCTTAAGAATAAGAAAGAGGAATCTTATAAAAATATCATGAAATAAGGTTTGATCATATTGATGAGGATTTCGTAAATATTCCATTCCAAAAATAGAAAGTTCGAAACAATTAGGACTTTTTCATAGATTGGATGCAGTTACTAATTCATGATCTGGCATGTACAGAATGAATATTCAAAAGTCAGTTTGAAGGCCTCATGAAAAACGTCGCATAGGCCTTCAAACATGTATAAAAGACATCATGACTTCCTCACCATGCTGAAGAAGCATGCACGAGTACTTATATTTAAGCATATATTTGCAATTTTATTGAAGCATAGGTACAAAAATTTAATATATTAAGCAAGTATATACACAGGCATTTAAAATGAAATTCCGCAGCCTCCCGACGTCATCCACATATTGGGGGTTGCATCAAGAGTGGTAGGGTCTTCACACCACGCTTATGGGAAGCGTGCATGGTAGGTGTCTTGCAACACCATGGCCAAGAGATTTTTGCACCTACCGTGCTTATGAGAAGCGTCGCATAGGCCTTCAAACTTGTGTAAGAGACATCCTGGTTTCCTTGCCATGCTTGAAGAGGATTCTGAACTTTCATACCGGTTGTACCACATAAATGGTAGAACTGCTTCTGGAAGACTCTTCTCTATCTGTTTCTTTTGTATTTCATCATCAGCCAAACAATCATGCCCATTTTCAACAACATAATATGACAATTCTTCAGTTGTAAGATTTTTTGATTTTATAATGACTTCAATTATTACATCGATATTTAAGGCACTATTAGTCTCTTGGCGCACTTCAGGCAACTTGTTATCAATAGAATTCACTTCATATGCTGCCTTCTGAGGGGAAGTAAATTCAGAAGTCGGTGTAGAACATTCAATTTTACCATCTTCATCACCATCATACAAAATTTATACCTCCCTACCATTAGAATGTCCATGGTTTTCTTTCTCTTCATAGCATTCAGGAGATTCCAGACACAGCATGTCAAGCCCTTTCTTCGACTGTTGTAACCTTTTTTCAATGAATATGCTTCTCAATATGCCAAAGTGAAGATCAAAAAATGGAAGTCTTGACAAAATGCAATAATATCTAGCTGTTGTGATGATATGATGACTTAAAGTTGAAAATAAGGGCTTCTCTTCTAAAAGAATTGATATCAATCTTGAAGGTTTTTGTACAATCTCTTCAACTAAAACACAACAGCCATACAAACTTGAGTCATCAACCACCTGAAGGCAAAATACAAAAGACAAATCTCCTTGCTTTATATGTTCATGTCCAAGGAGAATTTCATTCAGCTCACTTAAAGATGGAGATCTTTCAGTAACACGAACCTCTAGTCCTCCTGGAAAACAAAAAGAAAGTAGATCCGTGTATTTTAGTGGTAAAGGTTTGTCTGGAGGATATACAAATAGAACCTGTGGCTCAATATTGATATCAGCTTCAACTTGCTCTTCACCTCTCAGCGTACTACTTGATATCTTAGTACCACTATTCTTTCTTTTCAATGCCACCTTCTCAAGTGCCTTAAGATTAATATTAGGATGTAAACCAACAACAACCATGCTCTCAAATAGCCTTGTTGGTTCTTTTACAGATTTTTGATCCAAGGTCTACAACTAAAATCTTTCTCATTGGCACTTCTGGGTAGCAAAAATTTCTGGATTATATGCTCCCTTCTTCACTTGAGGAGGAGGTGAAAAACCTTTCAACACTCTCGCAACATAACGATGGAGTTTTTGAAGTTGACTGTTGTTGTTCTCATCTTTAGAAGAATATATAATTGATAGACATGGCGAACAAACATTTGAAGCTGATGCTGAAGAGGCGACATGATTACCAAGTTCTTCAGTTTGCAAAAAAAAGGAAGCACCCCATATAGGACTGCCAGAATCTTCACTCTTCACCATGCTCATCTCGGGAGTGATGGATCAAGGAGAGGTGAAGGACAAGTGGAAGATCGGTGGGAGGCTAGAGAAATGATAGCGGCTTATAGGCATCAAACGTGGAGCAGAACTGCTATTATAGACGCGCAGCCACTACAAGAAAGGGCGACAAAAAGGAAGACTTTTGGAGACTTTGAGCCCACAAATTTATGATTTTCCCATGGTCCATCCACCAGTTTGGCTTTTTTTTTCCTTCCTCGTGGGAGAGAGGGGGAAGACGAGAGAGAGTTGCAGCGCTTAGTTAGGGCTATGAATAGGTGTTAGGGTTAGCCATTAATAGGTATTTATATATATATTTTTTATTTAAAATGTTAATAAATTTTAATTTTAACTTTATGTAGTTGTGTCACTACATAGACAAATTATATATCAATTTTAGGTTATTTCGAATGGATGCAAACAGAGTTCACGATCGTCGTTTGTCAAGTGTTAAGGGTCAATTTGGTTCAAATTTGTACAACATCGCTTCCGATCGCTTGAAATTTGCATAGACTCATCCGAATTGAGCACGAACAGTCTCATTTTATAGGTTTCAACATTTCGACGCTAACAGCGTGATCAATTTCATGAACGGAAGTTGTTTGGGCATCGTCGACTTTGATATATGCGTAGGCGCGTCGACGGATTTTTTTCTTGATCAGTCGACCGTCGAATTATACAATATGTATATTTTGATCAATTTTGATGTTCTTAACGCTATGGTGAAGTCCGTTTGTCAATCGAAAGTCATTTCGACCAATTTCGACGACGTCAAGTGTATTTCATCTTCGATTTGCGCGTTGTTATATCCGAAGTTCGTCGAATTCAGCTCGTGAGCTCGACTTGCCTGATGTGACATACCTGAAGGTCAACACCCACCATCTTCAAGTTCTTCAGGTGTCGGTTTGTCTTCTACTTCCCCATCAATTTTGAGAATGACTTCATAAAATTCATCTTTATTTTCAGTTTCGATTTCAACCTCGCTTTCAATTACTATATAGCAAGTGTTCCTTTGATGATGTTTTTGTTCGATGTATCCGAGACCCTTAGTGGTATAATAATCACTCCTTCAAGAGGTCTGTGGATTCTTCAAACTCCATAAGTTATCAAAAAAGAGAGTCCGCCATCTATTAATTCCAACATCGATTCCAAGTTTGTGCATCATCTTCGATTTTTGAGGATAAGATCTCAAAGATTCGGTGGGCACCATCTCTTGACTTTAATCAAGCCATTCGTAATCATAGTGTTGACATTGCTTAGATCTATAGAATTCCCAATCCGTTCTGTGAGTGGAGGTACATAAAAGGTTTTTAGTTCCTCAATAATGTGAAGTTGGAGCTATAGATTGTTGAGGCTTATTTTCTTTTAAAAAAAATACTTTGCATCCTCATAATTTTTTGCCTCATGAATTGCAAATGGCTGAATAGTGTCAAGAATCTTATGTTCTACTTCGCCTCTTATGTACTTCATACTTTGATGTAGAGTAGACGGAACCATACCATATTCATGGTGCCAAGAACGGCCCAATAGAGCTTTGAATGAGGTGTCAGCATCTATCACATAAAATTTAGCTTCGGTATAGAATTCTCCAAACTTAAGAGGTAGAATGAAAGATCCGAGAGTCCTCTACCCCATTTCATTGAAGCCATGGACCATCAATTTATCCCATCCAAAATGTTGAATGTCAAGGGACAACCACTCTAGTGCTCACAGACTCATAAGGTTCACTGATGAACCTGGATCAATCAGAATTCGATTGATTATAACTCTGTCACTTTCTGCAATTACATATAATGGGCGATTGTGTTCCATTGTCCCAAGCATAAGATCTTCTTCAGATAAAGTAATCATCAGAAGATCCTGAGCTTGCATAACATCAGTCATGCGCTATTCGGCAAAATAAACTTCATATCTCTCTGAATCTTTAAGAGCTTGAATCAAGATTTCTTGGAGGTCTTTCGACATCAAGAGAGTCTCATACACACTCAGTTGTACAGAGATTTTTCTCAAATACGATAGAATATTATAATCTATTCCTCCACTTGAATTTGATTTCTCCTTAGGGTCCTTAGGGATGATATCTTCATTAACTTTAACATTTTTATCTTCATTTCCAGTTTTGTGCTTATTTGATGGCCCTTTCTTTAATGGAGGTGATAGTATCTTATCACTCCTTAACTGCACCTAGACGCTTTATTTGGTACAAACTCTTCTAATGAGGTAGCTCTTTCAAAGTCACCATCTACCCTAGAGGATTGTGTTGATGGTTCAGAGCCATTGCCAAGTTTTTACCCCATTTGGGATGTCATTGAAGGTTCGACTCATCATCGAGAAAATACATGTCTTCTTTTGAACTATCTTCCACTCGTTGCACCATCAAGCACGACTTTGATCTTATCGGTTCAAAAATTCTTTTGCTTGGTGGGACAAACCTTTTGACTGTACTCTTGCATAGCACTCCCTAGAGTTGCTTGATTCCAGTTGTCCAGACATGGATCATATTGGGAGTTGTTCAACACCATGGAGATAACTCGACATGTCTCTCTAGGAAGTGAGTCTTTACCATCATTTCCTTCTTCAATTGGCTTAGTAATCTTAAGTCCTGACATGTAATCGGCAAGCCTGATAGTCTATCTTATCGGTTGATGATACTCCTCTAGATCATTGATGATATTTTGATTTATAGTTCTCTTCTTAATCTTCTTTCTCTTAGCTGACTTCTTTGATTTATGAGGTCTACATTTAGCAGACTGCTCCTCGTGCTGTGATGAAGTAGCCTTATCAAAATGCCGCTAAGAAGCCAAAATGGTTGGTTTAGGCATTTATTTTAAGTCCAATATAAGTTCAAATGGTGGTTTCCACTTAACACTAGGAACATCGTTTAGTTGCTTCAACATTTTCACGGTCTTCTTAGAGACTACAGTCTCCCATTACTCATATTGTATTGTTTTTCCTTTTGCTTTTGGTTTCATCAATGGTACTAAAGTGGATGTAATCACCCTTACAGATTCTATTTTATGATAAACTATTGGACAGTGTGAATTCACCCTTTCTATATTTTCTCTCCAGTGAATCCTTAAAAACATAACAATTTCTAATTGGGTGGATAATTACCCGATGATATGGACAATATTTTGGATTATTAGTTTGACCTGACTCTTCTGATCTTTTGGATTCTGGCAATTCTAATCCTACTTTAAACATTTGGCAGAATAACTTAGCCACACTTTCTCTCTTGAAAGAGTATTTCTTACTCATCTTATCTTTCAGAGATGAGTGCACCCGCTCATCATCTCTCATTGATTGCTTTGATTGAAGGTTAACTGACTGCTTTCCCACTTCATATGTATAAGCGGGTTGTTTTCCTTTATCAACATTGTAAGTTGCTCACTTTCCACTGCTCGATCTGTAGGAGGTTGTGTTAGACTCATTCCTCCTTGAGTCTGAGAATTTGTTCTTCTTTGCCTTTTCTAAGTGGCCCTCAGATTTCGAGCGATTCAACTTTTCAAACTTTGTCACTCGGCCCATCAACTCTTGAAATATTGAAATAGAAACCATGCATAAATATGGTGTCATCTTATCATCGATATTATCCATCAACAACCGGATTGCATGTTCCTCTTCCAGTTGTTGCTCGCATTTCATGCTCATGTTTTGCCAATGTGAAATATATTTAGTCACTAACTCATCTTTCCTTTTTCATTCTAAGGCGAGGTCAACAATTATAATCCTCTCAGTTGCACTGACGAATCTCTTGACGAACATTGTCTCTAATTTAACACAAGTCTGGACCGAGTTATTAGATAATTCAACATACCATTCAAAAGAAGTTGAGGTTAAACTACTAACGAATGGAATAGTACATCATTGCCTCCTGTATTGTCATATGTTGCTTTGAATTGCACTAGGTGTTGTCCAGGGTTTCCAGTGTCATTTAATGTATTGAATTTAGACATCGAATAGCCCTTAAGGTATGGAACTTGATCATACTCTATCGGGTACGGATGACCTTTGCTTACCAATTTTTTTGCCTAGTCAGCGATCATAACAACTCTGATCTTTTCATTTATAATTGTTTCCAATTAAGCTGCTGTCACGGTCTCAGATATGATAGGCACATCTTGAAGGATGGGTTAAAGAGCTAGTTGATTGATTTCGCCTCCCTTGGTGTGCTCTCTAAGCAAGCTGAGTCAACTAGTGGATCAGCAGGTGTAGCATTAGTTGTCGGATGGGACAGGTGGAATAGATGGCACAACTATTACATTCATTTGTTCCCATCATTTGATTCATCTTTGCATTTAGCTGGAGGATCTTCTTATCCTTTGCCTTCATCTATCGTTGCATTCATTTCAGCATTTGGGCTAACGTGGTAATGTCAGCAAATAAAGAGTTATCCTCTTCTCTTTCTAATTCTTCTTCCTCTTCATCACTTGAGGATGTGCTTGAAGCTCCCCCTTTTGTTTGCTCAAGAGCTGTTTCTTCAATATGAATAGGAGGGGCAGCTCCACACCATCTATGTTGGTGCTGTCGTGTACAAGATGGTTCTCCGACGTGCTGTACCATATACACTACTTCAACTTCCATAGTATCCTTATCATACTCTTCATCTTCTTGTAATCTAACTTCTGAATGTCTCTTTTAGTGAATTTTTAGCTCTGGATTCAAGACAAACTTCTATTCAATCAGAGGGCTACCATCAAAGCTAACTTTCTTTCGTGGAGATTCAGTTAACCGACGATGGGATTCCCTAGAATGTTCACCTGGATGTCGACCATTCTATAATTCATCATCAGAAGATTTCTTCTTTGGAACCCATTTTTGTTAATTCTTATCATTGGTGGATTTTTCAGAGTGCGAATCAGATGTCATGCATTTTCCTTTATTTTCAGCAGTTTCTCTTCGAAGTCTTGGCCTCCAAGCTTGCTTGCCCTTCCGTTGAGACCTTTCGAAAGCAGATTCCCAAATATATGGTTGAGGTGTCACGCTTCGATGCCCACCGTACAGGATTTGCTTGAATCGGTCACGAGCTCCCACAATAGGTGGTAGTCCGCTAGATAAAACATTATCAGCTTCAATCATCATAGGCTTTTGGACCCTTCTTTTCATTAGGCATGTTTCGTTAATAACCTTTAGTACTCGATGCACTATTGTAGACAAACTTTTAAGATTTTTATTTTGGGGAACTAGAGCTTGATGCAATGGTCAGTCCCAAAAATATTGTTTTAACTCACCAGTAAAGCTATTCCTCTTTACCCATTTTAAGTTCTCGAATTTGTTCTGGGTGGGAATACTCACTTTTGGTTCTAAGGCTAACTGCACAATAGGTTGTTCAGATAGCAATTATTGAGCCCGTAGTTCACTATTCATCCTCCTCTGCCTTCTTGTTAATTTTCCTCGAGATGAGGAAGCTTCAAGATCAAGCTTTCTTGGTACAAAATGCTCAATTGATAGAGTGGTGTTTCCAGGCATTATTGAGACTTCTTACCCAACAACAATTCTCCTCATAGTAAGAGTGTCAGAATGTCTCAATCTTTGAAACACAGAAGCTCTCTTTTGGGGAGCTTCAGCAGTAACTGTTTCAATGAATTTTCTTTGTTGCATGGGCTGATGTGCACGACGTGCAGATGTATCCTGAATTGATGTGACATTAGCTTTGGCTGCAATTGCTAGAAAGTCTACACTACCAAATTGAATGGTAGTTCCAGTATCTCCAGTGTTGATGATAGCATTAGTCAAATGAATATTAGACTTGCGGCTCAACTTCATAATGAACGGAGTGTTCCAAAGATCCATCTGCACAAATGAAAGATGAGGATCAGCAATCAGAAATAAAGATTCTACCCCATACTTTCAAAATGCAGAGATACAACAAAATAAAAAAAATGAAATAACAGCTTCAAAATAAAATTTCAAGCAATTAAAGCATACTCAACAAATTATTATGTTCATTAGAAATTTCATTTTATAACTAAATTTTAATTTTGACTACATATACTCCTCTACTACTATACTCTAAATTTGACTAACCGAAGATAGAAAGGGAAATATGTCCCTAGAGGAGTCGTTAGCAATCTATGGGCTCCGAAAATTTACATTCGATCTCTCTATGAAGAGAGTTTGAATTATGTCAGACAAATTGTTAAAAGGCAAATGGAACAGTAGATAAGACACTACCCAGAGATTTCGTCCTCGTTATGTGAGGACTTTAGATCTGGTTCCATTAATTACCTCTCCCAATAAGTAAAAGAACTTTTGATTAAAGCTAGTCACTAGGCCGCTTATTACTTAATAAATAGTAGCAATAAGTAGAGTATTGTTAACTTATAAAATCCTCCATTTATTTACTTAAAGCATATGGTTGGCAGAATGAAGACGTGCCCAATTAAGATCCCATGGTTCTGTCATCCCAAGCTATTGTGGTCCCTAGTCCACTTAATTAGAGGAGGTAGTCGACCCAACCTAACCGAAAGATCCTTATCAGCAGCCATGAGTTACATCATCTAAGTAATATTTATAGACCTAAGGTAGTGTTTGTCCAAGAAGACAATCTTAAGTCTACCTTAGCTGACAAAAGGGTTTTGTGTCTGTCAAATATACCCCATGATTCATAACTCAAAAGGTCGAGCCATTGGGGAGCATACGAGCTACAGTCGTGACAGTAATATAGTGGATTTATTCATGGGCCAAACCACCCAATCAGAGGACCCTGATCATGACCGCATTTTATGTGGTGTCATTTAGGGGAAAGACCACACAGATAAAGGACATTGGCCACATCTTTACTGGCATGAGATTGTTTGAGTTTGAATATAGTGATTATTTGACTTGATATTAACTCATCTGTGAACTAGAATTTTCTTAATCTGTCATCTCCAATAAATAATGATGTATAGGTGGATGAATTATTTGCTTTAAGTATTTAAATAATAAATTTCATTTAGTTCAAATATTTACTTAGTTGAAATTTAGTTTTATAATGAATTAGTTTAGAGCTCAAGTATATTTTGATGATGATATCCCCTCCAATTGCAATTTTCAATCAACGCGGTCATCATCGAGGTAGACCTTATCAACTCTACTTATTTACCATTAGAGGATCAGGTCTATGACTTATATGTAATTTAAATTTTTTAGGAAATTGATATCATACCAGACCTTATCAACTCTATTGAAAATATACAAGATTAGATCTTATAATCTAATGTAATTTAAGTTCATTTAGAAGGTGACCATTTAGTAGACCTTGTCAACTCTATTTCAAGCATAAATGATTAGGTATACTGTGATCACATTCTATAGAGCTGAATATTTATATCTTTCATTGACTTGAATTAGCATATGAAGACATTCATTAGCTTATATGTATATAATCATAAAATATTGAATTGATTTCATCATTCTTTTTTTTTTTAACCCGTGCAACATCCTTAAACACCAAGATTAGGTATTTAGTATAAGTGTCGGGGCCCATGCGATTTTTTCTTTCAATTAAGATGTTCATATGTACTTTTGAATAATTTAATATATTTTGATATCAACGATTTGAAATGAATTCTGGAGCACTTGAATTCAATTAGAAGTTTATCTTATGATACATACATATCAAATTAAATTCATCTCGATATTTATATGAATTTTTAAAAATATTCAAGTTAAATTTAGTAAATATCTTAGGAAGCATGTGAGGTTTATTTAAAATTGAAATTAATGCCTTCTGTCTGCTTCTAAATTTGTGTTGCAGATTCGATGGCATTAAAAGTGTTTGAAATTATTCTAATAGCTTATTAGATCCCATGGAATAACATTTAATTGCTTTCTTTTATTCATAGTTGATTAGTCTTTGAATGTTCAATGGACTCTCATTTATATCTATTGACAATCCTCAAACTCGTCACAAACTCTATTCAATTTTTCCTTGATCTAATTCGAGTATTTAATAAGACGAATAATATGCTTCAAATATTTTTTAAGAATTCATTGATTATGCTTATTAGCAATCATTCAATCTCATTAAGAATCTCTTATGAATTCTTTGATTTTCTTCAATTTATTTAGAGTGAATTATGATTTGATTCAGAGTCCTTTAGAGTGCTCGTTTATACTCAATATTGAGCTATTAAGTTTAATATAAATGTTTTATATTATTCACATTTCTATTTGGAGATTATATTTTAATCGCATTATAAATCTTATTTGGAGTGAATTATATTTGAAAACTATATTCTAATTCCAACGAAATCTTTTGTGCTCTAATTAGATAATCAATCAGATCATCTTCCAAATCAATTCAACTAAGATATTGAAATGCTAAGTTTATATTTATTGCCAAAATATTCAATGCATTTCAATTGCTTCATGATCCAATATCTAAATATTTCAAAATATTGCATATTTCAATCTCAAAGCCGATTGAAATTTTCTTTTGATTATTTCAATGTGAATTCCAAATTAATTCATATATTGAGTGCGAGATATTTGTTCATTTCAGAGCAATTGACCAATTCTTGATTTCAATTTGAATCAAATTTTGATAATTTTATTTACTTCAAAATTTAGTAAGCTCATATTAAAATTTGAAATTAATTTAATATTCAATTTTAGGCTTAGAATTTTTAATTTAAACTAATTTATTTGAGTCTTTGTTAATGTAAATTTCGGCAACATTTCGATAACATCCTGACGTCGTCTCCTCATAGAGGGCTGCTTTGAGTATACTGGGTCTGCCCATCATGTCAAGAAAGGCATGTATGGGTAGTGTAAACATCACGGTCGAATGTATCATCCCACTATATCAAAAAAGACATATATGAGTCACTGAACCTGTAAAAAAAATCATAGATTTTTCCATCATGTCAAGAAAGGTGTGTAAGGGTACTTATGTACATGCAATGTCAGTTTAAATATAAATTTTAGGATTTATAGTTAATTTTTTATCAAGCTATTTAGGCCTCTCGCCGGTGTGAAAATTCAACATCCCGACGATTCCCATATAGGGTTAATTGCATGAGTCTTCCCACTGCGAAAGATGTATTGGTTTAAATCGCAGAATGTCTTATCCCACCATGCCAAGAAAGATATGTATAGTTCTTTGAACCTACAAGAAAAATCACAAATTTCTCCACCAAGCTAAGAAAGATGTGTATGAGTACTTATGTACCTACAAACAAACACAAGATTCCTCGTCATGCTAAGAAAGACATGCACGGATACTTGTTTTAGTGGTAGAAAGTCTTCTTCCCACCACACCAAGAAAGACGTGAATGAAATTATCACCCGCATGAAAACAAGTAATCATAGATTTCCCACCGCGCCAAAAAAGGTGCATATGAGTACTTAAAATTTTAGGGGATTTTACTATTTCTTATTCTTTTTACCTTATGGCACGAAAATCGAAGCAACGTCACTAACATCACAAATATTGAGGAGGACAACGACATCTGAGTGGGTGGAGGATAATTGTAAAAAATTGAGATGGAAAACAAATAACTTTCGGTGCTACAGTATTTTTACTACAGCACGTGTCCTATAGTATTTTGCTACAGTACTGGCGAGAGTAGCTGAACGGATGAGGGAATTTCGGTTCTACTACAGTGCGATGGACGGGAAGAATTGGTTGTTTGAATCGGGCAGGAGAAAGAGAGAGGGATAACGGAGAGAAGAGAAAGAGAGAGAGATGGACGAGGCGAGAAAGGGGAATCTGAATTGAGCCGAGAGGAACTTCTCGTTCGACGGGATGAATCAAGAGCCTCGGCTATTTTCCCCTCTCCCAAATCAACGAGGGCTCCGGGATTAAAAAAGAGATCTCATTATGAGCGGGGATTAAGACGACCTAATTGTCTAATTAATTAATTTTCTTTTCTTTATTCAATAGTTAGCGGGATTTTGAATTTAAAATCCAAAATTATTGATTATTTGGGAAGGAATTAAATTAAATTAATTTCATATCATATCTCTAGAAATTCTTAATTAGTTTTGGGGTAAATCAATTATTAAAATTATATCTAATCAGATAAAAATAAATATATGATTTTCCTTTATTTTGGCTCGATCAGATTGAGATTGAAATCTGAAATTTCTAAGAAAATTCAACATTTTGAACACATCGACACAATTTATTTCGCAATTAGGTCATTTGAGCCACGTTAAGGTTGATTGAGGTAAATTTGAGGTTAATTTAGATGTCATCATACTCCAAGATTTGTCATTTGCTCCACACATGATCGAATCAACAGCGAAAGGTCTTGTTCAATAGTTTTCGATGTTTCGATGACAACGACGCAATCCATTTCACTAAAGGAGCTCATTTGGATATGTCAAGGCCTCCCGATGATATGCGTGAAACTACTTATACAATTTATTTTCTATCATCGAACAATAATTGAATGACGCTATGGGTCAAATTTAATAAATTTTGAGATTCTGAATGCATTGACATAGTCAATATTACGATCGGAGGACATCTCGATCGATTCCAATCTTGATCAAGATGTTTCCAACTCTCATTTTCATGACGCTACATCTAATTTTGCTGATTTCAATATATTTGCTTAATTAAATATACGAAAATTATTTATAGGTCAACAATAAGATGGCTTATGAAGGCTTTATTTCAACTCTAGTTAGCAAGGAGTAATGGATTGCTACAAGCAATGATATAAAGATCACCGCTCCTAAGACATTCAGGCCAAGAGAAAGACCAAGGAAAAGTAGATTTAAATGTTTCTTGGAGATCTCCTAAGAGAAGATGAAGAAATTACATAAAGTGTAGCCAATGTGGTATCATCATCGTAGTACATGTAAGAACTCTTTAGATGGTTCAAATGTTATAGCAGCTGACGTTGGGTAGAATTTTCAAAGTAACAGTCGCTTGAAGTTGTCAGTTAAGAGAGGAGCTGAAAGTTAATACATGATACATTGCACATTTGGTCTAAACTTTTGAATTTTTTTTCGTACTGAGTAAAACAGTTTGGATATTATTAGACTGAGCTAAAAATTCTGTAAAAACTATGTAGTCCGCGAGCTAAAGAATCGAGACTGCCTTGTAAACAGTCTGTGAGCCTCATTCCAGGAAATTTATTCTGCTATGTCTACTCTGTACTATTCATAATGGATGCTAATCCAGGAAATGGCCTCACTTTTCTGTTTTCCTTGTTTCCTTTCTCAGTGGCAAAAGAGAGCTAATGGTTACATGTATAAAGAGAAAGAAAGAGATGGCGTGTTCGATTTGAACCGCACAGACCATTTCAAAATTAGAGGTTTTGATGTGTATGCCATTCCTGCGTTTGATATGTATGTCAATTCCTGCATGGTTTTGTTTATCTTGATAACACTTGTTTAATATTCTATTTCAAGGCTGTGAAGCACTTACCTGCATCTGGTGTTCAAGTGCCCCAAGAGATGCTTTATTGGTGCATTTAATATCAGCCACCCGATAAGATTCCAAGAGATCAAGTTGTAGAAGCTTCAACTTCTACCAGGACTCATGGAACTCAAGGCTAGGATGGCCTAGAAACATTTAAAAAATAAATATTTTTACAAATAGCTATATACATAATTATTAGCAAAATATAAAAAAAAAAAATAAATTTAAGTTCAGATTTATTAATCTGCTTCTTTCTCTAAACATTTTGATACCAACTAATTCATTAGCAAAAAAGTTTAAGCTCACAGAGAGGGCCATTAAGACAAAGAGAAGAACAAACAGGCTATGAAGACCATGAAGGGACAAAGAAACACATGAAATTGGTAATCCGATCCAAACTGAATTCATTGATAATACAATTCAAAAGTACAATAATTTGTGCAAAATTTAAATTTAATTATGACATTTACATAATTAGAACAATCTTCATAAGAAAGAAAATAATAACAATAATAACAATGAGCGTAGTAATCATAATTTTGTTTTGTATTGAGATATGTTCAAGCTTTTTTTTATGCTATCCTCAAAAGCATGTGATTGATTCTCCATTTCATATAGTCTCCTCAGCATCATCCAACCACACAAAAAATCACAATCTTCTTTTATGCGATTATGATGACATCTGAGAAAGTTTCTCTTAGAAATTTTTTTTAGGATGTGTATAGGACTTACTGTAAATTACATCTACAATTGGCTTGATACTCTCCACTGTTCCACTTTGATACAGAAGATTGATTTAAGCTCATTTCTAAAAATATACTACCTATTTATCACAATTACAAAAAAAAAGTGATTAGAAGAAAACTTCTTATTTAATTTTTATTAAAATAATTTCATAATATTACTCTAAAGCTAAAATTTTCAATATATTTTGCACTAACTAATATTTTAATGGCAAACTTTTTAAAATAGGCTTAGTCCTAATCGTAATTAGCAATTTAGGCACGAAATTTTTTTTTTTAGCAAAAGAGGCCTAGTCGTCCGTTCAACGGATGATTGATGATGTGACGTATCGCGAAACCAACCGTCGTGAGGACGACATTTTTTTTATTTTTTATTTTTTTATTTTAAAAGGCATGATTTTGTCATATCTGAGTCATCGAATCTTCTGAACTTGATCGTTGGAATCGTAACAAAATTTCTACAACTTTTATGTTGGTTGAAATTTAAGATTGTGGCCCGATATGCAGCGCTTTTGATTTTGAAAAGCTACCAAAATTTCTGGAGAATGTCGTATTTTCGCGCGAGTCATAAGAATCTAAGCAAAATTGGTATCGTTGAAATTGTAACAAAATTTTCTACAACTTTCATGTTGGTAGAAATTTACGAACACCGATGCATGTTCTCTTATTACAAGATTTTTTTTAATATTTTTTTTGTTAATTATAGCACAATTATTACTTCTCAATATTATTAGATTATTCTTATTGGGTATTTGACTATAATTTTTGTTGAAATTATAAATTTGATAAAATCAAAATTTAAATAATTTTATTTTTATTTTAGAAATATTTAACTAAAAATTATATTAAGATTCATACTTAGTTGGATAGTTTCTTTAGTTTATATAAAATTGATTAAACTCAATTACATAATTTTATTAAAAACATTAATTATATTGAATAAGATGATGGAGAGTTTTGGATAAATTTATTTATTAATTATATTGGATAAGATGGATGATATTATAATAACGTAAATAATTAATCTTTAAGAAATTTTTGAGAATAGTTCAGATAGTTTTACATTTTTCACATTGTCATCCTTAAAAAGATTAAAATATATTTTTTAATTAATCATGCCATAATTAGCATTTACGGTGAAGAAAGAAAGCTCAGATAATTATATTAATAGTTAATATATAAAAAATTAGAATAATTGTGCTATAATTAACAAAAAAAAAAGTTAAAAAAATACCTGTAATAAGAGAACTGCTGTGCATCGAGTCATAATTGTAAATTTTAACCAACATAAAAGTTGTAGAAAATTTCATTACGATTTCAACGATACTAATTTCGCTAGATTCGAATAGATGACTCAATACGCGAAATAATTACTCAATTTCAGCAGCTTTTAATGATCAAAAAAGCCAGCGGCCACAATCTTAAATTTCAATTAAAGAAAATTTTGTTAAAATTCCAACGATACCAAGTAGATTCAAACACGTATGACCAAACATGCAAAATCTAAAGCTCGTAGCTTTTTTTTTTTTTTTTTTTTTAAACCGTCATGAACGACGATCGCGTATCAGCGGCACCATTACCATCCGTCAACCGACGACTAGACCTATTTTGCTAAATAAAATTTTTCATGCCTAAACTACTAATTACGATTAGGACTAAGCCTATTTTAAAAATTTTACCTATTTTAATTTAGACTCTTTTATAATTGAAACACAAATTGGATGTTCAGAATAGTTACAATGGGATCCAATAATGGGAAATTATAAGATCAAATATCCTGAAACAACTGATCAACTATCAAATTTATTCTTTCATGGCGACTAAAACCTGCATATATAGAATAGCATAGGATTTCCATGCTTCTAAGAGGCATTAGTTGCATAATCTAGGTGGGTAAGCAAAATCTTTATTTTTGGTCCTGACTGTACATAATTCCACAAAATCCTTAGAACAATGAGGACAAATTTGGATCCTCCATAAGAAATTTCAGATTATGAAATATGGGAGGTAAGCAAGGCAAATAATTTTTTTTTGTCCATTTCAGGTTTTGACATGAAGGTATGAAAGAAAAAAGAAACGGTAAACTTGTAATCTGAATTACTAAATCTAAATCGTGATAGAAAAATTAAACCCTAAACAGTAGGCAATGCAAAAAAAATAAACTAAGAGGCAAATTATAGCACTTCACAAATCTACCATTATTCGGTTTAAACACTACATTTGGTTTGGAAAAATACGATTGAAGCAAGAAAAAGATAAAGAGAAGAGGTGTTTTTCACATTAATGTGGCTTACCTTCAAAATATCAGCGGTGTTAGAGAAATAGAAGTTCATATTATCATATTTGGAGTGTTATGCATGAAAATTCCCCATTAAAAAAAAAGGGGATTTACATACATACCACACAATTCTTATGTATTTACATATCTAACACCTAAACTTTAATTTTTATATATATAACACCCCAATTTTCAATATCACATCAAAAATACCATTTTATTCACTTTTAAAAAGTGAAATGCACTTTTTTAAGCATAGAAAAGTGTTAAATAAGTAAATACATAAGAATTGTATGATATGTATGTAAATCCTCCTAAAAAAATGCTTAATACTAACCAAGTAGCCCTCCATCTCTACCATACTAATTACAAGCAATTTCCCCTTTCAAATTTTTCACAGTTACAAGCATGTGTCGCCCCAAGTTATTATAGCATATGCAAAAATCAAGAAACCAGCTTTCAAATCTAACAAAAATATTTTGTAAGCTAAATCTGACAAAAATCTGATGCAAAACTATAGAGGTGAAAACTACTAGAAATGACTAAGCATCCACCAAACAATCAACAAATCCAAAACAAAATGAAAAGTTTAATTCATTCATTGATTATAAACACTTACACATGTAGAACAAAAGTAAATGATTTAGAACTGAGATTCAATTTAGAATGTAGAATGATTTCCACCCCAATGAATAAATAGAAGATGAAGCTCGATGTCCAAAATTACATTTTTACCATTCTTGACAATAAATAAATAGTATTTTTTTTTCTAACATTAATCAATATATTATTTTAAAAAATAAAAAAAAAATTAAAAATGCTGCCAAAAAATGACAATTGTGATATTAACAAAGCTGTTCATCTAAGAAAAGCTCATTGATAACTTAAGAAACACATCTCTAATTCACTAGTTGAAAAAAATAATTAATATTAAATAATAATTTTAATACAAATAAAATGGATGATTTACCTACGTACCACTTAAAATTATGATATTTACATATCTAATACTTAAACTTTCATATTTTTATTCTGACGCCCAATACCTAATAAAAGAAAGAAAGATACTTTACCAAGTTGAAGAGATCCATTCCTCACTTAGGTAGTGACATGGAAGAAGAAGAAGAGAATATTCTTATTTAGCTTAAGAGAATGTCTAGACTTTCAATTAATAGGGAGAGTATAGTAAATTACTTTGACTTCAATTATGATTTTGAATATATTGATGAGGGTAAAGTTCAATGCGTCTCCTCAAGGAAGATGGCTAGTTTGTATGTCTCAGAAGATACACTAATAATAATGTCAGTCCCTCCTCAACATTTCAAAAAATAACTCCACTTGAAGTTTATGTTGTGGAAGAGCTAAAAATATTTCATGGACCATGGGCATTATTTTATACATCAAAAGAGTACTAATGTTAAGATTTTGGTTAGTCTATTCAACACTTTGAATTTTAAAAAGTAGTTCCTATAATAATGTCGGTATATTACTTGCCAAAGTTGTGAAGAATGATGCATATGTTAGAAATCCATATTTGGACTATTAAGCAATAAGCTTAGTTCTTTGATAAAATGTGGAATCAGAGAAGTTCACAGGCGACATGAAGAAGTGCTAGTTTTATCACAAAAAATCTCAAATTTGTTCAACACAAATCTTATCGAAATAAAGCTTTTATACCATAAGGGAAGAGAATATTAAAACTAAAGGTGAAATGAAAGAAGACCTCTATGAAGTCAATCTTTCCAATAAGCAAGTTGTGGAAGTGTGGTGTTAAAAAATATGATGTGAGGGACACCACGTAGATTTTAAGAGGTACTTGTTGAAATGATCGAGTGTGACAACAGAGAATGATATAATACCTCGAAAAGTAGACAGATCACTCTATGATAAACTCAAACACTTAATAAGAATTCCAAAGGTTGATGGGTCTATGTGTACTAGAGATTCTTTCACTTTTTTATATGGTTGAAGTAAGACAGGGTTTACTTTAAATTGAGTTCTTAAGTTCCCTATAAAAAACAAGCCTCCAAAGTTAATTACATCTTAGTGCATGTAAATCTTCTAAGAAAACTCTCGATTAAAGTGATTGGCTAACATTACTACGAATTTTAAAGTTAGATATTAAAGGTTTGATAATTTTAAAAATCAAGTGTGATGACTCAATTAAGAAGAGTTTTTAGTAGAATCTAAAGGTAGATAAGTAAGAAATGCTCATGATACTGGGAAGTTTAGTAATCACTTCAATCTATCACATGTGAGGTTATGGTGTTTATTTTTGGTTGTATGTGTATGTGTGTGCAGGGAGAGGGGGGGACACCATGCAGATCTGAGAATGTATTTATTGAGGTGATCATGTACGACATCAAGGAATAGTGCACTATCTCGAAAGATAGAAATCATTACCCTACGATGGACCTATTCACTTAATAAGGACTCCTAAAGCATGATGGGTCTTCGAATGTACCATAGATTTTTTTCTACTTTATATGGATGAATAAAGTAAGCTTTATTTAAACCAAGTTCTAAAGTTCCTATGGGCAAGCTCCCATAGTTAATTACATCCTATGGAAGGTGAGTTTATTAGAAATACTCTCGATTAAAGTAAATAATTATTATATCCAAAGAATTCAAAGATAGGACTATCAATAAATTTGTTATATTTGGAAGATCAAATGGGATAGATCAAAAAGAGAGATTTATTATCGAGGCCAAAAGGGGATGAGTAGGGGATGCATGATACTAGGAAACCTAATGAGCTTCTCAAACTATCATATGGTCAGGCTTTATATGTTTGATTAAGGAGAATTATATATTTGAGTTGAAATTTTATTAGAAATCTAGGACTTATAATTTCACAATACAAGATTGTAGAAATGCCTAAGAGGTGAGGATTTATGCTTATAGTCCAAAAAAAAACAACAACCTCGGATCCTAAATCAAGGGAGCTTTAGCGAGGGCCAAAACATGATTTAAATTTAACGTGAAAGTGGGTACATTATTTACCTCCATAAGAGAGGGTAAACCACTTTGTTACTTATAACTACTCAGTGGCGACTAACTCCCCTATGATTTAAAATTATGTGGTCAAATCATATGTTTTGCAAGATGGCTAAGTTGTTATTATTTAGAAAGAAAATTAAAGTCTTTAAAACCACTCCCTAAGAGACTAGAGCATGAGTGGTATGAATAATGACTTAGTATAATACAAATTTTTATCAAATTTTATTTGATTTTGACTCTTTATTTTGACACAGGCTATAAGATTTTATATGTCTAAATGCACGGCGAAGTTGATTGTGGGCTAAATTAGAAGAGAAAAATATGTTTTCCATCATAGGCTCTCAAAGGTCAAGCTTTATTTTTATCTGGCAAAGATGGAAACTCTCTCTTAGCAAGAGTGAAACAAAATGACATGCATGATATTAAGCATACAACATCCAACTAACATTTGCTAGATATTTTATTATCTTGATTTAATGCGTAGGCTTTATGTAAGATTATGAGTTATTTTAAAAGTTTAATTATGAGTTGTAGTTGGGGTAAAAAATTTATTTATTTTCTTTAAGGGCCTAAACGGATATAGGCCACACATTAAATCATCATACATTAAAAAACTAGAAGAATACATGCCATTTCTATTACATAATGAAAATAAATCATCAAATAATTTATAACCTTAATACTAAAAAATAACAGCTGGTGAGGTCGAGTATGGCGTACAACCCGAAAAGAAATGGGTAGTCGAGCTCTACTCTTATACAATTAGGTACATGAAAGAATAATTACAAGTTACAAGATGATAAGTGTTATAGGGGATCTTCAAGTCTTCATGCTCCCTCCATTTCTTTATTTGATTTGCTACATTTGATTTGGTAGGCTTCTAGGCATCACATGGCACCCTAGGATTAAACCTTCTGGCCAATGTTCATCCTTAATCCCCATAACACTTAACCAAATTCCTTGCAATTATATTAAAAAAATGAAAAAATAAATCTAACTACACATGCAAAATAAGTGTTAGCTAAACATACCATACAACCCAAGCAATTATATGAATAATTTGGACTTAGCACCTTGCGCATGAGTAACCAAGTCCACCTATCCTAATATAGATTATGCTTAGGGGTTAAGCAACCTAGAAAGAGCATTTATATTTATTTTAAGTATCCTTTAAGCATAATCTCCTGCAAAAAATATGATTAGGCTTATCACGACCTAACATCCAGTCTACGAAATATACACCAAAATATCCAGTCTACAACAGTACATCATAAAACAAGTATACATCAAACCATACACCGCCCTAACATAAAGCTAGAAGTTGTGACTTAATCTAATGTGTGTGTTAAGTCTTGTGTAGTATGTCCTAACTAAGCTTTAGAGTTATGATTTTCTAAGTATGAAGGACATTTAATCATAAAAGGTGGTTTCACTTTAAATGGTTTAACCGATTTGCAAATTTTACTTAATGCTTCCTTTTGTTTCACTTGACCTAAATTCAACAACTAAGTGTTATGAAGAGAAGAAAGAGAGGATCACTCGCTTCTATCCCTATCTTAAGTTACATCTAAAGCAAATTAATTAATCAATTTCCTTTAATGAATGGCTTATTATATGTTTTAATATGTCCAAAGTTTAGTTTCACTTTAAATAAACTCATTCAATAAGAAAGGCATCTTAGGATTAGTTGGAATGAATTACTATCACATAACATATGTTTGTTCATTTTTCTCCATCATGTATATCATGCATATGATTAAATGCTAAGCATAGTTATACATGCAATCTGTATCTTAGCACACTTAGATGATGAATGTGAGTAAATGTGTTTGGAATTAATATTTCATTTGGTTGAATAATTTTGTCATATTAATTTAAAGCTCTATCTAATTTTTTATGCAAAAGCATAAGGAAAGAACTTTAAATCACATGACTAATCAACTCAACCAATCAAACAAAGCATGAATGCATGTATTTTAATAGAAAAAAGGGATTTTTATTCATTAATTAAGTACACATTCACATATATAAAAGTTTTAAGCAAGTATGTTGCCATTGTTACCAAGGGAATGAGGTAGGAACCTTCTTAGGGCTACTTAAAGCCGTGCATCCCTAGGATGTCTAGACTAATATACCCGCTATCCTTAAATACATATAGATGTATAAACAACCACAAGAATAGAAAGCCATGCAAAAATTATATTTTTATTTGTTTAATTTAATTTTGTAAATGAATTAAAGTTCTTTCTAAATTCTGATGTTCAAATGCATAAGAATGAAATCAAGCAGGTACGTCACCATTATTCTACACCACGAGAACGAGGCAGGAACCATCTTAGGGCTATGTTGACCTCACTTTTGGAGTGAGCTCTCAACTTCTTCATCATAGATCTAAGAATCTTATAGACACTAAAATTTTCTTAGTCTTAAGACACTTCTAGTGATTAGGTGAATATTAAACCTAACCCTAGAGACTTAGAAGAGTTAACCATAGGGACAGGTTGTGCCTTAGGGATTTAAGGAAGACTTGCCTACCCTATAGCCCAAACCCAATCCTTGCTTATTTCTTTCAAACCAAACCTCAAATTCAAATTCAAATTCTAAAATAAAATCCAACTATCCAATGATTGAAATTCAAATCCTTAAATTCAAACTCCAAATCCCGTCCTATGCCCTTTGATTTTATCTTATGGAGTTAGCCTTAACCAAATCCAAATCAACCCCAACCCAATTAATTTCCTTAATTATCAAATCCAATCTCAAATCAAATTCCAAATCATAAATCAATTCCAAATTCCAAATGATTGAAACCCATGAATAACTCCAAATTCTAAAAATCTCTCCCTAAGCCATATTAGTCACCTTCATGTGCTTAACCAAAAACTCCTTCAAACCAACTCAAACTTGGTTGATTTATTTATAAATCAATCATTCCTTCATTTATACTCATAAATATAAATGAAACCCACCCTCCAATGACCAAAAATAAATCAAACCAAATCAAAACCCAAATCAGCCCTTTTAACCTACATCCTAAGCTTAATCAAATTTGCTTCTAAATCACTCCAAACTCAAGTGATTTTCTCATAACCCATTTATAGCTTCATTTATATTCACAGATATAAATGAAATATAAATTCAAATGGCCAAAACCAAACTCAAATCAAATCAAATTTCCAATTTTAGCTCTTTTAGCCAAAATTTTGAACTTGGCTAAATGAAACCCAAATCAACTCAAAACTCCTGGATTTCTTCATGATTCAATCATCCCTTCAATTATTGATCCACATGTAAACATAAACCACCATTATCAAACTAAAACTAAGTCAACCCAAATCAAGCCCAAGTTTACCCTTTTGACTTGAAATTGTCATATGAACCAAAACCCACTTGGCTCCAAACCAATTGTAATTGGAGTTATATTATAATCCTAAGCTTATATATGAGTTCAATTAAACTTGAATCAAGCTTTGATCAAGCCAATTGACCCATTTAGGCTCACTTGACCCAAAATGACTTAAAGGATCTTTTTGAGCCAAGTTATAATACAACTCAAATTGGATTGAACTAAGCCCATCTAAACCTTGATCATGATCAACAATCATCATGGGGTGATCAACCACCTTAAATTAGGTCAAACCAAGTCAAACCTAGCCTTTGACCAAGTCAATATTTAGCCTAAATGAAACTCAAACTAGCCAAAACCCACTATATGCCAAATTGATTGAAACATTGACCCAAACACATTCATAATCAATGATTGAACATGACCAAGTTATCAATTGAGCCAAACAAAGCCTAATTGGCCACTTGACCTAAGTTGACCCAAATTGGCCTAAAAAGCCAAAATGGGTCAAATCATGATTTAACCCAAAATTGATTGCAACCAATGGCTCAAGTTCATCCTAAATCACTTATTGAACTTGACCAAAGCCATGATTGAGCCCAACTTGACCAATTGATCAACTTGACTCAACCTAGCCCAAATTGACCTAAAAGGTCAAATTGACCCAAATTTAAATTAATTCCAAATTAAACCAAACCAAAGCCTACAATCATTTTCAATTAACCAATTGAACTTAACTCAACACCTAACCCAACCCAATTTGGTCAAATTGGTCACTTGACCAATTTCATCATTTTGAATCCAAATGAGTCAAGTTCAAATCTAAGCCAAACCATATCAAATTAGTCACACCAAAATATTCTAAATCATGATTTAGACCTAACCCAAGCCTTGGTTTGGCCCAATTTGGCCAATTGGTCAACCCAACCCAATGTGAACCCAATTGAACCCTTTTGCCCAAATTGAGCTAACCATTTCAAGCCATCCAATGCAACCCCTTTGGCTAATCAAACCCACTCCACATCAGCCCCAAAACACCCTCAAATCTACCTAAGCCCATTTGAAACCAAGCCAAAGGGAATTGACCAATCTGCAAAGTCATTTACATTAGATCCTTACCATAAGTGGGAAAGTCCACTTGTTATCTCCATAACAACCATCAAGATGCCAAATGAAGTATCCCAAGAGCTCCTTAGCCCACTCTAAACCCCCTAGCCTTTGCCATGAACCAAAGGATCCATGCTTCTTCCCTCTCATCCATGGTCAAACCCATGGACACAAGGAAGAGCAATCCCACCCCACCACTCCATATCATCCTTTGGAGCTCCTGCCACTGTTTCGACCAACGCAGGCGAGCCATGTGGCATTGACGGTGACACCTCCGATAGCCTGATGGTAGCCAATCGTTAGAATTTACAAATTTAATCCCGCCCATCCACCTAGCTTAATTGAAGGATATACTCCCTCAATTTGAGCGGGGAAAGACATCACTTGCATTCTCTGAGTCCTCAAGCCCACTTGAAACTCCCTTAGAGCAATTCCAAGGATCCCAAAGCCTCTTCGATTCGGCCATTGCCATTCCTGTGCATAAATCAAAATAGAACACACTTCCCTCAAGCAATACTCCCTCTCCACTAAACCAAATCCGAATTCCTTGCACCCACACCATTCTCATACCCAATCAAAGCTTTCCAAACCATCTCCAAGCCTTCCAAAACACTATAGATGTGAGTTTGATCGAAGTCGAGGTGTGCGCATGCATGGATTGGTCAACTGAGCACCCTAGGACAAATTGAGCTTGGACTTCTTCAAGAGGGTCTCGCCTCAACTAGGCAAAGCTACCTCTGACATTGCACCACAGGACATTAGCTCCGGTGAGGTAATTTCTCAAAATTGTAGCTTTAAGCCTCTATGCATTGGTATTTTGTGAAAGAAATCTTCATGTCGAGATTTCAGTCATTGGATGTGATTGTATGCTCCCTTAGATGGTGTAGAATCCATTTGATCATAATCCGAGCTCTGGTGAGCTTAGATCGAACGGAGAAAGGCAGATGGTGCTCATCTTTTGTCGCTCGTAAACAGGATAGATCACGAGCCATCTATCTCGTGTGATCGAGATGAACGGCTCTGATCAAATCCTGCAGTAGTTCCTTTGATTTCTCCCTTAAACTGAGGATTAAATCATGGCCGCCCGGTCTTAGATCGGATGGCCCACAGAGAGAGCGCATCCATCGCCACCGTGTCAGCACGCAAATGTGACTACTTAAATATCCAATCCCATCGCACCACGTGGAAAGCGCATCACGTCAGCAGCCACATGGCCCGACAGGATTAAGGGCTTAATTAGGGTTAATTAATTGATTTTTAATCGTAAAACTTCCTAGAATCATAACTAATTATAAAAAATCCAAAAAAAATGTAAACTTAGGCTCATTTTGAAGATATTTCAGAGGGAAATCTAAGAAAAGTATAATTAATTGATTTTGAATAGTGACTGTGACTTAATTAGGGTTTTATTAAAAATATAATTAGCTTAATTACACATTAATTAAGCATTCAATTAATCTTAATTTTTTTGAGGATGTTTAGGGGGATGATCTCTATCTCCCATATTTTTTGGGATTTTATTGATTGCTTAATTAGGAAAATCATTTGAGTAGGCCCTAATCACTCTCTTAATCCAATTAATTATAATTAAGGAATGAATAATAACTTGATTAATCATTTGAACATAATTATCCCTGTTGAATAGTAAGATCACTTAGGGAATGTGATTGAGGATACTTTTCCTAATCCATTTCCTAAGTCTTCCTTATCCTTAAAAATCAAATTGATTAAAGGGTTAATGTAATGATTAATTGATTAATTAGGTAATCAATCTTCAAAATAAGAAAATCAAAACATAATTGAATGCTCAAATGATTTAGGGATTAGGATTGAGGTCTTGCCCTTGATCCTTTCCCTTAAGTTAATTTCATCATTCAAATTAAAATATAATCAAAACATTTAATCAATCCATCAAAAGCTTAATGAAATTAAAACTAAAAATCAAATTAATCCACACTTAAATAGCATTTAATTGATCTTGGGTAGCTCATTGTGTGTTCAATAACCCAATGTGAGAGATAATGAAATTATGATTGGCTCACATGTGTGAGAAAAATATAAAAGTAATTAAGTGAGATCCCTTAAGTTTAATTAACTATCAATCATAAGCCAATTGCATTAGACCCCTTTCATTTCTTAGGAGCATTACAAATTTACTTTTCATGTGGTTGCATATCATATTGGCTTATCATTCATTAGTTAATTAACTTAAGGTGATATATGTAAGGGAAAATTAATTTATTTAATTCATACCTTAACATAATCAAAGTATAAAATTAACTTAAATATTCTTCATTAAACCAAATTAATTCACATGGTGAAATGGGTTATCATCAAACCTCTCTCATATTCCTAAATCAAATTGAATTCAAAGATAAAAAAAATGCCTTTAAAGAATTTTGGTTCATTTAAAATAGCTTTATTTAATGTGATTGCCCTTAGGAATTAATTGGGGTGAATGAAATCATGTGTTTACATTCCTTTATTTCTTTACAATCATGCTAAATATTGTTTGTCATATGAAATCATGCATTCATTTCTTTTTGAAAATTAATTAAATAAAATATTTTCTTTTATGTCAAATTACATGTGTTAACTAAAATTAAGAATATGAGTGGCTATTATCACTATTAAACTAAAAATTATTTTCAAAACCTATAATCCCATTATTACAAATGAAGTAATGTTAATTATAAGTACTTATAAGCTTGCATGTGATGATAGTATAAGATGTGTAATGTGAAGTTCTCTTTCCCTACCCTAACATGAATTCACATAGGATTTGCAAGTGCATAGTTCATTTGAAAAGAACACAACACTTGCCTAAATCTATTCCTATGCATCTCCATGTTAAGACTTAGGAAGGATTTCATATTATACATGTAAATCATACAACCAAATCAAACATAATTTTTTGCATGATTCTTTATCCATTTGGTTCGTTTTGTACATTCATATGTATTTGAGAAAAGTGGTATATTATTCTGGACATGCCGGGGTTGTGAGGCTTTAAGTAGCCATATGTAGGTCTTATACCTTACGCCCCTGGTATAGAAAATAATGGTGTCGTACTCACTTAATACTCTTATACACATGCATGTGTGATGTGGCCAATGAATGAGAATCAAAAATCAAATAAATAAAGCATAACTTTCACATTGACTTTCCCATCCTTATAGTTATTCATACATTTACATGTATCTAAGAAAAGTGGTATATTAGTTTGTACATCCCGGGGCTACGAGGCTTTAAGTAGCCCTAAGTAAGTCTTGTACCTTTCGCCCCTAGTGTAGAAAATAATAACTCTGTACTCACTTATAACTTTTATACATGAGAATGTGTATTTAGCTAATTGATGAAAAATCCCTCTCTTCTACATAACAAAGGCACACATTCATAATTCAATTAACAAATAAAATATCTAAATTTTAAAATACATTCTTTTGCATTCATCATCAAGGTATGCTAAGATTTACATTGCATATATAGGTATGCTTAAGATTATCCATATGCATGATGTACATGATGGAAAGAAATGGATGAGTGTGTGTTATGTGATAGTAATCCCTCCTAATTAATCCTAAGATGCTTTTCTTATTGAATAGGACTATTTAGAATGAATCTAAACTTAGGGTTAATTAAAACACATAATAAACCATTCATTAAAGGAATTTTATTAATCAACTTACCTTAGAAATGACTTAAGGTTGGGATAAAAGAGAGACTCTATCTCTTTATTTTCTTTATAACACTTAGTTGCTAAGTATAGGCTACATGAAACAAAAAAAAATATTAAGTAAAAATCCCCAAATCAACTAAACCACTTAAAGATAAATCAACCATTTATGAATTAAATCCCTCACACTAAGCAAATTATAACTCTAAAGCTTAGTTAAGACATACCACACAAGCTCTAACACATGCACATTAGGCTAAGTCACCATTTCTAACTTTATGTTAGGGTGGTGCATGATTTGATGAATGTTTAGTTTTGTGATGTTTTATTTTAAACTCAATGTTAGGGTGTATGTGTGTAACCTGAATGTTAGGCCAATATTAGCCTAATCATGTTTTATGCAAGGGTTCGTGCTTAAGGGATCGCTGTAATAAAAAAAATATAAATATTTTTTGCTGTTCAGGTTGCTTAGCCCCTAAGCATAGCCCAAGTTAGGATAGGTGGACTTGGTTACCCATGTGTGGGGTGCTAAGTCCAAATTATTCTTATAAATGCTTGGATTGTATTGTGTGTTTAGCTAATATTTATTTTGCAGATGTTGCTAGATTTTCTTTCCTTTCTTTTAATGTAATTTTTGCATTAGGATTAGGATAAGTGTTATGGGCATTAAGAATAAGCATTAGTTATAAGACTATGCCTTATTTACCATGTGATGCATTTGGAGCAAACAATATCTCAATCAAGCCAAAGAAAAGAAAAAATGGAGCAAATCAAAAATGAAGAAAATGAAAGATGAAGAGCGAAGAATGGAGGATGAAGAATGAAGACCCCCATAACATTTATCATTTCATAATTGTAATTATTCCTTCATTACACCGGGATGTATAAGGGTAGAGCTCGACTATCCATATTTTTTTTTTGGGTTGTACGACGGTACCCGACTGCACCGACTTTTTATTCTTTTGTGATAGCTTTATAAATTTTTTTAATATTTTGTTTAGCTTGCGCATTACAAATAGCATGCCTCTTTATAGTTTCTTTATGATTGGTGATTTCTGTGTAGCCTAGATGCGATTAGGCTCTTAGAATAAAAATAAATTTTCTATCCCATTAACAACTCATAACTAAAATTTTAAAATAATTCATAACCTCACATAAAAGCCTAGGACTTAAATCAAAATAATAAAATTTTTAGAAACCCCTTAGCTGGATGATTGAATGTATAATATCATGCATATCATATTCTTTCACTCTTGCTAAGAGAGGGCTTCCATCTGTGCCAGAGAATAAAGGCTTAACCTGTAAGAGCCTTTGATGGAAAGATACCTCTTTCTCTCCTGATTTAGCCCACAATTAATTTCTCATGCATTTAGGCATACAAAATCCTATAGCCCGTGTCAAAATAAAAGTTAAAAACTAAATAAAACTTGATAAAATTTACATTAGATTTAAGTCATTACTCATGCTCTTCATGATCTAGTCTCTTAGGGAATGAGTTTAAGGACTTAGTTTCCTTTCTAAATAAATAATAGCCTAACCATCTCGCAAAGCGTATGACTTGCCTACATGGATTTAAAGCATAAGAGAGTTAGCTTGCTACCACTCTAGGCGATAATAAGCCCAATAGTCGGGTGGCTTATTCTCTCTTGTGGTGGTAAACCATATACCCATTTTGCCTTAGATTTAGACCGTGCTTTGGCCCTCACCAAAGCTCCCTAGATTTAAGATCTGATGTTGATGTTTTCCTCTGGCTATAAGCATAAATCCTCACCTCTTAGGCATTTTCACAATCTTGTATTGTGGATCATAAGTCCTAGATTTCTAATAAAAATTTAACTCAAAAAATAAATCTTCTCAAATTCAAATGTATAAAGCTCAACCATAGGATATATTGGTATGCTCACTAGGCTTCCTAGTATCATGAACTCCCTACACATCTCCCTTGGTTTTGATAAGAACTCTTCCCTTTTGATCTACCATACTTGATTTTAAAAAAAAATACAACTAATCCTTTGATAGTACTATCTTTGAATTCTTTGGAGATAACAATCATCTACTTTAATCGAGAGTGTTTTTAAGGGATTCACTTCCCTTAAGATGTAATTAACTATGGAGGCTTGCCTCTATAGAGAAGTTAATGAACTTAGTTTAAATAAACCCTACTTCACTTTTCCATGCAAAGTAGAGAAAAAATTCTAGTATATTCAAAGACCCATCATGCCTTATGAGTCCTTATTAGGTGATTAGGTCTATTATAGGATAGTGACTTCTATCTCTCAAAATAGTACACTATTCCTTAATGTCGTACTTGATCATCTTAATAAGTACATTTATGGATCAGCGTGGTGTCCCCTCACACAAACACACCCAATGCAAAAATAAACACCATAGATTTTTTTGGCGACTCCGCTGGGGATGGTTCCTCTGTCCATCTCTAGTAGATGATTATTGTCTCCAACATCGATAGTGGATTTGCATTTCATGTGAGTTCAAGATTATCTTTCTTTTCATTGGCACTTAGCTTATTTCATTCTTAAGCAAAGTTAGCCAACATCCTTTAGGTTTTAGGACCTCACACCATGTAGGTCTTGATACCCCGTTGGGTTCTCCAATAGGTGAAAACATAACTTATCAATAAAAGGATAGATAAAAAAATTTAGAACATCCTTACCACTAGCTTGGTGAGGCAAGGTTCATCATAAAATTTAAAGAAAATATTTCCTTTCAAAAAATGACACTTTCAAAAAGCAAATTTCAAGATGCTCACAAAATCACAAAATCAAAACCCATGAAGTGGTGGTTCTTTTCAAAAGCAAAATTTGATTCCCACTTAACATATTTCAATTTGTTAAGTGGATCTATTTTTCAAACATAAATTTTACCTTCACTTAACAATTTCAATTTATTAAGTGGGGGTCTCATTTTCAAAAACATAAATTTGACCTTCACTTAACAATTTCAATTGGTTAAGTGGGAGTCTCATTTTCAAAATAAAAATTTTACCTTCACTTAAAAATTTTAATTTGTTAAGTGGGGGTCTCATTTTTAAAAAAAATAAATTTGACCTTCACTTAACAATTTCAATTTGTTAAGTGGGAGTCTCATTTTCAAAATAGGAATGTTACCTTCATTTAACAATTTCAATTTGTTAAGTGGGGGTCTCAATTAAAAATAATAATATGAAATTTGACTTTCACTTAACAATTTCAATTTGTTAAGTAAGTGTCTCATTTATAAAACATAAATTTTTCCTTCACTTAACAATTTCAATTTGTTAAGTGAGGGTCTCACTTTTCAAATTTTAAGTTTGATTTTCACTTAACAATTTTAATTTATTAAGTGGGCGTCTCATTTCCAGAACATAAAATTTGACTTTCACTTAACAATTCCAATTTGTTAAGAGAGGGTCGCTATGGTGTTTATTTTTATGTTATGTATGTTTGTGTGAGTGGACACCACGCAAATCTGCAGATGTACTCATTAGAGTGATTGGGTATGGTATTAAAAAATAATGTACTATCTTGAGAGATAGAAGTCACTATACTATAATGGACCTAATCACCTAATGAGGACTCATAAGGCATGATGGGTCTTCAAATATACCAGAGATTTTTCCCTACTTTACATGAAAAACTAAAGCAGCATTTATTTAAACTAGGTTCATTAAGTTCCCTATGGAGGCAAGTCTTTATAGTTAATTACATCCTAAATAAAATGAATCCATTAAGAATACTCTTGATTAAAGTAAGCGATTGTTGTCTCCAAAGAATTTAAAGATAGGACTATCAAAGAATTAGTTATATTTTTGAAAATCAAGTGGGAGAGATCAAAAGGGGAAGAGTTCTTATCGAAACTAATGGAGATGAGTAGGGAGTGCTTATGATACTAGGAAGCCTAATGAGCACTCCAATCTATCCTATGGTTAGGGTTTATACATCTGAATTTGAGAACTTATTTATTTGAGTTGAATTTTTATTAGAAGTTTAGGACTTATAATTTCATAATACAAGATTATGAAAATGCCTAAGAGGTGAGGATTTATGCTTGTAGCCCGCAAAGGGAAACAACAATCTCAGATCCTAAATCTAGGGAGCTTTGGCAAGGGTCAAAGTATGACATAAATCTAACGCGATTAAATGGGTATATGATTTACTCCATGTATCTATATGTAAGTCATGATTAGGGTTATTTACTTAAAAAAAACTAAGTCCTTAAATTCACTCTCTAAGAGACTATATTATGAAGGGCAAGAATAACTGAAATCTAATGTAAATTTTGCCAAGTTTTATTTAATTTTTGGACTTTTATTTTGACACAGGCTATAAGATTTTGTATGCCTAAATGCATGAGAAATTAATTGTGGGCTAAATCCAGAGAGAAAGAGGTGTCCTTCCATCAAAGGCTCTTATAGGTTAAGGCTTTATTCTTTAGCACAGATGAAAGCCCTCTTTTAGCAAGAGTGGAAGAACATGACATGCATGATATTATACATTCATTCATCCAGCTAAGGGGTTGCTAAAAATTTTATCATCTTTATTTAATTCTTAGGCTTTTATGCGGGGTTATGAATTATTTTAAAATTTTAGTTATGAGTTGTTAATGGGATAAAATTTATTTTATCCTAATTGCATCCAAGCCACACATCAATCACCAATCATAAAGAAACTATGAAAAAGCATTCTATTTGTAATGCATAAGCTAAATAAAATATCAAAGAATTTTTATAAAGCTATCGTAAAAGAATAAAAGGTCAGTGGGGTCAGGTACCGCCATACAACTCAAAAAGAAATGTGGGTAGCTGAGCCCTACCCTTATACATCTTGGTATAATGAAAGAATAATTATAATTTATAAAATGATAATTGTTATGGGAGTCTTCATTCTTCATCCTCCATTCTTCAATCTTCACCTTTCATTCTTTCAATCTTTATTTGCTCGGCTTCTTTCTTTCTCTTGGTTTGAGTGGGATGTAGTTTGCTCCAAAGGTATCAAATGGTATATAAGACATGGTCTTACAGCCAATGCTTATCCTTAATCCCCATAACACTTATCCAAATCTTAATGCAAAAATTACATTAAAAGAAAGGAAAATAAATCTTGCTATACTTGCAAAATAAATGTTAGCTAAACACATTATACAACCCAAGAAGTTGTAGGAATAATTTGGACTTAGCACCCCACACATGGGTAACCAAGGCCACATGTCCTAACTTGGGCTATGCTTAGGGGCTAAGCAACCTGCATAATAAAAAACATTTATATTTTTATTACAGCGACCCCTTTAAGCACATCCCCTGCATAAAATATGATTAAGCTAATATCGGCCTAACATTCAGGCTATGCATATACACCCTAACATCTAGTCTAAAATAATATATCATAAATTGAACATTCATCAAACTATGCACCACCCTAGCATAAAGCTAGAAATAGTGACTTAGCCTAATGTGCATATGTTAGAGCTTATGTGACATGTCCTAACTAGGCTTTAGGGTTATGGTTTGCTAAGTGTGAGGGATTTAATTCATAAAGAGTTGATTTCTCTTTAAGTGGTTTAATTAATTTGAAGATTTTATTTAGTGTTTTCTTTTATTTCATATGACCTGTACTTAGCAACTAAGTGTTATAAAGAGAAGAAAGAGAGGGAGTCTATCTTTCATCCTTACCTTAAGTCATTTTTAAAGTAAGTTAACTAATGAATTTTCTTTAGTGAATAATTTATTATGTGTTTCAATTAACCCTAAGTTTAGATTCACTCTAAATAGCCCTATTCAATGAGAAAGACATCTTAAGATTAATTGAAATGGATTGTTATCACATAACACTCACTCATTTATTTCTTTCCACCATGTATATCATGCATATGAATAAATCATAAGCATACCAATACATGCAATGTAAATCTTAGCATACTTTGATGATGAATGCAAAGAAATATATTTTGAATTTAAATGTTTCATTTTTTTTATTTAGTTATGAATGCATGTTTTTGTTATATAGAAAAGAAGGATTTTTCATTTATTAGCTAAACACACATTTACATGTATAAAATTTTTAAGTGAGCACGACACTATTATTTTCTATACCATGGGCGTAAGGTACAAGACCTATTTAGGGATACTTAAAGCTTCACAGCCCCGGGATGTCCAAACTAGTATACCATTTTTCTTAAATACATGTAGATGTATGAATGACTATAAAGATAAGAAATTCTATGCAAAAAGTTATGTTTGATTTATTTGATTTATGATTCTTTATTCATTATCCACATCACACATGCATATATATAAGAGTTTTAATGAGTACGACACCATTATTTTCTACATCAGGGGCGTAAGGTACAAGACTTACTTAGGGCTACTTAAAGCCTCGCAGCCCCGAATGTCCAAACTAATATACCACTTTTCTCAAATACATATGAATATACAAAATGAAACATATTAATAGGGAATCATGCAGGATATTATATTTTATTTAGTTGATTTATGATTTACATGTGTAATATGAAATTCTTCCTAAGTCTTAACATGAAAATGCATTGGAATAGATTTAAGTAAGTGTTATGTTCTTTTCAAATGAACTATACACTTACAAATCCTATGTGGATCCATATTAAAGTAGGGAAAAAGAGCTTCATATTACACATCTTATACTATCATCACATGCAAGCTTATAGATATTCATAATTAGCATCACTTCTTTTTTAATAATTGATTTATAGGTTTCAAAATAGTTTTTAATTTAATAGTGATAATAGCCACTCATATTTGATTTAAGTCAACCAATGCATTTTGACATAAAAGAAAACATTTCATTTAATTAATTTTAAAAGGAATGAATGCATGATTACATATGGCAAGTTAAATTTAGCATGATTGGAAAGAAATAAAGGAATGTAAGCACATGATTTCATTCATCCCAATTAATTCCTAAGGATAGTCAAATTAAATAAAGCTATTTAAAATGAACCAAAATTCCTTAAAGATATTTTTAAATTTGAGTTTGATCTGAGTTAAGAAATATGAGAACTAATCCTAACCCATTTCCCCATGTGTGAATTAGTTTAGTTTTATGAAAGAAACTTAAGTTGATTTTAAATTTTGATTAGGTTAAGATATGAATTAAATGAATTAATTATCCCTTACCTATATCACCATAAGTTAATTAACTAATTAATAATAAGCCAACATGATATGCAACCACATGAACAGTAAATTTACAATGCTCCTAAGAAATGAAAGAGGCCTAATGCAATTGGTTTATGATTAATAGTTAATTAGGCTTAAAGGATCTCACTTAATTACTCTTATGAACATATGAGCCAATCATAATTTCATTATCTCGTACCTTGGGTTATTAAACACCCAATGAGCTATCCAAGATCAATTAAAGGTTGCTTAGGTTAGGATGATTTGATTTTTAATTCTAATTTCATTAAGCTTTTAATGGATTGATTAAATATTTTGGTTATGTTTTAATTTGAATGATGAAATTAACTTAGGGGAAAGGATCAAGGGCAAGGCCTCAATCCTAATCCCTAAATCATTTAAACATTCAATTAAATTTTGATTTCCTTATTTTGAAGATTTAATCATTTAATTAATCAATTAATCATTCCATTAGCCCATTAATTAATTTGATTTTTAAAGATAAAGAAGACTTAGGAAATGAATTAGGAAAAATGTTTTCAATCACATTCCCTAAGTGATCTTAATTACATGGATGATTATGTTCAAATGATTAATCAAGTTATTGTTCATTCCTTTATAATTAATTGGATTAAAAGAGTGATTAGGGCTTACTCAAATGATTTTCCTAATTAAACAATCAATAAAATCTAGGAAAAGAGGGGAGGCAAAGGTCATCCCCCTAAACATCCATATAAAATTTGAGATTAATTGAGTTCTTAAATAAGGTATAATTAAGCTAATTAGATTTTTGATAAAACCTTAATTAAGCTAAAGTCACTGTTCAAAATCAACTAATTAAAATTTTTCTAGATTCTCCTCTAAAATATCTTTAAAATGAGCCTAAGTTTATATTTTTTTTATTTTTCTTCAATTAGATATGATTTTAGAAAGTTTCAAGATTAAAAAGCCAATTAATTAACCCTAATTAAGCCTTTAATCTCATTGGGCCACATGGCTGCTGATGCGTGGTGCAATGACGCGATGTGCTTTCCATGTGGCTCAATGGGATTGGTTATTTAAGTTGTTACATCTACGTGAATTCAAGAGAACGAAGCTTTTATATGTCCATCTAAGATCGGACAAAATCCATTTAATTCACGGGGGGAAATTAATGGATCTATCATGAAATTTGATCAGTTTGTTCATCTCTATCAAGCGGGATGGAGGACTCGTGATCTATCCCATTTTTCAGCGATGAAAGACGAGCACCATCCGTCTTTCTCCATTCAATTCGACCTCACCCGAGCTCAGATTTTGATCAAACGGATCCCATGCCATCTAAGGGAGCATACAATCATATCCAATGGCTAGAATCCCTCGACATGGAGATTCCTTTCACAAAAGACCAACACACAGAGGCCTAGAGCTATGGTTTTGAGGAATTAACTCACCGGAGCTAAAATCCGGTGATGCAACGCCGGAGGTAGCTTCGCCTAGTTGAGGTGAGGCCCTGTTGAAGGAATCTAAACTCAATTTGGCATGGGAAGCTCAGTTGACCAATCCATGCACATGCATGCACACACCTCGACTTTGATCGAACTCTAATGTCCGGTGCTCGGGAAGCTCGGGAGGTGAATCGATTGGCTTCGATTGAGTATGAGGATGGTGTATGCACAAGCAATTGGAGTTTGCTTGCACATGAAAGAAGTTACGATCGAAATGGAAGTGTCCTATTTTGATTCTATGTGCAGAGTGGAAGGCTGAGGAAAAGGGAGCTTGAGAGGAGTTAGGGAAGCTCTAGGGAGTTTCGAATTACTTTCTTAAGCCGAATGGGATCGAATTATTTCCAAAAATTGGTTTAATTGAGGGAGTATATCCCTCAATTGAGCCAAGTGGATGGACGAGATCACTCCCATGAATTCCAATTCATCGTCGTTAAGTAGTGTGGTGAATATTTTATATATATCTTCGCCTTCATCTATCCCCCTTTTCTTTTTAGGGAAAGAAGGATAAGAAATATATATATATATATATATATATATCCTTCTTCAGATGCTATGCAGATCTGCAGATGTTCTTATTAGGGTGATCAGGTACGACATTGAAGAAAGGTGTACTATCTAGAGAGATAGAAGTCACCACTTTACAATGGACCTAATCATCTCAATAAGAACTCATAAGGACTATGGGTCTTTGGAATGTACCAGAGATTCTTCCCCTACTTTATATGAAAAAATAAAGCAAGGTTTATTTTAAATTAGGTTTGTTAAGTTCCCTATAAGGGCAAGCCCTCATAGTTAATTACATCCTAAGGAACTAGGATTCTTTAGGAATACTCTCAATTAAGGTAAATGACTGTTATCTCCAAATATTTTGGAAGGTAAGACTATCAATCGATTGGTTTAATTTTTTGAAAGTCAAGTTGGATCGATCAAGAGGAGGGAGTTCTTATCAAAGACAAATGAAAATAACTAGGGGGTGCTTAAGATACTAGAAAGCCTAGTAAGCACCTCAAACTATCTTATGGTGGGGTTTTATATTTTTGAAATTGAATTGATTTATTTGAGTTGAATTTTTATTAGAATGATAGGGCTTATACTTCCATGATAGAAGGTCATAGAAATGCCTAAGAGGTGAGGATTTATGCTCGTAGCCCGCAAAGGGAAGTAGCAACCCCTGAACCTAAATCTAGGGAGCTTTGATGAGGGCTAAAAGCATGACCTAAATCTAAGGTGAAAATGGGTATTTGGTTTACCTTCACAAGAGAGGATAAACCACATGACTATTGGACTTATAACTGCCTGGGGGTGGCCGCCAACTAACTCCTCCTACCATTTTAAAATATGTTGGCAAGTCAAATGCTTTTGCAAGATAGCTAAGCTGTTGTTTATTTAGAAAGAGACTAAGTCCTTAAACACACTTCCTAAGAGATTAGATCATGTAGGGCATGATTTAATGACTTAATTCTAATGCAAATTTTGTTTCATTTTATTTTTATTTTGGACAATCAATTTGACACGAGATTTAGGATTTATATGCCTAATGCATGAGAAACTAGATTATGGACCAAAATTAGCAAGATAAGGAGGTGTGTTTCTACCATGGCTCTCACAGGTTAAGCCAAGTTCTTTGAGAAAAGGTGAAAGCCCTCCAATCAATAGTGAAATAATATACTTTTTATGCATGATATTAGAAAAGTAAGACGACATCCAGCTAAGGGGTTGCTAATTTTGTTTATCTTATTTTATAACCTAAACATTAGGTGAGGTTATGAGTTATTATTTTTAAGTTGAGTTATTTAATTGGATAGAAAATTTATTTTTCTAAGAGCCTAATATCATCTAGGCCATAAGCAAGGAATAAACTAGGAAAAGATGCCATCTTAATGCACAAGTTAAACAAACATCAATCAATTTATAAAACTAGCACAAAAGAATAAAAGCCCATTTGTGGTCGGGCTCCTCCGCACAAACCCAGAAAAAAATAAATTCAGTAGCTGAGCTCTACCCTTATACAACCCAGATTACAAATGAATTAATTATATTTAAGCAAGGAATTCATGTTATGGGGGTCTTCATTCTTCATTTCTTCTTTCTTCTTTCTTCTTTCTTCTTTCTTTTTTCTTCTTTCTTCTTTTGGTTAGTTGGAATGTGGTTGCTTCAAAGGCTTCACGTGGTATATAAGACATAATCTTATGATTAATGCTCATCCTAGTCCCCCATAATAATTATTCTAAAATCCTAATTGAAAATGTACATGAAAATGGGAAAAAGGAAATCTAACTAACACCTGAAAAATATAGATTAGCTAAACAAATCATACAATCCCAAGCATGCATATATATATAAATTAGACTTAGCACCCCACACATCGGTAACCAAGCCCACCTATTTTAGATTATTCTTAGGGGTATAAGCACTTGCACACCAAAAGCAATTATATTTTTATTACATCGCACCTTAAGCAATCCAGAATTAGACTAAATTGTCCTACTATTCACCACGCATTTCAATATATAATATCTAGACTAAAATAAAACATCACAAAAAAAATAAAAACATTAAACCATGCACCGCCTTAACCTAAAGCTAGAAATGGTGACTTAGTCTAATGTGTGTGCCACTTAAGGTTTGTGTGGTATGCTTAGCTATGACTTTAGGGTTTAGATTTTCTAAGTATGAAAATGTTCAACTTAGATGGGTGGTTTTATTTAAATGTTTTAGTTGCTTTGGTTGATTTTATTTTGTATTTTTGATTTTGTTTGAATGAATCCTATAATGAATTACTAAGTGTTGCAAAGAGAAGAGAAGAGAAGAAAACTTCTCTTTCCTCCCTACCTTAAGTAATTTTTAAGGTAGATTCATATTTGATCTTTGTTAAGTGAATATTTTATTATGTGTTTCAATTAATTCTATGGTTAGATTTTCCCTAAACAAACCTATTCAAAAAGAAAGGCATTTTAAGATTAAGTAAAGTGAAATACTATCACAAAGCACACATGACTTTATTTCTTTCCCAGCATATATAATGCACATATGGATGAATCCTAAGCATATCTATACATGCAAATAGAAATTTTTAGCACACCTTCATGATGGATGCTAAGTGATGTTACTTAAGGAAATTTGGAATGTTTCATGTATGCATGATTTGTTAAGTAGAAAAGGGTGTTTCTTTTATCCATTTTTATATGCACATTTATATGTATGAAAGGTATAAGTGAGTACGACACCATTGTTAGCACTAGGGGTTAAGGTACAAGACCTACTTAGAGCTGCTTAAAGTCTCGCAACCCCAGGATTGTCCAGACTAATATACCACTTTCCTTAAGTACATATGCATGTATCAAAGAAATGAATGGAAAAAGAAAGATGCAAAAATTTATGTTTGTTTGTTTGATTTGTTTATGCAATTTACATGTGTAAGTGTGAGTACCCTTCTTCATTAATAGCATAGGAATGAATATGAATGAATTTAAATAAGTGTTATGTTCTTTTCAAATGAACTATGCACTTTGCAAAATCTATTCAAAACTATACTAAAAGAGAAAAGAAGGAAAGTCACACAATGCACATCTTTATGTTTATACTCACATGCAAGCTTATAAATAATTATAAGTAGCGTACCTTTCAGTTTTGATATTTGATTTATGTGATTTGAAAGTAATTTTTTGATTTAATAGTGATAATAGACATTCAAATTCTTACTTTAGCCAAAACATACAATTTGACATAAAGGAAATATTTTATTTTTAGTTTGATCTTTAAAAGGTATGAATGCATAGTTTTCATATGGCATACACACTTAGCATGTTAGGAAAGAAACAAAGTGATGAAAGTATGTAAATTTATTCACCCTAATTAATTTCTAAAGATAATCTTATGAGATAGAATTATTTAAAATAAATCAAAATTATTCTGAAGAGATTTTTAGTTTTGTTTGAGTTTGATTTCAATTTGATAAATGTGATAAAGTTTGCTGGTCCTAACCCATTTCCCACATGTGTATGTTGTTTTAGTTTAATTATAAAACCATTAGATGATTTTTATATTTTGGTTTAGGTTAAGGTATGAATTAAGTGCATTAATTACTCCTTACCTACACCACTTTAACATATTTAATCAAATAATTATGAGCCAATGTATGACATAAAATCAGACAAGGAATTTAATCATCAAGACACCTAGGAAAGAAAGAGGCCTAATGCAACTGGCTCATAATTAGTGATTAATTAAGCTAAAGGGTTTAATTTAAGTAATTTCATAACCCTTCCCACACATGTGGGTTGGATTTTGATTTCCTTAAGTTACTTAGGTTATTGAACACCTAAGCACCTACCTAAAATGAATTGGTTAAGTTCTAGAATGTTTTGAAAATTTTTATCAAGTTAATTAAGCAGGTGATTAGTGGATTAGCTCTTAATTAAGTTTGGATTAAAGAAGGAAAGGGGTTTAGGGAATGGCTTAGAGAAAATTCCCCAAATCCATTCTATAAACCTCTTCTTCACTTAAGCAGGGCATAATTGGCTTGATAAAAGGATTAGGCCACTGTTCACATGCTTAATTAAGCTTAATTACATTAAGAGGATTATTAAGGATTTATTATATGATTTCCTTAATTAACTCATCAATAAATTCCAAGAAAATTAGGGGAGGCAGAGGCCATCCCATTAAATACACCAAAGAAATTTGAAATGAATTAATGAAATAATTGGGGAGTAATTAGAGTTATTAAGTTTTCATTAAAACCTTAATTAAGAAAAATACACTATTCAAAATCAATTGGAAATCATTTTAGATTATTATCCTAAGAAATCTATTTACAATATATTTTACTTTGTATTTTTATGATTTTCTAGAATTAGTTATGTTATTTTGAAGTTTTCATGATTAATAAGTAATTAAACACTTAATTATATGACTAATCCGGTCGACACCACGTGGAGGCTGACGTAGTGCACGCTTTTCACGTGGCACAATGGGAGAGGTCACTTAAGTTGTCACATCATAGCACCGCATCAACGGTGATGCTACGTGCTTTCTCTCATCCGTTTGATCAAGGATCGGACGGCTGAGATCAAGTTCGTGATATTAATAGAATAAATTAGAGGATCCTATGCATCTTGATCATGGTTGTCCATCCAAAATGCATGGATGGACGACCCATGATCCATCCCTAGGCTCATCTATGGGAGATGGCCACCACCCATCTTCTAGGGCAAGATTCAAGCTCGATTTAGCTCAAACTCAACCCAAACCATCATCATGCAAGAGAGAAGACATCCAACAGCCAATTTTACTTGAGATGAAAATTCCTTTCACAAAAGAACACACACTCTCTAGTTTAAGCTCGGTTTGAAGGCATACCTCACCGGAGGCTATCATCGGTGCTCAAATCCATTGAGGTAGCATCGTCTAGTGGAGATGAAGCCCTGTTGAAGATTTGAGGTGTTGAGATTGAGTAGATCTCTCTATGGACCAAGGTGCCCTTCAAGTGCTTGCGGCTTTGGTCTAGAGCACTCTTCCCATGGCTTAAGGACTTGGATGAAGGCTTGGGTGAGCTCAATGGGGTTCCCTCAAGGTGCTTGCAAAGTGAATTGGACTAAATTTGAGTATTGAATTAATTGGAAAATCTTGCTACCTCCCCTATTTTCAGTTTTGAAGAAATCGAGAATGGAAAAATTGAATTGGCTTAGGGGGGCTTAAGGAGACTTATAATTGCTTCCTCTGGCTTCCTCCTACTCAATCGAATGCAAGAGAATGTAATTCAAGTGAAATTATGGGGAGTATATCTCCCACTAGGTGAATCAGCAAGCTTCCCTTCCATTTTGATCCAATTCACCCTATTCAATGGGTTTGTTAGGCTGTTTAGAGTGTCATGGCATTCAATTTTGGGTGTGGAGTTGAGTAGTGAAGCTCCCATGTGTTTGAAATGAGTGGAGGAAGGATTCCCATGTGCCCATGTCAAGTGAGGTGGTCGATTTTGACCTAGGGTTGGGTTGGGCTGACCCAAACCCATTGGGTCATGTGCACCATGTCTATTAGTGACCATTTGGTCCACTAAGAGAATGCCAAGTGTCCATTAAAAGGAATTGACCAAATTCCAAGTGGTTTTGATTTTGTGTTACCTTATGGCCTAGAGGTAAAATGGTCATTTGGCTTGGATTTCAGTTTGAATATGTTTCGTATGATTGAAAAAAGGGTTGGGCCAAGTTTCATTAAATTTGAATTTGATTTGATATGATTTGGCTCATGTTGACCCATTTAGGTCTGAATGGGTCAACTTAGGTCAAGTTGACCAAATGGTCAATTTGGGTCAAACTAAGGGGGTCAAGTTCATATGACCATTTGAAATATTGTGGCATCATTGGTTTAGTTCAATTTAGTTTACATTTGGATTTGGTTCATTTGATTTCATTTAGGTCAAATGGGTCAAGTTGACCAATTTGACCCATTTGACCTATTTAGGTTAGGTCATGGGTTGGTTTAGGCTTCATTGGTCATATGAAATGTATTGGTATCTTTGTTTCTAATCAATTTTGGTTAGAATTGATTTTGGCTCAATATGATCTTTTAGGTCAAGTTGGGTTCAAGGTCAATTGGGCTAGGTTGAGTCTAGTTGGCTAATTGTGGCTTTTGATCAAGTTCAGCAAGTGATTTGGAATGAACTTGACCCATTGGTTTCAATCAATTTGGCTTAGATCAAGTTTTGACACATTTTAACTTTTTAGGTCAAGTTAGGTCAACTTGGGTCAGGTGGCCAATTAGGCTAGGTTAGGCTCAAATGGTGACTTGGTCAAGTTCAAACATTGATCATGAATGAGTTTTAATCAATGTTTCAATCAATTTGGCCTATGGTGGATTTTGGCTAATTTAGGTTTCATTTTGGCTAAGTGTTGACTTGGTTTGACCCAATTTGAGTGATTGATCATATCATGATGATTGTTGCTCACAATGTGAGGCTTCATTGGGCTTAGTTCAATCCAATTTGGGTAAGATTAGAATTTGGCTCATAATGGGTACTTTAGGTTACTTGGGTCAAGTGAGCTTAAGTGGGTCAAATGGCTAGGTCAAAGCTTGATTTGAGTTTGATTGAATTCACATACGGACTTATGATTGAAATATAAATCCATTTGCAAGTGATTTGAAGTCAAATAGGTTTTGATTCATTTGACAATTTCAAGTTCAAAGGGTGAACATGAGTTTGATTTTTGAATTTAGTTTTGGTATGGTGATTGAAGTTTATGTTTACATTTTGATTCATGATTGAAGGATTGATTGAATCTTGAAGAAAAATTAAGGGTTTGACTTGATTTGAATTTGACTTGGCTAAGTCCAAGAATTTGACTTGAAAGTCTTAGGTTGAATTTTGGTTGAATTTGGGGATTGATTTTTGAATTTAGTTTTGGTTATTTGAATTTATATTTCATTTATATTTATGAATATAAATGAGAATATAAATGGGTTGTGAGAAAATTCCTTAAATTTGAATTTATTTAGATTTGATTTAGGCTAAGTTCAAAAGATAGATTCAAAGCGACTTAGGAAAGAATTTTGGAATTTGGAATCCAATCATGGGCTTCAATCATGTTTCGATTATTTGTGATTAATTCATGATTTGAGAAAATCTATTGAATTGGTTCAATATTTGAGTTAGAGTTGGAGTTGATATGAGTTTGGAGAAAATCAATCAAGTTAGAATTGATTTGAGTTTGACTTGAATGGAAGAAGTGAGGAATTTAGTTCAAACTATAGGGTAGGCAAATTTTCCTAACACCCTTAAGGAATGACCTATTCCTATGGTTAACCCTTCTAAGTCTTTAGGGCTTGGTTGAGTGTTTGAATTTGATATGGTTTGGCTTAGGTTTGAATTTTACTCATTTTGATTCAAAAGGGTCAAATTGGTCAAGTTGACCAACCAATAACCAAATTTGGGTTGAGTGTTGAGTTAAGTTCAATTGGTTGATTAAAAATGATTGTAGGCCTTGATTTGATTTAATTTGGAATTAATTTGAATTTTGGTCAAATTGACCTTTTAGGTCAATCTAGGATAGGTTGGCTCAAGTTAATCAATTGGTCAAGTTGGGCTCAATCATGGCTTTGGTCAAGTCAATAAGTGAATTGGGATGAACTTGCGCCATTGGGTGCAATCAATTTGGGTTAAATCATGATTTGACCCATTTTAGCTTTTTAGGCCAATTTGGGTCAACTTAGGTCAAGTGGCCAATTAGGCTTGGTTTGGTTGAATTGATGACTTAGTAATGTTCAATCATTGATTATGAATGGGTTTGGGCAATGGTTTCAATCAATTTTTCATATGATGAATTTTGGCTAGTTTGGGTTTCATTTGGGCTAAATGTTGACATGGTCAAAAGCTAGTTTGACTTAGTTTGGCCCAATTCAAGGTGGTTGATCACCCCATGATGATTGTTGATCATGATTGAGGTTTAGATGGGCTTAGTTCAATCCAATTTGGGTTGGATTAGAACTTGGCTCAAAAGATCCTTTAGGCCAGTTTGGGTCAAGTGAGCCTAAATGGGTCAATTGGCTTGATCAAGGCTTGGTTCAAGTTTAATTGAACTTACATATGGACATAGGACTGAAATACAAATCCAATTACAATTGGTTTGGAGCCAAGTGGGTTTTGGTTCATATGAAAATTTCCAGTCATAAGGGTCAATTCGGGCTTGATTTAGGTTGAGTTGGTTTGGTTTGATAATGATGATTTATGTTTATATTTGGATCAATGATTGAAGGAAAAATTGAATCATGAAGAAATCTATGAGTTCTGAGTTGATTTGTATGTCATTTAGCCAAGTTCAAAAATTTAGGTACAAGGGCTAAAATTGGGAGTTTGATTTGATTTGAGTTTGTTTTTGGTCTTTTAAATTTACATTTCATTTATATTTGTAAATATAAATAACAATATAAATGGGTCATGAGAAAATCACTTGAGTTTGGAATGATTTGAAGCAAATTTGATTAAGCTTAGGGATGTAGGTTGAAAGGGATAATTTGGGTTTTGATTTGGTTTGATTTATTTTTGGTCATTAGAGGATGGGTTTCATTTTTATTTATGAGTATAAATGAAGGAATGATTGATTAATAAAGAAATCAACTAAGTTTGCATTGATTTGAAGAATTTTTGGCTAAGCACATGAAGGTGGCTCATATGGCTTAGGAAGAGATTTTTGGAATTTGGAATTCAGAGTTGATCATGGATTTCAATCATTTGGAATTTAGAATTGACTTATGATTTGGAACTTTTGATTTGAGATTGAATTTGATAATTTAGAAAATCAATTGGGATGGGGTTGATTTTGATTTGGTTAAGGTTGGGTCCATAAGATAAAATTAAAAGGGCTCAGGAAGGAATTTGGAATTTGAATTTGGTGATGTATTTCAATCATTGGATAGTTGGATTTGATTTTGGGGTTTTAAACTTTGAATTTAAGGTTTGGTTTGAAAGAATGAAACACGGATTGAGTTTGGGCTACAGGGTAGGAAAGTTTTCCTAAATCCCTATGGTACAACCTATTCCTATTGCTAATGCTTCTAAGTCTCTAGGGTTAAGTTAAGTGTTCACTAATCACTAGAAGTATCTTAAGACTAAGGAACTCTTAGTGTCTATAAGAGTCCTAGATCTATGATGAGAAAGTTGAGAGGTCACTCTAAAAGTGAGGTCAACAAAGGGTGCCCAATAGGTGTGGTGTGACTGACAAGGCACACCAAACATATTGGTGTTGATGGAAATGATCAACGACGTCTGAAGGATCGCAAGCACTAACAAAAATGATCTATTCCTAAACCAAAGGTGTAGAAGGAATCACGATCTTAGTGTAATGCAACTCCACTCATGCCAAGGGCATAAGGGAGGAAGAAGGGATCTACCAAGGTATCAAGCATGTGAACCTTCCAGTAGGGAAGGAGGTTCAAGGTATCCACTAGGGATAAGAAGTTTGAGTTTGAATGTATGATATTTGGGTAGAGTATTTGCTGGGGATTAAAATGTATAACCTGTCAGGGATAGATGCATGAACCTTCCACTAGGGAAGTAGGATCAGGTTATCCACTAGGGATAAGGAGGGTTTGGATTTCTTTTGAGGGTGCACTCACTGGGGAATGCAAGTATGAATTGGATTTAATTGACTCCACTGGGGAAGTCAGGATGATTGATGTCTCACTGGGGAGAAATTGATTGATTATTTGTTGAAGTTTTGGATTTTAAGAAGAACTGCTTCATGGATCGAATGGAAAGCTATGTCGCCTAGGCTCACATTTATCAATCCAAAGTGGCAGTCCACCAGCCACATGGTAGAACTATCCAACCTAAGGGGTTTCCTTTTGGTGTGCAATGGATGTGCTAGGGAGAAAGCGTAGAAGACTTACATCTCCAAGAGCAAGGCATAACTACTAGGATGATTTGTTGGATGCAACAAATCAAACCAAACCTAGGGCGACTACTGAATGAATGCCGCTGAGAGACTTACATAAACTCAGAAGTAGTCCAGATAATGTCATTTGATTGAATTGTATTTATTTTAATTTCATTTGTTTTAATTTGATGGATCCCCTCAGTGTGCGATGGATTCACTGAGAAGGGGCTAATATCAACCTAGACCTGTCTTAGGTTTGCAAATCCAAAGGGATAGTCTACCAGCCATTAGGTAGAACTAACCAACCAAGTAGGTGCCTTTCGATTTGCAATGGTCAAGTTTGGAAGAAGGTGCGGGGACTCACATCTTTTCAAATGAAGAACCACTAGGGTGATCGATTGCTTGTCCAACACATCAAACCCGACCTAGGGCTGCCCGTCGGTTTGCATCAGTCATGCTGGAAAGAATGCATAATAGACTTATATCTTTCAAAGAAGATACAACCATCAGGGTATCTCGTTAGTGGCACAACAAGTTGAACTCCTACAAGCACTCTGAGAGTGCCACCGGACTTATCTTCACTCAAAGTTTTGTGCAATTCTTATGGGAGTTTTCTTTGCCCTAAAGATAGGATGCCTTCTTGGGAAAGGGGCCACTAGGGGCTTGAATTCCTAATCCAAAAGCGAAGATATATTTTGTTTATTTCATATTTGTGTGGTCCATGTTGGTTTACGAGGGACCACACTTAGAAGGGGCTTATATCAGCCTAGTCCTATATCAGACTTACTAGACTAAGAGAGAATCTACGCATCCGCTGAACAAATTCTCCAACCATAGGGGTGGCTACTAGGAAAGGGGGACTGTCTAATCAAGGAGTAACCAGGGTAGTGTCTATATGGGGTCGCTAAGGACGTGATCCAAATAGAGTGTCCACAAGGGAGGTGCTGCTAAAGGCATTATCCAAAACCCTATAAAAGAAAGTCTACAGGTATTCGATGGCCAACTCAAGGAGAAAGCGTGAGGACTCACATCTGTCAAGAGTGGTATATCCACCGGGTGGATCACCGTTAGCATGACAATAACCAACCAACCTAAGGTGCCCATCGATTTATGACAACCAGTCTAGAAAGAAGGCGTGTAGACTTACATCTCTATAAAGTAGAAGACATCAGATAGTCTATCTTGGCTTGAGTAATCACGGGTGAATAAATCTGGGAGTCTGTGGGACTAAACCCAAGCAAGTAGTGAGGTGGAGCCTCCTGGGGCTTATCCTAAACCTCAAACAACTTGACCTAGAATGGCTGATGGCTAGTTCAAGAAGAACATGTAGACATCCTCAAACAAAGTCAACATGGGTGTATGTGTAGTAAGACTCAAACTAATAGATGTATTTATGTTTCAAGTGAAAGATGGGGACTCACATGCTACAATGAGTGGATAGCTTTGGGTTATATACCACTTAGAATAAATAATGATACCACAGGATCTCACACCTACTTAGCAAAGAATGTGGTTAGTGTTTGTGTTGTGAGGGATAGAGTTCTTGGGTTCTCTACACCATCTAAGCAAACATAAGAAATGGAATTTAATATGAAAAGATGTTTTATTTTATCAAACAAGATGTATGGATGAGAGAGCTCGGATACCTCTTATGGCAAAGGAAAAAATAGGAGCAAAATAAGATAGGCAAGCTACTTGAGATCAGGATTAACTTATTGTGAGCTTGAATCATTTTAGCTTTGTACAACTCAAGGTTCTAGCATGCCATGAGATGTCTCTTCTCCAAACCTTTGAGCTCTTCTAAAGGCAGCTTAGCATTCTGCTATGTAGCAATCTTGCTACCTACAGCTATCCTTAGTGGTAAGAGTTAAACTTCTAATGGTAGAATGGCTTCAGATCCATACACTAAAGAAAATGGGATAGATTGAGTTGGAGTTCTGTATGTGGTGTGGTAGGCATACATGGCCTCAATAAACTGCTCATGCCACTATCGCTTGTTATCGTCGAGTGTCTTCTTCAATATTTGGATGAGAGTTTTGTTGAATGCTTTTGCTAGACAATTTTCCCTCGGGTAGTAGATAGTGGAATACTTCCAATCTATGATGTATCTTTAGGCAAAGCTGTTGATTTTGGTGCTCTTGAATATAGTACCATTATCAGATATAATTCATTGAGGCACCCTGAACCTATATATGATATGGTTCCTGAAAAACTAGAGCACATCTTGGCATGACCTCTTTAAGTGGGATTGCCTCCATTTAGAAAAGTACATGCTGCTAGAATGAGTAGGACCCTTGAAAGAAGAATGATCGATCAGACCAACTATGTCAGTGCCCCAGCATTTAAATGATGACAAGACCAATGCATGATGTAGAATGTTGAGTGGTTGATGCAGGACCACACCATGTACTTGATATTGGTGGCATCTTCTAGTTACATCTATGTAGTCTTTAATCATCGCAGGCCAGTAGTATTCTAATCATTTGATCTTGTCTTTCATCTTTGGACCGGACTAATGAGCTCCACATAAACTTGAATTCATCTTGGTCACAATCTTGGGCTTCATGTTTGGCTAAACAATGTAACCACATATGTTTGAAAGATCGTCGATACAAAGTGCCTTCCACGAGAGCGTAGGAGAGAGCTATCTATTTCACCTGATGAGCTAATGACTTCTCTTGAGGTAGTTTGCATGTGTTTAGGTAATCCATGAATTATTGCCTCCGATCTGACTCATCATCCTTTTGGTAATGGCAACCTCCCCTTCAAGAGAGAGCATTTTCTTTCCCTTCGCCATTGGCTTGGGCCAACAAAGCACCAAGGGAATTATTTAATGTAGTGGTGTAGAGGATCAATGGCTTGCCCGGGATAGGGGCTGCTAGAACTATCAGCCATCAGGTAGTGCTTGATGTCTTCATAAGCATACTAGCACTTATCATCCCATTTGAACTTGGCATCCTTTTTGATAAGTGCTGAGAATGACAGGCATCTTCTTGATAAGTTGGATATGAAGCATATTAGATATGCCAACCACCCTTGAAATGATTTGAGTTGAGTTAGACTTTTAGGGGTGGCATTTCTAAGATAGCCTTGATCTTCTCTAGGTCATCTCTATTCCAAATGTTGGACAATAAATCCAAGGAATTTCCTTGAAGCTACTTCGAATGCACACTTCAGGGGATTCATTTTGAGGTTAAATTATCTTAATCATTAGAACTACTCTCAAGTCAAAGAGATGGTCTTTCTTTTCTTTGCTCTTGACTACCAGATCGTCAACATAGCATTCAACTTAATGATGAATGAGTTCATTGAAGATTTGAGTCATGGCCTGCTGGTATGTAGCACCAATATTTTTAATGTCGAAAGGTATGACCTTATAACAATTGATTCTGATCGGGGTTCGAAAAATAGTGTTTCTTTCATCCTTGTGGGCCATCTTGATTTGGTTGCAACCAGATGACCCATCGATAAAGGAGAATACTGCATGAGATAAGGTAATGTCCACCATCAATTCTGGTATCCGAAGTAGAAATTCATCTTTTGGACATGCCTTATTCAGATCCCTAAAATGACATATATGCAAATTTGGCCATTCTTTTTTTAACTGGGATGACATTGGCAAACTAGGTGAGGTATTTTTCTTCCCTGATAAAGCCAGTGTCGAACAATTTTTTGATTTCAGAATTGACCTTCTATTCAATGTCTAATTGCATGCGTCTACGAGCTTGCTTGATAGGGTTAGCATTAGGTTCTATAGCTTGCCTGTGGACTGCTATGTCAGGAGATAAACTGAGAATTTCTTCATAACTCTATGTGAAGCAATCCTTAAACTCAATTAATAGCCTAACTAAGTCATTGGTTTCTTCTTCATTCAACAAGAAACTGATGTATGTTGGGCATGGATCTTCTTTCATTCCCAAGTTGATTTCTTTGAGTTCATCAATGGTTGATCTGATTTCTTCTTCAAACTCTGGTGGGGCATCTTTTACTTCAGGCTCATTTAGGTCATCTGAAGTTTCTAAATAGGCCTCCTCATAAGAGTTAGCATGATTTGAGGAGAACCTATCAGACCCCAAATGAGTGGTGATGACTAGGAAATGGTCATCATCATCGACTAGACCCACTGTGCTGAATCTTAATCCTGATCTTGATTGAGAGTGTCTGGGTTGGTTGTCCCATAATCTTTCAAAGTAGTTCAACCTTTGTTTAGACCAAATATGTGGTATTAATCCCTTCTTTGCTAAGTTAATAACACAAGGTGAATACCAATCAAAAGGCAGTTGCATTAGATCTTTATATAAATCATCCTCAAGTTCTACATCAGCTTCTTGACTTGAGGATGATGCTCCCAACAAAAATCTCTTCAGCCTGACATCTATGAATGGCTTGGGGGCCTCCTTAACTACCCAACTTTCAACTTTCTTGGAGGAAAGTGAGGTTAGAGCTAAGGTTCCCAACTGCTGTTTGATTATTCTACATAATGATCCAGATACATTCATGCTTTGCTTGGTGGCCTAGTCTTCACCACTGTCTGGCTTGAATGTCACCTCCAAAGGGACCCGTTGAGAGGGGTTGGTCAGCATGCTAATCACATGAGACTCATCCTCCGAACTGGACTACAAGTCTATGTGGATAGTGGGGGTACTCCTGTGAGTTGGAACATAGCTCCTACTGGTTGGCCACCAGCAAGGAAGACTTCCACCTCTAGATTTCCTCTTCCTTTACTTGGTGGGGGTCAAGTCATCCTACCCATGTGTTCATTTAGAGAAATAAATTATGGGCAGAATCTAACATCTGGATCGACCTCTTCCTCTGTGTCTGATTCTCGCTCACTTGTGCTTTCTTTTTCTTTTTCTTTTATTCTTTTCTTTTTTTTCAATTTATTTTTCTTTTGATGTTGAACTTTCATCAAGTTCACGAGAATAGACTTTTTGATTTGGAAAAAGGTAGTACACTACATCTTCATAAATCTTGACCTCCCTGAATGGTTTTAAGTCTCCTTTGACACAATACTCGATTCCACCTCTTCTGAATTTGATGCATTGGTGCAAAGAGGATGGAACCATGTTATTTGCTTTATCCAAGGTCTACTGAGTAAAGCAGTGAATGATGTATCTTAACTGATTATGTTGAATATGACTTTTATCTTTTAGTTATCTATCTCTAGTGGTAAGACTATTGAACCTAAAGCCCTCTCACCTTGTTCGTTGAATTCTCTCAACATCAATAGATCTCCTTGGAGTTCAGAGATGTTAATCCTCAAGTAGGCAAGGATTTTTAGACTCATAATATTAACTAATGCACCTTGGTCAACTATCACCCTAGAGAGTCTGAATCTACCAATATCCACTATGATGTAGAGGGGATGGTTGTGCTCAGTTGTCCCCAAAAGAAGGTCTTCATTGGTGAATGTAACTCCCCGGGCTTCTTTTGAAAAACATGCTCCTCTCTAACAGTGGATAACTAAGTTAAGCATATTTCTAGATCAAGAAGGGCTTTGATTAATGAATCCCTCATCTCTTTGGATAAGATAAGGGCATCATATACGCTTAGTTTAGCTGAAAACTTTCTCAGGTGAGCAAGGACATTACAGTCAACTCTGGATTAGTCCTTCATAAGCATTTTTATAGGTGGAGCATCTTCTGGAGGGGCTTCTTGACTACTAGAACCAATGACTTACTTACCCTTATCCTGAGGTGCTACCCTAGAAGGTAGAACTTTGCCATTATGAAGGGTGATTGCAGCGACTTCATGAGATGGTTTAGTGGAAAGTTCTACCTGCTCATCAAGTTCACCTACAGCTTCTCCTATGGGATCATCAGAGTCAGATGACTCCAAGCCTATCTCAATGGGTGAACTCGGGTGATTTAGAAATGGGTAATATATTTCAAAATTAGAAAGGAGTGGATCAAAATTATTATAATTATTAGTACTTGGAGAGGTTTCTACAGGAATAAACTCATCAAGATCATCAAAACTATAGAGAATATAAGCAGAATCAGTCTTCTTCTTCATTGATTTTTTAGATTTTAATGTAGGTATAAAGTAGAAATCAAGTAAACTAAGCGGAGTGAGGGATTTTGCACCCCCTCTGATACAGTATGACTTCTAGAAGAAGAACTAGTTGAAGGAGTTGTAGCTACAAGTGTGGTAGGAGTGCTGGACTCGATCAGTGGTTACACTATTATGCTATCCTAGGCAAGTGGAAGCTGTCGCTACTGCTGTTGGGCTTCTACCTCCCTCAAGTTGTCTTTAGCAACTTGCAAACCTTCTTTAGAGTTGGAGGTTTGAGCTACTTCAAGCACCTGCAAGGATAACTTTATGATCTTAGAAATTATTTTCTTGGAGGTCAGGATAGGAATATATCATAACCTTCCTCTATCTTGAGAAGATCACATGTATGCCCAAGGATTATCCTAATAGAATTAGAGGGTTGTTCTAATAGGTATTTCTTATAGATGATAATGGAACCCGACTTGTAGTTATGCTCAAGCCCATCCTTAAAGGTAAAGCAATCTTCCAAGACGTGACCTAGCATATGGTGGTAGAGGCAATAGTTTGGATCATGACTCTTGCCCACATCCTCCGGCCTCCTAGGCTCTTGTAACTAAAAATCAGGCTTCTTTAAGAGATTCTTGAAGATCTTCCTAACTACCTCCCTTTTGAATAAATAAGGTTTATTCATTTTGTCAGCAAAAGTAGGTAAGTGATGGTTACCTGGTGGTGGATAAGAATGCTGATGTTGATGCTATAGATGGGGATACTGCTGAGTAGGCGGCAGTGGAGGCCACTATGGCAATTGAGGAGGTCGATATGATGGCAAAGGAGGTGAGGGCAAGCTCAAGATGTCTATGAATCGGCGCATCCCTTATCAACTATTGTGACTGCCCCTGGCTTTTTCCCAAATGCCTTCTGTGGTCTTGCCTTGGCTGACTGATCTTGGAAAGGTAACTGTTTGGCCTTTTCTTGTGGACTAGCTGCCTTGTCGATTAATTTCTCAAATATCTTAATGGTGAATCCTCTAAGCATAAAGGCGACTGAGCCATGATTATTCTTGGTAAAATTTTAATAGCATGCTGTCCAGATAGCTGTTGTTCAAATTTCATACTTAAATTGTGTCATCTAAGAATGTAATCAACAAGAGACTCACTAGGATGTTGTTGAGCTACAATGAGGTCCCCCACAGTTACCCTTTGCTAAGCTCCAACAAATCTCTTAATAAAGAGCTGCTCCAACTCAAAAAATAAATTTACTGAACCATTGGATAGTTCGGCATACCAATTGAATGCAATGATCATCAAGCTACTGATAAAGAGGAAAAATAAGAGTGCATTGCTACCACCAGCATTGCAACATCCAGCTCTGAAATGTGCTATGTGCTGCCGGGGGTTCCCACTACCATCGAAAATTTTGACAGATGGAGGCATAAAGCCCTTAGAGTACTGTACACCATCAAATTTCTCTGGGTAGGGTCTACCCTTTGGAACAGATGAGCCACCTCAGGCTTGCTAATGCATCCCTCACTTGTTGCTATACCATGTGTTTGATGTCTTTTTCATGCATGGAGGTGCTATCCACCACTTTCTTATGCAATCTACTATTGTCTCCCTCTGTAGAAATGCATCTAAGATCATTTAAAGTGTGTGCCAACTCTACTCTGTCGGCCACTATGAGAGAAGGCTATGAAACTGGAGCTAAATTATATAATGCTGACACAACTGTCATCAACTCTTCTTCTTCCCCATTTGATCAATATGATCATCACTTTGTCTAAGTTGTTGGATGAGGTGTTGAGTTGAATGGACAGTATCATCTTCTTCAATTACAATACCTTCTTGACTATACTGGTCTCTGTGGAGGACCCCTTAGTATCAACAATATAAACTTTGATCGAATCTTCAAGGAGATCATCCTCATCTGGATCAAAGCTGACCTTTCCCTCCTCACAACCTGATCGATCACTCCCTAGAAGCTCTCTCTTTCTTTGTGAAGTACTATGCCAGAGTTTCATATTGGAAATGATCTAACCATGCTGGTACGAATACACACTGTTGACCGGTGGAGGGGTTATGCTCACTAACAGAGATGCACCTAACACAACCTATAATTGGAGTGCTGACTCTAAGAGGGTGACTATTAGAAGAGATGTGCTCATGACTGCTCATGGGCGGAGTAGTGTCCCTAGGGAGATCCACTGCCATTGGGAGAGAACCCCCCCTCCTCTTCGCCGCCACCGTCACTAGCTCGATGGTGGTGGTGGTGGTGACACATGGTGTGCCACTTCTTCTTCACCAAGACTGAAGCAGGAGGTTGAGTAGGTGAACTCATCATCACCTCAGTTGGTGGAGTAGATGAAGTGGGATCCTTTGGTTGTAGTCAGATCACCAAGGGGGTTTTCTTCTCCCATATACTACCTTCTATGCCTTTGTAGGCACGGTGGATGGTGGACGAGGAGTGGATCGGTGTGGTTGAGATAACACTGGCTTTATCCTCACCGGGGCTTTCCTCCTATGACTAGTGCACTTATCAACACTATGCTATCCCCTATCCCGGATACGATGATTGAGAAAATGAGTGGAGGCCACCAATAGCTGCCGCTCTCAAGCCCCCCACGGTACTACTGCCTCGCTCTATCACTGTAAATGCACCTGGTAATGCTCTTGGGGATGACAAACCTCATGTAAAATAATGTACCAATCAACGACCCTACCACTACCATAATACCGTGGGACTAGCATAGGACTTCCTCCCTCCAGCCTCATGTAAGATGTAGAGGAGGTAATGCTATCCAATAGTCCTCCTCTTCATCCGATGCCGAGAGGGAGTGGAACTGGTTGCTAGCAATGGGGAAACCTCATGAAACCTTCCTCACATGGGATGATGATCCATCTCTCAAAGATGGTGTGGTGCCACTTGATCTCACAGCTCCTATTGCATCACTATGTGTGGCACTGTGTATGGCTTAGTAAGGTGGAGTGAGAGAACTACCTCAAGGTGGGAGGCTATCTCAAGCCGATAGCCTTCCCTGAGGGGACCATTGAGGTGCAGCATGCACAAGGGGAACAACTAAGAATTGGACTTGGAAAACCTCCACTACATTCCTCTGGGGAAGGATACCTGGGCGGATTTGGATGATAGGCTTTTGCCTAGCCACCTCATCTCGGCTAACAGTGGTGAGGGTCGCCCCCTCTTAGGTGATGCTAGCTCCCTCGAATCCTCAGCCAAAAAACACTAGATGGGTGAAGTTAGTCTGAGGGCGGCTGGCCTAATCCAAGGCCAAATTCATCCCAAATGAAAAAGTGAACACAAACTTCTGAGAGGCCATGTGTGAAGATTGTAAAGACTATACTGACTGCTCTGAGCTGTATGTCTGCATTTGTTGAAACATAACTTGTAATAAATTTTTGCCTTGATATTATTTTCACACAGTTATGTGAAGTTTGGAGTTTTAAACCCACACTCAATAATTGAAATATTATTAAGTGGGGTTCATTGGAGAGATTTGGATGTTTTGGAGGAGAGTATTTTGCCATTAGATCTTCGATTTTAGAACCCATACACAACCAATTTAGGTAGAATGGGTAGGGTTCAAAAGTTGGAGGAGAGATTTCTTTCTTTTTTGGGAGATTATTTGTGTTTTATGCTTCTTGTTTGAAATTATGGATAGTTTAAAATACCCCTACTTAGCAAATTTGGCTATGCTAAGAAGAGGTTGTGTGTGCTTGAAACATTTTTTGCTTGTGAAGATTTGATTGTGTGATATTTTGATTTGGAAATGGGGCTTCCTACTTAACAAATTTGGTATGTTAAGTAGGGGCCACATGTGTTGGGTTTATGAGATTTGTTTTACTTTGAAGATGGGAGTCCCACTTAACAAATTTAGATATGTTAACTGAAAGCCCCAAATGTGTTTGAGATATGTTTGTTTTCCTTTGAAAATGAGACTATCACTTAACAAATTTGGTATGTTAAGTGAAAGCTCAAGTGTGGTTGATATGAAAAATTGGGTCCTTATTTACCTAATTTGGTGTGTTAAAATAGGGATCAAATGTGTGTTAAAAAGAGATCTTTACTTAACAAATTTGGTATGTTAAGTGAAAGCCAAAATGTGTTTAATATGTTTTTTTTTTGGACTCCCACTTAACAATTTGGTTTGTTAAGTGGAAATCAAAGTATGATATGACTTGAGAATGGGATTCTCACTTTAAAAATTTTAGTAAAGTGGGAATCCAATATGGCATGGTTATGTGGTTCTTAATTAACAAACTTGATGGTACTAGATAGAACCAAACATATGCTTTGAAAATGAGATTCTTACTTAACAATATTGGATATGCTAAGTGAAAGCCTAAATTTCATTGAAAATGAGACCCTCTCTAACAAATTGGAATTGTTACATGAAGGTCAAATTTCATATCCTTGGAAATGAGACCCGCACTTAGCAAATTGGAATTATTAAGTGAAATTCAAATTTATATTTTGAAAATGAGACCCTCACTTAATAAATTAAAATTGTTAAGTGAAGGTAAAGTTTATGTTTTGGAAATGAGACTCTCACTTAACAAATTGAAATTGTTAAGTGGATCTCAAATTTTATGTTTTTGAAAATGAGACCCCCACTTAACAAATTGAAATTGTTAAGTGAAGGTAAAATTCATGTTTTGAAAATGAGACCCCACTTAACAAATTGAATTTGTTAAGTGAAGGTCAAATTTTATGTTTTGAAAATGAGACCCCCACTTAACAAATTGAAATTGTTAAGTGAAGATCAAATTTTGTGTTTTGAAAATGAGACCCCGGCTTAATAAATTGAATTGTTAAGTGAGAATAAAATTCATGTTTTGAAAATGAGTCCCCCACTTAACAAATTGAATTTGTTAAGTGAAGGTCAAATTTTATGTTTAATTCAAATAGAGATTCTTAGTTAACAAATTTGGATATGCTAAGTGAGAACTAATTATGGTATGATTTGCTTTTTAAAAGAACCTTCATGTAGCAATCATGGAGGGGTCTTGATTTTGTGAAAGGTGCTTTTGAAAAGTGTCATTTTTGTGAAAAGAATTATTTTCTTTAATTTTTATGATGAACCTTGCCTTAACAAGCTACTGGTGAGGGGATTCTAAATTTTTATTATCTCCCCTTTCATTGATAAATTATGTTTTCACCTATTGGGGAACCCAATAAGGGTTTCAAGACCTACACGGAGTAAGGCCCTAAAACCTAAAGAATGTTGGCTAACTTTACTTAAGAATGAAATAAGCTAAGTGCCAATGGAAATAAAGATAGTCTCAGACTCATATGAAATACAAGTCCACTATCGATGCTTGGAGACAACAATCGTCTACTAGAAATGAAGAGAGGAACCCTCTCTAGCAGAGTCACTAGAAAAATCTATTGTGTTTATTTTTGTTGTGTATGTTTATGTGAGGAGACACCACATAGATCTGCATATGTACTCATTAGGGTGATCAAGTATGAAATTAAGGAATAGTGTACTATCTCAAGAGATAGAAGTCACTATCCTATAATTGACCTAATCACCTAATGAGGACTCCTAAGGCATGATGGATCTTCAGATGTACCAGAGATTTTTTCCCTACTTTACATGAAAAAGTAAAGAATGGTTTATTTAAATTGGGGTTGTTAAGTCTCTATGGAGGCAAACCTCCATAGTTAATTACATCTTAAGGGAAATGATTCCCTTAAGAATACTCTCAATTAAAGCAGGCGATTGTTGTCTTCAAAGAATTCAAAGATAGGACTATAAAGGATTAGTTGTATTTTTAAAAATCAAGTGGGAGAGTTCAAAAGGGGAAGAGCTCTTATCGAAACCAAGGGAGATGAGTAGGGAGTGCTCATGATACTAGGAAACCTAGTGAGCACTCTAATCTATCCTATGGTTGGGCTTTATACATCTAAATTTGAGAAGATTTATTTGTTTGAGTTGAATTTTTATTAGAAGTCTAGGACTTATAATTCCACAATACAAGATTGTGAAAATGCCTAAGAGGTGAGGATTTATGCTTGTAGCCCACAAAGGGAAATAATAACCTCACATCCTAAATCTAGGGAGCTTTGGCGAGGGTCAAACCACGACCAAAATCTAAGATGAAAAAAAATGGGTATATGGTTTACCTCCATAAGAGAGAGTAAATCACCTAACTGTTGGGCTTATTACTTCCTGGAGTGGCAACCAACTAACTCCTCCTACGCTTTAAATCCATGTAACCAAGTCATATGCTTTGCAAGATGGTTATGCTGTTATTTACTTAGAAAAGAAATTAAGTCCTTAAATTTACTCCCTAAGAGACAAGATTATGAAGGGTATGAATAATGACTTAAATCTAATGCAAATTTTGCCAGATTTTATTTAATTTTGGACTTTTATTTTGACATAGGCTATGAGATTTTGTATGCCTAAATGCATGAGAAATTGATTGTGGGCTAAATCAGGAGAGAAAGAGGTGTCTTTCTATCAAAGGCTCTTACAGGTTAAGCCTTTATTCTCTAGCACAGATAGAAGCCCTTTCTTAGTAAGGGTGGAAGAATATGGCATGCATGCTATTATACATTCATTCATCTAGCTAAGGGGTTGCTAAAAATTTTATCATCTTGATTTAATTCATAGGCTTTTATATAAGGTTATGAATTATTTTAAAATTTTAGTTATGAGCTATTAATGGGATAGAAAAATTATTTTTATCCTAGGAGCCTAATCGCATCCAGGCCACACATCAATCACCAATCATAAAGAAACTATGAAAAAGCATGATATTTCTAATGTAGAAGCTAAAAAACATCAAATAATTTTTATAAAGCTATCACAAAAGATTAAAAGGTCGGTGCGATCGGGTAACCGCAGTACAATCCAAAAAGAAATGTGGGTAGCTGAGCCCTACACTTATACATCCAAGTATAATGAAAGAATAATTACAATTTAAATAATGATACGTGTTATGGGGGTCTTCATTCTTCATCCTCCATTCTTCACTCTTCACCTTTCATTCTTTCAATCTTGATTTGCTTCACTTCTTTCTTTCTCTTGGCTTGAGTGGGATGTAGTTTGCTCCAAAGGTATCACATGGTATAAAATGCTTGGTCTTATAACCAAAGCTTATCTTTAATCCTCATAACACTTATCCTAATCCTAATGCAAAAATTATAATAAATGGAAGAAAAATAAATCTAGCTACACTTGTAAAACAAATATTAGCTAAACACACCATACAACCCAAGCAGTTGTAGGAATAATTTGGAATTAGCACCCCACACATGGGTAACCAAGACCACCTGTCCTAACTTGGGATATGCTTAGGGGCTAAGCAACCTCCACAACAAAAAGAATTTATATTTTTATTATAATGGTCCCTTTAAGCAAAACCCCTGCATAAAACATGATTAGGCTAATATCAACCTAACATTCAAGATACACACATACACCTTAACATCCTGCCTAAAATAATATATCATAAAACTGAACATTCATCAAACCATGCACTGCCCTAACATAAAGCTAGAAATGGTGACTTAGCCTAATGTGCATGTGTCAGAGATTATGTAGTATGTCCTAACTAGCCTTAGGGTTATGATTTGCTAAGTGTGAGGGATTTAATTCATAAAGGGTTGATTTCTCTTAAGTGGTTTAATTGATTTGAAGATTTTATTTAGTGTTTTCTTTTGTTTCTTATGGCCTACACTTAGCAACTAAGTATTATAAAGAGAAGAAAGAGAGGGAGTCTCTTTTTCATCCATACCTTAAGTCATTTCTAAAGTAAGTTAATTAATAAATTTCTTTTAGTGAATTATTTATTATGAGTTTTAATTAACCCTAAGTTTAGATTCACTCTAAACAACCCTATTCAATGAGAAAGGCATCTTAAGATTAATTGAAATGGATTACTATCACATAACACACACTCATTTATTTCTTTCCACCATGTATATCATGCATATGAATAAATCATAAGCATACATGTACATGCAATCTAAATCTTAGCATACTTTGATGATGAATGCAAAGAAATGTATTTTGAATTTAAATGTTTCATTTTTTTTATTTAGTTATGAATGCATGTTTTTGTTATATAGAAAAGAAGGATTTTTCATTCATTAGCTAAACACACATTTACATGTATAAAAGTTTTAAGTGAGTACAACACCATTATTTTCTACACCATGGGAGTAAGGTACAAGACCTACTTAGGGATACTTAAAGCTTCACTGCCCCGGGATGTCCAGACTAGTATACCACTTTTCTTAGATACATGTAGATGCATGAATGACTAAAGATAAAAAAAATCCATGCAAAAGGTTATGTTCGATTTTTTTAATTTATGATTCTTTATTCATTATCCACATCACACAAGCATATGTATAAGAGTTTTAGTGAGTACGACACCATTATTTTCTACATTAGGGGCGTAAGGTACAAGACCTACTTAGGGCTACTTAAAGTCTCGCAGCTTCGAGATGTATAGACTTATATACCACTTATCTCAAATACATATGAATGTACAAAAAGAAACATATGAATAGGGAATCATGCACAAAATTATGTTTGATTTACTTGATTTATGATTTACATGTGTAATATGAAATTCTTTCTAAGTCTTAACATGGAAATGCATAAGAATAAATTTAAGCAAGTGTTATGTTCTTTTCAAATGAACTATACATTTTTAAATCGTATGTGGATCCATATTAAAGTATGGAAAGAGAGCTTCATATTACACATCTTATACTATCATCACATGCAAGCTTATAAATATTTATAATTAGCATCACTTCATTTTTAATAATTGATTTATAGGTTTTAAAAATAGTTTTTGATTTAATAGTGATAATAGCCACTCATATTTGATTTAAGTCAACACATGCAATTTGACATAAAAGAAAATATTTCATTTAATTAATTTTAAATGGAATGAATGCATGATTTCATATGGCAAGTTATATTTAGCATGATTGGAAAGAAATAAAGAAATGTAAGCACATGATTTCATTCATCCTAATTAATTCCTAAATTAAATAAAGCTATTTAAAATGAACCAAAATTCCCTAAAGATATTTTTAAATTTGAGTTTGATTTGAGTATGAGAAGGGTTTGCTATATCTAACCCATTTCCCCATGTGTGAATTAATTTGGTTTAATGAAGGAAACTTGAGTTGATATTATGTTTTGATTATGTTAAGGTATGAATTAAATGAATTAATTATCCCTTACCTATATCACCTTAAATTAATTAACTAATTAATAATAAGCCATCATGGTATGTAACCACATGAAAAGTAAATTTGTAATATTCCTAAGAAATGAAAGGGGCCTAATCCAATTGGCTTATGATTAATAGTAAATTAGGCTTAAGGGATCACACTTAATTACTCTTATGATTTTCTCACACATGTGAACCAATCATAATTTCATTATCTCTTACCTTGGGTTTTGAACACCAAAGGAGCTACCCAAATCAATTAAAGGTTGCTTAGGTTAGGATGATTTGATTTTTAATTTTAATTTTATTAAAATTTTAATGTATTGATTAAATATTTTGGTTATGTTTTAATATGAATGATGAAATTAACTTAGGGGAAAGGATCAAGGGCAAGGCCTCAATCCTAATCCCTAAATCATTTAAACATTTAATTAGATTTTGATTTCCTTATTTTAAAGATTTAATCACTTAATTAATCAATTAATCATTCCATTAGCCCATTAATTAATTTTTATTTTAAAGATAAAGAAGACTTAGGAAATGAACTAGGAAAAATGCCCCCACTCACATTTCCTAAGTGATCTTACTGTTTAACAGGGATGATTATGTTTAAATGATTAATCAAGTTATTGTTCATTCTTTAATTATAATTAATTAGATTAAGAGAGTGATTAGGGCTTACTCAAATGATTTCTCTAATTAAGTAATCAATAGAATCTTAGAAAAATAGGGGTGGCGGAGGTCATCCCCGTAAACATCCACAAAAAATTGAGATTATGGAGTGCTTAATTAAGGTGTAATTAAGCTAGTTAAATTTTTGATAAAACCCTAATTAAACCAAAATCACTTTTTAAAATCAAGTAATTATTAATTTTCTACCTTCTCCTCTAAAATATCTTCAAAATGAGCCTAAGTTTGCATTTTTTGGATTTCTACAATTAGTTATGATTTTAGAAAGTTTCAAGATTAAAAAGTAGTTAATTAACTCTAATTAAGCCTTTAATCCCGTCGAGCCATGTGGCTGCTGACGCGGCACACTTTTCATGTGGTGCGACGGGATTGGTTATTTAAGTGTCACATTCGTGTGTTGAATTAGCGGTGGTGGATGTTCTTTCTTTGTGGGTTGTCCGATCTAAGATCGGACAATCACGGTTTAATCCACATGTTAAGGGCGAAACTAATGGATCTACTACAGGATTTGATCAGAGCTGTTCATCTTGATCACGTAAGATGGATGACTTGTGATCTATCCCATTCTTGAGTGATGAAAGATGAGAACCTTCCATCTTTCTCCATTCAATTTGAGCTCACCCAAGCTCAGATCTGGATTAAATGGATCCCACACCATCTAAGGGAGCATACAATCATATCCAATGACTAGAATCCCTCGACATGGATATTCCTTTCACAAAAGACCAACACATTGAGGCCTAGAGAAACATTTTTGAGGAATTTCCTCACCATAGCTAATGTCTAATGGTGCAACGTTGGAGTTAGCTTTGCCTAGTTGAGGTAAGGCCCTGTTGAAAGAATTCATACTCAATTTGGTGTGGGAAGCTCGGTTGATCAATCCAGGCACGTACACACCTTGACTTTGATTGAACTCCAATGTTTAGTGCTCGGGAAGCTCGGGAGGTGATTTGATTTGCTTTGATTGAGTATGAGGATGGTGTATGCACAAGCAATTAGAGTTTTCTTGCACGGGGAGAAAGTTAGGATTGAAGTGGAAGTGTCCAGTTTCAGTTCTATATGCAGAGGGGGAGGTTGAGGAAGAGGGAGCTTGGGAGGAGTTAGGGAAGCTCTTGGGAGTTTTGAATTACTCTCTTGAGCTGAATGGGATCGAATTATTTCCAAAACTAGTTGAATTGAGGGAGTATATCCCTCAATTGAGCCAGGCGAATGGATTGGATCACTCCCATGAATTTTGTTGATTCGCCACTGTCAAGTCATTGGAGGGGTCGCTGTCAATCTGAGGTGGCATGACATGAGTGGCCGAAGCCATGTCAGGGGTCTTAAGGCTTGATATGGGCAGGTAGGAGGGGATTTGGTTCTCCTTGCACCCGTTGGGTTTGACCATGGACAGGGGAGAGTGAGATCAGCTTGGTGAGTTCCCTTTGGTCCAAGATAAGTTCTAGGGTGGTCAGAGTGGGCTAGTGAACTCTAGGGATACCTCATTTGGTAAAAGGAGGGCTGCCATGGGGAGTGCAAAGTGGATTTTTCTATTTAGAATAGGAATCCAAGGTGGAGGATTTGTCCATTGGGTAGTCAACTTGAGGTGTGCTTGTTTGGGTTTTAGGCTAACTTAGGAGCGCCTAAGGCTATCTTGGGGCGCGCTTGGTCGGCCAATAGGGTTCCATGGCTTAATTTTGGGTGACATGAGCTTATTTGATCAAATGGGTTCATGTAGGTTCATGTATGGGTTGGGTTGGTCAATTGGCCCAAATGGGGTCAAATCAAGGCTTGGGTTTGGTCTAAATCATGATTTGGAATATTTTGGTGAGACTAATTTGATATGGTTTGGCTTAGGTTTGAATTTGACTCAATTGGATTCAAAAGGGTCAAATTGGTCAAGTTGATCAATTTGACCAAATTAGATTGGGTTAGATGTTGAGCTGAGTTCAATTGGTTGATTGAAAATGATTGTAGGCCTTGGTTTGATTTAATTTGGAATTAATTTGAATTTTGGTCAATTTGGGCTAGGTTGGGTCAAGTTGACCAATTGGTCAACTTGGTGTCAATCATGGCTTTGGTCAAGTTCAATAAGTGATTTGGGATGAACTTGAGCCATTGGTTACAATCAATTTAGGTTAAATCATGATTAACCCATTTTGGATTTTTAGGCCAATTTGGGTCAACTTAGGTCAAGTTGGCTGAATTGATGACTTGGTCATGTTCAATCATTGATTATGAATGGGTTTGGGTCAATGCTTTCAATTAATTTGGCATATGATGAATTTTGGCTAATTTGGGTTTCATTTGGGATAAATGTTAACTTGGTCAAAGGCTAGGTTTGACTTGGTTTGACCCAATTCAAGGTGGTTGATCACCCCATGATGATTGTTTATCATGATTGAGGTTTAGATGGGCTTAGTTCAATCCAATTTGGGTTTGATTAGAACTTGGCTCAAAAAGGTCCTTTAGGCCACTTTGGGTCAAGTGAGCCTAACTAGGTCAATTGGCTTGATCAAGGTTTGGTTCAAGTTTAATTGAACTCATATATGGACTTAGGATTGAAATATAAATCAAATTACAATTGGTTTGGTGCTAAGTTGGTTTTGGTTCATATGACAATTTCAAGTCATAAGGGTCAATTCAGGCTTGATTTGGGTTGAGTTGGTTTTGGTTTGATAATGGTGGTTTATGTTTATATTTGGATCTATGATTGAAGTAATAATTGAATCATGAAGAAATCCATGAGTTTTGAGTTGATTTGTATGTCATTTAGCCAAGTTAAAAAATTTGGCTACAAGGGATAAAATTGGTGTTTAATTTGATTTGAGTTTGGTTTTGGTCATTTGAATTTACATTTCAATTATATTTACAAATATCAATGAAGATATAAATGGGTCATGAGAAAATAACTTTAGTTTGGAGTGATTTGGAAGCAAATTTGATTAAGCTTAGGGTTGTAGGTTGAAAGGGCTAATTTGGGTTTTGATTTTGTTTGATTTATTTTTGGTCATTAGAGGGTGGGTTTCATTTATATTTATGAGTATAAATGAAGGAATGATTAATTCATAAAAAAAATCAACCAAGTTTGAGTTGATTTGAAGGAATTTTGGGTAAGCATATGAAGGTGGCTCATATGGCTTCAGAAGAGATTTTTGGATTTGGAGCTGATCATGGATTTTAATCATTTGGAATTTGAAATTAACTTATGATTTGAAACTTTTGATTTGAATTTGATAATTTAGAAAATCAATTGGGTTGGGGTTGATTTGGATTTGTTTAAGGCCAGGTCCATAAGATAAAATTGAAAGGGCTTAGGAAGGGATTTGGAGTTTGAATTTGGTGATGGATTTCAAATTGGATAGTTAGATTTGATTTTGGGGTTTGGAATTTTTAATTTGAGCTTTGGTTTGAAAGAAGGAAACAAGGATTGGGTTTGGGCTATAGGGTAGGCAAGTTTTCCTAAATCCCTAGGGCACAACCTATTCCTATGGCTAACTCTTCTAAGTCTCTAGGGTTAGTTTACGTGTTCACCTAATCACTAGAAGTGTCTTAAGACTAAGGAACTCTTAGTGTCTATAAGAGTCCTAGATCTATGATGAGAAAGTTGAGAGCTCACTCCAAAAGTGAGATCAACAGTCTTATTTTCAAAGAAAAATTCATTTAGGCTTTCAGTTAGCATATCCAATATTGCTAAGCAAGAGTCCCACTTTCAAAAGCATATGTTTGGTTCTATCTAACACTTCAAATTTGTTAAGAATCACATAATCATGACATATTGGATTCCCACTTAACATACCAAATTTGTTAAGTGAGAATCCCATTCTCAAGTCATATCATACTTTGATTTCCACTTAATACACTAAATTGTTAAGTCGGAATCCCACTTTCAAAAAAAAAAAACATATCAAACACATTTAGGCTTTCACTTAACATACCAAATTTATTAAGTGAGGGTCTCTTTTTAACACACATCTGATCCCTATTTTAATATACCAAATTTGTTAAATAAGGATCCAATTTTTCAGAGCAACCACACTTGAGCTTTCACTTAACATACCAAATTTGTTAAGTGGGACTCCCATCTTTAAAGAAAAATAAATCTATCTCACAAACCAAATTTGTTAAGTAGAAAGCCCCATTTTTCCAATTAAAATATCACACAATCGAATCTTCACAGGCTAAAATATTTCAAACACACAATTACATCCTCTTTTTAGCATATCCGAATTTGCTAAGTAGAAGTTCTATCAAACTATCCATATTTTCAAACAAGAAACATAAAACACAAACAATCTCCAAAAAGAAAGAAATCTCTCCTCAAATTTTTGATCCCCACCCAACCTACCTAAATCGGTTGAGTATGGGTTCTAAAATTAAAAATCAAATGGTGAAAGATTCTCCTCTAAACAGCCAAATCTCTCCAATGAACCCACTTAACATATTTGAATAGTTGAGTGTGGGTTCAAAACTCCAAACTTCTATTACTTGCATGGAACAAATATCAAGGCAGGAATCTAATATAAGTTATATTTCAACAAATGTAGACATGTAGCTCAGAGTAGTCAGTACAGTCTTTGTAGCCTTCATAAATGGCCTCTCAAAAGTTGATTTTCACATTTTCGTTCGATATGGATTTGGCCCTGGATCTGGCCAGCCTCCCTCAGACTGACTCCACCCATCTAGTGTTCTTTGGCTGAGGATTTGAGGAGCCCACATTACCTACGAGGGGGTAACCCTCACTACTATTAGCCGAGATGAGGTGGCTGGGTAGAAGCCAGTCATCCGCATTGACCGACCTTCTGACACTGAGTATCCTTCCCAGAAGAGGAAGGCACTTGAGGTTTCACCAGTCAGTTCTATCTTTTCTCATTCAGTTATTCCCATAGTCGTGTGCTAGCACCTCCTTGATGGTCCTCTCTAAAGGGAAGGTTATCCTAGCTTCAGAGATAACCTCCCTACCTTCAAGGTAGGATCTAGGACTCATACCACCTTACTCAGCCACAGACAATGACGTAACAGGAGCCGCAAGATCAAGTAGCACCACAAGCTGTCGCCTAGGAGATGGATGCCACATTTCACATCATAGAGAAAGTCCCCCCTCCCCCCAAGGTTTCCCCGTTGTTAACTAGCAACCAGTTCTACCACCTCTCAGCATCAGATGGAGAGGAGAACTATTAGAGGATAACTGCATTGCCTCCACCTCCTACATACCACGAGGCTCCGACTAGGGATAGGAGGAAGTCCTATGCCAGTCTACATATGGTATTATGGTAGGTAGGCAAGGTACATGGACATTCAGAGTTTGGTTCATTATTTGACTTGAGGTCTATCATCCCCAGGAGTGTTGCATTAGTCAGGGAGAAATGTAGATTTGTCAGGTTATCGGTGGCCTCCGCTCTAGTTGATTTTACTAGTCATAAGGTCACCAGAGCCGATAGGATTGATAGCATTGTGCTGACAGGTACCACCAGTCATAGAGGAAAGCCACGATGAGGGTAGAGCCGGTGTTAGTCTCCACCACACCGATCCACTCCTCATCCACCATCACCAGTTCAGGTCCCACCATCCACCGTGCCTATAAAGGCATAGAAGATAGTATCCAGGGAGAACAAAACCCCCTTAGTGATTCGGCTACGGCCAAAGGATCCCACTTCATCTACTCTACTGACTGAGGTGAGGACGAGTTCACCTACTCGACCTCCTACTTCATGCTTGGTGAAGAAGGAGCGGTGAACCCGCAACATCATGATTGCATCACCACCACCACCACCATCAAAGCCAGTGATAACAGCAGCTATAGAAGGGTAAGGTGATAGTTCTATGGTCCCCATGGCAGTGGATCTCTCTAGGGACACTGCTCTACCCATGAGCAGTCAAGAGCACATCTCTTCCAGCAGTCATGACCCTCTCAAAGCCAGCACTTCAGTGATGGGCAGTGTTAGGTGCATCTCTGTCAGTGAGCACAACCCCTCCACTAGTCAGTAGCATGTATTTGTATTGACACGGTTAGATCGTTCCCTATATGAGATTTTGGCACAGTACTTTGTAGAGAAGAGAGAGCTATCACATGGTCGATACTAGGGGATCCCTTCAGAGGGACCAACACAGTCAAGAAGGTAATGTAGTTGAAGAGGATGATTCCATCCATTCAACTCAGCACCTCCTCCACCAATTTAGGCAGAGGGATGATCATATTGATCAAATAGGTAAGAAGATTCAAGAGTTGATGGCAGTAGTGTCAGCAATGCATAATTTAGCTCAGGTTTCACAGCCTTTTCCCATAGTGGTCGATAGAGCAGAGTTGACACACCCTTTAGATCATCTTAGATGCATTCTTGTAGAGGGAGATAGTGGTAGCTTGCATAGGAAGGTGGTGGATAGCACCTCAATGCATGAAAAAGACATTAAACACATGGTGGAGCAACAGGTGAGGGATGCCTTGGCCCAAGCCCGAGGTGGCTCATCTGTTCCAAAGGGTAGACCCTATCCGGAGGAATTTGATGGTGTCTAATACCCTAAGGGCTTTGTGCCTCCATCCTTCAAATTTTTTGATGGCAATGGTAACCCCCGACAGCACATAGCACATTTCAGAGCCAGATATTGTAATGTCGGTGGCAGTGATGCACTCTTATTTAGCCTCTTCGTTAGTAGCTTGACAAGCATCACATTTGATTGGTATGTTGAACTATCCAATGGTTCAGTGAAGATATTTGTTGAGTTAGAGCAACTCTTTATTAAGAGATTTGCTAGAGCGCAACAAATGAGTGGTTGTGGGCGATCTCATTGTAGCTCAACAACACCCCAGTGAATCCCTTACTGATTACATTCTTAGATGGCATAATTTAAGTATGAAATGCGAACCACAGCTGTCTAAACAACATGTCATTGAAATTCTACTCAAGAATATTCATGGCCCAGTCACCTTCATGCTTAAAGGGTTCACCATCAAGACATTTGAGAAATTAATCAACAAGGTAGCTAGTGTACAAGGAGAGGCCAAATGGTTACCTTTCCAAGGTCAGTCAGCTAAGCCCAGACCATAAAAGGAATTTGAGAAAAAGCCAGGGGCATTTATAGTAGTTGATAAGGGGAAACAACCAGCTAGGGTCCAGTTAGACAGACCTCGAGCTTAGCGGCCTCCTCTACCACCTCCTTTGCCACCGCCTCGGTCATCATATCGGCCACCTCAATTGCCACAATGGCCTCCGTCGCCGCCTGCTCAGCAGTATCCTTGTCCACAGCATCAGTAATAGTATTCTTATCCTCCATCGGATAACTATAATTATGGTTAATTTTATTTTCATTCTTCATCTATTTTTTGAGAAAAATAAATGAATGAACAAAAATAACACTTCTTATGTTGGACATCATGTAGATTCGCAGGTGTTCTTATTAGGGTGATAAGATACGGCATTGAGGAATGATGTTCTATCTCGAGAGACAGAAGTTACCATTCTAAAATGGACCTAATCACCTTAATAAGGACTATGGGTCTTCGTATGTACCAGATATTCTTTCCCTACTTTACATGAAAGAGTAGAGTAGGGTTTATTCTAAACTGGGTTCATTAAGTTCCCTATGGAGGGAAACCACCATAGTTAATTACATCTTAAGGAATGAGATTCCTTAGGTATACTCTCGATTAAGGTAAATGATTATTATCTCCAAAGATTTTAAAGATAGGACTATCAATCAATTGGTTTATTTTTAGAAGATCAAGTGAGATTGATTAAGAGGAGGGAGTTATTATTGAAACCAAAGGGAAATAAGTAGTAGATGCTCACAATGCTAGGAGACCTAGTGAGCATTCCAAACTATCCTATGGTTGGGTTTTATATTTTTGGCTTTGAAGAGAATTATTTGTTTGAGTTGAATTTCCATTAGAAATCTAGGACTTACAATTTCATGATACAAGATCATAAAATGCCTAAGAGGTGAGTTTTTATGCTTGTAGCCCCCAAAGGGAAACAACAACCTCAAAATCAAAATCTAGGGAGCTTTGGTGAAGGCCAAAGCATGACCTAAATCTAAGGAAAAAATGGGTATATGGTTTACCTCCATAAGAGAGGATAAACCACCCGACTATTGGACTTACAACTGCTTGGGGGTGGCTGCCAACTAACTCCTCCTACGATTTTAAATACATGTAGGAAAGTCTTATGCATTTGCAAGATAGCAAGGTTGTTATTTATTTAGAAAGAGATTAAGTCCTTAAACACACTCCCTAAGAGACTAGATCATGTAGGGAATAATTAATGACTTAAATCTAATGCAAATTTTTGTTATGTTTTATTTTTTTAATTTTTTTGGACAATTGATTTGATACAAAATATGGGATTCATATGCCTAATGCATGAGAAGTTTGATTATGGGCCAAGATCAGCAAGAAAGAGGTGTATTTTCACCATGGCTCTCAAAAGTCAAGCCAAGTTCCCTGACAAAGGTAGGAGCCCTCCATAAGCAAGAGTGAAGCAAGATGCTTTTTATGTATGATGTGAAAACATACAACATCTAGCTAAGGGTTGCTAAATCTTTTATCTTGATTTATGACCTTGACTTTAGGTGAGGTTATGAGTTGTTAATTTTTAATTTTGAGTTGATTTATTGGATAGAAAATTTATTTTTTCCTAAGAGCATAATTACATCTAGACCATTCATCAAAGTAAGGAAGAAACTAGGAAAAATATGTCATCGTAATGCACAAGCTAAACAACCATCAAACAATTTATAAAGCTAGCTCAAAAGAATTAAAGGCCTTTGTGGTCGGGCTCCACCGCACAAACCTGAAAAGAAATGTGGGTAGCCAAGCTCTACCCTTATACAACCCAGATTATAAATGAATTAATTACAATCAAAATGAAATTCATGTTATGAGGATCTTTATTCTTCATTCTTGTTTTCTTCTTTTCTTGTTTCTTCCTTTTCTTTCCTTCTTTCTTTTCCTTTCTTATTTCCTCCTTCTTTTGGTTGGTTAGGATATGGTTGCTCCAAGACTTCACATGGTGCATAAGATATAATCTTATGATCAATGTTCATCCTAATCCCCCCATAACATTCATTCCAAATTCTAATTCCATAATTACATGAAAAAGGGAAAGTAAATCTAACTAAAACCTCCAAAATAGAGATTAGCTAGACAAACCACACAATCCCAAGCATGTATATGAATGAATTGGACTTAACACCCTACACATGGGTAACCAAGTCCACCTAACCTATTTTGAATTATGCTTAGGGGTATAAGCAACCTGCACAACAAAAGCATTTATAATTTTATTATAGTGCCCCTTAAGCACAATCCCCTAAAAAAAATAATGATTAGAATAAAGTCATCCTTTCATCTAGTCTATGCACATACACCCTAACATCCATACTAAAACATTACATCATAAGATAAAATCAGGTATCAAACCATTCACCTTCCTAACATATAGCTAGAAATGATGACTTAGCATAATGTGTGTGCCATTTAAGGCTTGTGTGGTATGTTTTAGCTAGGCTTTATTGTTGAGATTTTCTAAGTGTGAAAAGGTTCACCTTAGAGGGTGGTTTGATTTAAGTGATTTAGTTGATTTATTAATTTTATTTGATGAGTTGATTTGGTTTGGATGGACCTACACTTAATTACTCAGAGTTGTAAAGAGAAGAAAAGAAAACTTCTCTTTTATCCCCGCCTTAAGTAATTTCTAAGGTAGATTCATTAGTAATTTTTCTTCAGTGAATATTTTTATTATGTGTTACAATTAATCCTAAGTTTAGATTTGCTCTAAATAAACCCATTCAAAAGAATGGCATTTTAAGATTAATTAAAGTGGATTGTTATCACAAAACACATAACTCTTTATTTCTTTCCAACATGTGTATTATGCATATGAATGTAACCTAAGCATATCTATACATACAAATACAAATCTTAGCACACCTTAATGATGAATGCAAAGAGATGTTTGTTTAAGAAAATTTGAATGATTCATGATGCATGATTTTCTTAAGTAGAAAAGAAGAACACTTTTATCCATTAATTAGATGCACATTTAAATGTATCAAAGACATAAGTGAGTACGACACCATTATTTTCTACACCAAGGGTATAAGACCTACTTGGGGCTACTTAAAGCCTTGCAACCTCGGGGTATCCATACTAATATACCACATTTCTTAAATACATGTGCATGTAAAAAAAAGAAATGAATGGAAAAAGAATCATGCAAAAGGTTTAGGTTTATTTGTTTGATTTTGGTTGTTTAATTTATATGTGTAGTGGGAATATCCTTCTCAATTCATGATATGGGAGTGCATAGGAATAAACTTAAGCAAGTGTTATGCTCTTTTCAAATGAACTATACACTTTGCACATCCTATACAAACTATGTTAAGAGAAGAGAAGAAAACCACATAACACATTTTAAGTATATTCACATGCAAGCTTATAAATACTTATAAGTAACATACATTCACTTATAGTCTTTGATTTATAAGTTTTTGAAAAGTAATTTTTGATTTAGTAGTGATAATAGTCATTTATATTCTTACTTTGGCCAAAGCATGCAATTTGACGTAAAGAAAACATTTCATTTTAATTTGATTTTTCAAAAGGTATGAATGCATGATTTCATATGATCAACCACATTTAACATACTTGGCAAGAAATAAAGTGATGTAAGCATATGACTTCATTCACCCTAATCAATTCCTAAAGACAATCTTATGGAATAAGATCATTTGAAGTGAATCAAAATTGTTTAAAGAAATTTTATTTAAATTTTTGAGTTTGATTTGATTTTAGGAAATGTGAAGAGGTTTGCTCATCCTAACCCATCTCCCACATATGTGAACCAAATTTGTTTAATTTTAGAACCATTAGATTGATTTTATATTTTGTTTAGGTTAAGGTGTGAATTAAGTTCATTAATTACCCCTTACCTACACTACTTTAAAATAATTAACCTAACAATTATGGGCCAACATATGATATGCAATCATATTGAATTTAAATCAGCAATGCACCTAAGAAAGAAATGGGCCTAATGCAATTGGCTCATAATTATTGATTAATTAAGCTAAAGGGTTTAATGAAATACTTTCAAACCTTCCCACACATGTGAGTTGAAAATAATTTCTTAAATTTATCTTAGGCTCTTGAACACTTAAAGATATACACAAAGGATTGATTAAGTTCAGATTGATTTTGAGAATTTGATTAAGCTAATTAAGAAGATTATCAGTGGATTAATCCTTAATTAGGTTTGGATTAAGGAAGCAAGGGGTTGAGAGAATGACTTAGGGAAAATACCCCAAACCCATTCTATAAACCTCCTCTTCACTTAAATAAAGTTTAATTATCTTACTTAAGTGATTGAACCACTATTCATATGCTTAATTACCCTTAATTATATTAAGAGGGTGATTAGGGATTCTTTAATTGATTTCCTTAATTAATTTATTAATAAATTCCAAAAAAATTAGGGGAGATAGAAGTCATCCCCTAAATATATTTGAGAAGTTTGGAATTAATTAATGAAATGATTAGGGAGTAATTAGGGTTATTAGATTTTCAATTAAACCATAATTAGGAAAATATACTATTCAAAATTAATTGGAAATAATTTTATTGGATTCCCCTCTGAATTATCTTTAAAATGAAGTTGAGTTTGTATTTTTTTTATTTTTTTACATTTAATTATGTATTTTTAAAGTTTTAGTGATTTAGGGATAATTAAATAGCACTAATTAATTATCTAATCCCGTCGACACCACATGGACTGCTGACACAGTGTGCGATTTCTATGTGGCATAGTGGGATTGGTTATTTAAGTTATCACATCCTATGTCACGCCAGTCGACGGCGCTACGCATTTTCTCTTTGGACCATTCGATCAAAGATCGGACGGTCAGGATTAAATCCACGGTATCAATGGGATTAATCACGAGATCTAACGTGTTTTAATCAGGACCATCCATCTAAAATATGCGGGACGGACGGTCCATTATTCATCCCTGCCCTAGCCTCTGGGAGACGGAGGTCGTCCATCCTCCATTGTTTGATCCAAGCTCACTTGAGCTCGGATTGGGCTAGGATTCAACCCACACCATCAAGAGGTGTGGGGAAGAACATCGAATGGCCAAATTTGATTAGGATTACACTTCCCTTCACAAAGGACCAAAGAAATTTCTCCCTAAGCTCGATTTTGAAGCATACCTCACCGGAGGCTATCACCGACACTCCCAAATGTTGAGGTAGCTTTGTCTAGTGTAGACGAAGCTCTATTGAAGGTTTGAAGGCTTGAGATGAAGTGGATCTTTCTATTGACAAAAATGAGCTTTAATGGCTTATGGCTTTGATCAAACCCCTCCTCCCTGTGGCTTGGATGTTTGAGATTTGATTTGGGTGAGCTCGATTAGGTCCCTTGATGGTGCTTGCAAGAGGAATTTGGATTCTATGGAGAATTGAGTAAGTATGGATTTCTTCATACCTCCCCTATTCTCAGCTTAAGGAAAATCGAGAATGAGGATTTGGGAAGAGCTTGGGAATTTCTTAAGAGAGCTTGGGGAGCTTGCCTTAAATCTCTCTAGCTCAATCGAATGCAAGTGACTTTAATTAGAATCAAATTAGTGGGAGTATATCCCCCCTACTTGGATCAGATGGTCGTGAGCTCCTTTATCATTTTGATCAAATTACTCTAATTGAATGGGTTTTTTAGGTTGTTAGGAGCTTCACATGGTTCAGTTTTGGCAGGGGAGTGCAGTGGAGGAGTTGCCCATGTGTTAAATGAGAGTATGGAGTGATTCCATGTGCTCATTTTCCATTGGGTGATTGTTTTGGCCATGGATTGAGTCATGGCTGACCCAAACCCATTGGGTTATATTCACCACCCTCATTAGTGTCCATTTGGCCCACTAAGAGGGTGCTAAGTGGCCATGAAAAGGAATTGACCAAATTCCAAGTGAATTTGGCCAAGAGTTACCCTTTGACCCAAGGGTAAATGGTCATTTGGCTTTGATTTTAATTTGGGAAGATTTGGAATAATTAAAAATGGGTTGTGCTAATTTTCAATGAATTTGGTGTTAATTTGATATGATTTGGCTCATGTTGACCCATTTAAGTCAAAATGGGTCAACTTGGGTCAAGTTGACCAATTGGTCAAATTGGGTCAAACTAAGGGTTAGGTCAAGTTCATATGACCATTTGAAATGGTTTGATATCATTAGTTTGGTTCAGTTTTGTTTATATTTGGCTTTGATTCTTTTGATTTTGTTTAGGATAAATGGGTCAAGTTGACCAATTTGACCTACTTGACCCAATTGGGTTTGGTCATGGGTTAGTTTAGGCTTGGTTGAACATTTGAAATGTATTACAAGCTTTGATTTCAACCAATTTTGGTTTGGTTTGGTTTCAAGTCAATTTGACCTTTTAGGTCAAGTTGGGTTAGGTTGGGTCTAGTTGGCCAATTAAGGTTTTGGTCAAGTTCAACAAGTGATTTAGAATGAATTTGACCCATTGGTTGCCATCAATTTGACTTAGATTAAGATTTGACAAATTTTGACTTTTTAGGTTAACTTGGGTCAACTTGAGTCAAGTGGCCAATTGGGCTAGGTTTGACTCAAATGATGACTTGGTCATGTTCAATCATTGATCATAAATTAGTTTAGATCAATGGTTTCAATCAATTTGGCCTATGGTGGATTTTGGCTAGTTTGAGTTTTATTTGGGTTAAGTGTTGACTTGATCAAAGGTTAGGTTTGACTTAGTTTGACCTAATTTGAGTGATTGATTATCTTATGATGATTGTTGCTCACAATGTGAGGCTTAGATGGGCTTAGTTCAATCCAATTTGGGTAGGATTAGAACTTGGCTCAAAAGGATGGTGTAGGTCACTTTGGGTCAAGTGAGCTAAGTGGGTCAATTGACTTAGTTAAGGCTTGATTCAAGTTTGGTTGAACTCACATGTGGACTTATGATTGAAATATAAATCCATTTGCAGGTGATTTGGAGTCAAATGGTTTTTGATTCATTTGATAATTTCAAGTTCAAAGGATGAACATGAGTTTAATTTGGGTTTGAGTTTTGAATTTAGTTTTGGTTTGATGATTGAAGTTTATATTTATATTTGGATTCATGATTGAAGGATTGATTGAATCATGAAGAAAATCCAAGGGTTTGGATTGATTTGGGTTTTATTTTGCTAAGTTCAAGAATTTGACTTGAAAGGGTATAGGTTGGTTTTAGGTTAGATTTGGGTTTGAGTTTTGAATTTGGTTTTGGTTATTCAAATCTATATTTCATTTATACTTATGAATATAAATAAAAATATAAATGGGTTGTGAGAAAATCTTTTGAGTTTGAATTGATTTGGATTTTTGGAATTTATTTGAATGATTTGAGAAAAGTCATTTAAGTTGGAATTTGATTTGAATTTGAGTTAGTTTTGGATATGAAATTTTGATTTGAATTTGAGTTTGACTTTGAGTTGATTTGATTTGTTTGAATTTAAAGTTGGTTATGATTTGAGGTTGTTTTGAATTTGAAGTTGATTTGTAATAAGAAAGTGAGGATTGGGTTTAAGCTATAGACTAGACATGTTTTCTTAACACCCCTAAGGCATAACCTATTTCTATGTCTAACTCTTCTAAGTTTCTAGGGTTAGGTTAAGTGTTCACCTAATGACTAGAAGTGTCTTATGACTAAGGAACTTTTAATGTTTAAGAGGAATCCTATGTCTAAGTTGAAGGAGTTGAAAGCTCACTCCAAAAGTGAGTCAACAAAGGCTAGGTATGGTGTGACGACAGGCATGCCACATTTGGTGTTGACGAGATGATCAACAATAGAGCAATCACAAGACAGCAGAAATGATCTACTCCCAACCCAAGGTGTAGAAGGAATCAAGAGCTTAGTGCATTTTGACTCTACTCATGTCAAAGACATAAGAGAGTGAAGGAGAAATCTACTAGGGATCGAGTATGTGAACCTTCCACTAAGGGAAAAGGTTGAAGTCATCCACTGGGGGATGAGAGGTTTGATTTGATTTGAGTCTCATTGGGGAGAAAATTGATTTGATTTGTTGATTTAGGATTTGATGCTCCACTAGGGATGAAAATGTGAACTCTCCATTAGGGGAGCAAGTTCAAGTCATCCACTGGGGAGAAGAAGTTGTAAAATTTGTTGGGGGATTATAATTCGGGATCCACTGGGGAACCAGAAAGACTTGCATCTCACTGAGGAGAAGCTGATTGATTGGATTAAATTTGGTTTGACTCCACTAGGGAGGTCGATTGGATTTATTTTGTTTATTGAGTTTGACTCCATTAGGGAGGAAGGTTTATTTTGTTTTTGATTTTAAATTTTGAATTTTGAGATGAACCCTGTCGATTTGCGATGGATCGCACTAAGTGGGGCCTATGTCGGCCTTGATCTAGCTTAGATTTACTAATCCAAAGGGGTAGTCTACCAACCACATAGTAAGACTATCCAATTGAAGGGGTTGCCTTTCGGTGTGGAGCAGCTATGCTAGGATGAAAGCATAGTAGACTTACATCTTCCAAAGTAGGGATCAGTTCTGGGGTGATCAGTTGGTAACACAACGAATCAAACCCAACCTAAGGCTGACTACTAAGTGAATGCCACCAGGGGACTTAAATCAGCTCAAAGAAAGTCTAACACAAATTTGATTATATTTTAATTATATTTGATGGATCGCATCAGTTTGTGATGGACTGCACTGAGTAGAGGCCATGTTGGCCTTAGTTTAACATAGATTTACCAATCCAAAGGGAGTAGCTTCCCGGCCAAGGGGAGAACTATCCAACCAAATGGGTGCCTTTCAGTTTGGAGTGGCTGATTCAGGGAAGAAAGCTCAGTGACTCACATCTTTCCTAAATAAAAGACCTCGGTGACACAATGGTAATGTCAAACGACTAGGGCTTCCGTTGGTTTGATCATGCTAGAAAGAATCATTGACTTATATCTTCTAAAGTGAAATGACCACCAAGGTAACCTGTTTATGGAAAAACAAATTGAACCCGATCTAAGAGCGACTATTGAGAAAGTATCGACCTGGGGACTTATTTCTACTCAAGAGTAGTCAAGCAATTCCTATAGGGAGTTTTGCTAAAATTGCCCTAAAGATAGGATGCCTGCTTGGGAAAGGGGCCACTGGGGGATTGAATTCCTAATCTATAAGAGAATTAATTTGTTTGTTTATTTTATTTATTTATCATGGACCCTATTAGTTTGTGAGGGATCATACTGAGAAGGAGCTTATATTAGCCTAGTCCTATCTCAGATTTACTGAACCAAAGGATAATCTGTGCATCCGTCGAACGGATTCTCCAACCACAGGGGTGGCTACCAAAAAAGGGGGCTATCCAATCCAAAAGTAACTCGGGTAGTGTCTAAATGGGGTCGCAAAGGGTGTAATCCAAATATAGTGCCCGCAGGGAAAGGTGTCATTAAGGGCTTTATCCAAAACCCTGGAGAAGATAATTTGCATAGGTATTTGGTGGCCAACTCAAGGAGAAAGCGTGGGGACTCACATCTGCCAAGAGTGGTGTATCCACCGGGTGAGTCGCTGTTAGCATAGCGAACATCAACCAACCTAAGGTGTCCATCATTGCATGATCTAGGAAGAATGCATCGGACTCACACTAACAAAATTGATTTTTTGGGATAGTCTATCTCGATAAGTGCTATCTGACCTAGGTTGACTACTGAGTGAATGCCACTGAGGGACTTAGATCAGCTCAAGAGTAGTAAAGAGGAAAGGAGCCTCTAGGGGACTTATCCTAAACCTCAAATATACTCAACCTAGTCAGTGCATGAAGGTTAGTTCAATAAGAAAGTATGGGGACTCACATCTTCTTGAACAAAATTAACATGAGGTAACTTATGGCTAGCGGTGAAGCCTACCAAACTAACAAGGTGCTCATCAGTTTGCAATGGTCAAGTTAGGAAGAAAGTGCGGGGACTTACATCCACCGGACAAGTGACCACTGGGATGACATATTAGCAAGATAACATGTTAACCCGACCTAGAGTAGCTAGTGAGTGAGTGTCACAGGGGGCTTACTCTCATATCAAAATAGCCGATAAAAGAAATGTGTTTATTTTTGAGCTTATGTTAAAGAGAATAGGATGCCTCGGGTTTTCTCATACCTATACTAAAACAAGTTGGGGAATTTTATGAAATGTTTCCATGAATGGCAATTCTGATCCCACCATGAAAGGTTGCTACTTGGGTTCTCTTACACCTAACTTAGTTGTGCTAGTTGAAATAGGATGCCTCTTGGGTTTTCTTACATATATTCTAGTAGCATTTAGGGAATTGTGTTTTATTGTGTTCATGTTGTGAAAGAGGGATGGGATGCCTCTTGGGTTCTCTTACACCTACCCTAAACACGTAGTGGTGGATTCACAAGATAAGCAAATAATGCTTCTCCGAAAGATGAGAAGATTTTTATGAATTGAAATGAAGTTTTATTCATTTGATGATAATTATTTTTAAAAATGATTTATGGGTAATATTTCTTCAAATAAAACCCATTAATTGGAAGCATCAGGTGTTCCCCTTTACAATCAATAAATTGATAAGATCCTTTTTGGTAGGCCTTCTTTATGACAAAAAGCTTTCTTAAGTGGGTTTAAACTTGCCTCCCATCTTTCAACGGGCAATAATTGGTCTCCTTAGAACTAAAACAAGCTCTCCTACTTGAAAAGCTCTAAGGCGGACTAGCTTATTGTGAGCTTGAATCATTTTGGCATTGTACAACTCGAGGATCTAGCACGCTTGTAGGCATCTCTCCTCCAAACCTTTGAGCTCTTCTAACCACAACTTAGCATTCTACTATGTAATGATTTAGCTACCCATGCTATCCTTAATGATGGGAGCTGAACTTCTAATGGTAGGATGACTTCAGATCCATACACTAATGAAAATTGGGTAGATCGAGTTGGAGTTTTGTATGTGGTGCGGTAGGCCCTCAAGGCTTCAACCAACTACTTATGCCACTGTCGTTTATTGTCATCAAGTGTCTTCTTTAGTATTTGGTTGAGAGTTTGTTGATTGCTTGCTAGACCCTTCCTGGGGTAGTAGATGGTGGAGTATCTAATCTACTATGTCTTTTTTGGTGAAGGCTGATCTTGGTGCTCTTGAATGCGGTACCATTATCGATATAATTCATGAGGAACCCCAAATATATGATATGGTTCCCAAAAAAGCTGGAGCACATCTGGTGACCTCTCGAGTGGGATTGCCTCGCCCACTTGAAAAGTAGTCGGTGGCGACTAAGATGAAACTAATGACCCTTGGAAGGAGGATCGATGGACCCTGTGGTACCCCAACACTCAAATATCAATGAGGCCAGTGTAGGATGTAGAATATTGGGTGGTTAATGTAGGACCACACCGTGTACCTGACACTAATGGCATCTTCTAGGTACATCTATGCAGTTTGTAATCATTGAAGGCCAGTAGTATCCTAGTCTCTTGATCTTTGATTTCATCTTTAGACCGGATTGATGGGCTCCGCATATACCTGAATGTACCTCAGTCACGATCCTACGGGATTCATGTTTGTCTAAACAATGCAACCACATTTGATCGAAGGACCGTTGGTACAAGGTGTAATCCACATGAGCATAAGGGCTCTATTTCATCTGATGGGCTTGTGACTTCTCTTGAGGTAGTTTGCCTCTAGTCAAGTAATTGATGAAGGGTTGCTTCCAATCTAGCTCCTTATTCTTTTCGACAATGACAACCTCCCCTTTAAGAGAAAGTCTCTCGATGAGTTTAGCATTAATAAGGGATAGGACTTATTTATTTTGGACTCTTATTGAAATGGACTCATCTTCCATGCATACCAATTATTTGGCAAGTTTTGCCAAAGTATATACAACTGCATCCTCTCCTCGAGGGACCTTATAGATGGTGACCTCAGGTATTTCAGCCAACAGCTTCATGGTGTACTCGTAGTAATGATGAAGCTTGGGTTTTAGAACCTTGTAGGACCCAATAATCTGTTTGATGACCAACTGAGAATCCACATAGATATTGATGCTCTTGACACACACTATAGTGGTTAACTCGAGACCGACAATCAAAGTATCATACTTGGCTTTGTTGTTGGTGTATGGATTAGAGAGATAGTATGAGAATCTCATCACATCGAGATCTAGATTTAAGAGAACTATTCCTACCCCTGCCTTTCCTGGAAGAGTAGAACATGGTTCTTCTCCTTTATGAAAGGAAGCCACACCATCAAAATACATCTCCCAATAGCAGTTGTCAACCTCCCCTAATTCATGATTTGTTCATCAGGGAGATCATCACTAATCTAAGAATCAGCAGGCACTAGGTGTGCTGCTAAGAAACCCTCTAGTGTTTATCCTTTCACCGCACAGAGGGGTACAAATGTGATATCAAACTGTGAGAGAATCATGGACCAACATGCCAAACATTCAGATAGCGTTGGTCATGTCATGAGATACTACAGTGGATTGGTTCTGGAAATTAAGTTCACTTATGAGAAAGCATATAGTGTCGTAGCTTTTGGGATGCAAAGATTAAAGATAGGCAATGTTTCTCAATAGGTGGGTAGTTTGCTTCAACGGGAATTAGATGACGGCTGAGGTAGTAAAGAACACTCTCCTTTCCTTCATCATTGGCTTGAGCCAATAAAGCACCAAGGGAGTCGTCTAATGCAGCTGAGAGAATGAGTGGCCTACCAAGGATAGGGGCTGCTAGAACTGGCGGCTTCACCAAATACTGCTTGATATCTTTGAAGGCATGCTGGCATTTTTCATCTCACTTAAACTTGGTGTCCTTTTTGACAAGTGCTAAAAATGGTTTGCATCTTCCCGATAGATTGGAGATAAAGCATCTCAGATATGCCAACCGCCCTCAGAAAGATCTGAGTTGAGTTAAACTTTTAAGTGGTGGCATTTCCAAGATAGCTTTGATCTTTTCTGGATCTATTTATATTCCCTGGTGTCAAACAACAAACCCAAGAAACTTTCCTAAAGCTACTCTGAATGCACACTTCAGGGGGTTTATTTTGAGGTTTATTGTCTTAATTGTTAAAAAACTACTCTCAAGTGAAAGAGATGGTCTTCATTTTCTCTACTCTTGACTACTAGATCATCAACATAGCATTCAACTTGGTGATGAATGAGTTCGTTTAAGATCCGAGTCATGGCCTGTTGGTATGTAGCACCATCATTTTTAAGGTCGAAAGGCATGACCTTATAATAATAGATTACAATCAGAGTTCAAAAAGCAGTATTTCTTTCATCTTCGGGGGCCATCTTGATTTGGTTGTAGCCAGATGACCCATCCATGAAAGAGAATATTGCATGAGATGAGGCAATGTCCACCATTAATTTTGGTATAGGAAGAGGAAACTCATCCTTAGGACAGTCCCAAATCAATATAAAATTTGGCCATTCTTTTTCTTAAATTATGCAAGCTAACCGGTAGGATATTTTTCTTCCCGATGAAATCATCATCGATCGATTTCTTGACTTGAAATGACTATTTCATTTTCTATCTAGGAGCTTGTTGATAGTTAGGTTAGATCTATTGATAGTTTGTGGACTGCTATGAGGAGATAATCGGGCATTTCTTCATAGCTCCATGCAAAGCAGTCCTTAAACTCAATCAATAGTCTAACTAAGCCATTGGTTTCTTCTTCATTCAACAACGTGATGTATGTCGGGTGTGAATTTTCTTTTGTCCTGAGGTTAATTTCTTTAAGCTTGTCGATTGTTGAATGAATTTCTTCTTCAAATTTTGGCAGTGCATCTTTGATTTGGAGATCATCTGAAGCTTCTAAATACACATCCTTATAAGAGCTAGTGTGGTTTGAGAAGAACCAATCAGATTTCAGATGATTGGTAATAATAAAGCAGTAATTATCATCATCAACAAGACCCACTGTAACAAATCCTAGCCCTAATCTTAATTGTACATCTCTGCTTATGTTGTTCCATAAATTTTTGAAGTACTCTAAGCTATGCTTAGACCGTGTATAAGGAATCAAACCTTTCTTTGCAAGATTAAGAACACAAGGCGAGTACCAACCAAAAGGCAATTCCATTAATTTTTATATTAATTATCCTCAAGTTCTACATCAACTTCTGGACTTGAGGATGATGATCCCAATAGGAATCTCTTCAGCTTGACATACATGGAAGATTGAGGGGCTTCCTTAACTACTAAACCTTCAACTTTTTGGGAGAAAAGTGAGGTTAGAGCTAAGGTTCATAACTGCTACCTGATAGTTTCACATAAACTTGATTCGAATACATTCATGCTTTGCATAATAGCCTGATCTTTGTTATTGTCTAGCTTGAGTGTCACCTCCAATGAAACACACTGAGAGGGGTTGGTTGGTATGCTAAGCACATGAGACTCATCCTCCGAGCTAGATTCCAAGTCAATGTGAATAGTAGGGGTACTTTTGTGAACTAGAACATAACCCATGTTGGCTGGTGGCCAACTAGGGGGTCTTCCACCTCTGGAACTGCCTCCATTTCTACCTCTGCCTCTACCTAGTGGAGGTCGATTCATCCTACCCATATGTCCATATGATGGATTGAACTGTGGGTGGAATGTGACATGCAGCTCTACTTCTTCCTTGATATTCTTTTCTCATTCACTTGAACTTTCATTTTTATTTTCCTTTTCTTTTTCTTTTTCTTTTTCTTTTTTTGTTGTTCTTTTACATTTGAATTTTGACCTAGTTCATGAGAAAAGGTATTCTAAGAAAGATAGTAGGTCACATCTTTATATATCTCAACCTCTCTAACTAAAAATGGCTTTTCATCTCCTTTAACATAGTATTCAATTCCATCCCTTCTGAACTTGATGTACTGATGAAGAGAGGATGAAATCATCTTATTCTAATGTATCCAAGGCCTGTCGGGCAAAGCAGGGAATGAAGCGTTTGAATCAATGATATAGAACTTGGCTTCAGTCTTCCAGTCACCTATTTCCAAAGGTAACACTATGATACCTGAAGCCCTCTCGCCTTATTCATTGAATCCTCTCAATATCATCCAATCTCCTCAGAGTGTAGAAATGTCAATCCTCAAGTAGGCAAGTCTTTAGACTCATAATGTTCACCGATGCACCTGTATCAATAAGAATCCTAGAGAGTCTGAATCTACCCATGTCCACTGTAATGTAGAGGGGAAGGTTGTGCTCCATGCCCCCTAGAAGAAGGTCTTCATCTATGAAAGTGACTCCTTGGGCTTCCCTAGAATAATGTGCCTCCTCTCCAACAGTGGTCAGTTGAGCTAAGCATATTGATGGATCAAGAAGAGCCTTGATTAGGGATTTCCTCATTTCTTTAAATAAGATAAGGGCATCATATATGCTTAACTTAGATGACAATTTTCTTAGGTGAGAGAGAACATTATAATCCACTCTAGGTTGGTGTGGGCTGTTGTTGCTGCTACTGCTGTTGAGCTCCCCCTTTCCCCAAGTTGTCTTTGGAAACTTGTAAACCTTCCTTGATGTTGGAGGTTCGAGTTGCCTCAGGCACCTGGAAGGAAAGTTTCTTGATTCTTGATACAATCTTTTTAGAGGTTCGGGATAAGGAGATATCCCAACCTTCTTTATTTTTGAGAGGATCATAGGAATCCCCAAGGATTACCCTAATGGAACTTGATGGTTGTTCCACTAAGTATTCCTTTGGGATAATTATGGTGCCTGTCTTGTAGCTATGCTCAAGCCAGTCTTTGAATGTAAAGCAATCCTCCAAAATATGACCTAGGATGTGGTGGTAGGGGAAAATATTAGGATCATTGCTCTTGCCCACTTACTCCAACCTTCTAGGCTCGGGTAGCTGAAAGTCAAGTTTCTTTAAGAATAAAGATTTTCCTAACTACCTCCCTCTTAAATGAAAATGGTTTGTTTAGTTTATCCATAAGAGTAGGTGGATGGTAACTACCTGGCGGCAGGTATGTGTACCGTTATTGTGAATGTGGCTGAGGAGGTGGCGGTGAATGTTGTGGAGGCTGCTTTAGAGACTGGTATGATGGCCTCGGTGGTGGTAGAGGAGGTGGAAGTGATGGCTGTGGAGCACGAGGTCTCTCATACTACTCTCTAGTCAGCTGCTTCACCTTGTCTACTACTGTCACTGCTCTTGGTTTCTTCTCATAAACTTTCTGTGGCTTCAGCTTTATTGATTGATCCTGAAAAGATAACTGTTTGACTTCTCCTTGCAAGTTAGCCTCCTTGTTGATTAGCTTCTCAAATGTCTTGATGGTAAAACTTTTGAGCATGAAGGGGACTGGGCCATGAATATTCTTTAGTAGAATCTCAATGGCATGTTGTTCAGACAATTACGGTTCACATTTCATACTCAAATTATGTCATCTGAGAATATAATCAATGAGGGACTCACTATGGTGTTGTTGAGCCATAACGAGATCACCTATAGTCATCCTTTGCTGAGCTCAAGCAAATTTCTTGAAGAATGCTCAATAAAGTCTTCACGAACTATTGGGGAGTTTAACCCTCGGCTCTCCCTAAGTTGTTGACAAAAGATGTAATAGTGCATCAGCCACCAACATTACAAAATGGCCCTGGTTTTATACTTGTGTGTTCCATGTCATCAAGATCTTGAAAGAAGGTGGCATAAAACCCTTAGGATACTGGATGACATCAAATTACTCTTGGTAGGGTATACCCTTTGGAATCGATGATCCTCCTGGGCACCAGCACTTCTCTCACTTTCTGCTCAACCATGAGTTTAATGTCCTTCTCTTATACGAAGGTACTATCCACTACCTTTCTATACAAGCTTGTGCCACCGCTCTAGAGGTAAACTCTGCTTTGATCCAAGACATAATAACTCAGTTGATTTACATGGTAGGATGCCTTGCCAGCTTGGTGCTAAATTTGCTAACAAATCCTCAAACTCTTTCCCATCCTATCAATTTGTTTATCCTTTTTATTTAATTTATTGAAGGTGTTGGGTGGGCTATCATCCGCTTGCATCACCTTCCAAATTCTTGATCATGGAACCCTTGGTATCAACCATGTACCTATTGAATCCTCTAACATATCATCTTCAGGATCAAAACTAACCTTCTCCTCTTGTTGATTCTTCCCAGATAACTCTTTAATTATCGCGGGCACAAATGATCGCCGGGGGATGGTGATTACTATCATGAACATAAAGACATCTAACCTCAGCTGTTATTGGATAGCTAAACATGTGAGGGATATGCTCACTAGAAGAAAGATGCTTCTGGCTGTCACTAGATATGGGTGGAGTAGTACTTTGAAGAGGATCTATGGACATGGGAATAATGGTACTATCTCCTCCTCCCTCATCTACTATCTCTATACACAGCGATGGTGGTATGGAACAACTACAATCTCAGGTCACCATTCCTCTTCACCATATTGAGGAGGTAGTAGAGAGCTTCACCTCATTGATGGTGTAGATGGAATGGATCTCTTGGCCATAGCTGGATCACCATTGGGGCTCTCTTTTCCCTAGATACAGCCTTCATGGACTTTTCTATTGCTAGAATAGTGGATGATGGGACTTGTACTAGAGATGATGGGTGTAGACTAGAGTGGTGTGGCGGAGGCACCACCAACTTTCTCTGTGTAGGAGCTCCTCTCCTATGGTGGGTAGTACCCATCAATAGAATGCTATCAGGGTGATTGATGTGGGTAGCACGCTGATCGAGAAAATTGATGAGGGCTGAGGCTGCTGACTTCCTGCTGTACCTCTGCCTCTCTCTACTAGTCACTTGTACTGATACTCAGGGATCCCTGGCCCTCTCCTACTTGATATGTCTGCCCACACTATGAGGGATGACAAAACATAAATCAAGGAGCCCGACTCGATCGTGTAGCTCCCAACTCAAAACGATTTGGTGGCGTGACCTTCTCTATCCGATAGGAGCCTCAAAATGAACTGCAGGCAGAGGTGAAACTAAAATCCTTCTGATGTCTTCTCTCCATCGGAACTAGAGAGGGGGTGGAACTTGTTGTCTTTGATAAGAGGAGACACAATCCTAGGTAACTCCTCTGAGGGGAAAACCTCTACTCCTGGCTATGCATCATGATGTTGTGTTGTTTGATCTTTGTGGAATCATTTACGGAGTCATGAGGGGCGACGAGAACTAGACCCAACCTAGGTGGGGAGACTATCCACAGATAGGGTAGCCTTCCTCTTGGAAGGAAAGCAGTGAGTGCTAGCCACTAGGGCGAAAATGGAACCAGGCTCATTGTAACTACTACTACTGCAAGAACTTCCATAGCCTTCCTCTTTAGTAAGGAAACTCTGAGTCTGACGACATCTCTACATGAATGACCAGCTTTTGCCCGGTCACCACACTCCTGTAGATTATTGTGAGGGTGGTCCCCTCACAAGTGATCCTAGCCCCCTTGAAACCTCTACCAAATTGAATGCGGTGGGCGAAGTCAAATTTTAGGAGGCTGGCCCGATCTAAAGCCAAATCCATCTCAAAAGTAAATTTGAAGACGTACTTCTGAGCTGCCATTTAAACTAAACTGAACTGAACTGAAAGAAACTGACTGAAACTAGGTTGAATTTCTGTAATTTGGAAAACAAACCTCAATCAAATTTCTACTTTAATTTGTTTTTAGAATTTGAACCCACACTCAACAATTTGGATATATTAAGTAGGGCTCTTTAAATTGAGATAGAGATTTTGAGTTCAGAATTGGAGGAGAGATTTTTGAATTTTAGGATCCATTTTCAACAAATTTGTGTATGTTAAAAATGAGTTCAAATATTTTGAAGAGGTTGATGCTTCCATTGGTTCATATTTGAATTTGATTTTTGATTGTTTGGGCGTCGTTCATTTAACAAATTTGAGTATGTTAAAGTAAATGGTCAATTGATTTTGTTTTGATTTGTGATTTTGGAATTTACTCACTTAGTAAAATTTGGGTATGCTAAGTGAGGTGTTTGAAAACAATTTTCTTCTTTTTGTTAACTTATTTGTGAATTATGTGTGAATTTGAAAATAGAATCTTTACTTAGAAAATTTGGGTATGCTAAATAAAGTCCAAGTGTTTTGTTTTTTTTTTTTTTTGAAAAGAGGATCTTTACTTAGCAAATTTCGGTATGCTAAACAAAGAATCCTAATGTATTTTTTGTTTAGTGATTTTGGAAAGAGGATCTTTACTTAAGCAAATTTAGGTATGCTAAATAAAGAATCCTAATGTGTTTTGTTTTGATGATTTTGAAAAGAGGATTCTTAGAAAATTTGGGCATGCTAAAGAAATCCAAATGTGTTTTATTTTAATTATTTTGAAAAGAGGATTCTTAGCAAATTTAGGTATGCTAAAGAAATCCAAATATATTTTATTTTGATGATTTTGAAAAGAGGATTTTTAGCAAATTTAGGTATGCTAAAGAAATCCAAATGTATTTTGTTTTGATTTTTTAAAAGAGGATTCTTTACTTAGCAAATTTAGGTATGCTAAATAAGGGAAATCCAAATGTGTTTCATGTTTTGATTTTGAAAAGTGGATTCTTTACTTAGCAAATTTAGGTATGCTAAATAAAATATCCATGTGTGTTTTGATTTTTGATTTTGAAAAGTGGATCTTCACTTAAAAAATTTAGGTATGCTAAGTAAAGGATCCATATGTGTTTTGTTTTGATGATTTTGAAAAGAGGATTATTTACTTAGCAAATTCAAGTATGCTAAATAAAGAATCCATGTGTGTTTTGTTTTGTTTTTTTTTTTTGGAAAGAGGATTCTTCACTTAGCAAATTTAGGTATGCTAAATGAAAGATCCAAAAGTATTTTGTGTTTTGATTTTTTGAAAAGAGGATCTTCTCTTTAGCAAATTTGGGTATGCTAAATGAAGAATCCAAAGGTGTTTCATTTTTTTTTGAAAAGGTGATTATTGATTTTGTTTTTGAAAAGATGATTGTTGATTTTATTTTGAAAATATAATCTTCATTCAATAGATTGAATGAAAATGTTCATTTGTGATTTTGAAAATATGATTGTTGATTTTGATTTTTAAAAATTAAATCTTCATTCAATATATTGAATGAGGATGTTCATTTATGCTTTGTAAAAATATGATTATTGATTTTGATTTTTGAAAATGAAATCTTCATTCAATAAGTTGAATGAGGATGTTCATTTCTGCTTTTTGGAAAATATGATTGCTGATTTTGATTTTTGAAAATGAAATCTTCATTCAATAAATTGAATGAGGATGTTTATTTGTTCTTTTTTTTTTGGAAAATATGATTATTGATTTTGATTTTTGAAAATGAAATCTTCATTCAATAAATTGAATGAGATGTTCATTTGTGCTTTTCTTTTTGGAAAATGTGATTTTGGATTTTCTTTTTGAGAAGATCCTACATATAATAATCATGAAGTTTATTAAATGAGGTTGATTTATGAAATTTTTTGTGCAAACATTTTATTATGTGCATTTTGAAAAAGTGCTTTTTGGAAATTGATGTTTTTATAAAGGATTTAATTTCTTTATTTTTTGAATGAACCTTTCCTTACCATAAAAATGGTAAGAAGGAAGTCTTTAATTATTTTTTTATTAAATTTTTTTATTTTCACCTATTGGGAAACCCAATAGGGGTTTTAAGACCTACATGGAGTGAGGTCCTAAAACTTAAAAGATGTTATCTAGCTTAACTTAAAGATAAAATAAGCTAAGTGCCAGTGGAAAAGAGGGATAGTCTCAGACTCATACAAAGTATAAATCCACTATCGATACTTGGAGGCAATGATCATTTACTAAAGATGGAGAGAGGAACCTTCCCTGGCTGAGTTGCTAGAAAAATTTGTGGTGAATTTTATTTTCATTCTTCATCTATCTTTTGAGAAAAATAAATGAATGAACAAAAATAACACTTCTTGTGTTGGACACCACGTAGATCCGTAGGTGTTCTTATTAGGGTGATCGGATACGATATTAAGGAATGATGTACTATCTGGAGAGACAGAAGTCACCATCCTACAATGGACTTAATCACCTTAATAAGGACTCCTAAGAACTATGGGTCTTCGTATGTACCAGAGATTCTTCCCCTACTTTACATGAAAAAGTAAGTAGGGTTTATTTTAAATCGAGTTCGTTAAGTTTCCTATGGAGGCAAGCCCCCATAGTTACTTACATCCTAAGAAATCAGATTCCTTAGGAATACTCTCAATTAAGGTAAATGATCATTGTCTCCAAAGATTTCAAAGATAGGACAATCAATCAATTGGTTAATTTTTAGAAGATCAAGTGGGATTGATCAAGAGGAGGGAGTTATTATCGAAACCAAAGAGAAATAAGTAGGGGATGCTCACGATGCTAAGAGACCTAGCGTGCATCCCAAACTATCCTATGGTTGAGTTTTATACTTTTGAATTTGAAGAGAATTATTTATTTGAGTTGAATTTTTATTAGAAATCTAGGACTTACAATTACATGATACAAGATCATAAAAATTCCTAAGTGGTGAGGATTTATGCTTGTATCCCGCAAAAGGGAAACAGCCACCTCAGAACTTAAATCTAGAGAGTTTTGGCGAAGGTCAAAGCACGACCTAAATCTAAGGTAAAAATGGGTATATGGTTTACCTTCACAAGAGAGGATAAATACCCATTTGTTGGACTTAACGCAGGGTGACCATAACTCCTCCTATGATTTTAAATACATGTAAGCAAGTCTTATGTATTTGCAAGATAGCAAGGTTGTTGTTTATTTAGAAAGAGACTAAGTCCTTAAACACACTCCCTAAGAGACTAGATCATGTAGGGCATGATTAATGACTTAAATCTAATGCAAATTTTTGTTGTGTTTTATTTTATTTTTTATTTTTTTAGACAATTGATTTGACACAGGCTATGGAATTCATATGCCTAATGCATGAGAAGTTTGATTATGGGCCAAAATCAGCAAGAAGGAGGTGTATTTCCACCATGACTCTTAAAGGTCAAACTAAGTTCCCTAGCAAAGGTGGAAGCCCTCTATAAACATGAGTGAAGCAAGGTGTTTTTTATGCATGATGTGAAAACATACAACATTCAGCTAAGGGGTTGTTAAATCTTTTATTTTAATTTATAACCTAGGCTTTAGCTGAGGTTTTGAGTTGTTAATTTTTAATTTTGAGTTGATTAATTGGATAGAAAATTTAGTTTTCCCTAAGAGCCTAATAGCATCCAGGCTATTCATCAAAACAAGGAAGAAACTAAGAAAAATATGTCATCTTAATGCACAAGCTAAACAAACATCAAACAATTTATAAAGCTAACCCTAAAGAATAAAATGCCTTTGTGGTCGAGCTCTACCGCACAAACCCGAAAAGAAATGTGGGTAGCCAAGCTCTACCCTTATATAACCTGGATTATAAATGAATTAATTACAATCAAAATAGAATTCATGTTATTGGGGTCTTCATTCTTCTTTTTTTATTTCTTCCTTCTCTTTCCTTCTTTCTTTCTCCTTTCTTCTTTCTTTCCTTCATTTGGTTGGTTGGGATATGGTTGCTCCAAAGCTTCACATGGTGCATAAGACATAATCTTATGACTAATGCTCATCCTAATCCCCCATAACATTCATTCCAAATCCTAATTGCAAAATTATATGAAAAAGGAAAAGTAAATCTAACTAAAACCTGTAAAATAAAGATTAGCTAAACAAACCACATAATCCTAAGAATGCATATGAATAAATTAGACTTAGAACCCTACACATGGATAAGCAAGTCCACCTGGCCTATTTTGAATTATGCTTAGGGGTATAAGCAACCTGCACAACAAAAGCTTTTATATTTTTATTACAGTGCCCCTTAAGCACAATCCCCTGCAAAAGATAATGATTAGACTAAAATCATCCTATCATCCAGTTTACATACATACACCCTAATATCTAGATTAAAACATTACATCACAAAATAAATTCGGGTATCAAACCATGCACCACCCTAACATAGAGCTAAAAATGGTGACTTAGCCTAAAGTGTGTGCCATTTAAGGCTTGTGTGGTATGTCTTAGCTAGGCTTTAAGGTTGAGAATTTCTAAGTGTGAAAGGGTTCAACTTAGAGGATGGTTTCATTTAAGTGATTTAGTTGATTTGTTGATTTTATTTGATGATTTGATTTGGTTTGAATGGACCTACACTTAATTACTAAGTGTTGTAAAGAGAAGAAAAGAGAAGAGAACTACTCTTTCATCCCTACCTTAAGTAATTTCTAAGGTAGATTCATTTGTGATTTTACTTCAGTGAATATTTTTATTATGCATTTTAATTAATCCTAAGTTTTGATTTTCTCTAAATAAACCCATTCAAATAAGAAAGGCATTTTAAGATTAATTAAAGTGAATTGTTATCACAAAATACACAACTCTTTATTTCTTTCCAACATGTGTATTATGCATATGAATCTACCCTAAGCATATTTACATGCAAATCTTAGCACACCTTAATGATGAATGCAAAGAGATATTTGTTTAAGAAAATTTGAATGTTTCATGATGCATGATTTTCTTAAGTAAAACATAAGGACTCTTTTATCCATTAATTAAATGCACATTTACATGTATGGAAGACATAAGTGAGTACGGCGCCATTATTTTTTACACTAGAGGTGTAAGGTACAAGACCTACTTAAGGCTACTTAAAGCCTCTCAACCCCGAGATGTCCAGAATAATATGCCACTTTTCTTAAAAATATGTGCATGTACAAAAAATTAAATGAATGGAAAAATAATCATGCCAAAGGTTTATGTTTATTTGTTTGATTTTGGTTGTTTAATCTATATATGTAATGGGAAGATCCTTCTCAATTCATGATATGGGAGTGCATAGGAATAAACTTAAGCAAGTGTTATGTTCTTTTCAAATGAACTATACACTTTGCAAATCATATACAAACTATATTACGAGAAGAGAAGAAAACCACATAACACATTTTAATCTATATTCACATGAAAGCTTATAAATACTTATAAGTAGCATACATTCACTTATAGTCTTTGATTTATAAGTTTTTGAAAAGTAATTTTTGATTTGGTAGTGATAATAGCCATTCATATTCTTACTTTAGCCAAAGCATACAATTTGACATAAAGAAAACATTTCATTTAAATTTGATTTTTTAAAAGGTATGAATGCATGATTTCGTATGATAAACCACATTTAACATACTTGGAGAGAAATAAAATGATGTTAGCATATGACTTCATTCACCCTAATCAATTCCTAAATACAATCTTATGGAATAAGATCATTTTAAGTGAATCAAAATTGTTTAAAGAAATTTTGTTTTAATTTTTGAGTTTGATTTGATTTTAAGAAATGTGGAGGTTTTCTTGTCCTAACCCATCTTCCACATATGTGAATCAAATTAGTTTAATTTTAGAACCATTAGATTGCTTTTATGTTTTATTTAGGTTAAGGTGTGAATTAAGTTCATTAATTACCCCTTACCTACACCACTTTAACATAATTAACCTAACAATTATGAGCTAACATATGATATGCAACCACATTAAATTTAAATCTATAATTCACCTAAGAAAGGAAGGGGCCTAATGCAATTGGCTCACAATTATTGATTAATTAAGCTAAAGTATTTAATTAAGTACTTTCATAACCTTCCCACACATGTGAGTTGGAAATGATTTCCTTAAATTTACCTTGCTGAACACCTAAGGATCTACAAAGGATTGATTAAGTTGATTGATTTTTTAAAATTTGATTAAGCTAATTAAGAAGATTATTAGTGGATTAATCCTTTAGGTTTGGATTAAGGAAGAAGGGGGGTTGAGGAGGAAAATACCCCAAACCCACTTCATAAACCGGCTCTTCACTTAAATAAAGTTTAATTCTCTTAATTAAGTGATTGACCACTGTTCACATGCTTAATTACCCTTAATTATATTAAGAGGGTGATTAGGGATTTTTAATTGATTTTCCTAATTAATTCATTAATAAATTCCAAGAAAATTAGGGGAGGCAGAAGTCATCCCCCTAAATATGTCTGAGAAGTTTGGAATTAATTAATAAAATGATTAAGGAGTAATTAGGGTTATTAGATTTGTAATTAAATCTTAATTAAGGAAAATATACTGCTCAAAATTAATTGGAAATAATTTTATTGGATTCCCCTATGAATTATCATTAAAATGAAGTTGAGTTTGTATTTTTTTGATTTTTCTATATTTAATTATATATTTTTGAAGTTTCTATGATTAAGGGATAATTAAATAGCCCTAATTAATTAACTAATCTCATCGATGCCATGTGGATTGTTGATGTGACACACACTTTCACATGGCACGGTGATATTGGTTATTTAAGTTATCACATCCTATGCCGCATCAGCCGGCAGTGCTACGCATTTTCTTTTTGGACCATCCGATAAAAGATCAGACAGTTAGGATTAAACTCGTGGTATCAAAGGAATTAATCATGGGATCTAACATGTTTTAATCAGGATTGTCCATCCAAAACATGTGGGATGGACGATCCATGATTCGTCCCTACTGTCGCCTGTGGGAGATGGAGGTTGTCCATCCTCCCTGGCTTGATCCAAGCTCACTTGAGCTCGGATTGGGCTAGGATTCAATCCACACCATCAAGAGGTGTGGGGAAGAACATCCAATGATCAAATTCGATTGGGATTACACTTCCCTTCACAAAGGACCAAATAAATTTCTCCCTAAACTCAGTTTTGAAGCATACCTCACCAGAGGCTATCACCGGTGCTCCCAAATATTGAGGTAGCTTCGTCTAGTGGAGACGAAGCCCTGTTGAAGGTTTGAAAGCTTGAGATGAAGTGGATCTTCCTATTGACCAAAATGAGCTTCAATGGCTTGCGGCTTTGATAAAATTCCTCCTTCATGTGGCTTGGATGCTTGGGATTTGATTTGGGTGAGCTCAATTAGGTCTCTTGATGGTGCTTACAAGAGGAATTTGGATTCTGTGGAGAATTGAGTGAGTTTGGATTTCTTCCTACCTCCTCTGTTCTCGGCTTAAGGAAAACCAAGAATGAGGAATTGGGAAGAGCTTGGGAATTACTTGAGTGAGCGTGGGGAGCTTGCCTTAGGTCTCTCTAGGTCAATCAAATGCAAGTGACTTTAATTAGAATCAAATTAGGGGGAGTATATCCCCCCTACTTGGATCAGATAGCCGTGAGCTCCTTTATCATTTCTTTCAAATTACTCTAGTTGAATGGGTTTGTTAGGTTGTTAGGAGCTTCACATGCTTCGATTTTGGTAAGAAAGTGTAGTGGAGGAGTTGCCCATGTGTTAAATGAGAGTATGGAGTGATTCCATGCGCTCATTTTCTTTGGGTGGTTGGTCTGGCCATGGGTTGGGTCATGGCTGACCCAAACACATTGGGTCATGTTCACCACCCTCATTAGTGTCCATTTGGTCCACCAAGAGGGTGCTAAGTGGCCATGAAAAGAAATTGGTCAAATTCCAAGTGAATTTGGCCAAGAGTTACCCTTTGACCCAAGGGTAAATGGTCATTTTGCTTTGATTTTAATTTGTGCAGATTTGGAATAATTGAAAAATGGGTTGTGCCTATTTTCAATGAATTTGGTGTTGATTTGATATGATTTGGCTCATGTTGACCCATTTAGGTCAAAATGGGTCAACTTGGGTCAAGTTGACCAATTGGTCAAATTAGGTCAAACCAAGGGTTAGGTCAAGTTCATATGACCATTTGAAATGTTTTGGAATCATTGGTTTGGTTCAGTTTGATTTATATTTGGTTTTGGTTCATTTGATTTCATTTAGGTAAAATGGATCAAGTTGACCAATTTGACTTATTTGACCCTTAGGTCATGGGTTGGTTTAGGCTTGGTTGAACATTTGAAACGTATTGCAAGCTTTGGTTTCAATAAATTTTGGTTTGGTTTCATTTCATGTCAATTTGACCTTTTAGGATAAGTTGGGTTCAAGGTCAATTGGTCTAGGTTGGGTCTAGTTAGCCAATTAAGGCTTTGGTCAAGTTCAACAAGTGATTTAGAATGAATTTGACCCATTGGTTGCAATCAATTTGGCTTAGATCAAGATTTAACACATTTTGACTTTTTAGGTCAACTTGGGTCAAGTGGCCAATTGGGCTAGGTTTGGCTCAAATGATGACTTGGTCATGTTCAATCATTGATCATAAACTGGTTTAGATCAATGGTTTCAATCAATTTGGCCTATGGTGGATTTTGGCTAGTTTAGGTTTCATTTGGGTTAAGTGTTGACTTGGTCAAAGGCTAGGTTTGACTTGGTTTGACCAAATTTGAGTGATTGATCATCTTATGATGATTGTTGCTCATAATGTGAGGCTTAGATGGGCTTAGTTCAATCTAGTTTGGGTAGGATTAGAATTTGACTCAAAAGGGTGGGGTCAAGTGAGCCTAAGTGGGTCAATTGACTTGAGCAAGGCTTAATTCAAGTTTGGTTGAACTCACATATGGACTTATGATTGAAATATAAATCCATTTTCAAGTGATTAGGAGTCAAATGGGTTTTGATTTATTTGATAATTTCAAGTTCAAAGGATGAACATGGGTTTGATTTGGGTTTGAGTTTTGAATTTAGTTTTGGTTTGATGATTGAAGTTTATGTTTATATTTGGATTTATGATTGATGGACTGATTAAATCAAGAAGAAAATCTAAGAGTTTGGATTGATTTGGGTTGTGAGAAAATCTTTTGAGTTTGAATTGAGTTGGATTTTTCAAATTGATTTGAATGATTTGAGAAAAGTCATTTAAGTTAGAATTTGATTGGAATTTGGAGTTGCTTTGGATATGAAGTTTTGATTTGAATTTGAAGTTTGACTTGAATTTGAAGTTGATTTAAATTTGAAGTTTGTTTGAATTTGAAGTTGGTTATGATTTGAGGTTATTTTGAATTTGAAGTTTATTTGTAAGAAGAAAGTGAGGATTGGGTTTAAGCTATAAGGTAGGAAAGTTTTCTTAACACCTCTAAGGCATAACCTATTCCTATGTATAACTCTTCTAAGTTTCTAGGGTTAGGTTAAGTGTTCACCTAATCACTAGAAGTGTTTTAAGACTAAGAAACTCTTAATGTCTAAGAGGAGTCCTATGTCTAAGGTGAATGAGTTGAAAGCTGACTACAAATGTGAGGTCAACAATAACTTACCTACTTTTGCTGATAAAATGAATAAACCTTCTTAATTCAAAAGGGAGGTAGTCAGGAAGATCTTCAAAAATCTCTAGAAGAGGCTTGATTTTTTGTTACCATAGCCTAGGAGGCCGGAGGATGTGGGAAAGAGTCATGATCCAAACTTTTGCCCCTACCACTGCATGCTAGGTCATGTCTTAGAAGATTGCTTTACCTTTATGGATTGGCTTTAGCATAGCTACAAGTCAGGTGCCATTGTCATCCCTAAGGAATACCTATTAGAACAACCCTATAGTTCTGTTAGGGTAATTCTTGGGGATACACGCAATCTTATCAAGACAAAGCAAGGTTGGGATATCTCTACTAACTAGAAGATTAGAAGATAGAAGGCAAGTTCTACATGATTGATTCAGATACATCTTTTACTGCTTTGCTCGGTTGGCCTTGGATATATGAAAACAATATGGTTCCATCTTCTTTGCACTAGTGCATCAAATTTAGAAGAGCTGGAATCAAGTATTGTGTCAAAGGAGACATGAAGCCATTCTCAGTTAGAGAGGTCGAGATTTATGAAGATGCAACCTACTATCTTCCTCCAAATCAAAAAGTCTATTCTCGTGAACTTGGTGAAAGTTCAAAATCAAAATCAAAAGAAACAAAAGAAAAAGAAAAAGAAATTGAAAAAGAAAAAGAAAAGAAAAAAGGAAAAGAAGAAGAAAGCACAAGTGAGCGAGAATTATACATCGAAAAAGAGGTAGAGCTAGATATTAGAATCCGCCCACAGTTTGTTCCTCTATATAAACACATGGGTAGGATGACTCGACCTCCACCAAGTAGAAGAAGAGGCAAATTTAGAGGTAGTTCTAGAGGTGGAAGACCTCATTGCTGGTGGCCAGCAAGTAGGAGCTATGTTCCAGCTCATAAGAGTACCCTTACTATCTACATAGACTTAGAGTCTAACTCAGAGGATGAGTCTCATGTGATTAGCATGCCAACAAACCCCTCTCAGTGGGTCCCTTTGGAGATGACATTCGAGCCAAACAGTGGTGAAGACTAGGTCTCCAAGCAAAACATGAATGTATCTGAATCATTATGTAGAACAATCAGACAGCAGTTGGGAACTTTAGCTCTAACATCACTTTCCTCCCGGAAAGTTGAAGGTTTGGTAGTTAAGGAGGCTCCCAAGTCATCCATAGATGTCAGGTCAAAGAGGTTCTTGTTGGGAGCATCATCCTTAAGTTAATAAGTCGATTTAGAACTTGAAGATGATTCATATAAAGATTTAATATAACTACCATTTGATTGATATTTGACTTGTGTTATAACTTAGCAAAGAAGGGATTAATACATACTTGGTCTAAACACAGGTTGAACTACTTTAAAAAATTATGGGACAACCAAACCTGACACTCTCAATCAAGATCATGACTAGGATTTAGTACATTAGGTCTAATTGATGATGATAACCATTGCCTAATCATCACCACTCACTTGGGGTCTGATTGGTTCTCCTCAAATGATGATAACTCTTATGAGGAGGCATGTTTAGAAACTTCAGATGACCCAAATGAGCATAGTCAAAGCTGCACACTCAGAGTTTGAAGAAGAAATTAGATCAACCATTGACAAACTCAAAGGAATTAACTTAAGAACGAAAGAAGATCTAGGCCTGACGTACATCAATTCCTTGTTGAATGAAGAAGAAATTAATAACTTAGTTAGCAATAGATCCTAATGCTAACACTATAAAGCAGGCTTCTAGATGCATGCGATTAGATATTGAATAGCAGGTCACTTCTAAAATCAAAAAAATGATCAATGTTAGCTTTATCAGGGAAGAAAAATATCCATCTCGTTAGCCAGTGTCATCCTAGTTAAGAAAAAGAATGGTCAAATTCACATATGTTTCTATTTTAGAGATCTGAATAAGGCATGTCCTAAAGATGAATTTTCACTTCCTATATCAAAATTGATGGTGGACATTGCCTCATATCATGTAGTATTCTCCTTTATGAATGGGTCATCTGGCTACAACCAAATCAAGATGGCCACTAAGGATGAAAGAAACACTACTTTTCAAACCTTGATCGTAATCTATTATTATAAGGTCATGCCTTTTGGCCTTAAAAATGTTGGTGCTACATACCAGTGGTCCATGACTCAGATCTTCAATGAACTCATTCATCATCAAGTTGAATGTTATGATGATGATATAATAGTCAAAAGCAAAGAAAAGGAAGACCATCTCTTTGACTTGAGAGTAGTTTCAAATGATTAAGATAATTGAACCTCAAAATGAATCCCTTGAAGTGTGCATTTAGAGTAGCTTCAGGGAAATTCCTTGGATTTATTATCCGACACTGGGGAATAGAGATCGACCCAGAGAAGATCATGGCTATCTTAGAAATGCCACCCCCTAAAAGTCTAACTCAACTCAGATAATTTCAAGGGTGGTTGGCGTATTTGAGATACTTAATATCCAACTTATCAAGAAGATGCCAACCATTCTCAGCACTTGTCAAAAAGGATGTCAAGTTCATGTGGGATGACAAGTGCTAACATGCATTTGAAGACATCAAGCACTACCTGATGACACCATAATTCTAGCAGCCCCTATCTCGGGCAAGCCATTGATCTTCTACACCGCTGCATTAGATGACTTTTTGGTGCTTTGTTGGCTCAAACCAATGACAAAGGGAAAGAAAATGCTCTCTACTACTTCAGTCATCATCTGATTCTTACTGAGGCAAACTACCCACTTATTGAGAAGCATTGCCTAGCTTTAATCTTTGCATCCCAAAAGCTATGGTATTACATGCTTTCTCATAAGGTGGATCTGATCTCTAGAATCAATCCACTATAATATCTCATGACATGGCCAACATTATCTGACAATTGGCACGATGGTCAATGATTTTATCATAATTTAACATCACATTCATACCCCTCCTTACTGTGAAAGGATAGGCGTTAGCGGATTTCTTAGGAGTACACCCACTTCCTATTGATTCTCCGCTTAGTGATGACCTCCCCGATGAACAAATCATGAACTTAAGAGATACTAACATTAATCATTGGGAGATGTATTTTGATGGTGCAGCTTCCTCCCAAAAAGGAAAAGACCCATGATCTACTCTTGCAGGGAAGATAAGGGTTGAAATAGTTCTCCTAACTCTGAACCACAATATGATGAGATTTTCATATCATCTATCCAATCGATGCACCAACAATGAAGTAGAATATGAGGCTCTAATTGCTGCTCTTGAGTTAGTCATTATACTATGCATCCATAGCGTCAGCATCTTCAGGGTTTCTTAGCCTATCATCAACCAAATTGCTGGATCCTACAAAGTTCTAAAGCCTAAACTCCATCATTACCACAAGTACACCATGGAATTGTTGGCTTAGATCCTATTGGTCACTATCTAGAAGATTCCTCGAGGAGATAATGCTGTAGCAGATGCATTGGACAAGCTCGCCAAGGAACTAGCATGCCCAGAAGATGAGTCCATTTCAATAAGGCTTCAAAATAGACAAAGTCTTATCCCTTGTTGATGTTGAACTCACTGATAGACTCTCTCTTGAAGGGGATGTTGCCGTTGCCAAAGAGAATAATGAGTCAGATTGGAGGCAACCATTCATGGATTACCTAAACATACACAAACTATCTCAATAGAAGTCATTAGCCCATCAGGTGAAATAGAGAGCTCTTTCTTATGCTCTCATAGATGGCACCTTGTCTCGACCATCTTTTGATTATATGTGATTACGTTGTTTAGCCGAACATGAAGCCCATAAGATTGTGACCAAAGTACATTCAAGTTTGTGCGGAGCTCACCAGTCTAGTCTAAAGATGAAAGTCAAGATCAAAAGACTAGGATACTACTGGCTCGTGATGATTACATACTGCATGGATGTAGCGAAGAGATGCCACCAATGTAAGGTGCATGGTGTTGTCCTTCATCAACCACCTAACATTCTACATCCAACATTGTCCTCATGACCATTTGAGTGTTGGGGCATTGACATAGTGGCCTAGCAGAAAGGATCTTATCAACTCATAAACTGTAAGGGAGAGTGCCCTATGATTCCAATCAACGGGCTCTACTTAAAGAAATACTATCCATAAATCTTGTTTGAAGATAATTATCAATAAAACCTCTTTTCATATCAAATTCCATCTCTTATGTGTTAGAAATATCTTTTACTTGTGAATCAGCCATGATGTGTTTAGGGTAGGTGTAAGAAAACCCAAGCGACATCTTATCCCTCCAAAACACAAACACAAACCACATTCAATCCTTCAGTGCTACTAGGATAGGTGTAATAGAGTCCAAGAGGCATCCTATTTTGACTAGTACAACTAAGTTAGGTGTAAGAGAACCCAAGCAGCATCCTTTCTTAGTGGAGTAATGTTCTTATGTGTTTAGGATAGGTGTAAAAGAACCCAAGCGACATCCTATTCCTCCTTTCATAATATGATTTCATAGAAGAAAAAGTGCAGGTGATTTACGCCACTAGTTCCCAAAAAAGAGAAATTTGTATCAAATTGGAACTAGTAACTAATCCCAACATTGAAGCCCATTGGCGTGCATCCAGCAGGAATTGAACCTACGAATTTGCCAATTATGAGTTGGGCGCTTTCACCATTCAGCCATGGATACAAATAAACACAAATCTTTTATCTCGGGCTATTTTAATGTGGGAGCAAGCCCCCGGTGGCACTCACTCATTAGCTGCTCTAGGTCAGCTGATATACTACCTCGCTAGTATGTCACACTAGTGGTCATTTGTCTAGCGGATATGAGTCCCTGTTCTTTCTACCTGACTTGATCGTTGCAAACTAATGAGTGCCTTATTAGTTTGGTAAGTCTTACTGTATAGCCAGTAAGCTACCCCATGTTGACTTCGTTTAAAAGGATGTAAGGCTGCATGCTTTCTTCTTGAAGTAGCCATAATGCACTAATTAGGTCGAGTATATTTGAGGTTTAGGATAAGTCTTCTAGAGGCTCATTTCCTCCTGTCATCTTTAAGCATGGGTTTAGTCCTTACAAAGGACTCCCTACTTAGTAGTCACCCTAGGTCGGATAGCCCCTGTCATGAAGAAATCCATGAGTTTTGAATTGATTTGGGTATCAATTAACCAAGTTCAAGAATTTGGCTAAAAAGACTAAATTTAGAAATTTAGTTTGATTTGGGTTTGGTTTTGACTATTTGGATTTATATTTCATTTATATTTGTGAATATAAATGAAGATATAAATGAAGATATAAATGATTTATGAGAAAAATATCTTGGGTTTGGAGTGATTTGGAAGAAAATTTGACCAAGTTGATAGATGTACGTCAAAAGGGCTTAAGCAGATAACTTATTTGGTTTGATTTAGTTTGATTTGATTTGAATGATTTGAATTTACATTTTATTTATATTTGGGTATACAAATGAAAGAATGATTATTTTATAAAGTAAATAATCAAATTTGATTTGGTTTGAAGGAGGTTTTGGCTAAGCATATGAAGGTGATTCATATGGCTTAGGAAGGGATATTGGAGTTTGAATTTAATCATGAGTTTCAATCATTTGGATTTGGATCTGATTTGGAATTTGAGCTGTGATTTGATTGGAGATTGAATTTGATATTTGAGAAAATCAATTGAATTGGGGTTGATTTGAATTTGGTTAAGGCTAAGTCCATAAGATAAAAAGTAAAGGGCTTAGGAAGTGATTTGAAATTTGAATTTAATCATGGGTTTCAATAATTTGATTTGGATTTGATTTGGGATTTGATTTGAGATTGAATTTGATATTTAATAAAATCAATTGAATGGGGTTGATTTGAATTTGGTTAAGGCTAAGTCCAAAAGATAAAAATCAAAGGGCTTAGGAAGTGATTTGAAATTTGAATTTAATCATGAGTTTCACTCATTTGATTAGGATTGGATTCATGATTTTGGATTTGAATTTGAGGTTTGGTTTGGAAGAAGGAAGCAAGGATTGAGTTTAAGGTTATAGGGTAGGCAAGTCTTCCTAAATCCCTACAGCATAACCTCTTCCTATAGCTAACCCTTCTAAGTCTCTAGGCTTAGGTTAACTGTTCACCTAATCAATAGAAGTGTCTTAAGACTGAGGAGCTCTTAGTGTCTACAAGAGTTCTAGATCTAAGATGAGAAAGTTGGGAGCTCACTCTCAAAAGTGAGGTCAACAAAGGGCACCCAATAGGTGCGGTGTAACTGACTAGGCGCACCGCACGTATTGGTGTTAACCGAGATGATCAATAACGTCCAAAGGATTGCAACCACTAATAGATATGATCTACTCCTAAACTCGAGATGTAGAATGAATCAAGATCTTAGTGCAATGTAACTCAACTTATGTTAAAGGCATAAGAGAGGAAGGAAGAATCCACTGAGGGATCAGGCATGTGAACCTTCCACTATGGAAGCAGGTTTAGATTATCCATAAAGGATAAATGTTTGATTTTGATATGATTTGGGGAGAAAGGATCCACTGTGGATGAGTGCATGAACCTTCCACTAGGGAAGCAAGTTTAGATCATCCACTAGGGATAGGGATTTGCCTAAGTTTGATTTTATGAGGGCCCCACTAGGATAGGATATGATTTGCGCCTCATTGGGGAGGAAATTAGTTTAATTTAATTGATGGGACAACCAATGGAGATGAGAATTTAATTTGATTTGTTGAGTGATGGTTTAAGGCTCCATCGAGGAGAGGATGATGGATTTGATAAAATGGACCCTGTTAGTGTGTGATGGATCTACTAAGAAGGGGCTAATATCAACCTAGTCCTATTTTAGATTTATAAATTCAAAGGGATAGTCTACCAACCATCAGGTAGAGCTATCCAACCTAAGGGTTGCCTTTTGGTGTGCAATGGTTAAGTTAGGAAGAAAGCTTGTAGACTTATAACTTCATAAACAAAGAATCACTTGGGTGATCGGTTGATAGAACAATAAATCAAACCTGACCTAAGGCGACTATTTGAGTGAATGCCATTGTGGACTCACATCGACTCAAGAATAGTTAGAATTAATTTCATTCAAATTTTAAGATTGACCCTATCGTTGTGTGATGTATCCATTAAGAAGGGGCTAATATCAGCCTAGTCCTATCTTAGATTTACAAATCTAAAGAGATAGTCTATCGGCCATGAGGTAGAGCTAACCAACCTAAGGGGTGCCTTTCGGTGTGCAATGGTCAAGTTAGGAAGAAAGCTTGTAGACTTACAACTTCCTGAATAAGGAACCACTAGGGTGATTGGTTGATAGCACAACAAATTGAACCCGATCTAAGGCTGTCTGTTGGTGTGTGATGATCATGCTAGAGAGAATGCATGACAGACTTATATCTTCTAAAGTAAGGACGGCAGGGGTGGCTCGTTGGTAGCACAACAAGTCGAACATGACCTAAGGGCGACTACTAAGAGAGTGTCGACCCGAGGACTTATCTCAACTCAAAAGTAGTAAGGCAATTCCTATAGGAAGTTTTGCCGACACTACCCTAAAGATAGGATGTCTGCATGGGAAAAGGTACCACTCGGGGTTTTCCTCCTAATCCATAAATGAAGATATATATATATATATATATATATATATATATATATATATATATATATATATATATATATATATATATATATATATATATATATATGCTTTATTTATTATGTTTGTGTGGACCCTGTTGGTGTGCGAGGGACCACATGAAGAAGGAGCTCATATCAGCCTAGTCATATCTCAGACTTACTGGACCAAGGAAGAATCTTCATATCTGCAAGACAAATTCTCCAACCATAGGGGTAGCTACTAGGAAAGGGGGACTGTCCAATCCAAAAGTAACAGGAGTAGTGTCTAAATGGGGCCGCTAAGGACATGATCCAAATAGAGTGCCCATAGGGAGGTGCTACTAGGGGCTTCATCCAGAACATTGTTAAAGATAGCCAATAGGTATATGGTGGCCAACTCAAGGAGAAAGCATAGCAGTCTTACATCTACCAGAGTGGTGTATCCACCGGGTGGGTTGCCATCAGCATGGTGAACACCAGCCAACCTAAGGCTTCTGTTAGTGTGCAACAATCGGTCTAGAAAGAAGGCATGCAAACTTACATCTACCTAAAGCAAAACTAATTGCCAGGATAATCTATCTTTGGCTCGATAGGTGCTATTCAACTTAGGGTGATTACCAAGTGGGGGGGTCACAAAGAAAGACTAGACCAAAACTTGAAGTAGTTAGGAGGAAAGGAGCTACTGGGGGACTTACCCTAAGCCTCAAACATACTCAATTGCACGATGGCTAGTTTAAGAAGAAAGCGTGTAGGCTTACATCCTCTTAAACAAAGTCATCATGAGGTAGCTTATCGGCTGCACAGTAAAGCCTATCAAACTAACAGGGCGCTCATCGGTGTGTAGTGATCAAGTTAAGAAAGAAAGCATTGAAGACTTACATCTTCCTAAATAAGGGACCACTAGGGTGATATACTAGAAAGGTAGCATGTTATCCCGACCTAGAGCAGCTAATGAGTGAGTGCCACAGGGGGCTTGCTCCCATATCAAAATAGCCTGAGACAAAAGACATGTGTTTGTGTGTTTATCATATATACTTAATCAAGTTAGTTCATGATGGCTAGTTTAAGAAGACGGCGTAGCAGACCTACATCCTCTTAAATGAAGCCAGCATGAGGGTAGCTTACCGATCACACAATAAGGACTACCATACTAATAAGGCGCTCATCGGTGTACATCAATCAAATTAGGAAGGAAAACATAGTAGACTTACATCCTTCTGAATAAGAGACCACTGGGGTGACACACTAGTAAGGTAGCACATTAGCCCGACCTAGAGCAACTAATGAGTGAGTATCGCAGGGGGCATTATCCCACATCAAAGTTGCCTGAGATAGAAAATATGCATGTGTTTGTGTTGTGAAAGAAGGAATAGGATGCCACTTGAGTTCTCTTATACCTACCCTAACTACATCATGGAGGATTCGCAAGAAAAGATATTTCTAAGAAACTACAAGAGATGAAATTTGAAATGAAGAGAAGTTTTATTGATAATTATTTTCAAACAAGATTTATGGATAATATTTTTTTCAGGTAGAGCCCGTTGATTGGAAGCATAGGACGCTCTCCTTTACAATTTATAAGCTGATAGGATCCTCCTGTGCATGTCTTTTCTATAAGGAAAGGGCCTTCCCAAGTGGGTTCAAACTTGCCTCCATCTTTCAATGGGCAATGATTGGTCTCCTTAGAACTAAAATAAGCTCTCCTGCTTGAAAAGCTCTAAGATGAATGAACTTGTTTTGAGTTTGAATCATTTTGGCTTTATACAACTTGAGGGTCTGGCATGCCTAGAGGCATCTCTCCTCCAAACCTTCAAGCTCTTCTAACCGCAACTTGGCATTCTGTTCTGTGGTAAACTTGCTACCCATAGTTATCCTTAATGATAGGATTTGGACTTCTAATGGTACAACTATTTCAGACCCATACACTAAGGAGAAAGGAGTAGATTGAGTTGGAGTCCTGTATGTGGTGTGGTAAGCCCACAAAGCTTCAACTAACTGCTCATGCCACTGCTGCTTGTTATCATTGAGTGTCTTCTTTAATATCTAGATGAGAGTTTTATTGAAGGCTTCTGCTAAGACATTTTCCCTCGGGTAATTGATGGTAGAATATCTCCAATCTATGTTGTATCTCTGGGAAAAGTTGTTGATTTTAGTGCTGTTGAATGCAGTACCATTATTAGATATAATTTATCGAGGCACCTCAAACCTATATACGATATGGTTCCTGAAAAATTGGAGCACATGCTGAGATGTGACCTCTCTGAGTGGGATTGCCTCCGCCCACTTAGAGAAGCAGTCGGTGGTAGCTAGAATGAACCAGTGACCCATGGAAGGAGGGTCGATTGGGCTTACTATGTTGGTACCCCAACACTCAAATGGCCATGAGGCCAATGTTGGATGCAGAATGTTAGGTGGTTGGTGTAAGACCTCATCATGCACCTAACATTGGTGGCATCTTCTAGATATATCCATACAGTCTGTGATCATTGAAGGCCAGTAGTATCTTAATCTCTTAGTCTTGGCTTTCATTTTCGAACTAGATTGATGCGCTCCACATAAACTTGAGTGTACCTCGATCACAATATTACGGGCTTCGTGTTTGTCCAAACAACATAACCACATATGATTGAAGGACCATTGATATAAAGTGTCATCCAAGAGAGCGTATGAGAGAGCTCTCTGCTTCACCTGATGGGCTAATGACTTCTCTTAAGGTATTTTTCCTATATTTAGATAATCCATGAATGGTTGCCTCTAATCTGACTCATCATCCTTTTTGGCAACGATAATCTCCCCTTCAAGAGAGAGTCTCTCGATGAGTTCAGCGTCAATAAGAGATATGACTTGTTTATTTTGGACCCTTATTGGTATAGACTCATCTTCCGGACATGCTAACTCCTTAGCAAGCTTGGCCAATACATCCACTACTATGTTTTCTCCTTGAGGAATCTTGTAGATGGTAACCTTTGGGATTTGGGCCAGCAACTCCATGGTATACTTATGGTAATGATGGATCTTAGAATTCAGAACATTGTACAACCCAACAATTTAATTGATAACTAATTAAGAATCCCCGAAGATGTTGATGCTCTAGATGCATAGTATTATGGCTAACTCTAGATGGCAATCAGAGACTCATATTCAGCTTCATTGTTGGTGCATAGATTGAATAGATGATATGAGAATCTCATCACATCACGGTCCAGAGTTAGAAGGACTATTCCTACCCCTACCATTCTCAAAAGAGTAGATTAGGGTTCATCTCCTTTTTGAAAGGAAGATGCACCATCAAAATACATCTCCCAATGGTGAATGCTAGTGTCCCCTAAGTTCATGATTTATTCATCGGGAGGTCATCACTAAGTAGGGAATCAGCAGGAAGTGGGAGTGCTGCTAAGAAATTTATTAGTGCCGGTCCTTTCACCGCACGGAGGGGGTACAAATGTGATGTCAAACTGCAATAAAATTATGGACCAATGCGCCAACCACCCGGATTACATCGGCCGTGCATGAGATATTACAATGGATTGATCTTAGAGATCAGATTCACTGTATGATAAAGCATATAATGTAGTAGCTTTTGGGATTCAAAGATTAAAGCTAAGAAATGCTTTTCAATAAGTGGGTAGTTTGCTTGAACAGGGATTAGACAACGATTGAGATAATAGAGTGCATTCTCTTTCCCTTCGTCATTGGTTTGAGTCAACAAAGTGCCAAGGGAGTTGTCTAATGTAGTGATATTTAATATTAATGGCTTGCCTAGGATAGGGTTGCTAGAACTGTCAGCGTCATCAGGTAGTGCTCGATGTCTTTGAAAGCATGATGACACTTATCATCCAACTTGAACTTAGCAACCTTTTTGACAAGTGCTGAGAATGGCTAGCATCTTCCTGATAGGTTGGAAATGAAACATCTTAGATATGCCAACCATCCTTAAAATGATCTGAGTTAAGTTAGACTTTTAGGGGGTGGTATTTCTAAGATATCCTTGATCTTCTCTTGGTCAATTTCTATCCCACGGTGTCGGATAATAAACCCAAGGAATTTCCTTGAAGCTACTCTGAATGTACACTTTAGAGGATTCATTTTAAGGCTAAATTATCTTAACCATTTGAAAACTACTCTCAAATCAAACAAATGGTCTTCTTTTTCTTTACTTTTGACTACAGGATCATCAACTTAACATTCAACCAAATGATGGATGAGTTCGTTGAAGATCTGAGTCATGGCCCACTGGTATGTAGCACCGGCATTTTTAAGGCCGAAAGGCATGACCACATAATAATAGATTCTGATCGGAGTTCAAAAAAATAGTATTTTTCTCATCCTTGAGGGCCATCTTAATTTGGTTGTAGCCAAATAACCTATCCATGAAAGGGAATACTGCATGAGATAAGGCAATGTCCACCATCAACTCTGGTATAGGAAGTGATAATTCATTTTTAGGACATGTCATATTCAGATCCTTAAAATCGATGCATATGCGAATTTGGCCATTCTTTTTCTTAGCTGGAATGACACTGGCAAACCAAGTGGGATGTTTTTCTTTATTGATAAAGCTAGCATTGATCAGTTTCTTGATTTCATAAATTACTTGATGCTCAATGTCTAATCTCATGCGTCTAGGAGCTTGCTTGATAAGGTTAGCATTAGGATCTATTGCTAGTTTATGGACTGCTACATCAGGAGATAAACTGGGCATTTCTTCATAACTCCATGCAAAGTAGTCCTTAAACTCAATCAATAGCCCAACTAAGTCACTGGTTTCTTCTTCATTCAATAAGGAACTGATGTATGTCAAGCACATATATTTTTTAATTCCTAAGTTAATTTGTTTGAGTTCATCGATGGTTGATCTGATTTTTTCTTCAAATTTTGGTGGTGCACCTTTGTCTTCAAGCTCATTTGGGTCATCTAAAGTTTCTAAACACACCTCCACATATAAGTTAGCATGATTTGAAAAGAACCTATCAAACTCCAAATGATTTGTGATGACTAGGCAATGGTTATCATCATCGACTGGACCCACTGTGTTGAATCTTAATCCTATTCTTGATTGAGAATATATGCTTTGGTTGTTCCATAACCTTTCAAAGTAATTCAACCTATGTTTAGAACAAGTATGTGGGATTAATCCCTTCTTTGTTAAATTAATAACACAAGGCGAATACAAATCAAACGGTAATTGTATTAAATCAAAAGGTAATTGTAGAACTTAAGGATGATGCTCCCAACAAAAATCTCTTTGGCTTAACATCTGTGGATGACTTGGGGGACTTCTTAACTACCAAACCCTCAACTTTCTGGGAAGAAAGTGGGGTTAGAGCTAAGGTTCCCAACTGCTACCTGACTATTCTACATAATATTGATTTGGATACATTCATATTTTGCTTGGAGGCCTGGTCTTCATCACTGTCTGACTCAAACATCACCTCCAAAGGGACCCGCTGAGAGGGGTTGGTTGGCATGCTAACCACATGAGACTCATCCTCAACTCTCTAAGTCATGTGGAATAGCAGGGTGGAGTGAGAAGCCTCCTACTGTCTTGCCACTAGCAAGGAGGTCTTCCACCTCTAACACTTCCTCTAGATCTACCTTTTCCTCTTTCTGGTGGGGGTCAAGTCATCCTACCCATATGTTCATATGGAGGAATAGACTGTGGGAGGAATCCAACATCTGGCTCTACTTCTTCCTCAGTGTTTGATTCCCGCTCACTTGCATTTTCATTTTCATTTTCATTTTTCTTTTATTTTCTTTTTCTTCTTCTTCTTTTTCTTCTTCTTCTTTTTCTTTTATTTTTGAACATTGTTTGATTTTGAGGAAGATAGTAGGCTGCATCCTCATATATCTCGACCTCTCTAACTGAAAATAGCTTCAAGTCTCCTTTGACACAATACTCAATTCCACCTCTTCAGAATTTTATGCACTTATGTTAAGAGGATGGAACCGTGTTGTTTCCATTTATCCAAGGCCTTCCGAGCAAAGCAGTGAAAGATGTATCTGAATCAATTATGTAGAACTTGGCTTCTGTCTTCTAGTCATCTATCTCTAATGGAAATACTATTGAGCTTAAATCCCTCTCGCCTTGCTCATTGAATCCTCTCAACATCATCTGATCTAGGGAGTTTAGAGATGGCAATCCTCAGGTAGGCAAAAGTCTTTAGACTCATAATGTTCATTGATGCACTTGGATTAACTAGCACCCTGGAGAGTCTGAATCTGCCCATATCAACTGTGATGTAGAGGGGATGGTTGTCCTCAATTGTCCCCAAAAGAAGGTCTTCATCGGTGAATGTAACTCTACAGGCTTCCTTTAAATAACATGCCTCCTCTCCAATAGCAGTAAGCTGAGCTAAGCATATTTTTGGATCGAGAAGGGCTTTGATTAATGACTCCTTCATCTCTTTGGATAAGATAAGGGAATCATATATTCTTAGCTTAGCTGACAACTTTCTTAAGTGAGTGAGGATATTGTAGTCAAGGGAATCATATATGCTTAGCTTAGCTGACAACTTTCTTAAGTGAGTGAGGATATTGTAGTCAACTCTAGGCTAGTCCTCCACAGGAATATCCGTAGGCAGAGCATCCTGTGGAGGGGTTGCTTGATAGCTAGAACCAATGACTTGCTTACCCTTATCCTGAGGTGTTACCCCAGGAGGTAGAACTTTACCACTACAAAGGTTGACTTCAGTGACTTCATGAAATGGTTTACTGAAAAGTTTTACTTGCTCATCAGGTTCACCTACAATTTCTCTTATAGGATCATCGGAGTCGGATGCCTCCAAATCAATCTCAATGGGCAAACCTGAATGATTTAGGAATGGAAAATCCCTTTCAAAATCGAAGAAGAAGAAGAAGAGTGATCAAAACTATAGTTATTATTAATTAAACTTGGAGAGTTATCTATAAGAATAAAATCAGGTTGGTCATCAGAAGTGACATAAATGTAAGTGGAATCAACTCGCTTCATTGATTTCTTAGATTTGGATGAAGGTATAAAATAAAAATCAGGTAAAGTAAGCAGAGTGAGGGATTTGGCACCCCCTCTACTGATATAATATGGTTGTTAGAAGTAGAGCTGGCTAGAGGAACTGTAGCTGCAACTATGGAAGGAGTGCCAAAATTGGTCGGTGGTTGCACTACTATACTATCCCGAGCAAGTGGAGGTTATCGCTACTGTTGCTGGGCTCCTACCTCCCTCAAGTTATCCTTAGCAACTTTCAAAACTTCTTTAGAGTTAGAGGCTTGAGCTACTTTAGGCACCTGCAAGGAAAATTTTTGATCTTAGAAATAATTTTCTTAGAGGTTCGGGATAGGGAGATATCCCAACATTCTTTTTTTATAAGAGGATCGCATGCATCCCCAAGGATTACTCTAATAAAATTAGAAGGTTTTTCTAATAAGTATTCCTTGGGGATGATGATGGCACCCGACTTGAAGCTACACTCAAGAGAGTCCTTAAAGGTAATACAATCTTTTAAGACATGGCCTAATATGTGGTGGTAGGGGCAATAGTTTAGATCGTGACTCTTGCCTACTTCCTCCGGCCTCTTAGGCTCTACTAACTGAAATTAGACTTGTTTAAGAGATTTTTAAAGATCTTCTTAACTACCTCCCTCTTGAATGAATAAGGTTTATTCAATCTGTCGGCAAGAGTAGGTAAGTAATAGCTACATGGTGGTGGGTAGGAATATTGCTGCTGATGATGCTAATGAAGAGGTGGTGGTGGCACCTGGTAATGAGGTGCTATGACGAGGTGGTGGTAGAGGAGGTGGTAGAGGAGACTACTGAGCTCAAGGCCTATTTGACTGAACCCTAGCTAGCTGCTTCCCCTTGTCAACTATTGTTACTATCCCTAGTTTCTTATTCCCTCTAAGGTTTGGACTTGGCTGACTGGTTTAAAAAGGCAACTGTTTGGCCTCTTCTTGTAGACTAGCCACCCTGTTGATTAATTTCTCAAAGGTTTTGATTGTAAAACCCTTGAGAATGAAAGTAACTGAGCCATGATTATTTTTCAGGAGAATCTCTATGTCATGTTATTCAAATAGCTGTTGTTCGTATTTCAAACTCAGGTTTCACCACCTGAGAATGTAATCAATAAGGGATTCATAGAGGAGTTGTGTCACTATAACACGATTGCCTACAGTAACCCTTTAATGAGCTCTAGCAAACCTCTTGATGAAGAGGTGCTCCAACTCAAGCAAATGTCTTTACCGAATCGTAAGGTAGTTCGACATACAACTCAAATGCAATGCCCGTTAGACTCTTGATAAACAATCTAAAAGAAGGGCGTCACTACCTCCAACATTGCAGCAGTCAGCCCTAAAGTGTGCAATGTGTTGGCAAGGGTTCCTACTGTAGTCAAAAATCTTGAAGGAAGGAGGTACAAAACCCTTAGAATACTGGACAACATCAAATTCCTCTAGGTATTGTCTACCCTTTGGAACAGATGAGCCACCTCGGGCTTGCGCCAATGCAACCTTCACCTATTGCTCCACCAATTGCTTGATATCCTTCTCATGCATGGAGGTGCTATCCACCACCTTCTTATGCAAGCTACCACCATCTTCCTCTACAGGAATGCACTTAGGATGATCTGAGATATGTGCCAACTCTGCTACGTCAACTACTATAGGAGAAGGCTGTGAAACTGAGGCTAAATTTTACAATGCTGAACCCACTGCCAACAACTCCTCATTCTTCTTCCCCATTTTGTCAATATGATCATCTCTCTTCCTAAGCTGGTGGAGGTGCTGAGTTGAATGGACGGTGTCATCCTCTTCAACTACAATACCTTCACCCTACTCATCTCTATAGAGGGAGCTCCTAGTATTGACCATGTGGACTTCGACTGAATCCTCAAGAAGGCCATCCTCATCAAGATCAAATGCTACCCTCTCATCCTCTGAATCTTTATGATCACTACCTAAGAGTTTCCTCTTCTCAGCAAAGTAGGCTGCTACAATCCCATCCAATGAATGATCTCTTACCTTGTTGGGTTGCACCAGAACAAAGACTTACTGACGATCGATAGTAGGACTGTTGTTACTGATAGAAATACATCTAACACTGCCTGTCACTGAAGTGCTATCTTTGGGAGGATTATGCTCACTAGAAGATAGATGCTTATGACTACCCACTATCGGTGGAGTGATATCTCTGGAGGAATCCAGTACCATGGGAACTATAGAACTATCTCATTCCCCCTCTGCTGCTGCCTCTATCACTAACTCTGATGGTGGTGGTGGTGCGACCACGATGTTGTGGGGTCGCCACTCCTTCTTCACCAAGACTAAAGTAGGAGGTCGAGTAGGGGAACTCACCCTCAACTCAGTCGGTGGAGTAGATGAAGTGGGATCCTTTGGCCGTAGCCGGATCACCATAGGGGCTTTCTTCTTCCCAAAAGTTGACTTCATGACCTTTATGGGAACAGTGGATTGAGAGACCTAAACTAGTGATGGTGGGTGAGGAGTGGATTGGTGTGGTGGAGACGACACCAGCTCTACCCACACTGTGGTTTTCCCCTTGTGACCGGTGATACCCATCAATACTATGTTGTAGGTCCTAATCCAAGGACAAATCCATCTCAAATGGAAAGGTAAAGATGAATTTCTAGCAGGCCATGTATACTGACTATGAAAATAAACTGCATTGAGGTTTATACTATATCTTTGCATGTGTTGAAATGTAACTTGAGTCAGATCTATACTTTAATGTTTGTCAAAAGAAAGTGATAGAGAATTTGGAGCTTTGAACCCACACTCAATAATTCAAATATGTTAAGTGGGGTTCATTGAATAGATTTTAACATGTGAGGAGAGTCTTTGCCATTTGACTTGGATTTAGAACCCATGCTCAACCAATTTAAGTAGGATGGGTGGGGTTCAGATATTTGAAGTTGTTTGTGTTGTTATCTTGTTTAAAATTTTTTTGATCTCGAAAGACTTTACTTAGCAAATTTAGGTATGCTAAGGAAAGGTTGGGATTGTATGTTTTGAGAATTTTATGAAAAATCTTTGCTTGTGGTGATTGATTATGTGTTTGTTTGATTTGAAAATGAGGTTCTCTACTCAACAAATTTGGTATGTTAAATAAGAACCAAATGTGATATGATTTGAAAATATGATTCTCACTTAACAAATTTGGTATGTTAAGCAGAACCAAATATAATATGATTTTAGAATGGAGTTCTCACTTAACAAATTTGGTATGTTAAGTGGGAACAAAATGTATGTTTTGAAGATGAGACTTTGTTGACCCCACTTTTGGAGTGAGCTCTTAACCTCCTCTCCTTAGACTTAGGACTCTTCTAAAAACTAAGATTTTCTTAGTCATAAGACACATCTAGTGATTAGGCAAATACTTAACCTAAGCCTAGAGACTTATAAGTGTTAATCATAAGATTAGGCTTTACCTCAGGTATTAAGAAAGTTACCTATCCTATAGCTTAAACCCAATCTAGATACACTTTCTCAAATCAAACTCAGATTTAATTCTCAAACCAAATCTTAAATTCAAATTCAAATTCCAAATATAATTTCAAATTTGACTCCAAATGATTGAAACCCAAAATCAAATTTAAATCCTAAAACCCTTCCTAAGCCATATGAACCACATTCATAAGCTTAGCCAAAACTCCCTTAGATCAAATCAAACTCAATTTATCTCTTAATAAATCAATTATTCCTTCATTTATATTCACAAATATAAATGAAATCCAAATTCAAATGACCAAAACTATATCAAAAATTAAATCCAAACTCAATCTAAACCCTTTAAGTTAATTCTTTGGACTTAGCCATCCGTGAGTCAAAACTAATGAATTTTCTCTTAAATCAATCATTCATTCAATTATCTACCCAAATATAAATGAAACTTACAATCATCAAATCAAATCGAAACCAACCCAAGTCAAACCCAACCTAGCGCTTTTGACTTCAAAATTTCAAATGAGCCAAAAATCCTCGATTCTAATTGAATTTATATTCCAATATAGGGCTCATATATAAGTTCAACTAAACTCAAATCAAACCAAAATCAAACCAATTGACCCACTTAGGTCCACTTGACCCAAAGTGATCTAAAGGACCCATTTGAGCCAACTTCCAATCCAACCCAAATTGGATTGAACCAAGCTCACCAAACCTTTTTACCATGATTATTGATCACCCTAGGATGATCAATTGCAATCAATTAGGCCAAACCATGCCCAATTGGCCATTTGATCCAAATTGACCCAAATTGGCCTAAAGGACCAAATCGGGTCAAATCATGATCTAACCCAAATTGATTGCAACCAATAGCTCAAGTTCATTCCAAATTGATTATTGAACTTGACCAAAGCCATAATTAAACCTAATTTGATCAATCAAGCCCAGTTGGTCAAACTTGACCCAACCTAGCCCAAATAGGCCTAAATGGTCAATTTGGCCTAAATCTAAATTAAATCCAAATTAATTCAAACCAAAGACCACATTCATCAGCCAATTGAACATGAATCAACCCATGACCCAAGCTAATTTAGTTAATTTTGGTCAAATTGGTCAATTTGACACAATATGACCTACACGACCCAAATTGGGCCAAACCCCTTGAAACCAAGCTATGACCCATTGGGAGCTGATCAAACCTGACCCAAACCCATTTGGGATCAGCCCAAAATCAGCCCAACCCATTTAAATCATTCATGGATCCTCAGGATTCCACCCAATCTCATTTAATTCTCCCCCATCACATGCACTTAACTTATCCCCAACATTTGCATTGAATAGAGCTGATCATATGGCAGCAAACGAGGACTTTGGAGCAAAAATCCAAAGTCCTCAATCAATCCATCATCCATCCCAACCAACCCTTACAAGATGACAATCAATTTGGAGCCAAAAAATTCAAAAAAGAGTAGATTTTCAACCATTATAAAAGGAGGGGGAAATGAAGTTTAGATCTCTTGCTCCCATCACCATTCAGCCCCCAAAAGCTCCCCAAAGCAAAAAGGAACTCATCCCCCACCTCTTTGAGCCATTTTTGAGCTCAAAAACACAAATAATTATTTTTTGGTGAGGGGATGATAAACATTGGATAAGATGATGTTCCGAAGGAAGGCAAGGGTTAAAGATCATTCCAAAGCTTCCTCATATACTTTGGAGTTCACTCAAATCTTCACCACCGCCTAAAACCATCCCCAACGAGGTAAATTTCGCCAAACTTTAGCTGGCCTAAGGTTTTCTTGTATTTTGTGTTAATTTTTTTGCAATCTTAAGAATTTTCCCTAGATAACCTTGCATTTTTTACTTTAAATCATCCTAATTAAAAAGTATAATTTTTTCGGGGAGAATCGACACGAAAATGTGTCAATTTGGACAAGTTTTAATTTAGAAATCCCATTTTTCCAAAAAAAAGCCTGAAAATAATGTTCATCGCTGGCGGGGCTACAGACGCCGTCCGATCCGCTGTTTGAGGGGTCGAATTGCTCAGATCGTGCATGGATTGTGTGATCCGGGCCCTCGGATCGCCTGATGCAATATGAACCATCCGATCACACGGTTCATGTGATCGGACAGCTCAGATCACGCACCGATTGAGCGATCTTGGCCTCTAGATTGCGCAATCTTATATGTACTGTTCGATCTACGATCGGACGGTCCAGAGCGAGCCACGAGTCATTGTCCCTTCCTGCCCAATGGCTGACGTCAGCGCCGTGCATATTTCTTTTATAAAAAAAATTAATTTAAATCACCTGAAAATTCAAAAATTCATAAAAAATAAAATATTTAACCAAAAATTGCAAACATGGGCTCGTTCGATTCAACGTTCCGAGAGGAATCCAAACTCAAAATCCCTAAATTTCACTAAGTACTTTGAGCTTAATTTGAGTTTTAGTAAAAATCAAATTTTATTAATTAAACTAAAAATATATATCAAATTAAATTAAAATTTTTAGGGATAGAAAAATAAAGTTAAAATACACCTACCATAAAAATTTCAAGTGAAAAGGACTTCTAGATTAGGAAGTAATTTAATTTTGAAGTTCAAATTGTCCATTTTAATAAAATAAATCAAATAAAAGTTCAAAAATTTACAAAAAATCTTTAAAATGGCTTAAATCACTTCAATTGACATCTAGGACTCTTAAGAAAATAATGTGATCTTTTGAATCCTAATGAACCCCAAATCAACACTTAAGAGTAGAGTTTAATCAATTAAGGAGTTAATTAAAATATAATCTAAAAATAATTTTAATATCAAATCAAAATCAGAAATAAAATAACACTTAAGCAATCATTAATCAAACCTCAAATCAGAATAATATCATCCTTAGAAAAAATTAAATTAAATATGATTAAACCTATCTAAGTTAATAAAACTCAATTAAATGATTAAATCTTAAATCAAACTCAAAATTCAACAAATTTAGGAAACTTCAATATGGGTTAAAGTAATATGACTAAACCTACACTAAACATGGAATCTTAATCATATGAAACTCCTTAATGAATATAAATAAAATGAAACTAATTAATCATTAAATAAACTAAAGACCAAATTGATTAATAAACCAATTCAGCATAATCATTTGATAATAATCGAATTAAACTAAATAAAATTAAAGTAAACTTAATTAACATATGATTAAATCACATCCATTTGGAATAAGATAATTAATTAATCATTAAATATTTCAATCTAATAACAAAATCTAACATGTTAATGAAATCAAACAAGCATAATAAATGTACCAAATCAATAAAACTCTAATCATAAATAATCAAACTTAATTGAAATGAAATAAATAATTAATTCACTTAATAACAATGATGGTAATAATAATAATAATAATCATTTAATCAAATCAAACTTAAGTAAAACACTTGACTAAATCAAATCATTCATATGTGAAATATAAGTCATTAATCTCTAATTAAACAAACCCTTAACTAATCTAATAATTTAAGTTTTAATTACCCTTAATCAAACTTAATTAATCAAACATCTAATTAATACAAACTTAATAAATTAATCCATCATCTTAATTAATCAAATTAATTTAAATAAGTTACATTAAAGATAACTCCAAAATAAAGCTTAAATCAAACCCCTAATTAAATTTAATAATCAAAACCCTCAAGTAAACTAATTGAGTTAATCAGATTAATCATATTAAACCTAAGCGTAATCAAACATAATTAAGATGCAATTAAATATTAATCAAAACCTAAATTAAACCTAAATCATTAAGTCATTAATCTCTAATTAAACAAACCCTTAATTAATCAAATAATTTAAAATTTTAATTACCCTTAATCAAACTTAATTAATCAAACATCTAATTAATCTGAACTTAAGAAATTAATCCATCATCTTAACAAACCAAATTAATTTTATAAATCACTTTAAAATTAATTCAAATCAAATACTTAATTAATCTACTAATTAATTTAATCACACCTATTAAATAAACTAATTAAGTTAATTAAATTAATCATATTAAACTTAAGCTTAATTAAACATAAAATGCAATTAAATGTTAATCAAATCCTAATTTAAATTTAAATCATTAACTCATTAATTACATCATTAACCCAAATAAATATGAAATGAAATTAAAAATTAAATAAATCTTTATTTAATTTAATAATTAATTATACATCTTAAATAAATTAATTAAGTTAATTAAATTAATAATATTAAACCTAAGCTTAATTAAACATAAATGCAATTAAATGCTAATCAAAACTTAAATTAAACCTAAATTATTAAGTCATTAATTACATCATTAGTCTAAAAAAATATTAAACCAAATTAAAAATTAAATAAACCTCTATAATTAACATAAATACACTTATTAATTAAACTAATCACATAATCACATTGAATCTAAGCAAACCCATAGAGCAATAAAGCTAATCAAATCAAATTAAATAAAATTAAATTGAATTAAGAAAGGCTCTCGTCAATTTAATATGTAATCAAATCAAATCTCATTCAACCTACTTAAATAAGATAGACTAATCAACTATCCAATGTATGAAATCAAAATACAAACCAAACTTTGATGAACATGACAAATGGGTGTGATTAAAAATAAAATCCTAATTACAAAGAATCAAACCCAATTAAAATCAAAATAAAATCTCAATTATTCTAATCCGGTCAAACTACAAATAAATGAGCCGCAATAAAATTAAATAAACATAAAGTTCAGTCACATAACCATAATCAATGAAAAGAATTATATATTAATTTAAAAGGATATTGAATTATCAAGATCTAATTAATCCAAACATCTAATCTAAAATTAATCAATCAAAAAAGTACATGAATTTAAACAAACTTAAACTTCATTAGATATCAAGGATATTGAATTATCAAGATGTAATTAAACCAAAATATCTAAATCAAAATAAATCAATCAAATACTTAAATAAATTCAAATTTTAAGCTCTAAATCAAACCAAATAAATCAAATCAAATAAATTACACAAATTCAAATGGATTAATTAAGATACTCAAAGACCTTAGTTAGATTCTTTAGGAATTAGGATGTAGAATAGGGTGAGTTCTATCTACAAATGGACTTCATTCTACTCTTCATTCTTCAAAAGTTAAATATCATTTTAACCAAATAAAAGTGAAATAAAAATGAAAAATAAATCATTAAATTATTTAAATTGAAATCACCCAAAGGTAAAATTTAAATAAATTCGGACTCCAAATTGAAACTTACACTACTAATAAAGTCTTGCCACACAAGCCTTAAGCACACACATTAGAATACTAAGTCACCACTTATAGTTAGGCCAGTATGTATGATATTGTGTTTTATTTTGTGATGTAATATTTTAGGATGTTAGGGTGTATGTTTCATAGACGGATGTTAGTTATTAGCCTAATCATGTTTTCTGGGTTGTGCTTAAGGGGTAATAAAAATATAAATGTGTTTGTTGTAGGCTTATCCCTAAGCATAACTCACATTAGACATTGTTACCCATTTGTGGGGTGCTAAGTCCAAATTATTCATATAACTGCTTGGGTTATATGATGTGTTTAGCTAACATTTATTTTACAGGTGTAGCTAGATTTACTTTTCCTATTTTTGATATAATTTTGCATTAGAATCAGGATTAGTATTATAGGGGATTAGAATGAGCAATGGCCAGAAGGCTTAGTCCCTCGAGTGCCCTGTGATGCCTTTGGAGCAAATCAAATCAAAAGAAGGAGAAGGAAGAAATGAAGAAAAGAAGACCCCCATAAAATGTATTATTTTTTGTAATCTGGATTGTATAATGGTAGAACTCGGCTACCCATCTTTTTTTCTCTTTTCGGGGTGTATGGTGGAACCTGACCACACTGGACTTTTATTCTTTTATGGTAGTCTATAAAATTGTTTGATGTTGTGTTTAGATTGTGCATTAAAACAACATGCTTTTTATAGTTTCTTTATGATTGATGCTTGAATGTGAGGCCTGGATGCGGTAGGCTCTTAGGATGAAATTAATTTTTCTATCTCAATTAACAACTCATAACTAAAATTTTAAAACAACTCATAACCTCACATAAAAGCTTAGGAATTAAATTAAGATAATAAAATTTTTAGCAACCTCTTAGCTGGATGAATGAATGTATAATATCATGCATGTCATATTATTTCACTCTTGTTAAGAGGGGGCTTCCATCTTTGCCAGAGAATCAAGGCTTAACCTGTGAGAGCCTTTGGTGGAAGAACGCCCCTTTCTCTCTTGATTTGGCCCATAATCAAACTCTCATGAATTTAGGTATACAAAATACCATAGCCTGTGTGAAAATAAAGAGTCCAAAAGAATCAAATAAATTTAATAAAATTTGCATTAGATTAAGTCATGGTTTCATACCACTCATGCTCTAGCCTCTTAGAGAGTGAGTTTAAGGACTTAGTCTCCTTTCTAAATAAATAACAGTCTAGCTATCTTGCAAAAGCCTATGACTTATCTACATGGATTTAAAGCATAAGAGGAGTTAGCTGGATGCCACCAGCGTAATAAGTCCAGCAGTCGGGTGGTTTATTCTCTCTTGTGGAGGTAAATCATATACCCATTTTTTCCTTATATTTAGATTGTGCTTCGGCCATCACCAAAGCTCCCTATAGGATCTGAGGTAGCTATTTCCTTTGGGCTTCAAGCATAAATCCTCACCTCTTAGGAATTTCCATAATCTTATGTTGAGGAATTATAAGCCCTAGCAATTTAATAAAATGTCAACTCAAAATAATTAACTCTCTTCAATTTCAAAAATATAAAGCCTAATCATAGGATAGATTGGAATGCTCACTAGGCTTTAGTCATGACTTTTCTACTTTCTGGATTCCAAAAATAAGTCTTCTCCTTGATCTATCCCATTTGATTTTCTAAAATAGCCAATCCTTTGATAGTCTTAACCTTGAAATCTTTGGAGACCCTAATTGTCTACTTTAATCGAGAGTATTATTAAGAAATTCTCATTCCTTAAGATGTAATTAACTATGAGGCTTTCCTTCATAGGGAACTTAACAAACCCGACTTAAAATAAGCTCTACTTTACTTTTCCATGTAAAGTAGGGAAAAGATCTCTAGTATATTCGAAAACCCATCATGCCTTATCTCCTTATCATCATTTTAAAAAATTCTGATCATGGTGTCCCACATCTCAAAAATAAACACCACAAATTTTTCTGTCTACTCCACTGAGGAAGGTTCCTCTCTCCATCTGGGATAACAAATGTAGACATTCATAATCAAAACTGGGACTAGGATTCGGTACATTGGGTCTACCTGATGATGATGATGATTACTGCTTAGTCATCACCAACCATTTGGAATTTGATAGGTTCTTTTCAAATCATGCTAACTCATATTTAGAAACTTGATGATCCAAATGACTTTGAAGTCAAGGATGCACCACTAAAGTTCAAAGAGGAGATCAGATCAACTATCGATGAGCTCAAAGAAATCAACCTAGGAATTGAAGAAGATCCATGCCCAACATGCATCAGTTCTCTATTGAATAAAAAAGAAACCAATGATTTAGTGAAGCTATTGACTAAGTTTAAGGATTACTTTGCATGGAGTTATGAAGAGATGCCTGGCCTATCTTCTGACATAGCAATCCATAAACTAGCAATAGAATCTAATGCTAACCCTATCAAGCAGGCTCCTAGATGCATGCGATTAGACACTGAACAATAGGTCACTTCTGAAATCAAGAAACTAATCGATGATGGCTTTATTAGGAAAGAAAAATATCCTTCCTTGGTAGCCAGTGTCATCCTAATTAAGAAAAAGAATGACCAAATTTGTATATGTGTTGATTTTAGGGATCTAAATAAGGCATGTCCTAAGGACGAATTTCCACTTCATACACCAGAATTAATGGTGGACATCACCTCATCTCATACAGTATTCTCCTTTATGGATGGGTCATCTGGCTACAACCAAATTAAGATGGCCCTAGAGGATAAAAGAAATACTGCCTTTCGAACCCTGATCGGAATCTATTGTTATAAGGTCATGCTTTTCGGCCTTAAAAATGCCGGTACCACATACCAGCGAGCCTTGAATCGAATCTTTGATGAACTCATTCATCATCAAGTTGAATGCTACATCGAGGATCTCGTTGTCAAAAGCAAAGAAAAGGAAGATCTTCTCTTTGACTTGAGAGTAGTTTTCAAACAATTAAGACAATACAGCCTCAAAATGAACCCTGTAAAGTGTGCATTCACAGTAGCTTCAAAAAAATTCTTTGGATTTATTGTCCAACACGGGGGAATTGAAATCGACCAGTAAAAGATCAAAGTGATATTAGAAATGTCACCCCCTTAAAAGCCTAACACAACTCAAGTCATTCCAAGTGTGGTTGGCGTATCTAAGACGTTTCATTTCTAACTTATCCGAAGATGCTAGCCATTCTCACCACTTATCAAAAAGGATGCCAAGTTCAAATGGGATGACAAGTGCTAGCATGCTTTCAAAGACATCAAGTAATATCTGATGACACTGTCAGTCCTAGTTGCCCCTATCCCGGGCAAGCTGCTCATATTATATAATGTTGCATTAGATGACTCCCTTAGAACTTTGTTGGCTCAAACCAATGACGAAGGGAAGGAGAACCCTCTTTATTATCTCATTCATCATCTAATCCCTACTAAGGTAAACTATCCACTTATTGAAAAGCACTGCCTAGCTTTAATCTTTACATCCCAAAAGCTATGACATTATATGCTTTCTCATAAGGTGAATGAGTCAATAATCTTAATATCTCATGACACGAACCAACCTTATCTGGATGGTTAGCGCGTTGGTCCATGATTTTATCTCAGTTTGATATAGAATTTGTACCCCTCCGTGCCATAAAAGGATAAGCACGCAGATTTCTTAGTAGCACATCCACTCCTTATTGATTCTCCGCTTAATGATGATCTCCCCGATGAACAAATCATGAACTTAGGGGGTACTAGTGCTCATCACTGGGAGATGTACTTTGATGGTGCGGCTTCCTCTCAAAGAGGAGAAGAATCATAATTTACTATCCCAGGGAAGGCAGAGGTAGGAATAGTTCTCTTAACTTCGGACCATGATGTGATGAGATTCTCATATCATCTATCCAACCCATGCACCAATAACAAAACTGAATATGAGGCTCTAATTGCCAGTTTGGAGTTATTCATTACATTATGCATCTAGAGTATCAACATCTTTGGGGATTCTCAATTATTCATCAACGAAGTCGTTGGGTCTTACAAGGTTCTAAAGCCTAAGCTCCATCATTACCACAAGTATACTATAGAATTATTGGCCCAAATCCTAGAGGTTACCATCTACAAGATTCCTCGAGGAGTGAATGCAATAGTAGATGCATTAGCCAAGCTTTCCAAAGAGTTGGCATGTCCAGAAGATGAGTCCATTCCACAAAGGTCCAAAATAGACAAGTCTTATCCCTTATTGATGCTGAACTCATCGAGAGATCCTCTCTTGAAGGGAAGGTTGCCATTACCAAAAAGGATGAGAAGTCAGATTGGAGGCAACCATTTATAGATTATTTAAATGTAGGCAAACTATCTCAAGAGAAATCACTAGCACACCAGGTGAAGCAGAGAGCCCTTTCTTATACTCTTGTAGGTGGTACATTATACCGGCAATCCTTCGATCATATGTGGTTACATTGTCTGGAAAAACACAAAGCCCGTAAGATCGTGATTGAGGTACACTCAGGTTTATGTGAAGCACACCAATCTGGCCCAAAGATGAAAGCCAAGATTAAGAGACTAGGATACTACTGGTCTTCAATGATCACCTACTGCATGGACGTAGCTAGGAGATGCCACCATTGTCAGGTACATGGTGTGGTCCTACATCAACCACCCAATATTCTAGATCATACACTAGCCTCATGGACAATTGCGTGTTATGGCATTGACATTGTGGGTCCGATCGATCCTCCTTCTTCCAAAGGTCATCGATTCATTCTAGATGTTACTGACTACTTTTTCGAGTGGGCGGAGGCAATCCCACTTAGAGAGGTCACAGCTCAACATGTGCTCCAGCTTTTCAAGAACCATATCGTATATAGGTTTGGGGTGCCTCGATGAATTATATCTGATAATGGTACTGCATTCAAGAGCACTAAAATCAATAACTTCACTCAGAGACACAACATAGATTGGAGATATTCTACCATCTATTACCCAAGGGCAAATGGGTTAGCAGAAGCCTTCAACAAAACCCTCATTCAAATATTTAAGAAGACACTAGATGACAATAAATGATAATGGCATGAGCAATTGGTTGAAGCCTTATGGGCTTATCGTATCACATATAGGACTCTAACTCAATCTACCCCTTTCTCCTTAGTGTATGGGTCTAAAGCCGTTCTACCATTAAAAGTCCAACTCCCATCACTAAGAATAGTTGTGGGTAGTAAAATCATAACAGAGCAGAATGCCAAGTTACAGTTGGAAGAGCTCAAAGGTTTGGAGGAGAGACACCTACGGGCATGCCAAAACCTCGAGTTATACAAAGCCAAGATGATTCAAGCTCATAATAAGTTGGTCCGTCCTAGAGCTTTTCAAGTAGGAGAGCTTATTTTAGTTCTAAGGAGGCCAATTGTTGCCCGTCAAAGGATAGGAGGAAAGATTGAACCCACTTGGGAAGGCCCTTATGCCATAGAGAAGGCCTACCAAGGAGGGTCTTATTAAATTATAAAGGAGAGTGTCCGATGCTTCCAATCAATGGGCTCTTCCTAAAGAAATATTATCCATAAATCTTGTTTGAAAATAATTATCAATAAAACTTCTTTTCATCTCAAATTTTATTTCTTCTATGTTAGAAATATCTTTTTCTTGCAAATCTGCCACGATGTATTTAGGGTAGGTATAAGAGAACCCAAGAGGCATCCTATCCCGCCACAACACAAACATAAACTACAAAATAAACCTCTAGTGCTATTTGGATAGGTGTAAGAGAAGCCAAGCGGCATCCTATTCTTTCTTTCACAACTCAAACAAACATATATCTTTTATCTCGGGCTACTTTAATGTGGGAGCAAGCCCCTTATGGTACTCACTCATTAGCTGCTCTAGGTCGGTTCTACATGCTACCTCGCTAGTATGTCACCCTAGTGGTCACTTATCGGAGGATGTGAGTCCCCGCGCTTTCTTCCCAACTTGACCATTGCAAACCAACGAGCGCTTTGTTAGTACGGTAGATTTCACTACCCAGCGAGTGAGCTACCTCATGTTGACTTTGCTTAAGGAGATGTGAGTCCCCGTGCTTTCTTCTTGAACTAGCCATCATGCACTAACTAGGTTGAGTATATTTGAGGTTTAGGGTAAGTCCCCTAGAAGCTCCTTTCCTCTTGACTGCTTGAGTTGATGTAAGTCTTTTAGTAGCATTCATTCAGTAGTCTCCTAGTCGGATGGCCCCTATCGAGCTGAAGATAGACTATCCCGGTGATCAGTTCTGCTTTAGAGAGATGTAAGCCTACATGCCTTCTTTCTAGACTGATTGTTGCAAATCGACGGACACCTTAGGTTGGTTGATGTTCGCTATGCTTATAGTGACTCACCTGGTGGATACACTACTCTTGGCAGATGTGTGTTCCCATGCTTTTTCCTTGAGTTGGCCACCGAATACCTATTTGATATATGACTAGCCATGTCATCTTCTCGAGGGTGCTAAATTAAGCCTTTAGTGGCCCCATTCCCTGCGGGCATTTATTTGGATCACATCCTTGCGACCCATTTAAGACACTCCGGGTTACTTTGGATTACAGTCCCCTTTCCTAGTAGCCACCCCTATGGTTAGAGAATCAGTTCAATGGATGCGTAAATTCTCCCTTGGTTCAGTAAATATGAGATAGGTCTAGGCTGATATGAGCTCCTTCCCAGTTTGATCCCTCGCAAACCAACAGGGTTCACATTAAAATAAACTAAATAAATATACAAAATTAAATTACTTGTGGATTAGGAATTCAAGACCCTAGTGGCCCCTTTCCCAAGTAGGCATCTATCTTTGGGGCACTGTTAACAAAACTCCCTATAGGAATTGTCTGACTACTTTGAGTTGAGATAAGTCCCTGGGTCAGCACTCTCTCAATAGTCACCCTTAGGTTGGGTTCAACTTGTCGTGCCACCAACGAGTTACCCCGACGGTCATCTTTGCTTTGAAAGATATAAGTCTATTACGCAGTCTTTCCAGCACGACCATTGCAAACTTACGGGAAGCCTTAGATCAGGTCCGATTTATTGCGTAAGCGACCGATCACCCCATTAGTTCTTTATTTAGGAAGATGTGAGTCCCCGCACTTTCTTCCTAACTTGACCATTATAAATCGAAGACACCCCTTAGGTTGGTTAATTCTACATAATAACTGGTAGACTATACCTTTGGATTTCTAAACCTAAGATAGGTCTAGGTTGATATTAGCTCCTTCTTAGTAGATCCATCGCACACCGATAGGATCTATCTAAAATTAAATTAATTCTAACTATTCTTGAGTCAATATGAGTCAAGAGTAGTATTCGCTCAAATAGTTGCCCTAGGTAGGGATTGATTTGATGCGCCATCGATAGATCACCCCAACGGTTGATCCCTACTTTGGAAGATGTAAGTATGCTATGATTTCTTCCTATTACAATCGTTGCACATCGAAAGGCAACCCTTAGGCCGGAGAGTCCTACCTTGTGGCTGGTAGACTACCCTTTTGGATTTGTAAATCTGAGATAGGTCAAGGCTGGCATAACCCCTTCTCAGTGGGTTCATCGCACGCCAACAGGGTCCATAATATAACACAAAAAATTAAATTAAATCAAATCAAATCAAATTAATCATCAGGACTACTCTTGAGTTGAGGTAAGACCCTCAATGGCGCTCATTTTCAGGGACGTCCAGTGCATTTTGAACCTCAATTTAGGCACTATCACCTCCGAAGTTTGTCGAATTTGATTTGTAGGCTTGATTTGATTTATGACACATATGTGGAGGTCAACAGAATAATTACAATTGTATTAAATTCTATAGGGGTCTTCTTTCGTTCATTTCTTCATATCTTCTTTCTTCCTTCTTCTTTGATTTGGATGTACCTACTTCAAAGGCATCACAGGGCCTCCCAGGATAAAGCCTTCTATCCACTGCTCATCCTAATCCCCCATAGCACTAATCATAATTCCTAATATAAAATTACATTAAAAATAGGAAAAGTAAATCTAACTACACCTACAAAATAGAGGTTAGCTAAACACACATACAATCCCAAGTAGTTATATATATAATTTTGACTTAGCACTCTACACATAGGTAATCAAGCCCACTAGTCATAACTTGGATTATGCTTAGGGGTTTAAGAAACCTACAAAGAGAGCATTTATATTTATTTTAAGCATCCTCTTAAGCATAATCCCCTACATAAAATATGATTATGCTAAGAATGGCCTAACATCCAGTCTACGAAGCATACACCCTACCATTCAGTCTAAAAAAATATTACCAAAAAAATATTCATCACATCATGCACCGTCCTAACTCAGGACTAGAAGTGGTGGCTTAATTCTAATGTGTGTGTTAAGTCTTTGTGTGGTATATCTTACTAGACATTAGAGTTATGATTTTTTAAGTTTTGAAGGATTTAATTTAACATAAAAGGTTGGTTTCACTTGACGTTGTTTAATTTATTTGAGAATTTTAATTTGTGTTTTCTTTTATTTCATTTGCTTACACTTAGCAACTAACTATTATAATGAGAAGAAGAGAAGATTGTCCTCTTTCACCCCTACCTTAAGCCACTTTCTAAAGCATATTAATTTGATTTTATTCTCTTTAGTGAATGGCTTATCACACATTTTTAAATTAATCCTAAGTTTACGTTCACTTTAAATAATTTTATCCAATGTGAAGGGCATCTTAAGATTAATCTAGTTGGACTACTATCACATGGCACGTGCTAAATCATTCCTTTCCATCACATGTAACATGTATATGATTTAATCCTAAGTGTATCTATACATGAAATATATTTTGGCACACTTATATGATGAATGCATACATGTATTTGATGTTTTTAGCATTTTATGTGATTGATTTATTTAATCACATTAGTTTAAAGCTCTATCTAAATTATTATATAGAAATGCATAGGGATGAAATTAAATAGGTATGTTTCATTGTTAACCAGGGAAGTGAGGTAATCAAATGACCTCCTTGGGGCTAACTAAAGCCTCGTATTCCCGGGATGTCCAAACTATATATCCATTTGCATTCAAACATATATAAATTTGTATGCATGAATCATAGAAAAGGGAGCATTAATTTACATATAACACATTCTAACCATATAGATGATTATGCAATGCATGCATCCTTGAGAAAAGAAGATGGTTCTAATTCCATAATTAAATACACACACACATGTATAAGAGACATAAGCAAGTACGTACCATTGCTAACTAGGAAAATGAGATGATCAAATGACCTCCTTGGGGCTACTTAAAGCCTCATATTCTCGGGATGTCCAGACTAAACACTTTCTTTTCTCAAATACATATGGATGTATATATAAATAAAGGAATGAATACAATGCAAAGATTATATTTTTATTTGATTGAAACATTTATGCATATGGAGTAAAGTTTTATTTAATATTCTAATATAAAAACACATGTAAATGAAATCAAATAAGTACATGTCATTATTAACCAGTAAGTGAGGTAATCAAATGACCTCCTTGGGGCTAACTAAAGCCTCGTGTTCTCCGGATGTTCAGACTACAAACTTATTGACATTCAAATACATGTAACACTACATATGAATTAAGAAAAAGAAAGCTTTACTTCATATGTCTAAGCCATAAGCACATGCAAACCTATATATATGTTCACAACTACTATCACTTTAATCAATGTAATTGATTCATAAACTTTGAAAATATAATTTGAATTTATTAGTGATAATAGTCACTCATATTGTAAATTAATCCAACACATGAAAGCTTAAATAAAGGAAAAAAACTATTTGATTCAATTAACTTTAAAAAGATGAATGCATGATTTCAAATGACATACAACATTTAACATAATTGGAAAGGAATAAATAAACATAAACACATGATTTCATTTAATCAAATTAATTCCTAAGGACATCATATTAAATAAAATCATTTAAGGTAAACCAAAGCTTCTCTAATGTCATTTTTAATTTCATGTTTTGATTTGATTTAAGGATGTTAAAAAAAGGTTTGTTGATCGTAACCCATTATCATGTTTGTTAATTGATTTAGTTTAATAAAAAATAATTAAGTTTATTTTATGGGTTAATTAGGTTATGCATTAAATATATTAATTAACCCTTTCTTATGTTTCCTTAGCATAATTACCCAAATAATTATGAGCCAGTATGGTATGCACATGCATTGGAAATAAAATTAGCAATGATCCTAAGAAAGGAGAGGAGCCTAATATAATTGGCTCACAATTAATGGTTAATTAAGCTAAGAAACTTAATTAATTACTCTTTTGGTTTTCCCACACATGTGGACTAATCATAATTTCATTAAACTCCTTTAGGTTATTCAACACCTAAAGATCTACCCAAGATTTCATTAATTAAGTTCTGATGTGATTATGATTTCAATTTGATTTGATTTAATACTTTAAGTAATTAATTAATCCTAAATTAGTTTGATTTTAATTAATGGAGTGAACTTAGCGAAGGAGATTAGAAAAGAGGTCCCAATCTTATTCCATAAGTCCCATCACTGTTAGACAATGATTAATGCCAATTAATTAATTAGTCACTCTTCATGTGATTAATTAACCCTTAATTAAAATGAAAAAAGTAATTAGAGATTAATTAACTAGTTTTCATAATTAATTAATCAATAAATTCCATGAAAATTAGGGGAGGCATAAGTCATCCCCTTAAACAATGTCAGAAAGTTTGGAGTTATTTAATTAATTAGGGAGTAATTAAGCTATTTAATTTTCTAATTAAACTCTAATTAAGCCTTAATTACTCTTAAAAATCAATTAAGAATATTTTTAATAAATTCCTCTCTGAAATACCTTCAAAATGAGTATTTATTTGTATTATTCTGATTTTTTATAATTAGTTATGATTTTTACAAGTTGTAGTCATTAAAACACATTAATTAAACCTAATTAATCCTTAATCCCGTCGTCGCCACGTGGCGCGCTGATGCTGTGCACTTTTCACGTGGCGCCGCGGGATTGATTACTTAAACTTAATCATAGTTAGTGCTTGCATGACGACGGCGAATGCGCTTTCCACGTGGAGTAAAACCATTTAAAGAATAAAATGTGGTTTGTTTATCCACAAATATAAGTAATGTTCATTAAAAAATTGTGACTAATATATGATGTTTAACCAAATTTCAATAAGTTAGTAAGAAAAGAAATGATATAAATTAAAATTCTTACAAGGATGATATATAGAAAATCCTTTAAATATAATTAATTACATGAATAACTAGCAAACACAAATGAGATATGTAAGTAATTTAACTTATTTGTACTATTCATAGATGACATTATCAGAATCAAATCAAACTCTAAGGGTCTATTTATGAAAAATTTTATTTTATATTTTCTATTTTTTATTTATAAATCATTTTTAAAATCTATTTATTTAACAAAAATTTTTTAGTGTTTTTATTCTTTATTTCTGAAAATAATTATAACATTTTTAAAAATATTCAAAATATTTTTTTCCGAATGTTTTGAATATTTATTTTAAATCGAAACATAAATAAAATAAAATAAAAAATTATCCCAAGCGTCTCTTAATATTTTTAGAGATTATCATATCACAGTATAATAAGCAAACATATAATACAATATTATTGTTCAGCATTTTTTTTCTTTTGGTGCAATTGAGCAAATTTAATTGAAAATTCGCAAACATAATACATATGTAAGGGTTTGATGCCTTGCACTTATTTAGCACCTTTATTGATGAGAAGGAGAAACATAAAAAACCATAGATCATATATTATTTTTCTGTTGCAGATAACATTCAACGGTACTGAGATAATATTTCACTAATTTGGTAAACTCTTCCAAAAGTTGAGTTCCATCGAAATCCTTCTCCAAATCGTAAGTGATAGTGGCGGTGATTATGTTATTGCCTTCTCCCACATAATCAAGCTTGAAAGACAAAACATAAGAAGTTAACCCTAGCTTCAAAAAGCCTCCTTCAAGCGCCTGGAAGCTCACGAGGTGATTGATTTCATCCAAATCAGCGATCCTCTCCATTAAACGGCTCAACAAGAGGTGCAGCTTGGTAAACATAAAAGAAAAAGTATATGAGAGATAGAGAAAAGCAATATGAGAAGATTAAGATTAGTACTCAATTATTTATGTTCAGACAATAAAATAGATTTTAAATTTAGCAATCGTACCAGTATTAAAAGATATATCTCTACAGAAATCACACATACAATGAATATAAGCATGTAAGTCTTGTTCTTTCTCTCTAAAATGACATCGGGTAAGTAAACGAGGAGGGAAAATTATTTTTTCTCTCCTCTCATTTATTGCGTGGGGTGAAAATTTAACTTCATGACAAAATTAAAATTTTATAACAGTATAATAATACTGATATGGATTTAACCAGGGTTAAGCGCTCACCTGAGCCGATAGTAAAGTGCAAGACTGAGTTAAGGACAAGATTGCCATGAGCATCACCTAAAAATATTTGCCATTCTTTAAATATATCAGGAGCAGCTTTGCTGCCCACTTCCAATTTGTCTTTGCTCAATGCCTTCCATAGAACGTCGATATCGACTTGATCAGCATTAACTTGGAACTGTATTTTGCTTGCCATTTCCCGATCAGTTAATGGTGCGTATTCTGAATTTATCAACGTTCGTAATTAAGTTAGGCTCATACTTTTACTTACAGACATTTCAAATAATATCCATTCGTTTACTGTTTTTCATATGGCGGGTAAGATCTAGGATTACGAAATTAAATTTGACTTTTTGTTCACTATTTTTCTTACAGATTATAGTCTTCAGAAATATAGTGAATCCCCACAACTTTTTTGCCGGCCAAAACTGTTCAATCAAGCATAAGTCTTTCGAAGTTTTTACAGTATAAGAACCCGTAATATTAAAAAGAAAAAAAGAAGAAGATAAAGCCTAATCCTAATGATTAACTTAAACAAAAATAAGGAAGACTGCTTTTGAATCTGAGAAAAGAGGCGAAAACTACTAGAAATGAACTCTGCTTCAGCCTAATAATCAACAAATCAAAAACGAATTAAAAAGTTTAATACATTTTATGGGAAGAACTTACACGGAAAGTAAAAAAATTCAGATCTCAGAAGCTACCTGGAATGTGGAAAGATCTTCGCCCCCCGCGTATAAATAGAAGATGAAGCACGATGCTCAAAATTACATTTTTACCACTCCTGGGCCTTGGCAGTAACAAAATACTATTTTTTTATAACATTAAAAAATATTTTAATTTAAAAAAATTAGAAATGCCACAAAAAAAAGGCAATTGTGAATCTGTGATATCTGAAGATTAGTGTCTCATGGATTACTTAAAAACCTCATCTTCAAATTTTTTTGGGAAAAAGATAAAAGAAATAAAAAATTAAAAGTGCCAAAAGACAGTTGTGATATTTGGAGATGAGAGTGTCATTTGTTACCTTGAAACGTCATCTTCAATTCACTCGTTCAGAAAAATAATTAATATTAAATAATAATTTTGCTCTAATTAGTTGAAATAAATAAATATCTGAAGATTAGTGTCTCATGGATTACTTAAAAACCTCATCTTCAAATTTTTTTGGGAAAAAAGATAAAAGAAATAAAAAATTAAAAGTGCCAAAAAAAGACAGTTGTGATATTTGGAGATGAGAGTGTGTCATTTGTTACCTTGAAACGTCATCTTCAATTCACTCGTTCAGAAAAATAATTAATATTAAATAATAATTTTGCTCTAATTAGTTGAACATAATTAAAGTTTCTATTTATTAAATTATAAATATATAAATCAAAATTTAAAATATATATATATAAAAAGGCAATTGTAATATCTGAAGATTAGTGTCTCATGGATTACTTAAAAACCTCATCTTCAAATTTTTTTGGGAAAAAAAATAAAAGAAATAAAAAATTAAAAGTGCCAAAAAAAGACAGTTGTGATATTTGGAGATGAGAGTGTCATTTGTTACCTTGAAACGTCATCTTCAATTCACTCGTTCAGAAAAATAATTAATATTAAATAATAATTTTGCTCTAATTAGTTGAACATAATTAAAGTTTCTATTTATTAAATTATAAATATATAAATTTTAAATATATATATATATATATATATATATATATATATATATACCACATGAAGCAATTTAAATAAATTAAAAATCTATTTATGTTCAGCTACCAAGTACAAAATTATATAATAAAAATAATGATAATAATAATAATAATAATAATAATAATAATAATAATAATAATAATAATAATAATAATAATAATAATAATAATAATAAAGACGTGGGGAGTATTTATCCATACATCCAATACACATGGAACAGGAGGGAATTGTTTATTCATTCAGATCTTGTTGGCAAAGTATGGGCGTGATCCATTTTTAATTAGGGTATTGCTATACTTTGATTAATTCGAAGCTTAAGTTCTAAAAGAAAAAGCTTGAAATAAATCTTAAGAATTTCAGATAAATGATAAATGTCCATCCAATAATCTCAAAGCCGTCCTTTAAGCTCTTATTCAACAGTAAAAAAAATGTCATTTTAATAGATAATTATGAGTTGATGGGGCCAATTAACAAACTACAAAGTACTTCTTATATTTGCTCTTAAGGATTTGTTTGGGACAACTGTGATTGTCTAAAAAATAATAATACAGATGTTGCAAAAGAATTTACTGTTTAGAAAATCATGGTGGAGCTTATAATTTTTTTTTAATTTCAAAAATTCAAATTGTAGTTTTTTTCCGCCATCAAGATAAGGTTGAAAATATACTTTCATCACAGCCTTTCAAAACGCAGGAACACCTACGCCAAACTAAATGCGGTGCAACAGTGCGCCGCATCTCACTTCCATGCCAAATGCACTCTTAGTAATTGTCATATCGGTCTATGCTTCTTGTATGGACTGGATGATAAAATGGAATTAAGTCAATGATGAGTTTTGAATGCTTAGGTCATGCTTATCTAGTAGGATGAGTTCTAATTATGAGAGACCTTTTTGAGAATGTATTGATTCACAATATGAACATTTCCATTTTTTTTCCATTTTACGTTATCAAATTAAACTAGAGTCCTTATACATGTATTCATATCGTTTTTTATAAGTTAAAAATGAATGGATTATTTGTAAATGTTCTTTAGGAATGTCAGAAGATAAATGAATTTTCAATAAGAAAAATTTGAGGGACTAAAGAATAAGACACTTCTTTATAATAATTTATAAGTTGCACAATCTGGCCAACCATGCCAATAAGTTAGTCATACCAATACTTGAAGAACTTTATCAATAATTAACTATAAATTAATTCATCTGAAGAAGCTTCAAAACAATTACCTCCACTTTTACTTATATCTCTATTTATTCAAATCTGTTTAGGTATATCATGTATTATAATGGATAATCATATAGATGTATATACTCTTAAAATAAACTATTTCAAAAGTTTCAATTTTCATGCAATTGATGGTACGATCTCAATTTAATTATAAGGACTTTGCATATATTATATGCATTTTAAGGAAATATTACATTATAACATAATTTTTTTGGCTTCTTAAATTGAGTAGTTATAATTTTAGCCATTACTTAGGGGCCATTTGGTTGCCTAAAAAAGATATGCGGTGTAAGTAGAATGTAGTATAAAGTAAATATAGTGTATTTTAAATACTATACAATTATTTAGTTGAAAATCATATAAATGTAGGAGTTTGCTTTCTCTTATTTGGTCGGTGATATAATGTATTTGACAGTAATCGATAACGGTAGTGGCGTAGTAATACGTATGGTGATGATACTAATGGGGTAGTGGTTTTGGTCGGATAAGTATGCAAATGGCGGCAATAATGGTTGATGACGACGGTGGCTAACAATGGTGGTTAACAATAGCTGCGATTGGTGCGCTACTACAATAGTAGCAATGGTAGTAGGTGGCGCATACAAAAGGTGGTGAAATGACTATGGCAGTAGCATAGTGGCGGGGCAAAGGTAACCGGGGCAATGGTTAAGCGGGGAGGAGATGGATAGAAGCGGTAATCGACCTGGTGGTGAGCCGCTAGTGGTGATGGCCGACCGGCAATGGTTGCGCCCTGACCTCAGCAGTGGTGATAGACGGTTGCGGTGGTCGGTGGTGGTGGTGGCCAACCCAAATTATAATTCTCTATTGAATCTAAGCTAAATAGTGAATTTAAAATACATTGAAATTTTATATTGTAATCTAAATTCATCAAATCAAATACTAGAATTTTTAAAATTCCTGCATTTTAAGTATAATACATTAATTTTACAGCAAGCCAAACAACCCCTTAGTAACATTTGGTGCTTTGTCTAATATTTTTTTATCTACTTTGTCGAATTTGGACACATGAAATTAAAGGATTTTGGTTAAATTTTTTCATCTACATAATGAAATTTTTTGTATTTTTTTTCCTACATGGATGCTTGAAAGGAGTCTGAATTGAGAAAGAGATGATCCTAATCATCTATAAGAAAATAAAAAATATCTTAATTATAAAATTTAAAATTTTGATTTGTTGATCATTATAATTACAAAAGAAAAAAATAGTAGAATGATCGTAAATAGGCCCATAATTCTTTCAGGATATCTTTATAATAATGTAAAAGTTGGATCAATGTAGTCAATTTTGATGAACTAATTTGCTGCATTTGTTTTAAATCTTCTACACTACAAATGGTAGTCACAATTTATGGAGACACATGGTGCATGGTATGTTATGAGCATTGGAGTCGATCGAGCTGAGCGTTACTCTCACGTGATGAAGCTGAAAAGAGCGCTGCTCTCGCAATCATTGGAGCCAACACGAACGCTACTCAAGACTAAAATTGGAGGTTGCAACCGAGATCACAAATGCAAGCATTGGATGTTGCCACTTTCTTGATGAAGTTTAGGAGTATTGGACTCTAAAGGTACCTGGAAGGATGAGCAAGAATCTTTATTTATGAAGACCGACTAGTTAGAGGCACATGGATTATTATCTTCATCATTGATTGAAGGCACACTGATTGTGTTATTCTATCATTGATTAAAGACTTGAGGATTGCTATCTCTACCGTCAATTAAGGCACACAGATTGTACTTATTTTTAAATTATTTGGAGGGAATTTCATGGACGGAATTTTTTTATTTGAAGTGTGTCTTTTTTGTGTGTTTTTTCTTCTATAAATTGAGCCTAAAAGACATACTTTGTGCCAAAAATTTTTGAGTTCTCCTAAACTACTCGGAAAAAAAATATATAAAGAGTTCCTAAAGCAGTCGTGGATGTACGCAAATTGTCATACAACCTGAAACTCATCTTTTATCATTTTGGGTGATTGCTTTGTTTCAAACTATTATTTTTTTTCTATTTCTCTTTGTCATCCTCTTTCAAACTCAAAAATTGGTATCCAATCCTAGTTCACATGGAAGAGCAAAAGAAATGACTAGTGAAGAGAAGGTCAAAATCAAAAAGTTCAATGATAAGGGTTTAGGTTTCTAGAAAATGCAAGTAGAAAATTATTTATACCATAAGAAACTTTGAAAACCTCTTATTGGATGAAAGCCTAAAATAATAAAAGAAAGAAGATTGAGATATGTTAGATCACCAGGCATTTGAAGTTATTCATTTTACATTGGCAAGAAACATCACCCTCAACATCATCAAGGAGAAGATAGATAGCTATCTGATGAATACTCTGTCAGACATGTATGATAAGCCTTCAACATCAAATAAGTTATTTTTAATACATCACCAATTGAATTTAAAGATGAGAGAAAGTGCATTAATTGTCGATCATATCAACGAGTTCAACGTGGTTATGACTTTGTTGAGTATGTTAGATATCATATTTGATGATGAGGTCATGACATTAATCTTATAGTCATCCTATCAAAGAGTTGATTTGCAATGGTAACCACAATTAACAGTTCATTAAGAAGCACAAAGATGAAGTTGACTAATGTATGTGATTTAATTCTGAGTGAGAACATTTGTTAAATATAGACTAGTGAATGTTCTACCTTTATCTTAAATATATAAAGTAAAGATTGGAGTCAAAGTAAAAAAAATAAAATCAAAATCATAAAATATTAAAGTCTAGAGGTTAGTTCAAGAATCATAAGAATATTATATATTGGAATTGTAGAGGAAAAGACACTTCTCAAGTCAATATAAAGTACACTAGAAGAAGAAGAATCAACAACAAGATAAGGAGTTTACAAAGTTGGTAACTAAGATGATTTTGAAGCACTAGTAAGTTGTGTCAAGAGTTCTATTAAGTCTTGAATTTTTGACTCAGATGCATCATTTCATTACACTCCTTGTTGTGAGTTATTTTATATAATTATGTTGTCGGAAAATTTAGCAAATTTTATTTAATAGATGATGATCTATTAGGGATTACAAGGACATGAGGAATTCATATCAAAATTGAAGATTGGACTACATGTATCTTATAAGAGGTAAGATATATTCCAGGGCTCAAAAAAAATATCATCTCGATAAACTACATTGATAGTCATGGATACATTATGACATTTGGTTGTTGATCTTGGAAGGTGTCTAAAGGAATAATGACTATGACAAGAAGCAAAAAAGATGGGAACATTATATATGAGCTTAGAAGGTAAGCAATTGGTGGCAGTTATAGATAGTAACAACTTTGATTTATGGTATCAAAGGTTTGGTCATATGAGTGAGAAATGGATGAAGATCATGGAATTGAAGGAGAAGCTCTTAGGGCTAAACTTAGTTTACTTAAAAATGTACAATGAATGTATTCTTAGTAAATAGAGGAAGATTAGTTTTATAAAGTATTTAAGAATTTTTAAATTTAAGAAGCTCAAACTAGTGCATTCTAAAATTTAGGGATTAGCTCCAATACAATCTGTTGGTGGCTCATGATACAATGTCACCTTCATTGAAGACTCTACATGAAAGATACATGTTTATCTTTTAAAAAATAAATCTGACATAATTTATACTTTCAAAAAGTGGAAAATAGAAATGGAAAATCATACACGACTAAAGCTGAGTATCTGAAGTAGGATAATTGAGACAAGTATGATATATTGAATTCAGAGTATACTATTTAGAGCATGGGATTTGTATGCTAAAGATAATTTTTAGAACACTAGAATAGAATGGAATTATCAAGAGGATGAGTCAAACACTAAATAAATTAAAAAATAAGGAGCATGAGGCTACACTTAAGACTATCGAAGATATTTTTGGCTAATGCAATTAATACTATAACTTACCTAATCAACAGAGGGTCATCTATTTCATTGGGATTTAAAAGAGTGGACATAAAAGAGGGATGACTTTTGCCCTTAAAAGTATTTAAATGTGTTTCTTACATTCATATTGATTCTGAGTCAAGAGATAAGATCGATGCTAAGGTGAGAAAATATTACTTTATTAGTGATGGATCAAATCATTTTTGTTATTAATTTTAAAATAACTACAATAAGAATTCATAAGATCCTAAAACATTACATTTAATAAGCAAAAGTAGTACAAGGACATTGGAAACGTACGAAGAAGTCATCTTAGATGATTCAATCCTAAGAATTCTTAGTGTTATAACAAAGGCTTCTATGTAAAGGACCCTAGTAGCTAATTAAGCCACCTCTAAGATGGTCTATCAAATAACCTAAGCCTATACAGAGATACTCTCCCTTCTTTGTATTACTTATTGCTAATTGATAATAGAGATCTAAAGAACTACTTAGAGGCAATGCAAATAGGAGATTCAGTCCAGTGGGAATAAGCCATGAAGGAAAAGTTGAACTCTCTAAAAAGGAATAATACCTAGATACTAGCTTAACCACTTAAGGATAAGAAAATCTTGTATAACAAGTGGGTGTATATAATACAAGAAAAGCCTAACAAAAGCAAAAGATATAAGGCCAAATTGATTGTCAAGGATTTCAATAATTACATGGAATCAACTACATAGAGGTATTTGCATTAATGGAAATATGACTTCAATTAGAATGATGTTAAGTATCATCACAGTAGAAGGCTTACATCTAGAGCAACTAGATGTAAAAAATTGCATTTCTTCATGGAGATCTTGATGAAAAGATATATATGAAATAATAAGAAGGATTCATTATTCCAATAAAGAAGAATATGGTATGTAATTTAAAAAACATGCTCATACATGTTGAAGCAAACCCCAAGATAATGGTACAAGAAGTTGAAGATTTTATGTGCAAGAATGACTTATTCAATTGCAAGATGGCCCATTGCCACTTCATCAAAAAATTTTAGAAAACATATATCATTTTGCTGATTTATGTTAATGACATGCTAATAGTAGGAGCAAACATGATAAAAATCAACAAGTTGAAGAAGTAACTATCTAAAGAGTTTGATATGAAACACTTAGGGCAGCAAAATAAATTTTTGGCATGAAAATTACTCAGGATAGATATAAAGGGACTTTAGAGTTATCCTAGAAAAATATATTCAAGGTTCTAAACATATTTAATTTTTAGAATATGAAGCCAAAAGAAACTCCCATAGGAACTCACTTTAAACTATCCAAGGATCAATCATCAAAATCAGATGAAGAGTAAGAACATATGAAAAGATACCATATGCTTTGATAGTTGGTAGCTTAATGTATACTATGCTATGTACTAGACAAAACATTACACTTATAATGTGAGTAGTAAGCAGATTTATGTTTAATCCAAGAGAGGAGTATTAGAAAGTCATTAAGTGGATCCTAAGATACTTGAAAGGTACATCAAGTATAGGGATAATCATATGTTGAGCTAGAAATAGATTTAGATTGTCGCAAGAGTACTTCAGGGTATATGTTCATCTTAAAAAAATTATTATATGTTAGATGTCCAGACTGCATTAAAGTGTCACACTATCTATGATAGAAGTTGAGTATATAACAGTTTCAAAATAAACAAGGACATGACATGACTAAAAAAATTCTAAAGAGTTAGAAAAAGAGAAATCCAATAGCACTCTATTTAGTGACAGTAAAGTGTGTCATCCATCTTGGGAAGAATCAAGCATTCCATGCAATGACAAAAAAAATATAACTATGCATCATCATATTAAAGGACTGATTAATTCTAGAACTCTATGAGTAGTGAAGATTCTTAGCATGAAGAATCCCAAGGACATGCTAACCAAGATGGAGGCATTCTCAAAACTAAGGTTGTGCATGGCTTTAGTTAGCCTTTTTTTACTTGTGATAGACAGGCACACTATACTAGTAACATTAAGAAAGTTTGCTACAATTTAAGACTGCAATCTCTAAGTGGGATATTATTATTTATAAAGATTAATTAGTTAGAGGCTGGATTAATATCCCCACCATTGATTAAAAGTTTGAGGATTATTATCTCCATTGTTGATTGAAAATATACAAATCATGATTTATCACCATTAATTAAAGACTTGATGATTGCTATCAACACCATTGATTGTAGGTGTGTGGTGTTTATTTTAGATGTGGGGGAGATATCCGCTGGATCGTAAGGGATACTTATTGAAGTAATCGAGTATGACATTAAGGTATGATGTACTATCTCAAAAGATAGAGGCATCACCCTACAATGAACTTAATCACCTAATAAGGACTCCCAATGCATGATGGGTCTTCGAATATACCTGAGATTTTTTTCATGCTTTATATGGATGAATAAAGTAGGGTTTATATTAAACTAGGTTCTTAAGTTTCCTATGGAGGCAAACCTCCATAATGAATTATATTCTAGGGAATGAAATTCCCTAAGAATACACTCTATTAAAGTAGACAATTATCATCTTCAAAGATTTTAAGGTTAGACTATCAAGGATTGGTTATGTTTATAAAATCAATTAGGAAAGTTCAAGAAGAAGACTTGTTTTTAGAATCCAAAGGGAGGAAGTAGGGAATGTCATGATATTAGGAAGCCTAGTGAGCATTCCATCTATCCTATAATTGGGCTTTATATATTTGAAAGTGAAGAGATTTATTTACTTGAGTTGAATTTTATTAGATTGCTAGGGCTTATAATCCATCAACATAAAGTTGTAGAAATGCCTAAGAGGTGAAGATTTATATTTAGAACCTCAAGAAAATAACTACCTCAGATGATAAATCTATGGAGCTTTAGTAAGAGCTAAAGCATGACCTAAATCTAAGTGATAGGTGAACATAATGATTTATCTCCATAAGAGAGAATAAATCATCCAACTTTTGAACTTATAACCACCTAGAGTGGCCACCAGCTAACTCCTCCTATAATTTTAAAACCATGTAGTATGATCTCATGAATTGAAAGATAGCTAGGTTAGTTATTTAATTGGAAAGAGACTAAAGCCCTAAACTCACTCTCTAAGAGACTAGAGCATGAGTAGTATAAGCATATGACTTAATATACAAATGCAAAATATTTTTAAATTTTATTTCATTTTGACACAATAATTTAGACTAAGGTTTTGAGATTTTTATATGCCTAAATGCATGATGAAATAGATTATTAGCCAAATCAAAAGTGAGAGGGTGAAGCTCTGTTAGTAGGGATTTCTCTCATAGGTCAAGTGGTCCTTATGTGTGTAAGGATGAAGGCCCTCATTTTGCAAGAGTGATTCAAGATGCATGCATGATGTGAGACATAAAACCATACAGCTAATGGGTTATTAAATCTTTTAATTATCTTGATTATAGCCTAGGATTTATGGTGAGGTTATGAGTTATTTAAAAATTTAGGAGTGATTTATGAATTTATTTTATCCAGAGCTTAATGCATTAATGATCATATTAAAGCATCAAGAAACTATAAAGAGCATGCCATTCTAATGTACAATTTAAATGTAACATCAATCAATTTTATAAATTAACGTAAGAGAATAAGAGGCTAGTGTGATTGGGCTCCACCATATACAATAGAAAAAAAGATGAGTCTACCCTTATACTTATCAAGATATGAAAGAATAATTATAATTAGAAATGAATACATGCCATGGTGGTCTTCATTATTCTTCATATCTCCATTTTTGTTTTGGTTCTTTCTTTGATTTGGATGGTGCTTGCTTCAAAGCCATCACAGGGCCTCCCATGACTAAGTCTTCTAGCCACTGCTCATCATAATCCCCATAACACTAATCCCAATTCCTAATTACAAAATTATATTTATATAAGAAAAAGTAAATCTAACTGCACCTACAAAATAAATCTTAGCTATACACATTGTGGTGTTTATTTTTGAGGATGTGGGACACCATGCAAATATGGGGGTACTCTTGAAGTGTGCCCATTAAGTGATATATAATCATTAAAGGTATATCTTATCTAAATCCACCCTGTCGAATAAGAACTCCCTAAAGCATGATGGGTCTTGAATATACCGAGATCTTTCCCTATATGATAAAGTAGTAGGGTTTATTTTATTTAAGTTTAAAGTTCCTACAAGCCCCATAGTTTGCATCCTAAGGAATGGGACCCTTAGAATACCCATTAAAATAGATATAAAGATTCCAAGATTGAATTATCAAAGGATTGACTATTTTAGAAAATCAAATGGGATATATCAAGGAGAAGACTTATTTTTAGAATCCAAAGGGAGAAAGTAGGAAATGCTCATGATACTAGAAAATCTAGTGGGCATTCCAATCTACCCTATAATTGGGCTTTATATTTTTGAAATTTGAAGAGATTTATTTGTTTGAGTTTAATGTTTGTTAGAAATCTAGGACTTATAATCCATCAACACAAGATTATGGAAATACCTAAGAAGTGAGGATTTATGCTTGTAGCCTACAAAGAGAAAGATCAACCTTAGATCCTGGATCTAGGGAGCTTTGGCGAGGGCCAAAGCATGACCTAAATCTAAGAAAAAAATGGGTATATGATTTACCTCCACAAGAGAGAATAAATCACCACCAGTTGAATTATAACCTCTTGGGTGGCACCACTAACTCCTCCCCACTTTAAAGTCTTATGCTTGCAAGATGGTTAGATGGTTGTTGTTTATTTAGAGATAAAGTCCTTAAACTCACTCCCTAATAGACTAGAGCTTGAGTTGTATGAATTCATGACTTAATCTAATACAAATTTTATGAAATTTATTTGATTCTTTTGGACTCTTTATTTGGACACAAACTATGGGATTTTGTATGCCTAAGTGCATGAGAACTTGATTATGGGCCAAATAAGAAGAGAAAGAGGTGTCTTTCCATCAAAGGCTCTTAGAGGTCAAGCATTTATTCTTTGGCACAGATAGAAGCCCTCACTTAGCAAGAGTGGAAGAATATGACATGCATGATATTATACATTCATTCATCCAGCTAAGGGGTTGCTAAAAAAGTTTTTATTATCTTGCTTTAATTCTTAGGCTTTTATACGAAGTTATGAGTTATTTTAAAATTATAATTATGAGTTGCTAATGGGATAAAAAATTTAATTTTATCCTAAGACCCTACCGCTTCCAGGCCACACATTCAAACAATAAACATGAAGAAGTTAGGAAAAGCATGCAATTCTAGTGTGTAATCTAAACACAATAAACAATTTTATAAGCTATTATAAAAGAATAAAAGGCATGTGTGGTCGGGTTCCACCATACATCCCGAAAAGAAAAAAATATGGGTAGTCGAGATCTACCCTTATACAACCCGGATTATAAAAATAATACATGCTATGGGGGTCTTCTTCTCTTCATTTCTTCCTTCTCTTCCTTTTGATTTGATTTGCTCCAAAGGCATCATAGGGCACTTAGGACTAAGCCTTCTGGCCACATCTCATCCTAATCCCCCATAACACTAATTCTAATTCTTAATACAAAATTACATCAAAATAAAAAAGTAAATCTAGCTACACCAAAAATAATTGTTAAACACACCATACAACCCAAATAGTTATATGAATAATTTGAACTTAGCAGCCACACATGGGTAACCAAGCCCACATGTAACATGAGTTATGCTTAGAGTCTAAGCAACCGATAATACATTTATTTTTATTATTATGGTCCCTTAAGCACAACCCCCTAAAGAAAATATGATTAAGCTAATCATGGTCTACCATCCAGCCTACGAGGCATACACCCTAACATTCAGTCTAAAATATTATATCACAAAATAAAACACAACATTATACATACAATCCTAACTTAGCACTAGAAGTGGTGACTTAGTATTCTAATGTGTGTGCTTAAGGCTTGCGAGACAAGACTTTACTAGGCTTCTTTAGTTTAAGTTTCAATTTGTTTAAATTTTACCTTTGGGTGATTTCAATTTAAATGATTTATTTTTCATTTTTATTTTACTTTTATTTGGTTAAAATGATGTTTAGGTTTTCAAGAATGAAGAGTAGAATGAATTCCATTTGTAGATAGAACTCACCATATTCTACATTCTAACTCCTAAAGAGTCTAACTAAGGTCCTTAAGTATCTTAATTAGCCCATTTGAATTTTTGTAATTCATTTGATTTGATTTATTTCATTTGATTTAGATTTTAGAATTTGAGTTTGTTTAATCTTCATGTATTTGATTGATTAATTTTGGATTAAATGTATTGCTTTAATTAAATCTTGATAATTCAAATTCCTTAATATCTAATGAGGTTTAAGTTTGTTTAAATCCATGTGTTTGTTTATTGATTAATTTTAGATTAAATGTGTTGATTTAATTAAATCTTGATAATTCAATATCCTTAATTTCTAATGAAGTTTAAGTTTGTTTAAATCCATGCATTTTTCATTGATTAATTTTATATTAGATGTTTTAGTTTAATTAAGTCTTGATAATTCAATATCCTTAATATCTAATGAAGTTTAAGTTTGTTTAAATCCATGTGTTTTTGATTGATTAATTTTAGATTAGATATTTTGGTTTAATTAAATCTTGATAATTCAACATCCTTTTAAATTAATATCTAATTCATTTCTTTGATTATGGTAATGTGACTTAATTTTATGTTTATTTGATTTGATTATGGTTCATTTACTTGTAGTTTGATCAGATTTGATTAATTGAGATTTTATTTTGATTTTAATTGAGTTTGATTTTTTGTAATTAGGATTTTATTTTTAATCTCATGCATTTGTCATATTTATCAAAGTTTGGTTTGTATTTTGATTTCATACATTAGATAGTTAATTATTTTATCTTATTTAAGTAGGTTGAATGAGATTTGATTTGATTACATATTAAATTAATGAGAGTCTTTCTTAATTTAATTTAATTTGATTTGATTAGCTTTATTAATCTATGGGTTTGCTTAGGTTCAATGTGATTATTAGTTTAGTTAAGTGTGTTTAGGTTTATTATTAAATTAAAGGATTTGTTTAATTTTTTAACTTGGTTTCATATTTGTTTAGGTTGATGATGATTAATGACTTATTTAGGATTTGATTGGCATTTTTGCATTTTAATTATGTTCTGTTAAATTTTTTAGTTAAGCTTAAGTCTAATATGATTAATTTTGATTAACTTAATTAGTTTATTTAAGAGGTGTGATTAAATTAATTAGTTGATTAATTAAGTGTTTGATTTGAATTAATTTTAATGTGATTTATAAAGTTAATTAAAATGATGGACTAAATTCATTAAGTTTGCATTAATTAAGTTTGATTAAGGGTAAATAAATTTTTAAATCATTTGATTAATTAAAGGTTTGTTTAATTAGAGATTAATGACTTAATTATTTATGACTTATTTGATTTGATAGTTTTAATTAAGAATTTACCCTAAATTTTATTAATTAAAGGGTTATCATTATTATTATCATTTGATTAATTAGATTTAATTGTTTATTTTTTATTTCAATTAAACTTGATTATTCATAATCATAGTTAGGTTTGATTTTCTTCATTTATTATTTATTAGATTTTCATTCATGTTTGATTTAGTTGTTAGGTTTATGTATTAATGGCTAATTAATCATCTTATTCCAAATGGATTGATTTTAAATGTGATTTAATCATATCTTAATTAAGTTTACTTTAGCTTTATTTGGTTCAATTTGATTAATATTGAATTATTATGTTGAATTGGTTTATTAATCAATTTAATTTTTAGTTTATTTAATGATTAATTAATATTTAATTTATTTTAATTTATTATGTAGTTTCATATTATTAAAATTCAATGCTTGGTGTAGGTTTGACAAGATTAGTTTAGTTTTATATCAAAGTTTCATTGATTTATTCAATTATAAGTTTGATTCAAATATCTCATCATTTAACTAAATTTCATTAACTCAATTAAGTTTAGTTAATTTTAATTTCAATTTCATTTGAGGGACACATGATACTTTTTGATTAAAGGTTTGATTACCAATCATTTTGGTATTACATCATTTCTGATTTTGATCTAGTATTTAAATTATTTTTAGATTATGTTTTAATTAATTCCTTAATTCATTAAACTTTAATTTTAAGTAATAGTTTAGGGTTAATTAGACTTTAAAAAATCACATTATTTTTTTAAAGATCCTAGATGTCAACTAAAGTGATTTAAGTTATTTTGAAGATTTTTTTGTAACTTTATGGATTTTTATTTGGTTTCTTCTATTAAAATGAATAATCTAAACTTAAAGATTTTATTTCTCCTAATCTAGAGGCTCTTTTAACTTGAGATTTTTATGGGTGGTGTATTTTAACTCTTATTTCAATCTCTGAAAATTTTAATTAAATCAAACTTGTATTTTTAAAGTAATTAACGAAAATTAATTTTCATTAAAACTTAAATTAAGCTCAAATCATTCATTGCACTTTGGAGATTTTTGGTTCGTTGAATTTCTCTCGGAATGACGGATCCAACAAGCTCTTATTTGTAATTTTTCTCTAAGTATTTATTTATTATAAATTTTTAAATTTTTAGATACTTAAATAATTTTAAATTAAGCGGCATTTTCTCACTTAACATTGGCGCCATGTGGCAGACTAGCAAGAACATCAGCATGATTGGCACTGCATTGGCGCATGCCGAGCACGTCACGATTAAGCCGCATGACGCTTCATTAGGAAGAGCGAGGAAAGTCTCAGGCATGGGATGGCGCGGATTGGACCAGATCATTGATCGAATAATTAATTTGATCCATCCGAGGAAGAAAACTATGAGAGAATGCTTCAAGCGGTCATCATTCCGGATGGTCTAGATCCGATCCACGATCCAAATGGTTGAATCTACACGCGGATGTTACATGTGGGGATCAGGAGATCTATGCGTCAAGCGGTCCGATCTCCACGAATGAGAGGTCGGACGTTCTTTACTTCATGGATCGATGAGTTGTAAAATCAGGCCTTTTTTGTTAAATTGAAATGAAATCTCATCCAAATGGGCTCATTTTCACAGTAATTTTCACCGAAAAATCTACCGATTTGTATTAGGACTAAATATATAATCAAAAAAATTCTCTAAAATTCAATCAAAGGATCGACACAAATAGAAGTTCTACTCATTAAATTTTGCAAAATTACCTCTAAGGATTGTTTGGCTGGTGAAGATCCAGCAAGCTCTTGCAAAGGAAGCTTTAGAATTAGTGTAGCCTTCGCCTTCACTTCAGAATGATGTTTCTTCCGATGCTCATCTTTTTCTCATCAAAATCAACCCAATTTTGCATTTCTAGCCTAAGAGAGATGAGAAAATGGTTGTTGGTTATTTTGGAGAGCTCTTGGGGATGAATAGTGGTAGGAGGAAGAGGGATGAAGCCTCATTTCCCCCTCCTTTAATAGTAGCCAAAAATTCTCTTTTTTTAAATTTTTGGCTCCAAAGTATTGTCATTTTGCTTGGGGGTGGTTGAGATGGATGATGGATTGATTGAGGACTTTGAATTTTGCTCCAAGTCTCTCCTTGATACACACTTTGCTATCATGGGGGGGGTGAGGGTGGGAGGATTGAATGCATGTGATGGGGATAATTAAAATGGGATTGGGTGGAATCCTATGTGAGGAAGGATCCATGAGGGATTTAGTAGGTTGGGATTGATTTGGGTTGTTCCCAAATGGGTTTTGGGTGATTTGATGGCTGAGCTTAGTTTCAAGAGATTTGACTCAATTTGGGTCATATGGGTCACATTGGATTATATTATGTTAGGTTGACCAATTGGTCAAATTAGGTCAAACAAAGACTTATGTTAGGTTCAAATAATAATTTGAAGTGTTTTGATATAATCAATTTGGTTTAATTTGGCTTAGAATTGATTTTGGCTCATTTAGAATCAAATGGGGTCAAAGTTGCCAATTTGATCAATTAATTGATTTGGTTATGGGTTGATTCATGTTCAACTAATTAGGTGAATGTGGGCTTTGGTTTGAATCAATTTGAATTTAATTTGAATTTTGGCTAATTTGACTCTTTACATCAATTTGGGCTAAGTTGGGTCAAGTTAGGCTCAATTATGGCTTTGGTCAAGTTCAATAATCAATTTTGAATGAATTTGAGCTATTGGTTATGATCAATTTTGGTTAGATCATGATTTGACCCAATTTAGTCCTTTAGGCCAATTTGGGTCAACTTGGATCGAATGGCCAATTGGGTTTGGTTTGGCTCAATTGGTGGTCAAGTCATATTTAAATATGGATTATGGGTTGATTCCAATCATTGGTTTCAATCAATTTGATGTAAGATGAGTTTTGCCTAATTTTGGTTCATTTGGGTAAGGGTCGACTTGGTCAAATGACTAAGTTGACTTAGTTTGACCCAATTGATTGCAATTGATCATCCTAGGACAATCAAAAATCATGGTGGAAGGTTTTGGTGAGCTTGGTTCAATCTAGTTTGGGTTGGATTAGAAGTTGGCTCAAATGGGTCTTTTAGGTCACTTTGGGTCAAGTGGACCTAAGTGGGTCAATTGGTTTGGTTTTGGTTTAATTCGAGTTTCGTTGAACTTATATATGAGCCTTGGATTAAAATATAAATTCAATGATGATTAATTTAGAGTATAATGGATTTTGGCTTATTTAAAATTTTTAAGTCAAAAAGGTTAGGTTGGGTTTGACTTGGGTTGACTTCGATTTGATTTTTTGATTGTAGGTTTCATTTATATTTGGGCAGATAATTGAATGAATGATTGTTTCAAAAGAAAATCCATTAGTTTTGAGTTGATTTGAATAAGATTTGGCTAAGTCCATGAAATTGGCTTAAGGTTCTGGATTTAGGTTTGGATCATGGTTTGAAGTTGACTTTGAGTTTGAATTTGATAAATTGATCGACGGATTGAATTGATCTTTGAGAAAATAAATTAAATTAGGATTGATTTGGTCTTGGTTAAGCCTAAATCCATAAGATAAATCATAGGGCTTAGGAATGATTTTGATTTGACTTAATTTTGAGTTTCAGTCATTTGAAATCAAATTTAGAATTAAATTTGGAATTTGAATTTGAATTTGAGGTTTGGTTTGAGATTTGAATCTGGGTTTGATTTGAGAAGGTGCATATGGAGTGGGTTTATGCTATAGGGTAGGTAATTTCCTTAAGCCCTAAGGCATAGCCTAATCTTATGATTAACCCTTCTAGGTCTCTAGACTTAAATTAAGTGTTCACCTAATCATTAGATGTGTCTTATGACTAAGAAAATCTCAGTGTCTAGAAGATTCCTAAGCCTAAGAGGACGGTTGAAAACTCACTCCAAAAGTGAGGTCAACACACACATATAATCCCAAGAAGTTATACATATATTTTGGACTTAGCACCCTACATATAGGTAACCAAGCCAATATGTCCTAATTTTGATTATGCTTAGGGGTTTAATCAACTTGCAAAGAAAGTATTTATATTTATTTTTAAGCATCCCCTTAAGCATAATCTCCTACAAAAAATATGATTAGGCTAAGAGCAGCTTAACATCCAGTCTACGAAGCATACACCCTGACATTTAATCTAAAATAATACATCACAAAATAAAATATATATATATCATATCATACACCATCCTAACATAGAGCTAGAAGTGGTGATTAATTCTAATGTGTGTGTTAAAATCTTGTGTGGTATGTCTTAACTAAGCATTAGAGTTGTATTTTTCTAAGTTTGGAAATGTTCAAGTTAACATGATGGTGGGTTTTCATTTGAAGTTATTTAATAGATTTTTGAATTTTAATTTGTATTTTGTTTTGTATCATGTGATTTACACTTATCAACTAAGTGTTATACAGAGAATGAACATGATTATCCTCTTTCATCCCTACCTTAAGCCACTTTCTAAAGCATATTAATTTAATTTAGTTCTCTTTAGTGAATGGCTTATTAAATGATTTTTAGTAATTCTAAGTTTAGGTTAACTTTAAATAACCTTATTTGACATGAAAGGTATCTTAAGATTAATGTAGTTGAATTACTACCGTCTGAAATATATTAAGTCATTCCTTTCCATCACATGTAACATGCATATGACTTAATAGTTTGCATATCTATACATACAAGGCATTTCAAAACACTTGAACGATGAATGCATACATTTGGAACTTATATTTTATTTGATCAAATTATTTAATACATGTAAATTAAAGCTCTATCCAAATTTTTATACAAAAATACATAGGAATAAAATCAAATCAGTATGTTCCTCTATTAATCAGGGAAATGAGGTAATCAAATGACCTACTTAGGGCTACTTAAAGTCTTGTATTCTCGAGATATCCAGACTATATACTTATTAACATACAAGCACATGTAAATTCATATATGAATCATAAGAAAGAAAGCTCCAAATCACATGATTAATTAATTCAATTACTTAGCTAATCATAAATGCATGTATTTTCAACAGAAAAGAGGATTATAATTCTCTAATTAAGTATACATATACATGTACAAAAGACATAAATAAGTACTTGCCTTTTTTAACCAAAAGTGAGGTAATCAAAAGACCTCCTTAGGGCTAACTAAAGCCTCATATTCTCTGGATGTCTAGACTATATACTTATTTTTCTTAAATACATACACATGTATTTATAATTGAGAGGATGAAAATCAAGCAAATGTTGTGTTTTTTTTAATAGAATTATTTATGTATATGATTTAAAGCTCTATCCAAATTCTAATGTTAAACCACATAAAAATGAAATCAAATGGGTACGTGCCTTTGTTAACCAGGGAAGTGAGGTAATAAAATGACCTCCTTGGGGCTAGCTAAAGCCTCGTATTCTTGGGATGTCCAGACTATATACCCATTAACATTTGAATAAGAAAACGAGAGCTTCACTTCACACACTTGCATCTCTTATGTATTTATAACTAGCATCACTACACATGTTATTATTTGTTTATAAATTTTTAGAAAATATATTTGGATTTGATAGTGATAATAGCCACACATATATCAAGTTAAGCCAACACATGAAGGCTTTGCATAAAGGAAATTTCATTTGATTCAATCAATTTTGAAAAGAGATGGATGCATGAAGTCAAATGACATACAATATTTAGCATTATTGGAGACTAATAATCAAATACAAGCATGTAATTCATTCAATCAAATTAATTTCTAAGGACAATCATCCAAATAAAATCATTCAAAGTAAACCAAAGTTTGTTTATTAATTTAGTTTTGGATTTTGATTTGATTTAAAGAAGAGGATAACTCATTTATTGATTTTCTTTTATCCCATTCTCATGTTAGTAATTTAATTTGGTTTAATAAAAATATAATTAAGTGAATTTTATGAATTGATCAAGTTGGATCCTTAATTAGTTCAATTAATTACCCTTACCTATATTACTTTAATATAATTAACTAAACAATTATGAGCCAACATATTATGCATATAAATGGAAAGTAAATTTACAATGATCCTAAGAAATGAAAGGGCCTACTGCAATTAGCTCATGATTAATGCTTAATTAGATTAAGGAACTTAAGTAAGTACTCTTATGATTTTCCCACACATGTGGGTTAACCATAATTTCTCAAAATACCTTTAGGTTATTAAACACCTAAAGATCTACCCATGATTTATTTAATCATGATTTGATGTGATTATGATTTAAATTTCATTAATTATGCTATTTAATTAATCAATTAAACCTTTAATTAATTCCAAATTAATTAATTTTGTTAAAGTGAAAATGGACTTAGGAAATAGATTGGGAAAGAGGTCCTAATCTTATTTCCTTAACTATTCACTATTCAACAATGATAAACACACCCAAATTAATTAATTTGGTTGCTGAATAGGGGTTATTAATCATTTAATTAATTAAGAGAGTGATTAAGGCTTAAAGGAGCAATTTTACCTAATTAATCAAGTAATAAATTTCAAGAAAATTATGGGAGGCATAGGTCATCCAATTAAACCACCATAGAAAGTTTGGAATTAATTGAGTAATTAAAGAGTAATTAAGCTAATTAAGTTTTCAATTAAATCTAAATTAAGCTTTAATTACTATTCAAAATTAATTAGGATTAATTTTAAATTATTCTCCTCTCAAATACATTTAAAATGAATATTTATTTATAATTTTTTGATCTTTCTATGATTTATTATGAATTTTGGAAGTATCAGTCATTAAAATAATTAATTAGATCTAATTAAGCCTAATCCCATTGGCCACACATACTGCTGTTGTGGTATCCTTTCCACGTGGCACCGCAGGATTGGTCACTTAAACACATTTGACTCAGCGCTCACATGGCTGGCGACGGATGTGCTTTCATCTCATCTTTTGATCTTGGATCGGACGATGCAGATTGAACCTGCGATTCCTTAAGAGATAAAATTGTATCAAATTTAGTGAATAATCAAGACCGTTCATTCTAATCAAGCAAAATGGATGGTGCGATCGATCGTCCCCAAGCGACAAGAGACAAACATCGTCTATCATTCCTCACTCGATCTAAGTTCACCCAAGCTTGGATCAACTCTAAATGGATCTCACACCTTCGCATGAAGGATCTAAAGGGATCCAACGGTCAAGATTGCATGGCATGCAAGTTTCCTTCACAAAGCTCCAACAAAAATTCAACAAAAGCTTAATTTCATGGAATTACCTCGCCAGAGCTCAAGACTGATGATGAATTCGATTGAGGAAGCTTCGTCTAGTGAAGACGAAGCCCTATTGAGCAGCACATAAGCCAATTTTCCCTCATTCTCTCGGTGGACCAAGTTCCATCAATTTGGAGCTTGATGTTGATCGAACTCCTACCTTCGATGGTCGGGAAGCTTGGGAAATTGTTCTTGCTCAACGAGGTGTGAAGAGCATGTGGGTAAGAGGAATTTGATTTGGCTAAGTATTGATGGAGTTGGATCAGAAGATGGATGCCCTGTTTTGGAACAATGAAATCCGAACTTGGAACAACTTGGAAAGCTCTAGGGAAGCTCTAGAAGTTTCAAAATGGGCTCTAGGGGGTTTCTAAAGGTGTGAGTGTGCATTTTGGATCGAATTAAGGGGTGGTATATCCCCCCTCCCTTGGATCAAACAAATAAGATTGTCCCCTCGATTTTGGCCAGTGAGCCACCATCAGGGGGCCGGAGTGGTCAGTGTCACCTCCACATGGCTCAATTGGGTTGGTGGCAGCTCTGGTGGGGGGCTCAAGGTAGTTGGTTTCTCTTTTGGGTCCATGGGTTTCGACTAGTGAGGGAGGTGAGTTAACTCACCTCCCTTTGGTCCAAGGTCGACTTAGCCCACATAGGTTGGGCTAGGTGGGTAGGTTAGACCCTCATTTGGATGTTTAATAGCTGCCAAGAGGGGAAGTGAAGTGGACTTTTCCAATTTAGGCAAAATCCTATGTGGGGAGGAGAATTCAAGGGGGATTTGCTTTAGGTTGAGTCCAATTCAGGTTGGGCTAACCCAAGGTGGGTTTGGGTCTAGTTAGATCAGGTTCTAATGGGTCTTGGCTCGATTTAAGTGGGTTTGACTCAATTTGACCCTTATAGGTAAAATTGGGTCAAACCAAATCTTGGGTCAAGTTTAAATAATGATTTAAAGTATTCTGGTTCAATTTGGCTTAGATTTGATTTTGGCTTATTTGGATTCATGTAGGTCAAATGGGTCAAGTTGACCAATTTGGCCAAATTGGTCAAATTAGCTTGGGTTATGGGTTAATTCATGTTCAATTGGTTAAGTGAAGATGATTGTAGCCTTTGTTTTGAATCAATTTAGATTTAATTTGGATTTAGGCTCATTTGACCCTTTAGGTCAATTTCAGCTAAATGGGTCAATTGGGTTCAATTGGCCAAATTAAGTTTAATTATGGCTTTGGTCAAGTTTAGTAAATAATTTGGAATGAACTTGAGCCATTGGTTGCAATCAATTTGGATTGGATCTTGATTTGATCCAATTTGATCTTTTAGGTCGAATTGGGTCAACTTGGGTCAAAGGGCCAATTGGATTTGGTTTGGCTCAATTGAGAGTCAATTCATGTTCAATCATTGATCATAAGTTGGTGTGAATCAATGGTTTCAATTAATTTGGGTTAGGTTGAGATTTGGCTAGTTTGGTTAAGGGTGTTGACTTGGTCAAATGACCAAGTTGACTTGGTTTGACCCAATTTATGGCAATTGAACAACATAGGGTGATCAACAATCATGATAGAGATTTTGGTAAGCTTGGTTCAATCCAATTTGGGTTGGATTAGAATTTGGCTCAAATAGGTCTTTTAGGTCATTTTTGGTCAAGTGAGCCTATTGGGTTTAGTAGGGTTGATTTTGGGTTGAATTGAATTTAGTTTGATTTATATATGAGTTTGAGATTGATATATAGCTTTGATTGTAATTGGTTTGGGTTCAAATGAGTTTTGGTTCCTTTGAATATCTTAAGTCAAAGGGGTTATTTGGTTTGACTTGGGTTGATTTTGGTTTAGCTTGATGATTGTAGGTTTGATTTATATTTGGGATGGTCATTGAAGATATAATTGATCCATGAGAAAATCAATTGGATTTGGGTTGAATTGAATGGGAATTTGGCTAAGTTCATGAGATTGGTTTATATGGCTTATGAAGATTTTGATTTGAGTTTGATTTTTGCTTGGTTGATTGAGTATAATTGTATTTAATTGTAGATCTCATTTATATTCATAAAGATGATTGAAGGATTAATTGATTCATGAGAAAATCAATTGGATTTGGGGTTTAGATCAGAAGGATTTGGCTAAATCCATAGAATAGGGTCATAGGGCTTGGATTGGAATTTGATTTAGTTTGATTTATTTTTGATCATTTGAATGTAGGTTTAATTTATATTTGAGAAGATGATTGAGGTATTAATTGATTCATGAGAAAATCAATTGAGTTTGGTTTGAATTAAAGGGAAATTTGGTTAAGTATATGGGATAAAATTCATAGGGCTTAGGAAGGATTTGATTGGGTTTGGATTTATTTTTGGTTCTTTGATTTGACTTGATTTGGTTTGTTGATTGAAGATTTGAATTGATTATGAGAAAATCAATTAGGCTTGATTTGGTTTGAATTTGGTTAAGGCTGAGTCCTAGGACAAAAATCATAGGACTTAAGCTAGGTTGATCTGAGTTTGGGTTTTGAATTTTGATCATGGGTTTCAATCATTTGATTTGGATTTAGAATTTAGCATTTGAATTTGAGGTTTGGTTCAAGGAAGTGAGCATAGGTTAAGCTTGAGTTATATGGTAGGTAGGTCGTCCTAATCCTTAAGGCATAACCTAGTCCAAACCCTTCTAAGTCTCTAAGCTTAGGTTAAGTGTTCACCTAATTGCTAGAAGTGTCTTATGATTAAGAAAGTCTTAATATCTAGATGACCCCTAAGTCTAAGAAGAGGAGATTGAATCCTCACTCCAAAAGTGAGGTCAACAAGGTGCATGGATTGTGCTTTCTCTTAAATTATTTGAAGAAAATTTCTTGGTGGGAAATTTTTTATTTGAAGTATTTCTTTTTGTGTAATTCTTTCCTTCATAAATTGAGCCGTCGAAGTGGCATACATTGTACCAAACTTTGGAAATATCCCAAATTACTTTTAAAATAAAGAAAAAATAGTGTGATCTTAGTGTGACCATGGACATAGTGAAATTGTTAAACAATATAAAAATCTTCTTGTGTTTGTTTATGTGATTGCTTTACTTCAAACTTTCTCTTTTCTTCTTATAATTCTCTTTCTCCTGCTCTTTCAAACCCAATGAGGACAACTCATCTTTACACGCACTACATAACATGAGGAGGAATATTATTAGGAGGAACACTTTAAGAAATGTAGGCATTAACAAAGAGAATTATAAATTTCTAAAAACTAACTAAATGTTGTATTTATTCAAAATAAAAAATAAAAAAACACCATATATTTATTTTTCACTTAACTAAAAAGCAAAAAAAAAACTAAAATCCTTTAATTTTGTATGTGTTGGAAATTAAACATAATTTTGGCTTATTAATTAAGATTAGTAAATTATTTAAGCTTTAGGAGGTGAACTCATATTATAAAATACTGCTTTTCTTGTGTGATTTGTAAGAATAGTGTAGAATAATATTCTAGAGTGATTTATTATATGTATCTAAAATAGATATTTATTATCATTTATAATAAAGAGTAGAGAAGAATTTAAAATATTTAATTATTGATATTGGATTAAAATATGCATTCAATATCATATGCAATTGGCACTAATATAAATAGTGGTAATGTCTTTGAGTTTGTATCAAGGAAAAAAAGTGAGAAATAAAATTAGTAACCCCTTTCTTCAAATAAAATTTCATTAGTCTTTAGCTAATTCTAAAAGTCTTCACATTCAAGCAAAGTGATATTAAAGTTCCAACGCCCTTGCTATAGAGATGACAAATGGTGGTGTAACCTCCTTCCAAGTTCTAATACTCATGATTTGTGATAATAATAATAATATAAGTATCATGATTAAGGCACTCTTTAGAGTGCATGATGTTTGGGAGATTGTGGAGAAGACTATGAGATCCTAGCAAAGAGTTAGATTTATCCTCAAAATAAAAGGATAACCTAAGAGACTTATGAAAGAAAGATAAGAAGGCTCTAGATCTCTTCCTCATTTATCAAACATTATATGATGACAGATTTTAAAAGAACTCAATTGCTACTTTAGCTATGCAAGCATGAGAGAAGTTGTAAATCTCACATAAAGGAGAAATAAATGATAAGAAGCAAAAACTTTAAGAAGTCAATTTGATGTCTTATATATAAAATAAGTTGAGTTGGTCTTTGATTACTTTTCTAGAGTTATTACTATATCTAACTAAAAAGAAATATTAAGAAGTTATGAAATTTGGTTCTTATTAAAAGGATTTGTTAATCAATATATTAGATATTTGACAATACCACAATATTATCTAATAAACTAAAATCTTTAAATAATGACAATAAAGTAATTATTGGGTTCATTGCAAGCTTATAAAAAAAAAGAAGAAAATAAATAAAGAGATTAATGTGCAACTTCTCAAGATGGGTTTCTATTCGACTAAGAAGGATTAAAACTTCAACAATAATAAGAGCCAATGTACAATAGATCATGGATGAAGATGAGGTCGTGCCAGTGAGCAAAGACATGGTTCTAATAAGAACAATAATTATGAAATTAGGCAAGCTCAATAAAAAAGATTTTCAAACTTAAGCTATGATAAATCTCAAATTAAGTGTTATAATTGTAACAAGTTTGTACATTATGATTAAGAATGTAGAGCATCAAAGAACAAATACATTAAAGAGTCAACTACATGAAAGATGTAAGAGAAGAATATGACTCCTTACTGCTTATATGGGAGAATAATGAAAGAGGAAAAGATAGAATATGGTTAAATACATTAGTGCAAGCAAACCACATATGTGGAAAAGGAATTATATTTGTTAGGCTTCATGAATATGACATTGATCAAATGTCTTACTAAGATGAATCAAAGATAAAGGTAAAAGATAAAAATAATAATTATTGGTATCTTAAGTTGGAATTACCTATTTCTATCAAAAAATATATATATTCATATCTTAAAAAAACTTAATTGAGCATTCAAATTGCTAAAATTTAGTATTAGAAATATGTCCATATCATTCTTATGCTCAACTATTTATATATATTATATATAACATTTATTTCTTTCATTCATGATAATTTTTATATCAATATTAGTTCACTTAAAATAAGGGGAGAATATATCAAGCAAGTTAATATTTAATCTTTTTATCATCACATACTTAATTTACTTATTTACTTTACTAAGAAAAGATTTTCATTGATAAAACCAACTTTTATTTTTTGTAAACTTTTTTATGATGTCAAAGGAGAGAAATGTAGATGGTTGGTGCATATCATAAGTGTTGGTCATGTTTTTAATATCTTACATATGCATTTAGGTGTGTGTGTGGGGTGGGGGAGGTAAAATCTTTGTATTATTATTATTATTATTATTATTATTATTATTATTATTATTATTATTATTATTATTATTATTATTATTATTATTATTATTATTATCTACTATATTATACTACTATTACTATTATTTACTACTACTATTTACTACTACTACTACTACTTATTATTACTACTTTATTATTATTTATTATTATTACTCTTATTTTACTTATCTTTGTTATTTTTATCATCATCAAATAATAAGTGATTGTTAAGTATGCATCTTATGTAATTTGATGATAACAAATCTTATGTAGTGTAGACTAATAATTTATTAGGTGTACTTTATAGTTCAATTATCCATAATAATCATCATAACGATTATTATAAATGTTGAATAAGGAATTTCAATCAAGTGAATAAATCATGTAGACAAGCATCTATAGATTTAATGAGTTATAGACATTTTTAGGCTGTACTTTGTAAATTTTGACAAATTAGCTCAAAATTAAATTACACAAATTAGTCATTATTTTATGCATTACTTTACATTGTAATTTTATTTTATTAAAAGTTAAAATTGCATTTTTTTTCAATTTTCAAAAAGCTATGAAAACATAAATTGTTTAGTACAAAATTTAATAACACATCCACTTATGTTAAAGTTCATGTTGCACATTTTCTTATTAAATCATTATTTAATTTTCATAAAATCACTTATTTTTAAATAATTATATAATTATTTCATTATTAGTGCAAAAAAGTTTTAGTTAGTTGCTTAAATTTATCAATTAAAGTATGATTATATATATTGTTACATTTTCAAGCTTAATTTAATCTCAATAATTATTCTTCATTAATCAAAGTTCCAAATTTTATTTTGGCCAATTTTTTATGATTTATTTTGTCTTTATTTTATTTCACTTGAATTTAATTGGCCATATTTAATCTATTAAATATATATTCATATATTTATATACACATAAGACATACATAACAATAATTATTTCCTTATATATCCAATTCTCTATAATTTTAATTAGTTGAAGTTTTCATAATTTAATTCCATGTTTTAATGATCACTTTGACTTAATTAAATTATTACATTTGGTTCAAATTTGGAAGAGATGGACACATATTAAGGGTACAACAACAATAACAACAATGAGCCTTTATCCCATTATGTGGGGTGGGTTACATTAATCCTTTGTCTTCATTGTGTCCTATTATGTATCAAATTCTCATTTAATTCAAGTATACTAAGGTCATTTTTTATACATATTAACCAAGCCTTTTTAGGTCTACCTCTACCTTTCTTAACATAAGGAAAATCTAATGCATCTACTCTCTAACCCGTCATGACGAGACACTTTATGTGGCCATCTAAGACTCTATCTAATCTTATCTACCACTAGAGCTACTCCAACATTTTCTCGAACATATTCATTTCACATTTTATCTCTAAGAGTAAAGCCACTCATCCATTTAAGCATCCTCATTTCTACAACACTTAATTTAGTCTTATGCTTCTCTTTTATTGGCCAACATTCTACACCATAAATCATTGTAGATCTTACCACCATCTTATAAAATTTTTCCCTAAGTTTAAGCAGTACTTTTCTATCACACAACAGGTCAGATGCATTCCTCCATTTCAACCATCCAACTTGAATTCTACTAATAACATCTCCATTTATTTCATCATCATTGTGAACAATAGAGCCTAAATATCTGAATCGCTCACTCTTTTTAATGACTTGTTCATCAAATGTCACAACACTACCACTAGAACTTCTACAACTAAAATTACACTCCATATATTCAATTTTAGATCTACTTAAATGAAAACCTTTAGGCTATAAGGTTGACCTCCATAATTCAAGTTTCTTTTGGACTCCCTCTCTAATCTTATTGACAAGAAGAATGTCATCGATGAAAAGCATACACCAAGGTACATCTTTCTGTACATGCCTAGTAAGAACATCCATAACTAAAGCAAAAAAGATAAGGGCTTAAAGTTGATCCCTGATGTAATCCAACTAAAATAGGAAAATATTTTGTCAATCCTCCTTGTGTTTGGACACAAATAATAACTCTAGTATACATATCCTTAATGACTTGAATATAACTAATATTAACTCCTTTTTTCTAGAGCCCTCTAAAGAACATCTCTTGAAACATTATCTTAAGCTTTCTCTAAATCAATAAATATAATATGTAGATCCTCTTTACTTTCTCTGTACTTCTCCATCAAACCTCTTAACAATGTATAGCATCCATAGTAGATCTACTAGCATGAAACCAATGATTGTGAGAAACATTTGTATCACCTATGCTCAATTACTCTCTCCCATAATTTTAATGTATGACACATTAATTTAATTCCTCTATAATTTTCACACTCTTGTGCATCACCTTTATTCTTAAATATAGGATCCAACAAACTCTTTCTCCAGCCATCTAGCATCTTTTTAGTCTTTAAAATAACATTAAAAAAATTTGAAAGCCAAGAAATTCCTTGATCTCCTAAACATTTCTACACTTCTATTTGAATATCATCAGTCAACTATTTTCCAAATTTCATTTTCTTTAAAGCTTCTCTAACTTCAAATTTACTAATACGATTATAGAAACAAATTTCTCTATTTTCATTTAGGGTATTAAGATTGCTAAAATCAATCATATTTTTAGATCTTTCATTAAAAAGTTTATCAAAATACCTCATCCACCTATTTTTAATATCCTTTTCTAAGAAAAATATTTTATAATTTTCATCCTTAATTCACATCACTTAAACTAAATCTTTACTTCTCCTATCTCTTTGGTTGGCTAACTTATACATACATCTTTCACCTTCTTTGGTATCAAATCTATTGTATAAATAACTAAAAGCTAAACTTTTTTGTATTATATATTGCTTTCTTAGAATCTCTACGGGCCACTTTATATTTTTCCTAATTCTCCAAGTTTTTACATCAAAACCAGGTTTTATAACAATCCTTTTTTTTTCACATTCTGACTCCACCACTAACTATTTTTATTAGAAGAAGCTTTTACTTTTGATTCTCCAAGCACATTTTTTGTAGCTTGCTTAATTTCACTTTTTATTTTTTTTCCATATAACATTAGTATCCTTATGAACTTCCCAAATTCTATGCTCTTGTAGCTTGCTCTTAAAAAATATTTTTATTAGTATTCTTTAAATGCCCCCATTGAATTCTAGAATAATAATTTGATTTAATTTTCATCTTAAAATCTAAAGCTAGTAGTCGATTTTGGGTATTTAAACTTTCACTTAGAATGACCTTACAATCTTTACAATCTAAATGATCTATTTTTATTATAAAAAATAATCAATATGTGTTTTACTATATCCATTTTTATAAGTAATAACATGCTCATCTCTTTTCTTAAATAAATTATTAGTAACTACAAAATCATAGGCTAAAGAAAAATCTAATTTAGTCTCACCTTTTTCATTAGTCACTCCAAATCCATTGCCACCATGAATACTTTTAAAATCTTCTATCACACTACCAACATGTCCATTTAAATCTCCTCCAATAAATACTTTTTCTTCAAGAGATATCTTTTGTATTAATCCCTCTAATTCATTCTAAAAAATTTCTTTTGAGCATACATTCAAACTTACTTGAAGAACATAAATAGTTATAATATTGATAATCTTGGTATCAATAATAATCTTTAAAGCTATAATTCTATCTTCAAATCTATTAATATTTATAACATTATCCTTCAAAATTTTTATCTATAATCACACCTACGTCATTTCTAATTCGACTTATGCCTGAATACTAAACTTTAAAACTTAAACTATTAATCTCCTTGGCTTTCGCCCCATTTAGTTTCTTGAATACTTAAAATATTTATCTTCCTATGAACAATAATATCTATTAATTCCATTAATTTACCTGTAAGAGTACGTATATTCCAAGTTCCTAACTTAATTCTACTTTCATGGACTAACTTTTTTGCCTGCATCCATCTATAATGTGGGAACCCTTGCTTATTTAACATTGCACTCTAGCATTGATGTAGTGGCCCTTGCACACTTTGCACTATATTCAGGCCATACAATGTGTCGCTTCCACGGGATGCCCTAGCATTAACACAATATTTTAAGGGATTCATGCCATGATTATTTCGACAAGTTTTATGATGGTTGTCTACCTATCACAACCCTCTACTTTTGACATCCGGACTTACGATAAATGTAGTGTTATTGATACATATTAAGGGCATTTGATTAAATTTATTTTTATTGTAAATCTTCTTTTTTTTACTTCCCTTGGATGTTGACCTCTTAGAGGATTTGTTTAAAATAATTTCTTTACTTAAAACCTAATTTTTGAGCTGCTACATCTTTCCAAACTCTTTCAGAACCAAGCTAAACATTTAGAGAAAAGAAATTTCAGGTTTTCTAATTTTAATTTTATGGCTCTTTCATACAAAATATTCTTTGATTCTCCCAATCTCTCCTCTGTAAAGCTTGTTCATGCAAGAAGTAAAGGTCACTAAAAGACTGAGATGACTTTTCAAAATTTCCTTTCTCTTTTATGGTTAAAATTTGATTATTTATTTTAATATTTGTCCTCAAATTTTTAAGTGATCATTTTGTATTTTAGAAGTTTTTCAAATCACTTGATCTCTCTTATAATCAAATAACTTACTTTATAATTTATATGCTACATTTTTTATTGGTTGTGAAATAAGCTTATTCAAATCTAATTTTTTGTTTCATAGTTTTGATTATATATTCCTTGAAAAATCAAGTTATGTGTTCTATCATCTTTAAAATTAAAGTCCATTTATTATAATACATGGTTGTGCATCATTGTAATCTTTTTATTTAGATTCAAAAATTACTTTGATTGAATTTCGAAGAAATAATTAACATAAATATTATTATGTTGGTTGAAATTTAAATTATTTAAACTTTACAATTTTAAATGCATAGTTCTCGATTATTATTAATAATTAAATTAATAATTAATTATTTTTTAACATACTAAGGGTCTGTTTGGGGCAGCTATAGCATTTTAAAAATCTAGTTGTAAAACTGACGTCGGGAAAACAATTATTTGAAAAGCTGTTTGTGATATAAATATTTTTCTTTTTGAAAAATTCAAACAACAGTATTTTGACAACCACCACATTTTAACATTTCTGGTTCTTAAAATAATTTTTACCACAAATTTTCTAAAAATAGCCAAAATAATTAGTAGCCAAAAGCAGCTGTGATTACTTTCTAGGTGCTTTCTGAGAAGTAAAGCAGCCAGAAAGCTATCCCAAATGCACCATAAATCAACTTTTTTAGAAGATTGTGTTTTATAGTTTCATTAAAAAAAATTCTTAATTTGATGAAATTATTATTTCCTTATAAAAATATTTTGTATATTGAAATTTAAATTAATATAGCTCTTTGTATTTTAGTTAGTGTTGATTAATTATAGCACTTTTGCACATGATTTTTAATGAAATAAAATCTATTTTTTGGTGGACTTATTTTTTTTGTTGAAATTATTGATGTTAATATACAATAAATTAATGTGCTGAAATTTAATTCATAATAAGCATATTTGAAGTTATATCTATTAATTATTACACTATAACCTTTGATTCTTTCTAAACAATTTTATATTATAGCTAGAATTAAATTATTTTTGCTAACATAATTTTATTATAATTGTAGGAATATTTCCTTGATGAAATGATTCATAATACTTACATTGCATAACTAAAAATTTGTCATAACCATTGAAAAATAATTTTTTATAATTTTTGAAATTAAATTTCAAGTAACACAAAATTGGATTACACATTTGGATAATAGTGGTTGCATATGCATTCTAGTTGGCCATCTGCTTACTAACAAAAAAGTGTGGGAAAAGACAACATAAAAAGTATGGAGTGGAATAAAACTTATCTCTCATCTTAATGTTTTTAGAAGTATAACACATGTGCATATGTCTAATAACATAAGAAGTAAACTCGATGATAAGAGTGAGAAGTTTATTTTTTTTTGGTTATGTACTTACCCAAAGGGTTATAAGAAATATAATCTAAATACTAAGAAGACAATCATCAGTCAATATATCATATTTGATAGGAAGGAGAATGATATTGGGGACAATATAAAAAAGATTATAAATTTTTTCCATTCCTTAAAGAAAAAATTGATAAAACCAAAAATAGAGCAAACAAGAGAGGAGCCTACTACAATCCACCAATAACACAAGTGTAAGTACCCAAGAAAAATCATCTTCAACCTTAAGTGAGGGTCTAAGTGAAATAGTATTACACTTTAGAAGTTTATAAGATCTTTATGAGGCAACCAAGAGTTAAGAAAATCTTTTTTTTTTTTGTCATTTTGTTAACAGTGAACCTATGGATTTTCAAAAACTACACAAAGTAAATGAAAAAAATCAAGGTATCTAAGAAGAATGATACATAGGAGCCAGTTTCATGTTTTAAACAAGGCGAGGCAATTAGTGCAAAGTGGGTGTACAAAACAAAAAAAGTGCTAATGGCGAAGTTGAAAGATACAAGACTAGGCTAGTAACAAAAGACTATAGTTAAAGAGCTATCAATGATTTAGATGAGGTATTTTCTTCCATTATTTGATTAAAAATGATTAGTCTAATTTTTTTAAAGTAAAATAAGTGGAAAATACATCAAATGGATGTAAAATCTACCTTTTTAAATAGAATATTCAAAGAAGAAGTCTATATTTATTAGCCACTTAGTTATTTAGTCAAAGAATAAGAAGACTAAGTTTCAAAGCTAATGAAACTCTTTATGTACAAAAGCAAGCACCATGGGAATGTAATAACTAAATTGATAAATATTTACAAAGGAAAGACATCATTAATTATTCTTATGAGCATGCACTTTACATTAAGAATAAGGATGGAGATGTATGTATTATTTGTTTGTATGTCAATGATCTAATTTTTACCAAAAGCAATCCAAACATGTTTAAATAGTTCAAAAAAAAAATAAAAGAGCAATGATTGGTGAGTATGTGATGACTAATATTTGGCTTATGGCATACTACCAGGACATGAAGTTAATCAAATAGACACATGAAGGTTATGCAAAGGAGATATTGAAGAATAAGATGGATAATAATAAGTCCATAAATACTTCTTTAGAATCTAGAGCTAAGTTATCAAATTTAGATGAAGTAGAAAGAAGTGATTCAACACTTTTCAAGAGCTTAATTGGGAGTGTATAAGGCTTGATAATCTATATGTTAGTTGAGTTATTAGTTGTTATATAAATACTCCAACTACAGTACTCTAAGATCACTAAGAGAATCCTACACCATATAAATGATATAATTAAGATCGATTTTCTCTATTCATCATCTAAGAAATTAAATCTTACAGAATATACCACAATAATTGGGTTGGAGACATGAATAATAGAAAGAGTACCACATATTGTGTGTTCTTTATGAGAAATAAACTTTTCACTTGGACATAAAAAAAAGTCAATTTTCACTCTTTTGACTTGTGAAGCAAAGTACATGATTGCTATCTCATGTGTTTGCCATGTAATTTGGCTTTAGAACTTCCTAAAGAAATTAATTTTATCATAAGAAGAAGCAAACAAAATTCATATTGATAACAAGTTTGTAATAATGTTAGCCAATAATTCAATTTTCATGATATAAGTAACCACATTCATATAATCTATCACCACATAAAAGAAGCTATTACGAAAAAAGAGGTACAAGTGGAGTGCGTAAAATCTTAAGATCAATTTGTAGATATTTTCATCTAGTCACTAAAATGTGATGATTTCATCAAGATGTAAAATTTGTTTTGAGTTGCAATATCAAGTTTAAAGAGAGCGTTGAAAATTAATTTGATTTTACACCATTAATTTAGATTAGAAAACCATTTGGGCTTTAGAAGATGAACCTATATTTTAGAATACTCTTTTTTAGAGTGATCCTTAAGAATAATCTAGAATAGTATTCTAGAGTGATCTATTAGAAGAGTCTAGAATATATATATTTATTGCCATTTGTGATAGAAAGTAGACAAAAATTTAAGCATGGGCCACTAGTATTAACATTAATAATGTCCTTGAGTTTATATCAAGCAAAAAAAAAGGTGAAAAATAAAATTAGTAGCCTATTTCTTCAAATTTCTCTTCTCATCTTAGTCTTATTTTGTTAAATAACAAAATTTATCACTTAAGAAATGTAATTAAACATTAATATTGATTTAAACTCTGTCAACATTCTCAAAATGCAACTAAAATGAAGATTTTATTTTTACTCAAAATAAATTTTCTATCTTCAAACAATCAAATGAGCCATCCATCTAATATTTTTTCTTAATTAAATTTAGATGAGTGAATTATGTGGTGCAATAAAGAGTTGCTAATCGTAGAATTATTTGAAATGGCTAAATTTAAAAATAAATAAATAAAAATCTCATAAAATAACTCGAGAGTGTTACTACTAAAATAATCTCTCTATTTGTGAACTTGGAAATACGTATTTACAATCGACGGTCCAAAAAATTTGTTTTCCATACAATAAGATTATCACACTTTTTTCTCTTGAAATTCTTATAATTAGGAGCAAAAAATGTTGCATACTACCAAATTTGACAAATATGTTAATGAATTTGTTATGTAAATGGAGTTTCTCCCCTACTAATTATAGATGATGTTAGGAAGCAAGTTATGGATAGTAAGGTAATCTATAACAACTTAAAATGACGACACATAAGAGAACATAATCAGATCAAAGCTCTTAACATCTTCAGAGATTATTATACACCACAATACGATCAGAAAACAACCAGAACAATATTATTATTTAACATATTTAATAACGAGAGAGAGAACTATATATCTGTAGCGCGCGCAACATGAATGTATGTTCTTGATCAAGCTTTGTTTTCCTTCTGTAGGTAACTCACAATACTGTTGACGAAATGGCTTAATATTTTAGTAAATTCCTCCAAAACTTGAGTTCCATCGAAGTCCTTTTCCAAATCGTAAGTCGCAGTTGTACTGATCATAGTGTTGCCTTCTCCTATATAATCAAGCTTAAAAGAAACAACATTATAAGCGAACCCTAGCTTCATATAACCTCCTTCTATCCCCTGGAAGCTCACGAGGTGATTGACTTCATCAAATTCAACTGTTCTCTCCTTGAATGGTTCAAGATTAGGTGCATCTTTATATAAAAAAAAGCGTATATAAGATGTAGAAGAAATCATGATAAAAAAATAAATTTATTCAAACAATTTATAACATTGCATATAGTAAAATAAATTTTAAATCTCCTTCAATGTGCACGAATAAAAATGCATATCACCACTGGAAAAGAAAAGAAAAACAAAATGACAATCTAACATAGTTTTAAAATATTTTAATTTGATAACAAAATGTTGTAGCAATATAATAATAGTGATATTTGATCAATTGTAAGGTTAAGAGCAGTAGAGCTTTACCAGAACCAAAACTAATATAAGATACCGAGCCAATGCCAATATTGCCATGACCGTCATCTTCAAGTATCTGTGATTCTCTTAGCAGATTAGGAGCAGCTTTTCTGATCACTTCATATTTGTCTTTTGTCAATGCCTTCCATTGAACTTCGATATCAACTCCATCAGCCTTAGTTTGACTGTATTTTGCTCGCCATTTCTTAATATTATCTAAATTGATCGAGCGGTTAATAGTATTCTGCCGAGAGCTTGGAAAGAAGTTGATTTATAGGCATTAGGAATAGGATGAAGACGAAGGGTCCGCTGGCGGATCTCATAAGGAGAATTAAGAATGCCGATGCTTTTTTTGGCTTCGCTCCTTTTTTTTTTTTTAACGTATTATTATTATTATTATTTGTTGTTGTTGACTTTCAGAAGGCTGACGGCTATGCACGTATTCATTTGTTGGATTTGTCTTCAAAGTTCTCCTTATATTTTGCAAGAATCAAATATTTTAAATTATTTGGACAAGGCTTTATATATATATATATATATATATATATATATATATATATATATATATATATATATATATATATCGTTTTGACTGTTTATTTTAGCTTCATAATGCAGCAAATTCTGGCGATTTAAGCTGAAGATAAGGCCATTTATTATTTTAAATGTGTAAGTAAATCATTAATTTTTTTTATTCAAATTTTATGAATATGATTGAAAGTAACATTTTAGTTGGTCAAACAAACAGTTGTTCAGAGGAGGCAGGGCCGCCAGCTAGCTGCTTGTAGTACATGCTTATTGGAGGTTGAAACATATTTCTCGGGGTAATAACTTTTAGTTATGGGCTGATATTATTTCTTATGCATAAAAATTCAAGTTTTTTTTTATTTTTAATTTTTATTATCTTGAATGGCCAAAAGTTGTCCTAAATGAAGAGTAGGATAAAATGGCTAAGAAGAAGTTTATAGACATTAAGAGCTCTTTAGTCTTAAGGCACTTCTAGTGATTAAGTAAACACTTAACCTAAGCATAGAGATTTAGAAGAGTTAGCTACTAGAATAGGTTATGCCCTAGGGACTTAGGAAGACTTGTCTACCCTATAGCCTAAACCCGATCCATACTTTCCTTCTCAAACCAAACCTCAAATTCAACTCAAATACCAAATCTAAATCCAAATTTCAAACCAAATGATTGAAACCCATAATCAAATCCAAAATCAAAACCCTTCCCAAGCCCTTTGATTTCATCTTATGAACTTAGCCTTAACCAAATTCAAATCCATCCAAATTCAATTGACTTTCTCCAAGATTAATTCAATCCCTCAATCATTTATCAAATCCAAATCCAAATTCCAAACCAAATGATTAGAACACATAATCAAATCCAAAATCAAAATCCCTCTCAAAGCCTTATGGATTGAATTCCATAAACCTAGCCAAATCTCCACCCAATTCAACCAAACTTTGATTGATTTCTTCATGAATTATTTATATCTTCATTTATACTCACAAACATAAATGAGATATAAACTCAAATAGCCAAACTAAATCAAACTAAATCCAAATACAATCAAAATCTTTTTAAGCCATATTGACCTACCTCCAATGACTTAGCCAAATCTCATATAAATCAACCCAAAATCAATTGGTTTCTTTATAAACCAATTAGTCCTTCATTTATATTCATAAATATAATTGAAACCCACCCTCCAATGACCATAAATAACTCAAACTAAATTGGTTTTCCTTCTTAACCCTTTTGACCTACATCCTTATGCTTGGTCGAATTCTCTTCCAAATCACTCCAAACTCAAATAATTTTCTCATGAATCATTTATATCTTTATTTATATTCTCAAATATAAATAAAATATAAATTAGATAGCCAAAACTAAATCTAAAATCAAACCAAATTTCAATTTATACCCTTTAAGCTAATTTTTTGGACTTAACAAATCATACCCAAATCAAGTCAAAACTAATGAATTTTCTCTTGAATCAATCACTCCTTCAATCATCTATCCAAATATAAATGAAATCCACAATCAATTCAAGTCAAACCCAACCTAGCCCATTTGACTTGAAATATTCAAATGAACCAAAACTCATTTGAACCCAAACCAATTTCAATTGAATTTATATGTAATCTCAAATCCATATATAAACTCAACTAAATCAAACTCAACTCAAAATCAAGCCAACTAAATCCAATTGGCTCGCTTGACCCAAAGTAGTCAATTTGACCTACATGAACCAAAATCCAATTCAATTCAAATCAAAGTGAATTAAGCCAATATAAACTTCATGTCATGATTGTTGATCATCCTAAGTTAATCAATTAACAAGAATTGGCTCAAACCAACTCAACCTAGCCTGTTGACCAAGTCAACTCTTTAACCCATATGAACCAAACTAGCCAAATTACAACATACACCAAATTGATTGCAACCAATAATCCAAGTTCATTCCAAATTGATTGCAACCAATAACCTAAGTTCATTCCAAATTGATTACTGAACTTGACCAAAGCCATAATTTAGCCTAATTTGACCAATTGGTCAACCTAACCCAACTTAGCCCAAATTGACCTAAAGGATCAAATTGGCCAAAATCTAAATTAAATTCAAATTGATTAAACCAAAGCCTACAATCATTTTCAATTAACCAATTGAACATGAACCAACACCCAACCCAAGTCAATTTGGCCAATTTGGTCAAATTAATCAACTTGACTCATTTGACTTATATGAATCCAAAAGTGCCAAAATCAAATCCAAAGCAAACTGAACCAAACCAATGTCATCAATACACTCCAAATGGTCATGTGAACTTAGCCCAACCATTGGTTTGACCCAATTTGACCAATTGGTTAATTTGACCCAACCTAACCCAATTTGATCTAAATAGGTCAAATTAAGCCAAATCAAACCAAAAGAACTCCAAATCACTTGAAATTTGAGCTAACCCACTTTTGACTCATCTCAAATCTGCCCAAATCAAATCCATTATTAAATGACCAAGATACTCTTGGGCTAAGGGCATCACTTTAGGCAAATCACTTGGGAGAATGGTCATTTCTCTTACTTGGCCACTTGACACCCATCCATTGGTCCGCTTAGGCACCAAAGACATTGGCTAACCTGACCCAAGGGTGGTTAGGTCGGCCATGACTCATTGGGAGGTGAAATCACCTCCCTATTCCTATTGGAACACTTGGAAAGCAATAGGACACCCACTGTTCCCATGGCAGCTACTCTCACACCCTCCTCCACTAAAGTGAAGCCAGTTAAAGTGATTCCCTACCCAAATCGAGCTCCCCATGATAGCCATTTGATCAAAATGATAAAATAAGGCTAGCCATCTGATCTAAGGAATGAGGGGGTATACCCTCCTCATTCTCACTAAAATCCAAAGACTCGCACTTGATTCAACCCTAACAGTCAAGACACACATCCCAGAGCAATTTTCAAGGTTTCCTGAGCTCCCTAACTCTTCCTCTATCAGTTTTATGAAAAATTGAAATAAGGGAGCCCCAATACGACTATTATTTGCCCAAACCTCCATCAAAGTACAATTAACTTTGCACACACCATCCTTAGAGCCAAACGAGCGAGAACGAATCATCCCCCAAGCTTCTCGACGATCGGAGGGTGGAGTTCATTTGAAGCTGACCACTCCCATTTCGTGCCTTGGCCTTCCAAGCAATCCATATCAAATCAAAGCTTGTGCGCTCAATAGGGCTTCATTTCTACTAAACGAAGCTTCCTCAATCATCAAAATCATCGGTCCTAAGCTTCAGAGAGGTATGCCATTGAAATCGACCTCTAACTTAAATGGTTTGGAGCTTTTTGAAGAAAAGTTGCATGTTGAAAGATTTCCACCATTAGATCTCTTCATTTTGCTTCCCTGATGGATAGATTTAATCTCCATTCGAGCTCGAGTGAGCATGGATCGAGTGATGAACAACAGATGGTCTCCTTCTATCATCGCTCGGGAGGAGATAAATCACGGGTCATCCATTCTACATGATCAGAATGGAAGATCCTGATCAAATCATGCTAGATCAACTACATTAATCCAAATTAATTGTGGGTTTGATTGTGGTTGTCTGATCTTAGATAGGACAGCTCATGAGAAAGTGTGTTCCGCTGTTGGCTGACTCAACCTTTGGATGTGATAACTTAAATGCCCAATCCCATCGCGCCACGTGGAAAGCACGCTGCGTCAACATGCCATGTGGCGCCGGTGGGATTAGGCTTTAATTAGAGTTAATTAATTCATTTTTAATGTTAAAACTTTTAAAAATCATAACTAATTATAGAAAAATTCAAAAAAATGCAAATAGTGGTCCATTTTAAAGGTATTTCAGAGAGGAATCCATTAAAATTATCCTTAATTAATTTTAAATAATAATTTTGGCTTAATTAAAGTTTAATTAAAAACTTAATTAGCATAATTACTCTTTAATTAATCATCAAATTGATTTTAAACTTTCTGAGGATGTTTAGCGGGATGACCTCTATCTTCTATTTTTCTTGGAATTTATTGGTTGGTTAATTAGGGAAATTGATTGATTAAGCCATAATTATCTTTTTAACTTAATTAAGTGATAATTAAGTATATGAACAGTAATTAATTAATTATTTGGACTCCTTAATTACTGTTGAACAGTAAGGAGGCTTAGGAAATTAGATTGGGGCTTCTCCTTTAATCCTTTCCCTAATTTTCCTCTCTTTTCAACCAAAAAAGCTAATTAATGATTAATTAATTAATCAATGACTTAATTGGCTAAATTAAAACTCAAATTATATGAATTCATGCTTGATTAAATGGATAGCTTATGGAATTAGGTTGGGACATCTTTTCCAACCTTTTTTCCCTTAAGTCCATCTCATTTTCAAAAGATAATCAAATTTGATAATTAAGAAAGAGAAAATGAATTAATGGATTAATCCTTTGATCAATTAAATTAAAATTTTAATTTAATATAATTTTTCTAATTAATTCTTAGGTAGTTCTTTGGGTGTTCAATAACCAAAAGAAAGCTAATGAAATTATGGTTAGCTCACATGTGTGAGAAAATAATAAAAATAATTAAGTGAGTTCCTTATGCTTAAATAATTAATGATTGTGAACTAATTGTATTAGGCCCCTTTCATTTCATAGGAGCATTGCTATTTACTTTTCAATTTATTTGCATATCATATTAGCTCATAATTGTTTAATTAATTACCTTAAGATAACATTCGTAAGGGTTTAATTAATTAAATTAATCCATGCTTAACTTAACCAATTCATAAAATCCACCTAATTGCTTTTCATTAAATCAAATTAACTCACATATGGGGAATGGGATTAGGATTAGCAAATCTTTCTTACATTTATTAAATCAAATTAAACATAAAATCAAAAGTGGCATCAAGAAACTTTAGTTTATTTTAAATAAGCTTAATTAATGGGATAGTCCTTAGGAATTAGTTTGATTGAATGTAACATATGTTTTATGTATTATTATTCCTTTCCAATCATATTAAATAATGTGTGTCAAGTGGTTCCATGCATTCATATTTTCATAATATTTAAACTTAAATGAATTTCTTTTATGTCAAGCTTGCATATGTTGATTTAATTTAATATATGTGTGGCTATTATCACTATTAAATCCAAATGTATTTTCAAGAAGCTTATAAATGAGTAATAACATATGAAGTGAGTAGTTATGATTACATATATGTGTGCATGTGCTTATAGCTTAAGTATGTGAAATAGAGCTTTCTTTTCTTTAATCTATATGTAGTTTCACATGTATTTTATTGTTAATAAGTATATAGTCTGGACATCCCAGGAATATGAGGCTTTAGTTAGCCCCAAGGAGGTCATTTGATTACCTCACTTCCTTGGTTTAACAACTACACTTACTTATTTGATTTCATTTACATGTTTTCTTATATTAGAATTTGGATGAAATTTTGTTTCACATACATAAATGTTCTAATCAAATAAAATATGTAATTTTTTGCATGATTTTCTTTCTCTTACTTACATATATATATATTCATGTGTAGTGAGATAGCAAAGTATATAACATGGACATCCTGAGAATACAAGGCTTTAACGAGCCCCAAGGAGGTCATTTGATTACCTCACTTTCTTAGTTTAACAAAGGCATGTAAGCGCTTATTTCTCTTTACATGTGTATCTATGTGTGGCTAAAGGATGAAAATCCATCTTTTCTACTAAGAATGCATGCATTCATAATAGAATAAATGATTGAAGTAATTAGCCATGTGATTTGGGATCTCTTTTCTTAAGTTCTTACATACAAATTTACATGTATTTGAATGCAAATGGGTATATAGTTTGGACATCCTAGAACTACGAGGCTTTAGCTAGCCCCAAGGAAGTCATTTGATTACCTTACTTTCCTAGTTTAACAATGACACGTACCTATTTAATTTCATTCTTATATCTTTTTGTATAAGAATTTGGATAAAGCTCTAAATTAACATGATTAAATAATTCAATTAAATAATCTTCGAATATGAACATCTACATTCATCATTTGAGTGTGCTAAAATATGTTGCATGTATAGTTATACTTAGAATTAAGTCATATGCATGCAACATGTGATGGAAAGGAATGACTTGACATATGTCATATGATAGTAATTCAATCAAATTAGTCTTAAGATGCCTTTCATGTTGAATGGAGTTATTTAAAGTGCACTCAAACTTAAGATTGGATTTAAAATATATAATAAGCCACTCACTAAAGAGAACTAAACCAGATTAACATGCTTTAAAAGTGGCTTAAGGTAGGGATGAAAGAGGAAAATCCTCTTTCTTCTCTTTACAACACTTAGTTGATAAGTGTAGGTCATATGAAACAAAACAAGTCACAAATTAAAACTTGCAAATCAACTAAACAATTTAAAGTGAAACCAACCCCTTATGTTAAATTGAACCTTTCTACACTTAGAAAATCTTAAATCTAAAGCCTAGTTAGGACATACCACACAACCCTTAATACACATACATTAAATTAAGTCACAACTTCTAGCTTTATATTAGGACGGTGCATGGTTTGATGTATGTTTGGTTTTATGATGTGTTATTGTAGATTGGTTGTTAGGGTGTATGCTTCGTAGACTAGATGTTAGGCCATGATTAGCATAATTATATTTTTTGCAGGAGATTGTGCTTAAGGGGTGCTTAAAATAAATATAAATGCTCTCTTTTGTAGGTTGCTTAACCCTTAAGCATAATCTAAATTAAGACAGGTGGACTTGGTTACCCATGTGTAAGGTGCTAAGTCCAAATCATTTAAATAATTGCTTGAGTTGTATGGTGAGTTTAGTTAACACTTATTTTTGCAGGTATAGTTAGATTTACTTTTTCTATTTTTAATGTAATTGTGTATTAGGAATTAGGATTAGTATTATGGGGGGATTAGGATGAGAAGAGGCTAGAAGGCTTTGTCTTGGGAGGCCTCTATGATGCCTTTGGAGCAAGCAAACCCAAATGAAGAAATGGAGGAGATATGAAGATAGAAGATAAGAAGAACCCCCCCAATAGAATTTATTTATTTATAATTGTAATTATTCTTTCATATACTCAACCGCACCGGCCTTTTATCCTTTTACATTGGGTTTATAAAATGTTTGGTGTTAATTTATCTTGTGCATTAGAAATGACATGCTTTTTCATAATTTCTTTATGATTTGTGTTTGTTGTATGGTTTGGATGCAATTAGGCTCTTCAAAAAAAAATCTTCTACCCAACAACAACTCATAATTAAATTTCTAAATAACTCATAACTTTACACAAAGCCTAGGCATTAAATCAAGATAATTAAAAGATTTAGCAAACTCTTAAATGAATGATTGAATCTTTCACAACATCCTTATCATATCATTTCGCTCTTAAAAATATGAGATTTTCATCCTTGCATGATAGGGGAATGCTTGACCTGTGAGGGCATCTCTTGTGGTAGAAAATACCCCTTCTTACTGATTTAGCCAATAATCTAATTTAATCATACATATAGACATCAAAATCCCAAAGCCTTTGTCAAAATGAAGTGTCAAATACAAATAAAAATTTATAATGATTTGCATTAGACTAAGTCATTACTCATACCACTCATGCTTTAATCTCTTTAGGGAGTGGGTTTAAAGACTTTAGTCTCTTTCTAAATAATAACAACCTAACTATCTTACAATTCATAAGACTTGTCTACATGATTTTAAAACCATAGGAAGAGTTAGCTAGCCACTCCAAACGGTTATAAGTCCAGCAGTCAGGTGGTTTATCCTCTCTTGTAGAGGTAAACTATATACCCATCTTTGCTTAGATTTAGGTCGTGCTTTGGCTTATTCCAAAGCTCCCTAGATCTAAGATTCAAGATAGTTGCTTCCTTCGGGCTACATGCATAAATCCTCACCTCTTAAGCATTTCCATAACCTTGTGTTGTGGGATTATAAGTCTTAACTTTCTAATAAAATGTCAACTTTAATAAAATCAATCTCTTCAATTTCAAACATATAAATCCCAACCATAGGATAGGTTGGAATGCTCACTAGGCTTCCTAATATCATGAGCATTTCCTACTCATTCTCTTTGGCTTCGATAATAAGTCTTATCCTTGAACTTTCACAATTAATTTTCTAAATATAACCAATCCTTTGATAGGCTAACCTTAAAATCTTTAGAGACCCTAATTGTCTGCTTTAATCGAGAGTATTCTTAAGGGATTTTATTCCTTATGATGTAATTAACTATGGGGGCTTGCCTTCATAGGGAACTTAATGAACCTAATTTAAAATAAATCATGCTTTATTTTTCCATATAAAGTAGGGGAAAAATCTCTAGTACATTCAAAGACCCATCATGCCTTAGGAGTCCTTTTTAGGTGAATAGGTCCATTGCAGAGTGATGACTTCTATCTTTTGAAATAGTACATCATTCTTCAATGTCATACCCGATCACCTCAATAAGTACACCCTAAGATCCATGTGGTGTCCCCCCATACAGATAATTGAAAAAAATACCACATGTATGAAATGTATCTACCTAATGCACATTTTTTAGATTTTTATTCATTTTGACTCAAGATTTATTTAAAGGCCATGGGTATGCATTTTATGGCTAATGCCATAAAATTAAAGAGAGTTATGGGCCAAATCAATGATAGAAGGTAGGCTTTCTCAAGAAGGTGTTCATCCTCAAAGGTAAGATGCCCCTTATGTGCAATGAGAAAAGTTGCAAAATTCAATGATTGAAGCAAAATGATTGCATGATTTTTGAAACATAATTATTTCTACCTAATTTTAAGTTATTCTCTAGGGCTTTAATTTAAGTGATATTTTGAGTTTTCTTTATTTTTATTTGAGTTGTTTAGATTTAAGTTGGATAGAAAATTTAATTTTCCCAATAATCGTCCAGACATTCGATCATAAGTAAGGACAATACAAAAATAAACTTAGAAAAATAGGTTAATTCTATTGCACACCCCAAAATAAATCAAGCTAGATTTAAATAAATAAACAAGCCTATGCAGCCTGGTACTGCTATACACCATGAAAAAAGAAAAGAAAATGGGCAGCTGAGCTTTGCCTTTATATAGCCTGGCCTATAACTAAAAGTTTGATCTATGGGGTCTTTATTAATTTCAGGATCATCACCTTCTTCAAGGACCTCTTTAGGCTCCACTAGGACCATCAAATAGGTATAGTCAGCTACTTTTAATCTTAAATTCCATAGATCCTAACTAATTTATATGCTCAAATTATATTTTAAATTTTTAGAATAAAATTCTAAATCTTACAAAATAGACGTGTGGTGTTTATTTTTGATTCATTTGTATAGGAGGGGACACCTGATCTGAGGGTGTACTTATTGACGTGGTCGGGTATGACATTAAGGAATAGTATACTATCTCGAGAGATAGAAGTCACTACCCTACAATAGACCTAATCACCTAATAAGGACTCCTAAGGCATGATAGGTCTTTGAACATACTAGAGATTTTTCTCCTACCTTACATGGTTTAATAAAGTAGGGTTTATTTAAACTCAATTCTAAAGTTTTCTATTGGGGCAAGCCCCCATAGTTAATTACATCTTAAGGAAAGTAAATCACTTAAAATACTCTTGATTAATGTAGGAGATTGTTGTCTCCAAAGAATTCAAAGATAGGACTATCAATAAATTGATTGTGTTTTAGAAGATCAAGTAGGATGGATCAAAAGGGAAGAGTTATTATCAAAACTAAAAGAGATGAGTAGGGAGTGCTCATGATACTAAGAAATATAGTAAGCACTCCAATCTATCCTATCATTGGGGTTTATTTATTTGAAATTGTGGAGATTTATTTATTTCATTTGAAATTTTATTAGAAATCTAGGACTTATAATTCCACAATACAAGATTATGGAAGTACCTAAGAGGTGAGAATTTATGCTTGTAGCCCACAAAGGGAAATAATAATCTTAGATCCTAAATCTAGGGAGCTTTGGCCAGGGCCAAAGCATGACCTAAATCTAAGGTGAAAGTGGGTATATTGTTTACCTCCACAAGAGAGAGTAAACCACTCGACTGCTGGACTTATTATCTCCTAAAGTGGCAGCAGCTAACTCCTCCTATGATTTAAAACCATGTGATCAAGGCATATGCTTTTGCAAGATGGCTAGGTTGTTATTATTTAGAAAAGAAACTAAGTCCTTAAACCCACTCTCTAAGAGACTAGAGCATGAGGGTTATGAATAATGTCTTAAATCTAATGCAATTTTTTTGTCAAATTTGATTTAATTTGGGACTCTTTATTTTGATGTAAGCTATGGGATTTTGTATGCCTATATGCATGAGAAGTTGATTATGGGCCAAATTAAAAGGGAAAGATGTGTTCTTCTATCATAGGCTCTCAAAGGTTAAGCCCTTACTATCTGGCAAAGATGGAAGTCCTCTATTAACAAGAGTGAAATAAGATGATTATGCATGATATTAAACATACAACATCTAACTAAGGGGTTTTTAAATATTTTATTTTCTTGATTTAATGCCTGGGCTTTTTATATGACGTTATGAGTTCTTTTAGAGGTTTAATTATGAGTTGTTAGTTTGGGTAAAAAATTAATTTTTATCCTAAGAGCCTAATCGCATCCAGGCCATACAACAATCATCAATCATAAATAAACTATGAAAAGACATTCTTTTTTTTTTCTTCTAATGCATAAGCTAAATAAAATATCAAACAATTTTATAAAGCTATCATAAAAGAATAAAAGGTCAATGTGGTCGGGTACCGCCGTACATCCCGAAAAGAAATATGGGTAGCCAAGCTCTACCTTTATACAACCCGGATTATAAGAGAATAATTATAATTACAAATGATGAATATTTTGGGGGTCTTCATTCTTTATTCTTCCTTCTTCATTTTTTCATCTGATTTGCTCCATTTCTTTCTTCCTTTTGGCTTGATTTGGATGTGCTTGCTCCAAAGGCATCACATGGTATATAAGACTTGGTCTTATAACAAATGCTCATCCTAATCCTAATACAAAATTATATTAAAAGAAGAAAAGTAAATCAAGCTACACCTGCATAACAAATGTTAGCTAAACACACCATACAACTTAAGCAGTTATATGAATAATTTAGACTTAGCACCCCACAGATAAGTAACCAAGCCCACCTATCCTAACTTGGATTATGCTTAGCTTAGCAGCACAAAAGCATTTATATTTTTATTTAGCCCCTTAAACACAACCCTTGCAAAAAAACACGATTAGGCTAATATATCTCTAACATACGCCTACACCTAACATCCAGTCTACAATAATACATCACAAAATAAGCATACATCAAATCATGCACCATCCTAACATAAAGCTAGAAATGGTGACTTAATTTAATGTGTCTGAATTAAAGTTTGTGTGGTACCTCCTAACTAGGCTTTAGAGTTATAATTTGCTTAGTGTGAGGGATTTAATATATAAAAGGTTGATTTCTCTTTAAATGATTTAATTGATTTGATGATTTTACTTAGTGTTTTCTTTTGTTTCATATGGCCTACACTTAGCAACTAAGTGTTATAAAGAAAAAAAAAAAGAGGGAACTTCTCTTTCATCCCTACCTTAAGTCACTTCTAAAGCAAGTTAATTAATCTATTTCCTTTAGTGAATGGCTTATTATGTGTTTTAATTAATCCTAAGTTTAGGTTTACTCTAAATGACCTTATTCAATAAGAAAGACATCTTAAGATTAATTAGTATGGATTACTATCACATAACACATATTCATTCATTTCTTTCCATCATGTATATCATGTATATGAATAAATCCTAAGTATATATATACATGCAATTTATATTTCTAGCATACTTGAATGATAAATGCAAGGAAGTGTATTTAGAACTTAAATATTTCATTTGAATGAATTATGAATGCATGCCTTTTTAATAAAAAAGAGGGATTTTTCATCCATTAGCTAGATACACATTCACTTGCATAAAAGTTTTAAGTGAGTACGTCGCCATTATTTTTTGCACCAAGGATGTAAGGTACAAGGCCTACTTAGGGCTACATAAAGCCTCGCAGGCCCGAGGTGTCCAGATTAATATACCACTATTCTTAGATACGTATGGATGTACAAACAACAACAAGGATAGGAAAAACCCATGAAAAAATTATATTTGATCTGTTTGACTTATGATTCTTATTCATTGGCCACATCACACATACACATGTATAATAATTTTAAGTGAGTACAGCCATTATTTTTTTTCTACAGGGGCGTAAGTCTGAAGACCTACTTAGGGCAATTAAAAGTCTCACCCCAGGGTGTCACTAATATACCACTTTTCTCAGATATAGATGAATGTATAAAAAGAACCACAAGATGAAGAAGAAGTCATGCAAGAAGTCATATTTGATTTGATTATATGATTTACATATGTGATATGCAATTCTTCCTAAATCTTAGGATGGAAATGTATAGGAATAGATTTAAACAAATGTTGTGTTCTTTTCAAATGAACTATACATTTATAAATCCTATGTGAATCCATGTAAGATAAGGAAAGAGAACTTCGTATTGCATATCTTATATTATCAACACATGCAAACTTATAGCTATTTGTAATTAGAATCACTTAATTTATAATAATTGATATGTAGGCTTTTAAAAAAATAACTTTTGATTTAATAGTGATAATAGCCACACCTATTTAATTTAAACCAATACAAGCAATTAGACATAAAAAAACCATTTCAATTAGCTAACTTTAAAAGAAATTAATGCATGATTACATATGGCAAGAAACATTTAACATAATGGAAAAGAAATAAAAGAACATAAGCACATAATCTCATTCATTCCAATTAATTTCTAAGAACAACCATACTAAATAAAGCCATTTAAAATAAACCAAAGTTCTTTAATGCTATTTCATCTTTATGTTTTATTTGAGTTAAGGAAAATGATAGAGGTTTGCTGGTCCTAATCCCATTCCTCATGTATGAGTTAATTTTGGTTTAAGGAAGAAGTATTTAAGATATTTTATGATTTAATTAGGTTAGGGTATGAATTACGTGAATTAATTAACCTTTCCTACATCACCTTAAGTTAATTAACTAATAATGATATAACCATATGGAAAGTTTATGCAATGCATAAAATTTCAATTTAATTAATTAATGCATTTAATATGAATTAAACCATTTAACCAAATTAAAGAGCTTTAAGTAAGTGAATTGAACAAGGAAGATTAAAAATTAAAAATTGGCCTGATTCATTAATTAATAAATTTAAGTTTCAAGGTGATTATAACAAGCTTAGTGTGATTTTATTTCATTTGAATGTTAATTAATCATCAAATTAATTAAGAGAGTAATTAAGGCTAAGATAAGAAATTTCTCTAATTAACCAAGTAATAAATCTCAAGAAAATTATGGGAGGTAGAGGTCATCCTATTAATTAAACTTAGAAAGTTTGGGATTAATTACTTCAGTAATAAGGTAGTAATTAAGCTAAATAATTTTTAGTCAAACTTAAATTAAGCTTTAATTACTATTCAAAGTTAATCAAAATTAATTTTAAATTAATCTCCTCTGAAATACCTTTAAATGAGTATTTATTTATATTTTTCAGATTTTTCTATAATTAGTTATGATTTTTCAAAGTTTCAGTTGATTAAGATAATTTTCATGAAATTTGTTAATTTATTTTAATAAAATAAATCATCTGAACTTCAAATTTTAATATCTTTCAATCTAGAAGTGATTTTCACTTGAAATTTTTATCATAGGTGCATTTTAACTTCAATTTCAATCTTTGAAAATTTTAACTTAATCTGATACTTATTCTTAGTTCAATTAAAGGAATTTGATTTTTATCAAAACTTAAATTAAGCTCAAACTATCTAGCAAAATTTGAGGATTTTGAGTTTATTGAATTTCTCTAAAAAAGATAAATCCAATGAGCCTTTATTTATAATTTTTCTCTAACTATTTTATTTTCTATCAATTTTTGAAGTTGTAGGTGATTTAAATAATTTTTAAAATCAAAAAATCTGAATTTTTCCACTTAATCCATTTAGCACGCGGTCTTGGCGTAACTGGTGCCAATCTTTATGGTGGACGCATGGCATGCGGGTGCGTGCAATCATTGATTGGCACATGCCGACAAAGTGGCAAAACACTAAGAACTGATGTGAGTCGCATTAGTTCGACGTCGATCCGATTGACGGATCTAATCGTGGATTCGATGGCGGATCGCGTGATCGGGGGGGTTGAAATGATGAGGGTCCAACATGATACCCTGATCCCGAGCATGGATGGATAGCTCATTCGACCGAAAATTGGGAAAAATGCAAAAAAAATATGAAATGAATCCGATTAGGCTCGTTTCTACGTCGATCTTCACCAAAAAAATTCTATTTCATACAGGGATCAAATAAAATGACAAAAAATTGAGGTTTATGTAAGGGAAATTCCTAAAATTGTAAGAAAATCATCACAAAAAGTAAGGAATCCTAAGGATGGCTACGAGTTTTTGAAGATTACCACACCAGGGATGATTCCTGTAGCAATAATGATTTGAGCACACTTTTGAGTAGGGGAAGAAGCCTTGAATGAGCCTAGACCTTCGCCTTCACTTCAAAACGATGTCTTCTCCAATCGCCACCACTTTCTCATCAAAATTCATTTATTTTTAAAAATTTTCACCCCAAAATAAAGTGGGAATGATTGTTGGTTAGTTTGGGAGCTCTAAGAGATGGAAATGAGAGTGAGAAGTTTTGCTGCCTCAAATGCCTTGGTTTTAAAAGTGGCTGAAAATCCCTCATTTTGTTTGATTTTTGGCTCCAAAATGTTGTCATTTGTCCTGGGGTGGTTGAGAATGGAAGTAAATCATCCTATACGGCTCATTTTGGTTGGCTAAAGCATGGAAAGTGGCTACTATGAAGGACAAATAGGTGTCTAGCAAGGGGAGGTGGGAGTCCTTCATGCCAAGTATTCCAATAGGAGAGGTGAGGTGAATTCACCTCCCCATGAGTCATGGCTATCACAATCACCTTTTGATTCATACAATCAGTGTCCTTGGTGCTTATGTAGACCAATGGATGAGTTCCAAGTATCTAAGGAAGAGAAATGACCACTTGGGCAAGTGTCTTTTCTCATGGGATGCCCTTACCCCAAGGGCAAAGTAGGTCATCTGATATTGTACTTGATTTGAGCAGATTAAAAATGAGTCAAAAGTGAGTTTGACCAAATTTCATGTCATTTGGAGTTCATTTGATTTAATTTGGGTCAATTTGACACATTTGGGTCAAAATGGGTCAAAATGGATAAGGTTGATCAATTGGTCAAATTAGGTCAAATCAATGGTTGGGTCAAGTTTGAATGATCATTTGGAGTATATTAGTTTAATTGGTTTCAATCAATTTAGTTTAATCTATATTTATTTTAGATTTTGGCCAATTTGATCATTTATGTCAATTTGGGCTAAGTTGATAAATCTGACCAAATTGACCAAATTGGCTTGAATCATGGCTTGGTTTGGGTTTGGTTGATCATTTGGAATATATTATAGGCATTGGTTAAGTTCAATTTGGATTTGATTGGGTTTTAGGTTGATTTGACCCTTAAGGTCAAATTAGGCTAAGTTGGGTTAGGTTGACCAATTGGTCAAATTGGGTTCAGTTGAGGCTTTGGTCAAGTTCAATAATCAATTTGGAGTGAACTTGAGCCATTGGTTGTAATCAATTTGGTTTAGGTTATAATTTAGCTAGTTTGAGTTTATATGGGTTAAAGGGTTGACTTGGTTTGACCCAATTCATGATAATTTATTAACCTAGGATGATCAGCAATCATGTCATAAAGTTTGGATTGGCTTAATTCACATTTATTTGAATTGAATTAGATTTTAGTTCATGTTGGTCAAATTGGCCACTTTGAGTCAAGTGAGCCAATTGGGCTTAGTTGGCTTGATTTTTGAGTTGATTTGATTTAGTTGAGTTTATATATGGATTTGAGATTGACATATAAAATCAATTACAATTGGTTTAGGTTCAAATGAGTTTTGGCTTATTTGAATATTTCAAGTTAAATGGGTTAGGTTGAGTTTGACTTGAGTTGACTCAATTTAAGATAATTGACTAACCTAGGATGATTGTTGATCATGTTGTAAGGTTTAGATGGGATTAGTTCAATCTAATTTGGGTTGGATGAGAAATTAGCCCAAAAAAGTTCTTTAGGTCACTTTGGGTCAAGTGAGCTTAAATGGGTCAATTGGCTTGATTCAAGTTTAGTTGAACTCGCACATGAGCCTAGGATTGAAATATATATATCCAATTGCAATTGGTTTGGAGCCAAATGAGTTTTGGCTTATATGATAATTCAAGTCAAAAGGGCTAACTTTGGGTTTGATTTGGGTTAAATTAGACTTGGTTTGATCATTATAGTTTATGTTTATATTTGGAACAATGATTGAAGGAGTGATTGAATCATGAAGAAATCCATGGGTTTTGAGTTGATTTGGGTATCATTTAGCCAAGTTCAAGAATTTGGCTAAAGGGCAAAATCAAGAATTTGATTTGGTTTGGTTTCAATCATTTGATAGTTGGATTTGATTTTGGGATTTGGATTTAAATTTGAGATTTGATTTGGAAGAAGGAAGCAAGGATTTGGTTTGGGTTGTAGGATAGGCAAGTCTTCCCAAATCCCTGAGGCACAACCTATCCCTATAGCTAACTCTTCTAAGTCTCTAGGGTTAGATTAAGTATTCACCTAATCACTAGAAGTTTCTTAAGACCAAGGAACTCTTAGTGCCTATGAGAGTCCTAGATCTATGATAAGGAAGTTGAGAGCTCACTCCAAAAGTGAGGTCGATAAAGGGAGCCCAATAGGTGTGGTATGACTAACAAGGCACACTGCACATATTGGTGTTAACTGAGACAATCAACAATGTCTGAAGAATCACAAACACAATTAGAAAAGATCTATCCCTAAACCTGAGGCATAGACAGAATCAAGATCTTAGTGCAATGCAACTCAACTTATGCCAAGGACATAAGAGAGGAAGAAATGATCTACTGAGGGATCAAGTATGTGAACCTTCCACTAGGGAAGTAGATTCAAATTATCCACTAGGGATAGAGGATAATAGTTTGAGCTGGTTTAATATGATTTGGGGAGAAAAGATCCACTGGGGATGAGTGCATGAACCTTCCACTAGGGATGTAGGTTCAGGTCATCCACTTGGGATGGAGGTTTAATTTGATTTGCATCTTGCTGGGGGGGATAAGAATTTGATTTAAGTTGTTGCTTTATGATTTGGTGCTCCACTTGGGAGAGGATATGATTTAGTTTTGAGGGCACACCTACTGGAGATGTGAGCTCGGATCTGCTGGGGATAAGATAGATTTAATTTGGACTTCGCTAGAGGGGGATGGTGGATTTAATGAGATGGACCATGATGGTGTGCGATGGATATACTAAGAAGAGGCTAATATCAGCTTAGATCTGTCTTAGATTTACAAATCTAAAAGGACTATCCAACCTAAGGGTGCCTTTCGATGTGCAATGGTCAAGTCATGAAGAAAGTGTGGAGACTCACAACTTCCCAGGCAAGGAACCACTGGGGTGATCGGTTGATAGCACAACAAATCAAACCTGACCTAAGGTGACTATTTGAGTGAATGCCACTGTGGACTCACATCAACTCAAGAATAGTCAAATTAATTTAATTTGGGATAGACCTTATCGATGTGTGATGGGTCTACTAAGAATGAGCTAATATTAGCCTAGACCTATCTTAGGTTTGCAAATCCAAAGGGATAGTCTATCGGCCATGGGGTAGAGCTAACCAATAAAAGGGGCGACTCATTGGTGGCACAATAAGTTGAACCTGAACTAAGGGCAACTACTGAGAGAGTGTTGACTCGGGGACTTATCTCAACTCAAAGTAGTCAAGCAATTCCTATAGGGAGTTTTGCTGACACTGTCCTAAAGATAGGATGTATGGGGGCTTGAATTCCTAATCCATAAGGGAAGATATATTTTATTTGTTTGTAATGTTATTGTGGACCCTATTAGTTTGCGAGGGACCACACTGAGAAGGAGCTCATATCCTTATCCTATCTACTTAAAGGGACAATCACATGCAAAATAAATTCTCTAACCAGAGGGGTGGTTACTATGAAAGGGGAATCATCCAATCTAAGAGTAACCGGGGAAGTGTATAAATGGGGTCGCTAAGGATGTGATCCAAATTGAGTTCCCACAGGGGAGGTGTCGTAGGGGTCATTATCCAAAACCCTATAAAAGAAAGCGTATAGGTATATGATGGCCAACTCAAGGAGAAAGTACAGGGACTCACATCTAACAAGAGTGGTGTATCCACCGAGTGGGTCACCGTCAGCATGGCAATAACCAACCAACCTAAGGTGCCTGTTAGTTTGCGCTAATCAGTCTAGAAAGAAGGCATGTAGGCTTTTATTTCTCTAAAGAAAAACTGATCATAGGGATAGTCTATCTTCGGCTTGATAAGGGCTAACTGACCTAGGGCGACTACTAAGCGAGGAGTCCTGTGTAAGGACTAAACCTAAGCTTGAAGTAGTCAGGAGGAAAGGAGCCACTGAGAGACTTACCCTAAACCTCAAACATACTCAACCTAGTCAGTTCATGATGGCTAGTTCAAGAAGAAAGAATGTAGGCTTACATCTTCTTAAACGAAGTCAACATGGGGTAGCTTTCGACTGCTACAAAACCTACAAGTGGTACTCATTGGTTTGCAATGGTCAAGTCTGGAAGAAAGCGTAAGGGCTCACATTCGCCAGACAAGTGACTACTAGGGTGACACACTAACAAGGTAGCATATCTATCCAACCTAGAGCAGCTAATGAGTGAGTACCACAAGGGGCTTGCTCCCACATCAAAATAGCTCAAAATAAAAGATATGTTTTTGTTTTGTTGTGAAAGAGGAAATAGGATGTTGCTTGGGTTCTCTTACTCCTACCCTAAACACATAGAAGAATGGATGAAATGGCATCGTAGGGGCAATTGTGATTCCACCAAGAAAGCATGCCGCTTGGGTTCTCTTACACCTAACTTAGTTGTACTAGTCAAAATAGAATGCCTCTTAGGTTCTCTTACACCTAACCTAGTAGCACTGGAGGATCATTTTTAGTTTGTGTTTATGTTATGGAGGGATAAAATGCTGCTCAGGTTCTCTTACACCTACTCTAAACATGTCGTGGCAGATTCTCAAGCAAAGATATTTCTAACACATAAGAGATGGAATTTGATATGAAAAGAAGTTTATTGATGATTATTTTTAAACAAGATTTATGGATAGTATTTTTTAAGTAGATCTCGTTGATTAGAAGCATCGAGTGCTCTCCCTTAGAATTTATAAGTTAATATGATCCTCCTTGGTAGGCCTTCTCTATGGCAAAAGGGTCTTCCCAAGTGGGTTCAAACTTGCCTCCCATCTTTCAACAGGAAACAATTGATCTCCTTAGAACTAAAACAAGCTCTCCTACTTGAAAAGCTCAATAACAGACCAACTTATTATGAGCTTGAATCATTTTAGCTTTGTACAGCTCAAGGTTCTAGCATGCCTAGAGGCGTCTCTCTCCAAACCTTCGAGCTCTTCCAACTGCAACTTGGCATTATGTTCCATTGTGATCTTATTACCCATGGCTATCCTTAATGATGGGAGTTGGACTTCTAAGGGTAGAACTGCTTCAGACCCATACACTAAAGAGAAAGGGGTAGATTGAGTTTGAGTTCTGTATGTGGTGTGGTAAGCCCATAAGGCTTCAACTAACTGCTCATGCCACTGTCATTTGTTGTCGTCAAGTTTCTTCTTTAATATCTGAATGAGAGTTTTGTTGAATACTTCTACTAGACCGTTTGCCCTTGGGTAGTTGATGATAGAGTATCTCCAATCTATGTTATTTTCAGGGCAAAGATATTAATTTTAGTGGTCTTAAATTCAATACCATTATCATATATAATTCATCGAGGCACCCCGAACCTATATACAATATGATTTCTAAAATATTAGAATGCATGCTGAGCTGCGACCTATCTGAGTGGGATTGCCTCCACCCACTTGGAAAACTAGTCGGTGGCAGCAAGAATGAATCAGTGACCCTTGGAAGAAGAATGATCGATCATACCCACTATGTCGGTATCCCAACACTCAAATGGCCATGAGGCCAATGTAGGATGTACAATGTTGGGTGGTTGATGTAGGATCACACCATGTACTTGACATTGGTGGCATCTCCTAGCTACATCCATGTAGTATGTGATCATCGAAGGCCAGTAGGATCCTAGTCTCTTGATCTTGGCTTTCATCTTCGACTAGATTGATGCACTCTGCATAAACTTGAGTGTGCCTCAGTCACGATCTTACGTGATACATATTTATCCAAATAACGTAATCACATATGATCGAAAGACCGCTAGTACAAGGTGTCTTCTACGAGAGTGTAGGAAAGGGCTCTCTGCTTCACCTGGTGTGCTAGTGATTTCTCTTAAGGTAGTTTGCCTATATTTAGTTAATCCATGAATGGTTGCCTCCAATCTGACTCCTCATCCTTTTTGGCAACGGTAACCTCCCCTTGAACAGAGAGTCCCTCGATGAGTTCAATGTCAATAAGGGATAAGACTTGTCTATTTTTGACCTTTATTGGAATGGACTCATCTTCCAAACATGTTAGCTCTTTGGCAAGCTTGGCTAATGCATCTACTACTGCATTATCTCCTTGAGGAATTGTGGATGGTAACCTCTAGGATTTGGGCCAACAACTCTATAGTGTACTGTGGTAATGATGGATCTTAGGCTTTTGAACCTTGTAGGACCCATCGATTTGGTTGATGGTGAGCCGAGAATCCTCAAAGATGTTGATGCTCTGGATGCATAGTGTAATGAATAACTCCAGACTGGAAATCAGAGCCTCATATTCAGCTTCGTTGTTGGTACATGAGTTGGATAGATAATATGATAATCTCATCATATCACACTTTGGAGTAGGAGAACTATTCCTATTCCTACCTTTTCTAGAAGAGTATATCACAGTTCTTCTCCTTTTTGAAAGGAAGTTGTGCCATCAAAATACATCTCACAATGGCGAATGCTAGTGTCCCCTGAGTTCATGATTTATTCATCGGGGAGGTCATCACTAAGCGAAGAATCAACAGGAAGTGGTGTGATGCTAAGAAATCTGCTAGTGCATGTCCTTTCACTACACGGAGGGGTATAAATGTGATGTCAAATTTCCACAAAATCATGGACCAACATACCAACCGTTCGGATAGCACCGACCATGTTATAAGATATTACAGTGGATTGATCCTGGAGATCAGATTCACCTTATAAGAAAGCATGTAGTGTATAGCTTTTGGGATGCAAAGATTAAAGCTAGGCAATGCTTTTCAATAGGTGGGTAGTTTGCCTCAACAGAAATTAGATGATGACTGAGGTAGTAGAGAGCATTTTCTTTTTCTTTGTCATTAGTTTGGGCCAACAAAGTGCCAAGGGAGTCATCTAATATAGTGGTGTAGAGGATCAATGGCTTGCCTAGGATAGGAACTAGTAGAACTGGCGGTGTCATTAGGTAATGCTTGATATCTTCGAAGGCATGATGATACTTGTCATCCTACTTGAACTTGGCATCCTTTTTGACAAGTGCTGAGAATGGTTGACATCTTCCTGATAAGTTAAAAATGAAGCATCTTAGATATGCCAACTACCCTTAGAATGATCTGAGTTGAGTTAGACTTTTAGGGGGTGGCATTTCTAAGATAGCCTTAATCTTCTCTAGATCGATCTCTATTCCCCAGTGTCGGAGAACAAACCCAAGTAATTTCCCTGAAGCTACTCTGAATGCACACTTCATGGGAGTCATTTTGAGGCTAAATTGTCTTAACCATTCAAAAACTACTCTCAAGTTGAAGAGATGGCCTTTCTTTTCTTTGCTTTTGACTACTAGATCATCAATATAGCATTAAACTTAATGATGAATGAGTTCATTGAAGATCCGAGTCCTGGCCCGCTGGTATGTAGCATCAACATTTTTAAGGATGAAAGGCATGACCTTATAATAATAAATTTTGATCGGGATTCAAAAATTAGTGTTTCTTTCATCCTTGAGGGCCATCTTGATTTGGTTGTAGCCAGATGACCCATACATAAAAGAGATGAGGCGATGTCCACCATTAATTTTGGTATAGGAAGTGAAATTTATCCTTAGGACATGCCTTATTTAGATCTCTAAAATCGATGCATATGCGCATTTGTCCATTCTTTTTCTTAACTAGGATGACGCTGGCTAACCGGGTAGGATATTATTTCTTTCCTGATAAAGCCAGCATCGATCAATTTCTTAATTTCAGAAGTGACCTGCTATTCATTGTCTAATCGCATGCATCTAGGAGCTTGCTTGATAGGGTTAGCATTAGGTTATATTACTAGTTTGTTAGCTACTACATTAGAAAATAAACCAGATATTTTTTCATAACTCCATGAGAACCAGTCCTTAAACTCAGCTAATATCCTAACTAAGTCATTGGTTTCTTCTTCATTCAACAAGGAACTGATGTATGTAGGATGTGGATTGTCTTTGGTTCCCAAGTTGATTTCTTTGAGCTCATCTATGGTTGATCTGACCTCTTCTTCAAACTCTGGAAGTGCATCTCTGACTTCAAGCTCATTTGGGTCATCTGAAGTTTCTAAACATACCTACTCATAAGAGTTTGCATGATTTAAGAAGAACCTATCAGACCCTAAATGAGTGGTGATGACTAGGCAATGGGTGTCGTAGTCGACTGGACCCACTATGTCGAATCCTAATCCTTATCTTGATTGAGAATATCTACTTTGGTTGTCCCATAGCCTTTTAAAGTAGTCTAACATGTGTTTAGACCAAGTATGTGGGATTAATCCCTTCTTTGCTAAGTTAAGAATACAAGGCGAGTACCAATCAAAAGACAATTGTAGTAAATATTTAAATAAATCATCATCAAGTTCTACATTAAATTCTTGACTAGAGGATGATGCTCCCAATAAAATTCTCTTTGGCTTGACATATATGGATGACTTGGGGGTCACCTTAATTATTAAACCTTCAACTTTCTAGAAAGAAAGTCAGGTTTGAGCTAAGGTTCCCAACTACTATCTCACTATTTTACATAATAGTGATTTAGATACATTCATGCTTTGCTTGGAGGCTTGGACTTCATCGCTGTCTAGCTTGAATATCACCTCCAAAAGGACCCACTAAGAGGGGTTTTTCGGCATGTTAACCACATGAGACTCATCCTCTGAATTGGATTTAAGTCTATGTGGATAGCGGGGGTATCCCTATGATCGGAACATATCTCCTATTGGGTGGCCAATAGGGAGGAGATCTTCCACCTTTGGAACTACCTTTGGATTTTCCTCTACCTCTACCTGGTGGGGGCCGAGTCATCCTACCCATGTGTTCATACAGAGGAATAAATAGTGGGTGGAATCTAACTTCAGGCTCTACTTCTTCTTCGATGTTTGATTCTCGCTCACTTGTATTTTCATTTTTTTTCTTATTTCTTTTCTTATTTTTCTTCTGTTTCTTTTACTTTTATTTTTGAACATTCACCAAGTTCACTAGAATATACTTTTTTATTTGGAGGAAGATAATAGGCTACATCTTCATATATCTCAACCTCCCTAATTGATAATGGCTTCAAGTCTCCTTTGACACAATCCTCGATTTCACCTCTTCAAAATTTGATGCACTAATGTAAAGAAGATGGAACCGTGTTGTTTCCATGTATCCAAGGCTATTGAGCAAAGCAGTGAAAGATGTGTCTGAATTGATTATGTAGAATTTGGCTTCTATTTTTCAGTAATCTATCTCCAATGGAAACTATAGAACCTAAATCCCTCTCACCTTGTTCATCAAATCCTTTTAACATCATCTGATCTCCTTGTAGTTTGGAGATATCAATACTTAAGTAGGCAAGGGTCTTTATACTCATAATGTTCACTAATGTACCCAGATCAACTAACACCTTGGCGAGTCCGAATCTGCCCATATCTAGTGTGATGTAGAGGGGACGGTTGTGCTCTATTATCCTCGAAATAAGATCTTCATCGGTGAATGTAACTCCACAAGCTTCTTTTGAATAACATGCCTTTTCTCCAATAGTGGTCAGCTGATCTAAGCATATTTTTATATCAAGAAAAGCATTGATCAATGACTCCCTCATCTCTTTGGATAAGACAAGGGCATCATATATGCTTAGTTTAACTAGCAACTTTTTTAGGAGAGCGAGGATATTGTAGTCAACTCTGGGCTGGTCCTCCACAACATATCCATAGGTGGAGCATCCTGTGGAGAGGCTTCTTGATCATTTGAACCAATGACTTGTTTTCCCTTATCTAGAGGTGCTACCCTAGGAGATAGAACTTTGCCACTATGGAGGTTGACTTCAGTGACTTCATGAGATGGTTGAGTGGAAAGTTCTACTTACTTATCAAGTTCACCTACAACTTCTCCTATAGGATCATCGGAGTCGGAAGACTCCAAATCAATCTCAATGGGAGAACCCAAATGATTCATGAATGGAAAATCCATTTCTAAATCAAAAGAAGAGGAATGATCAGAACTAGAGTTATTATTGATTAAACATGGAGAGTTATCTAAAGGAATAAACTGAAGAAGATCATCAGAAGTGACACAGATGTAACAAAATTAATTTGCTTCATTGATTTTTTAGATTTGGATGGAGGTACAGAATAAAAATAAAGTAAAGTAAGTGGAGTGAGGGATTTGGCACACGCCAATACAATACGCAGCTAGAAGAAGAGCTAGACTAATGAAGCTACAACCGGAGGAGTACTCGTGGTTGCACTACTATTCTATCCTTGGCAAGTGGAGGTTATCACTACTTCTATTGGGCTTCTACCTTCTTCAAGTTGTCCTTAGCAACTTGCAAACATTCTTTAGAGTTGGAGGCTTAAGCTGCTTCAGACACCTGCAAGGGTAATTTTTTGATTTTAGAAATAATTTTCTTGGAGGTTCGGGATACGGAGATATCCCAACCTTTCTTTGTCTTAAGAGCTGTGTGGAATCCCTTTCCTTTGATTACTTCAATTATTTTTGCTTGATTTTATCTTTTGATCTGAGTCGGAACCCACATTTCAACAAATTTGGTTATGTTGAATGGGGTTCAAATTGCATGGAGAGATTTGTAGAATTGGTGGAGGAGCTTTTGCCTTGATGTTGACTTGAATTGTTGATTTTAGTTTGTCCTTTTGAATTAGAACCCTCAATTAACAAATTTAGGTATACTAAATGGGGTTCTATTGGAGAGATTTACGATGTGAGGAGAGACTATGCCATTTTATTTTGATTTTAGAACCCATACTCAACCAATTTAGGTAGGTTGGTGGGGTTCGTAAATTTGAGGAGAGATTTTTGGAGATATTTGTATTTTGTGTATCTTGTTTAAAATTATTGATGATTTGAAAGAACTTTTACTTAGTAAATTTGGATATGCTAAAAAGAGGTTGTGATTGTGTGTTTAAATTTTTTTTGAAATACATTTTGCTTGTGATGAGTGAAATGTTGATTTGAAAATGGGGCTTCTTACTTAACAAATTTGATATGTCAAGTAGAAGCCACATGTGTTTGATTTATGTTTAAAAATGAGACTTTCACTTAACAAATTTGGTATGTTAAATGAAAGTTAAATATGATTGATATATGTTTTGCTTTTCTTTGAAAATAGGACTCTCACTTAACAAATTTGGCATGTTAAGTGAAAGCCTAAATGTGATGTGATTTATGTTTTGCTTTTCTTTGAAAATGGGACTCTCATTTAAAAAATTTGGTATGTTAAGTAAAAACCCAAGTGTGATGTGATTTATGTTTTGCTTTTCTTTTAAAATGGGACTCTCACTTAACAAATTTGGTATGTTTAAGTGAAAGCCCAAATGTGATTGATATATGTTTTGAATATGAGACTCCCACTTAACAAATTTGATATGTTAAGTGGAGGTCAAATGTGACATGAAAATGAGATCCTCACTTAACAAATTTGGTGTGTTAAGTGGGGAGTCGAATATGTCATGAAAATGAGATTCTCACTTAACAAATTTGATATGTTAAGTGGAATAAAATATGATTTATGAAAATAAGATTCTCACTTAGCAAGTTTGACATGTTAAGTGAAAGTCAAATGTGTCATGTAAATGAGATTCTCACTTAACAATTTTAATATGTTAAGCGAGAATCAAATATATATAAAAGTGAGATTCTCACTTAAAAACTTTGATATGTTAAGTGATTCTCACTTAGAAACTCTGATATTTTAAGTGAGAATCCAATGTGACATGAAAATTAGATTCCAACTAAACAACCTTGACATGTTAAGTGGGAATAAAATGCATATGAAAAATGAGATTCTCACTTGTTTGATATGTTTAAGTGAGAATCAAATGTACTTGAATGTGCTCTCTTTCATTTTTTGAAAAGAGAGGGGAATTATTTGTTTGACAAGTGTGGCATGTCAAATAAGATTCCAAAATAGAGGTGAAATTTATTTAACAAATCTTAAGTATGTTAAATAGATTTCAATGACATGTTTTGATGCCATGTATGTGTTTTAATGATTTTGAAAAGAGAGAAACTTTAACTCAAGCATATGTGAAATATGTTAAGTGGAGTTTCAATTTTATATTATGATTTGAAAATAGAATCTTCATTCAAAAAATTTGAGTATGTTGAATGAAGGTGACTACTTCAAAATAAAAGTCATTTTGTGAAAGAGTTTGTTTTCTTAAATTTTATGTTGAACCTTGCCTCACCAAGCTAGTGGTAAGGAGGTTCTAAATTTTTATTATCTCTCCCTTCATTGATAAATTTTATTTTTTTACCTATTGGGGAGCCCAATAGGGGTTTCAAGACCTACACGGAGTGAGGTCCTAAAACCTAAAGGATGTTGGCTAACTTTGCTTATGAATGAAATAAGCTAAGTGCCAATGGAAGGAAAAATAGTCTCAGACTCACATAAAATGCAAGTCCACCATCAATGCTTGGAGACAATAATCTCCTACTAGAGATGGACAGAGGAACCTTCTCCAGCAGAGTCATCAAAAAAATCATGATGTATATTTTTAATTCACTTGTATGTGAGGGGCGGGGGGGACACCATGCAGATCTGAGGGTGTACTTATTGAGGTGATCGGTATGACATTAAGGAATAGTGTACTATCTAGAGAGATAGAAGTCACTACCCTACAATGAACCTAATCACCTAATAAGGACTCCTAAGGCATGATGGGTCTTCGAATATACTAGAGATTTTTCTTCTACTTTACATGGATGAATAAAGCAAGGTTTATTTAAACCGAGTTCTACAATTCCCTATAGGGGCAAGCCCCCATAGTTAATTACATCTTAAGGAAAGTGAATCCCTTAAAAATACTCTTGATTAAAGTAGGTGATTGTTGTCTCCAAAGAATTCAAAGATAGGGATATCAATAAATTGATTATATTTTAAAAGATCAAATGGGATGGATCAAAAGAGAATAGTTATTATCAAAATCAAAGGAGATGAGTAGGGAGTGCTCATTATATTAGAAAATCTAGTGAGCACTCCAATCTATCCTATAGTTGGGCTTTATAAATTTGAATTTGAGGAGATTTCTTTATTTGATTTGAAATTTCATTAGAAATCTAGGACTTATAATTCCACAATACAATATTATAGAATAGCCTAAGAGGTGAGAATTTATGCTTGTAGCCCACAAAGAGAAACATCAACCTCATATCCTAAATCTGGGGAGCTTTGGCGAGGGCCAAAGCACAACCTAATTCTAAAGCAAGTGGGTATATGGTTTACCTCCATAAGAGAGAGTAAACCACCCAACTGCTGGACTTATTATCGCCTAGAGTGGCAGTCAGCTAACTCCTCCTACAATTTAAAATCATGTGGTCAATTCATATGCTTTTGCAAGATGGCTTGGTTGTTATTACTTAGAATAAACATTTCCTTACCATAGAAATGGTAAGAAGGAAGTCTTTAGTTATTTATTTTTTCATTAAATTTTTATTTTCACCTATTGGGAGAACCCAACAAAGGTTTTAAGACCTACATGGAATGAGGCCCTAAAATCTAAATGATGTTGGCTAGCTTAGCTTAAGGATGAAATAAACTAAGTGCCAACGGAAAGAAAAGATAGTCTAAGACTTATAAAAAGTATAAATCCACTAGCGATACTTGGAGACAATGATCATTTACCAAAGAGGGAGAGAGGAACCTTCCCTAGTGGAGTTGCAGAAAAATCTGTGATGAAAATGTATTTTTTCCTACATCTATCCCCTTTTTTGGAAAGAAAATAAATGAAAATAGAAATGCACGCCCCTCTTATTAGGACACCACGTAGATCTATAGATGTTCTTATTAAGGTGATTGGGTATGACATTGAGGTGAGGTGTACTATCTCGAAAGATAGAAGTCACCACCTTAAAATGGACCTAATCACCTTAATAAGGACTCCTAAGGACTATGGGTCTTCGTATATACCAGAGATTCTTTCTTGCTTTACATGGACAAGTAAAGTAGGGTTTATTTTAAATTGAGTTCATTAAGTATCTTATGGAGGCAAGTTCCCATAATTAATTACTTCCTAAGGAATGAGATTCCTTAGGAATACTCTCGATTAAGGTAACTGATCATTGTCTCCAAAGATTTCAAAAATAAGACTATCAATCAATTGGTTTATTTTTGAAAGATCAAGTGAGATTGATCAAGAGGAGGGAGTTATTATCGAAGACAAATGAAGATAAGTAGGGGATGCTTATGATGCTAGGAAACTTAGCGAGCATCCCAACTATCCTGTGGTTGGGCTTCACATTTTTGAAGTTTAAAGGGAATTATTTGTTTTGAGTTGAATTTTTATTTAGAAATTTAGGGCTTACAATTCCATGATATAAGATCATGGAAATGCCTAAGAGATTTATGAGCCCGCAAAGGGAAGTAGCAATCTCTAAACCTAAATCTAGGGAGCTTTCACGAGGGCCAAAGCATGACCTAAATCTAAGGAGAAAATGGATATTTGGTTTAACTCCACAAGAAGGGATAAACCACCTGACTGTTTGGACTTACAACCGCCTGGGGGTGGCCGCCAACTAACTCCTCCTATGATTTTAAATACATGTAGCAAAGTCATATGCTTTTATAAGATAGTTAAGCTATTATTTATTTTGAAAGAGACTAAGTCCTTAAACACACTCCCTAAGAGACTAGATCATGTAGATGAAAATTTTATTACAATTTATTTTTGTTTTGGACTATTCATTTGACATAGGCTTATAGGATTCATATGCCTAATGCATGAGAAATTAGATCATGGGCCAAAATCAGCAAGAAAGGAGGTGTGTTTTCACCATGGATCTCAAAGGCCAAGCCAAGTTCCCTAGCCCAGGTGAAAGCCCTCCAAATCAAGAGTGAAATAATACACTTTTTATGCATGATGTGAGATAGAAAATATAACATTCAACTAAAGGGTTGCTAATTCATATATCTTGATTTATATCCTAAGCTTTAGGTGAGGTTATGAGTTATTTATTTTTAGTTTTGAGTTGTTTATGCTGGATAGAAAATTTATTTTCCTAAGAGCCTAATCATCATTCAGGCCATACATCAAAGCAAGGAAGAAACTAAGAAAACATGTCATCTTAAGTTAAACAAACATCAATCAATTTATAAAACTAGCAAAAAATAATAAGAGGCCTTTTGTGGTTGGGCTCCACCGCACAAACCTGAAAACAAATTACATAGATGAGCTCTACCCTTACATAACCCAGATTACAAATAAATAAATTACAATCAAGAAAGAATTCATTGTTAAAGGGGTCCTCATTCTTCATTTCTTCTTTTCTTCTTTTCTTCTTTCTTCTTTCTTCTTCTTTCTTATTTCTCCTTCCTTCTTTCTTCTTTTGGTTGGTTGAAATATGGTTGCTCCAAAAGCTTCACATGGTACATAAGACATAGTCTTATGACCAATGTTCATCTTAATTTCCCATAACAATCATTCCAAATCCTAATTTACAAAATTACATATAAATGAAAAATAAAATCTAACTAAAACCTATAAAATAGAGACTAGCTAAACAATCCACACAATCTCAAGTATGTATATGAATAAATTGGACTTAGCACCCCACAGATGGGTAACCAAGTCCACCTAACCTATTTTGGATTATGCTTAGGGGTATAAGCAACCTGCACAGCAAAAATATTTATATTTTTTTATTACAGGGCCCCTTAAGCACAATCCCCTATAGAAGATAATGATTATACTAAGATCATCCTACCATTCAGTCTATGCACATGCACCCTAACATCAGACTAAAATATCACATTATAAAACAAAAGAAATCATCAAACCATGCACCTCCCTAGCATAGGACTAGAAGTGATGACTTAGCCTAATGTGTGTGCATTTTAAGTTTTGTGTGGTATGTTTAGCTAGGCTTTAGAGTTGAAGTTTTCTAAGTGTGAAAATGTTCAACTTAGAGGGTGGTTTCATTTAAGTGATTTAGTTAATTTGGTTAATATTAATTTTATGATTTGATTTGGTTTGAATGAACCTACCCTTAATTACTAAGTGTTGTGAAGAGAGAAAAAGAGAAGAGAACTTCTCTTTCTTCCCTACCTTAAGTAATTTCTAAGGTAGATTCATTAATGACTTTTTGCTTAGTGAATGTTTTATTATGTGTTTTAATTAATCCTAAGTTTAGAACAACTCCAAACAAACATATTCAAAGAGAAAAGTATTTTAAGATTAAGTAAAGTGAATTACTATTACAAAACACACAACACTTTATTTCTTTCCCAATATGTATATCATGCATATGGATGAATCCTAAGCATATATATACATGCAATGCAAATATTTATCACACCTTAATCATGAATGCTAAGAGAGGTTGCTTAAAGAAAATTTGGAATTTTTCATGTAGGCATGATTTTGTTAAGTGGAAGAGAGTGATTCTTATATCCATTTTTCATATGCACAATCACAAGTATAAAAGACATAAGTGAGTACGGCGCCATTGTTAGCACAAGGGGGATTGTCTTTAGGAATTAATTAGGGTGAATGAATTTACATGCCTTCATCACTTTATGTCTTTCCTAGCATGCTAAGTGTGTATGTCATATGAAAATCATGTATTCATTTGTTTAAAAAAATCAAATTAAAATGAAATATTTTCTTTATGTCAAATTGCATGTTTTGGCTAAAATAAGAATATGAATGGCTATTATCACTACTAAACCCAAAACAATTTTCAAAACTTATAAATCAAACATTATAAATGAAAAGTGTGCCATTTATAGGTACTTATAAACTTACATGTGAATAACATAAAATGTGTTATGAGGTTTCCTTCTCTTTCTTAACATAGGTTTGCATAGGATTTTCCAAGTGTATAGCCCATTTGAAAAGGGCATCACACTTGCATAAATCCATTCATATACATTCCTATGTCATGACTTAAGAAGGAACTCCACATCACATATGTAACTAAACAATCAAACAAACATAAACTTTTTGCATGATTCTCTTTCCATGCATTTCCTTTTGTACATGCACATATATTTAAGAAAAGTGGTATATTAGTCTGGACAACCCATGGAATAAGATTATTTAAAGTAAATCAAAATTAGTTTAAGAAAATTTTTCTTTATTTTGAGTTTAATTTGAATTTAGAAAATGTGAAAATATTTGCTGGTCCTGACCCACTTCCCCCATGTGTATATTGTTTTAGTTTCATTTTTAGAATCATTAAGTAAATTTTATGTTTTGATTAAGTTAAGGTATTCATTAAGTTCATTAATTACCCCTTACCTACACCACTTTAACATACTTAACCAAATAATTATGAGCCAATGTATGACATAAAACCAAAAGAAATTTAAATCAACAATGCACCTAAGAAAGAAAGGGGACTAATGCATTTGCCTCATAATTAATGATTAATTAAACTAAAGGGTTTAATTTAAGTACTTTCATAACCTTTCCCACACATATGGGTTAGATATGATTTCCTTAAGCTACTTAAGTTATTGAACACCTAAGCATCTACCCAAGAAGGATTGATTGAGTTTTGGAATGTTTTGAAAAAATTTACCATGTTAATTAAGTAGGTCAATAGTGGATTAGCCCTTAATTAAATTTAGATTAAGGAAGGAAAGGGTTTTAGAGAATGACTTAGGGAAAATACCCCAAACCCATTCCATAAACCTCCTTCACTTAAATAAAGTTTAATTAACTTAATCAAGGGATTAAACCATTGTTCACATGCTTAATTAAGCTTAATTACATTAAAGGAGTGATTAAGCATTCATTAGTTTATTTCTCTAATTAACTCATCAATAAATTCTAAGAAAATTAGGGGAGGTAGAGGTCATCCCACTAAATACACCTGAGAAATTTAGAATCAATTAATGAAGTAATTAGGGAGTAATTATGGTTATTAAATTTTCATTAAAACCCTAATTAAGGAAACTTCATTATTCAAAATCAATTAGAAATTATTTTAATGAATTCCCCTTTAAATTATCTTCACAATGCATTTTATTTTGTATTTGTTTTATTTTTTCACATTTTGTTATATATTTTTGAAGTTTTCATGATTAAAACCTAATTAAAAAGGCTAATTATATAGTTATTCCCGTCGACGCCACGTCGACCGTTGATGCGGCATGCGCTTTCCACATGGCATGATAGGATTCATTATTTAAGTAGTCACATCTAATGCCGTATCAGCGGTGCTATGCACTTTCTCCTCGACCATCCGATCAAAGATCGGACAGTCAAGATTAAACATGCGGTTCTAATAGGATAAATCAGAGGATCCTGCGTGGATTAATCATGACCGTCCATACAAAATGCACGGTCCATGATCCGTCACTGAGCTCGCCTGTGGGAGAGGGCATCCATCCACTCTTTAGGGCATGATCCAAGCTTGATTGAGCTCAGATTGAGCTCAAACTTAACCCACACCATCATCATGCAAGGAGCAAGACATCCAATGGTCAATTTGCAATGGGGTGAAATTTTCTTTCACAAAGGACCAAACACTTCCTATTCTAGGCTCGGTTTAAAGGCATACCTCATCGAAGGCTATCACCGGCACTCCCAACCATCGAGGTAGCTTCATCTAGTAGATACTAAGCCTTGTTAAAGGTTTGAGGGCTTGAGGTTGAGTAGATCTCCCTATTGACCAAAGTACTCCTCCTAGGCTTGCTGCTTTGGTCTAGACCCTTCTTCTCATGGCTTGAACACTTGGGAAACACCTTGGGCAAACTCAATTGAGTCCTTTAAAGATGCTTGAAGAAGGAATTGAGCTATGGTGGTGAATTGAGCAAAGTGGATTTTCTTCCTACCTCCCCTATTTTTGGCTTGAAGAAATCAAGAATGGAGAAATGGAAAATTCTTAAGGTAGCTTAGAAGGAGCTTGGGGAGCTTGCCTTAATTCTCTCTCAGTCAATTGAGCCTAAATCCATGCAATTCAAGTGAAATGAGGGGGTGTATATCTCCCCCTAGAAGGATCGGACGGTCGAGAGCCTCCCTTCCATTTGGGATCAATTGATTAGATGCAATGTGTTTTTTAGGTCATTTTAGCTTGCACATGGTTTGGTTTTGGCAGAGGAAGGTGGTGGAGAGGTTCCCATTTGCTGATTTGGAATTTGGGACTGATCCCATGTGCTCATGTCCATTAGGTTGGTCATTTTGCCCTTAGGTTGGGTTTGACTGTCCCAAACCCATTGGGTCAAGTGCAGCACTCTTACTAGTGTCCATGGAGTCTACTAAGAGGGTGCCAAGTGGCCATGAAATGGATATGACCAAATTCCAAGTGGAATTGGCCATAGGTTACCCCTTGACCTTGGGGTAAAATGATCATTTGGCTTTGATTTCAATTTGGGTATGTTTGGTATGATTGAAAAATGGGTTGGGCCAATTTTTAATGAATTTGGAGTTGATTTGATGTCATTTGGCTTATGTTGACCCATTTAGGTCAAAATGGGTCAACTTGGGTCAAGTTGACCAATTGGTCAAATTGGGTCAAACCAAGGGTTTGGTCAAGTTCATATGACTATTTGAAATATGTTGGCATCATTGGTTTGGTTCAATTTGATTTATATTTGGTTTTGGTTCATTTGATTTCATTTAGGTCAAATGGGTTTAGTTAACCAATTTAACCCATTTGACCTAATTGGGTTAGGTCATGTGATTTAGGTTTGGTTGGTCATTTGAATTGATTTGGTATCTTTATTTCCAATCAATTTTGGTTAGGTTTGATTTTGGCTCAATATGTCCTTTTAGGTCATGTTGGGTTCATGGCCAATTGGGTTGGGTTGGGTCTAATTGGCCAATTAAGACTTTGGTCAAGTTTAACAAGTGGTTAAGAATGAATTTGACCCATTGGTTTCAATCAATTTGGCTTAGATCAAGTTTTGACCCATTTTGACTTTTTTGGTCAAATTGGGTCAGCTTGGGTCAAATGACCAACTGGGCTAGGTTAGGCACAAATGATGACTTGGTTAAGTTCAAACATTGATCATGAATTAGTTTTGATCAATGGTTTCAATAAATTTGACCTATGGTGGGTTTTGGCTAGTTTAGGTTTCATTTTGGCTAAGAGTTGACTTGGTCAACCCTTAGGTTTGACTTAGTTTGACCCAATTTGAGTGATTGATCATCTTATGATGATTGTTGTTCACAATGTGAGGCTTAGGTGGGATTAGTTCAATCCAATTTGAGTAGGATTAGAATTTGGCTCATAAAGGGTAATTTAGGTCACTTTAAGTCAAGTGAGCCTAAGTGGGTCAAATGGCTTGGTCAAAGCTTGACTTGAGTTTGATTGAACTCACATATGGACTTATGATTGAAATATAAATCCATTTACAAGTAGTTTCAAGTCAAATGGATTTTGATTCTTTTGACAATTCCAAGTTTAAAGGGTGAACATGAGTTTGACTTGGGTTTGATTTTTGAATTTAGTTTTGGTTTGATTATTGAAGTTTGTGTTTATATTTGGATTCATGATTGAATAATTGATTGAATTATGAAGAAAAATTAAGGTTTTGGCTTCATTTGAATTTTATTTGGCTAAGTTCAAGAATTGGACTTGAAAGGTTTAGGTTGAATTTTGGTTGAATTTGGATTTGAGTTTTGAATTGGTTTTGATTATTTGAATTTATATTTCATTTATATTTGTGAATATAAATGAGAATATAAATGGGTTATGAGAAAATTTCTTGAATTTGAATTGATTTGGATTTGATTTGAGCAAAGTCCATAAGAGGGAATCAAAAAAGACTTAGGAAAGATTTTGGATTTGGTTTTGGTCATGTGAATTTATACCTCATTTATATTTGTGAATATAAATGAGAATATAAATGAGTTATGAGAAAAATTCTCAAGTTTGAATTGATTTGGCTAAGTCCATAATGAAAAAATCAAAGTGACTTAGGAAAGGTTTTAGAATTTGGAATTCAATCATGGGTTTCAGTCATTTGGAATTGATTCATGATTTGGTTTGGAATTTGTTTGAGTTTGAACTTTGACTTGAATTTGGAGATTGACTTTGAATTTGGAGTTTGACTTGAAAGAAGGAAGTGAGGATTTGGTTCAAGCTATATGGTAGGAAAATTTCTTAACACCCCTAAGGCACAACCTATTCCTATGGCTAATTCTTCTAAGTCTCTAGGGTTAGGTTAAGTATTCACCTAATCACTAGAAGTGTCTTAAGACTAAAGAACTCTTAGTGTCTAAGATGGAGGGGTTGAGAGCTCATTCTAAAAATGAAGTCAACAGTAATCCATTATAATTAACCTTAAGCTTTCTTTCTTATTGAATAAGATTATTTAGAGTGAACCTAAACTTAGGGTTAATTAAAACACATAATAAGCCATTCATTAAAGAAAACTAAGCTAATTAACTTACCTTAGAAATGATTTAAGGTAGGGATAAAAGAGAGATTCCCTCTCTTTCTTCTCTTTATAACACTTAGTTTCTAAGTGTAGGCTATATGAAATAAAAGAAAACACTAAGTAAGATTTTCAAATCAATTAAACCATTTAAAGAGAAATAAACCCTTTATAAATTAAATCCCCCACACTTAGCAAATCATAACCCTAAAGCTTAGTTAGGACATGCCACACAAGTCTTAACACATACACATTAGATTAAGTCATCATTTTTAGCTTTATGTTAGGACGATGCATGGTTTGGTGTATGTTTTGTTTTGTGATATATTATTTTAGACTGGATGTTAGGGTGTATATGCATAGTCTGGATATTAGGCCGATATTAGCCTAATCATATTTTATACAAGGGGTCGTGCTTAAGGGACCGTTGTAATAAAAATATGAATGCTTTTTGCTATGTAGGTTTCTTAGCCCCTAAGCATAGCCCATGTGTGGGGTGCTAAGTTTAAATTATTCATATAACTGCTTGGGTTGTATGGTGTGTTTAGCTAACACTTATTTTATATGTGTAGCTAGATTTACTTTACTTCTCTTTTAATGTAATTTTTGCATTAGAATTAGGATAAGTATTATGGGGGGATTATAGTGAACATTGGTTATAAGACCAAGTCTTATACACCATGTGATGCCTTTGGAGCAAACAACATCCCAATCAAACCAAGAGAAAGAAAGAAATGGAGCAAATCAAAATGAAGAAATGAAAGATGAAGAGTGAAGAATGGAGGATGAAGAATGAAGACCCCCCCACCCCCATAACACTTATCATTTTATAATTGTAATTATTCTTTCATTATACATGTATGTATAAGGGTAGAGCTCACTACCCACATTTCTTTTTGGGTTGTACGGGTAGTAACCGCACCGGCCTCTTATTCTTTTGTGATAGCTTTATAAAATTATTTGATGTTTTATTTAGCTTGTGAATTAGGAATAACATGCCTTTTCATAGTTTTTTTATGATTAGTGATTGGTGTGTGTCCTGGATGCGATTAGGCTCTTAGGATAAAAGTAAATTTTATATCCCACTAATAACTCATAATTATAAATTTTAAAATAACTCATAACCTCACATAAAATCCTAGAAATTAAATCAAGATAATAAAAATATTTAGCAACCCCCTTAGCTGGATAATTGTATGTATAATATCATGCATGTCATATTCTTTCACTCTTGTTAAGAGAGGTCTTCCATCTGTGCTAGAGAATAAAGGCTTAACCTGTAAGAGCCTTTGATGAAAAGATACATCTTTCTCTTTTGATTTGGCCCATAATTAATTTCTCACGCATTTAGGCATATAAAATCCTATAACCTCTGTCAAAATAAAAGTCAAAAAATTAAATAAAACTTGACAAAATTTGTATTAGATTTAAGTCATTATTCATGCTCTCCATGATCTAGTCTCTTAAGGAGTGGGTTTAAGGACTTCGTTTCTCTTCTAAATAAATAATATCTTAACCATCTTGCAAAGCATATGACTTGCCTATATGGATTTAAAGAGTAGGAGTTAGCTGGCTGCCACTCCAGGTGATAATAAGTCTAGTAGTCAGGTGGCTTACCCTAACTTGTGGAGGTAAGCTATATACCCACTTTTGCCTTAAATTTAGGTTGTGTTTTGGCCCTCACCAAAGCTCCCTAGATTTAGGATTTGAGGTTGATGTTTTCCTTTATGGGCTACAAGCATAAATCCTCACCTCTTAGACATTCCCACAATCTTGTATTGTGGGATTATAAGTCCTAGATTTCTATTAAACATTCAACTAAAATAAATAAATCTCCTCAAAATTCAAATAAATAAAGCCCAGCCATAGGATAGATTGGAGTGCTCACTAGGTTTCCTAGTATCATGAGCACTCCCTACTCATCTCTTTTGGTTTCGATAATAACTCTCCCCTTTTGAACTCTCCAATTTGATTTTCTAAAATATAATCAATCCTTTGATAGTCCTATCTTTGAATTCTTTAGAGATAATAATTGCATACTTTAATCGAGAGTATTCTTAAGGGATTCACTTCCCTTAAGATGTAATTAACTATGGAGGCTTTCCTCCATAGGAAACTATGGTAAATTTTTATATAGAGATGAAATTTCTAATGAATAGAAATATACTTCCATCTTCATTCTATGCAGGATAAAATGAAGATCGAAATATACTTCTTTTCTTTTTATGCAATTTTTGACATCACGTAGATCCGCAGATGTTCTTATTGAGAGTGATCAGGTACGACATTGAGGAGAGGTGTATTACCTCTAAAGATAGATGTCACCATACTACATGGACCTAATCACCTCAACAAGGACTCCTAAAGAACAATGGTCTGTACATGTACCAAAGATTCTTCCCCTATTTTACATGGAAAAGTGAAGCATGGTTTATTTTAAATTGAGTTTGTTAAGTTCCCTAAAAGGGCAAGCCCCTATAGTTAATCACATCCTAAGGAATGAGATCCCTCAAAATACTCTTGATTAAGGTAAATGATCATTGTCTCCAAAGATTTCAATAGCTAAGACTATCAATCAATTAGTTTTTATCAGAAGATCAAATGGGATTGATCAAAGAGAGGGAGCTATTATTGAAGCCAAAGGAAGATAAGTAGGAGATGTTCATGATGCTAGGAAATCTAGTAAGCATCTCAAACTATTCTATGGTTGAGCTTTATATTTTTGAATTTGAATTATTCATTTGAGTTGACCTTTTATTAGAAGTTTTGGACTTATGATTCCACAACATAAGGTTGTGGAAATTCCTAAGAGGTGAGGATTTATGCTTATGGCCCATGGAAGGGAGAAGCAACCTCAAAACCTAAATCTAGGGAGCTTTGGTGAGGGTTGAAAGCACCTAAATCTAAGGAAAAATTGGATATTTTGTTTGCCTCCACAAGAGAGGAAAAATCACCCAACTACTTGGACTTACAACCGCCTAGGGGTGGCCACCAACTAACTCCTCCTATGATTTTAAATTCATGTAAGTAAGTCATATGCTTTATGCAAGATAGTTATGCTATTATTTATTTAGAAAGAGACTAAATCCTTAAACTCACTCCCTAAAGAGACTATATCATGTAAAGGGCATGCTTCAAATGACCTAAATCTAATGCAAATCATGTTACATGTTATTTTCATTTTTGGACAATCATTTGACTCAGGCTTATAGGATTCATATGCCTAATGCAGGAGAAGTTAGATTATTGGCCAAAATCAGTGAGAAGGGAGGAGGTGTGTTTCCACCATGGCTCTCAAAGGTCAAGTAAAGTTTCTCTAGCAAAGGTGGAAGCCCTCCAATCAAGAGTAAAAATAATATGTATTTGTGCATGATGTTATAAAAGAAATACTCGTCCAGCTATGGGGTTTTGAATTCGTTTATCTTAATTTTGGCCTAAGCTTTAGGTGAGGTTATGAGTTCTTTATTTTTAATTTTGAATTGTTAGATTTGGTAGAAGATTTATTTTTTTCCTAAGAGCCTAATCCACATCTAGGCCATACATTAAGTAGGGAACAAATTAGGAAAAAAATTAAAAAACTTAATGCACAAGCTAAAAAAATCATCAATCAATTTATAAAGCTAACGTAAAAGAATAAGAGGTCATTTATTATCGAACCACTGTATAAACCCGAAAACAAATTGGATAGCTAAGCTCTATTCTTATACAACCCGTATTATAAATGAATTAAGAATAATTAAGCAAGGAATTCATTGTTATCATTATTCTTTTCTTCTTTCTTATTCTTTTCTTCTTTCTTCTTTTCTTCTTTCTTCTTTGGTTCTTTCTTTTGGATGGTTGGAAGGTGGTTGCTCCAAAGGCTTCACATGATACATAAAATGAGATCTTATGGCCAATGCTCATCCAAATCCCCATAACAATCATTCCAAAATCCTAATTACAAAAATACATGGAAAGAAAAAGTAAATCTAGCTAACACCTGCAAAATAGAGATTAGCTAAACAAACTACATAAATCCCAAGCATGTATATTGGACTTATCACCCCACACATAGGTGACTAAGTCCACCTTACAAATTGGATTATTCTTAGGGGTATAAGCACCTGTACAGCAAAAGCATTTATATTTTTATTTATTATAGCACCCCTTAAGCACAATCCCCTGCAGAAAATAATGATTAGAATAAATCATCCTATCATTCATTCTACACACAGTAACCTTAACATCCAAACTAAAACATATATCATAAAATAAAAACAAACATCAAGCCATGCACCGTCCTAACCTAAAGCTAGAAGTGGTGACTTAGCTTAAATGTGTGTGCTTTAGAAGGTTCGTGTGGTATGCTTAACTATGGCTTTATGATTTATATTTTTAAATGTTGGAGTGTTCAACTTAGAGAATGGTTTCATTTAAGTTATTTTACTGATTTAGGTTGATTTTATTTTGTATTTTTATTTGGTTTGAATGAATCTTACAATTAATTACTAAGTTTAAAGAGAGGGAAAAGAGAAGAGAACTTCTCTTTCCTTCCCTACCTTAAGAAATTTTTAAAGTGGATTTATGTTTAGTTTTGTTTAGTGAGTCTTTTATTATGTGTTTTAACTAATCCTAAGTTTAGATCAATTCTAAACAAACCTATTCGAAAAGAAAGGAATTTTAAGATTAAGTAAAGTGAACTAAATTCACAAAACACACATCACTTCATTTCTTTCCCAACATGTATAACATGTATATGGATGAATCCTAAGCATATCTATACATACAAATGAGAATGTTTAGCACACTTTATAATGATTGCTAAGTAGTTTACTTAAGGAAAATTTGAATGCTTATGATGCATGATTTTCATTAAGTAGAAAAAAAAAGATTTTTTATCCAATTTTCAAATGCACACATGAATGTATGAAAGGCATAAGTGAGTATGACACCATTGTTAACCAGGGGTGTAAGGTACAAGACCTACTTAAGGCTATTTAAAGCCTCGCAACCCCAGGGTTGTCCAGACTAATATACCACTTTCTTTAAATACAAGCATATGTACAAAAGAAATAAATGGAAAAGAAAGGATGCAAAAGTTTGTGTTGGTTGATTTATTTTTATTTATGCTATTTATATGTACAAGTGTAGGTATCCTTCTTAAGTAATAGCATAGGAATGAATAGGAGATGGAATTAGTCAAGTGTTCGATTCTTTTCAAATGAACTAAACACTTTACCAAATCCTATTCAAAATTATACTAAAAGAGAGGAGAAGGAAGACTACACCAAGGACATCCATATATTTTACTCACATGCAAGCTCATAAATAAAATATATAAGTAACACACTTTCAATTTTGGTAATTGATTCATATATTTTTAAAATAATTTGGATTTAATAGTGATAATAGCCACTCATATTTCTATTTTAGTCAAAACATGCAATTTGACATAAAAGAAAATATTTCACTTGCATTTTGATTTTTGAAAAGAATGAATGCATGAAATTCATATGACATACATATTTAGCATGTTGGGAAGGAGCTGAAATGATGAAATCATGTAAACACATTCACCCTAATTAATTCCTAAAGATAATCTTATGAAAAAGAAGGCTTAAAGCAAATCAAATTATTTTTAAAGAAGGTTTGGTTTTATTTTGACTTTGATTTAATTTGAGAAATATGAGGTGAGTTTGTTGTTCTTAACCCATTCCCACATGTGTATGATATTTAATTTTAGTTTCTAGATGATTAGATCCATTTTATATTTTGATTAGGTTAAGGTATGAATTAAGGGTATTAATTACCCCTTACCTATACCACCTTAGAAAATTTAACCAAGAAATCATGAGCTAATGAGATGACATAAAATCTCACAAGGAATTTAAATTTGCAATGCACCTAGGAAGAAAAGGCCTAATGCAATTTGGCTCATGATTAGTGATTAATTAAACTAAGGGGTTTAACTTAAGTAATTTCATAACCCCTCTCACACATGTGAGTTGGATTTTGATTTCCTTAATATACTTAGGCTCTTAAACACCTAAGCATCTATCCAAGATAGATTAATTAAGTTCTGGAAGGTTTTATTTTTTTTGAAATTTATTAAGGGGGTAATTAGTGAATTAACCCTTAATTAAAGATGGATTAAGAAAGAAAAGGGAGTTTAAAGAATATCTCAATGAAAGTATCCCAAAATTATTCCCTAAATCTCACATTCACTTAATCAAAACTTAATTAACTGAATTAGAGGATTAAACTAGTAATTATGCCCTTAATTAAGCTTAATTATATTAAGGGAGTAATTAAGGCATGAACTAGCAATTCCCCTAATTAAGCCACCAATAAATCCCAATAAAACTAGGAGAGGCAAGAGTCATCCCACTAATTAAGCACATGAAGTTTGGGATTAATCAGAAGAGTAATTATAGGGTAATTAGCAAATTAATATTCTTAGCAAAACCCAAATTCAAAGAAAATTAATATTCAAAATCTATTGAAATTAATTTTAGAATATTTTATGCTCAATTATCTTCCATATGCAATTTATTTCATATTTTTTTTTATTTTTTTGTACTAAGATATGAATTTTAGAAGGTTTGGTAATTAATTAGGAATTATTTAAACCCTAATTATATTATTAATCCTGTCGGCACCACGTGTGCTGCTGATGCAGCAAGCGCTTTACACATGGTGTGATAGGATTAGGTATTTAACTCATCACATTGTAGCATCGTGTGTGGTGGTTCTATGCGCTTTCTCCTCAGACGTCCGATCAAGGATCAGACGTTTGAGATTAATGTCACGAATCTGAGGGAGAAAAATAAAGATATTACACATTCTAATCTCATCCATCCATCCAAAATGTGTGGATGGATGGCCAGAGATCCATCCCTATTATCCCCTATGAGCAATGGAGGTCATCCATGTTTTAGAGTAAGATCTAAGCTCGATTGAGCTCGGACTGGGCTAAATTTTAGCCCACTCCATCTAAACCTAATGGCAAGCACATCTAACGGCTCAAATTCCATGGGATTAAAATTCCTTTCACAAAGGACCAACGAACATTGAAATTAAGCTCAGAAAAATGGCTAACCTCACTGGAAGTGATCACCGACACTCGATTCCCTTAGAGAAGCTTCGTCTGGTTGAGACGGAGCTCTGTTGAAGGTTTGAGATCTTTAAATTAAGTGGATGCTTCTATAGACCAACTACCTTTTTCCATGAGCTCGACTTTGGTCTAGTGCACCCTTCCTTTGCCTTTGGAGCTTGAGAAAGAGTTTAGGTGAGCTCAACTTGGTCCTCTGATGATGCTTGAAGAAGGAATTGAGTTGCTTTGAAGTGTAGAGCAAGTTGGAATTTCAATGGAGTTCCCCTATTTTTGTGTAAGGAAAATCAAGAAGTGGGATTTCGATTTCACTCTAAGATGCTTGGGATCACTTGGCAAAAGCTCCTATGGCTTCCTAGTCTTCAATCGAATGAGGGAATCTTGAAATAAAATCAAATTAGGGGGAGTATATCTCCCCCTTTGGCAATCGAACGGCCACAAGCCTCCTTACCATTTTGATCCAATTGAGCTCATGCAATGAGTTGGTTAGGCCATTTAGGATGTCCTTCAATTCCGTTTTGGCCAGGGAGTGGGATGGTAAACTTCCCATATGCTTGAATTGAGTGTAAGGAGAATTTCCATATGGCCATTTCAATGCACATGGTCGATTTGGCCATTAGGCTACGTTGGGCTGACCCAAACCCATTCGGTTGGGTGCACCACCCTCCCTAGTGTTCACTTGATCCATTAGGAGAGTGTCAAGTGGGTATGAAGAGGGTTTGACCAAATTCCAAGTGCAATTGGCCAAAATTTACCCTATGGCCTAGAGGTAAAATGGACATTTGACCTTGATTTTAGTTTGGGTATGTTTTATATGATGAGAAAATAGGTTTGGCTAAGTTTCATTGAATTTAGAGTTGGTTTGATGTGATTTGGCTCATGTTGATCCATTTAGGTCAAAATGGGTCAACTTGGGTCAAGTTGACCAAGTGGTCAAATTGGGTCAAACCAAGTATTGGGTCAAGTTCATATGACCATTTGAAATGTTTTGGTAGCTTTGGTTTGATTCAATTTGGTTTAGGTTTTAATTTGGTTCATATGACTTCATTTAGGTCAAATGGATCAAGTTGATGATTATTTGACCTATTTGAGCTAGGTCATGGGTAGGTTTAGGTTTGGTTGGTCATATGAAGTGGTATTGGTATCTCAATTTTTCCAATGTTTGATAATTTGGCTCAATAAGGTCAAGTTGGGTTCAAGGTCAATTAGGCAAGGTTAGGTCTAGTTGACCAATTGAGGCTTTGGTTAAGTTAAATAAGTGATTTAGAATGAACTTAACCCACTGATTTTAATCAATTTGGCTTAGATCAAGTTTTCACATATTTTGACTTTTTAGGTCAAGTTAGGTCAACTTGGGTCAAGTGGCCAATTGGGTTAGGTTAGGCTCAAATGTTGACTTGGTTAAGTTCAAACATTGATCATTAATGAACTTAGATCATTGGCTTCAATCAATCTGGCCTATGATGGATTTTGGCTATGTTGGGTTTCATTTTGGCTAAGTGTTGACTTTGTCAACCCTTAGGTTTGACTTGGTTTGACCCAATTTGAGTGATTGATCATCTCATGATGATTGTTGATCATGATGAAAGGCTTAGGTGAGTTTGATTCAATCCAAGTTGGTTAGGATTAGAATTTGGCTCATAAGGGTACTTTAGGTCACTTTGGGTCAAGTGAACCAAAGTGGGTCAAATGGCTTGGTCAAAGGTTGATTTGAGTTTGATTGAACTTACATATGGACTTATGATTGAAATATAAATCCATTTGCAAGTGGTTTGAAGTTGAATGGGTTTTGATTCATTTGACAATTTCAAGTTCAAGGGGCGAACTTGAAATGGATTTTGGCTTGATTTTTGAATTAAGTTTTGGTTAAGTGATTAAAGTTTGTATTTATATTTGGATTCATGATTGAAGGATTGATTGAATCGTGAAGTAAAATCAAGAGTTTGGCTTAATTTGAAGTTCATTTGGCTAAGTTTAAGAATTTGACTTGAAAGGCTTAGGTTAGATTTTGATTGAATTTGAACTTGAATTTTGGAGTTGGTTTTGGTTGTTTGAATTTATATTTCATTCCTATATGTGAATATAAATGAGAATATAAACAGGTCATGAGAAAATTTCATGAGTTTGAAGGGATTTGAACATGATCTAGGCTAAGTCCTTGAGAGTAAATCAAGGTGACTTAGGAAAGATATGTGAATTGATCTTGAATTTTGGATTTAGTTTGATTTATTTGAATTTATATTTCATTTATATATGTGGATATAAATGAGAATATAAATGAGTTGTGAGAAAATTTTATGAATTTGAATTGATTTGAAGATGATTTTTTTTGGCTAAGTCCTTAAGAAGGATTTTGAATTAGGAATTTGAATTTTGGATTTATATTTCATTTATATATCTGAATATATAAATGAGAATATAAATGAGTTATGAGAAAATTTCATGAATTTGAATTGATTTGAAGATGATTTTTAGGCTAAGTCCTTAAGAGAGGATTAAGGAATTAAGAAGGATTTTGAATTAGGAATTTGAATTTTAGATTTGATTTGATTGATTTGAATTTATATTTCATTCATATATATGAATATAAATGAGAATATAAATAAGTTATGAGAAAATTTTATTAATTTGATTGATTTGAAGATGATTTTTAGGCTAAGTCCTTAGAAGGAAAATTAAGGACTTAGGAAATATTTGGAATTTGGAATTTCAATCATGGGTTTCAATCATGGGTTTCAATCCTATGGCATTGACTTGAGTTCAGAGAAAATCAATTAGGGTAAAATTGATTTAGGTTTCATGTTGATTTGATTTGGAGTTTGACTTTAAGGAAGGTGGTTCAAGCTATAGGGTAGGCAGATTTTCCTAACACCCTTATAGCATGACCTACTCTTATAGCTAACTCTTCTAAGTCTCTAGGGTTAGGTTGAGTGTCCACCTAATCACTAGATGTGTCTTAGGACTAAGGATTTCTTAAAGTCTAAGAGGAGTCCTATGTCTAAGATGGAGGGGTTGAGAACATATTCTAAAAAAGAGGTCAACGAAGGGTGCCCAATAGGTGTGGTATGACTGACTAGGAACACTGCACGTATTAGTGTTGACCGCAATGATCAACAACACCGAACAATCATAAGCACTAGCACAGATGATCTACTCCTAACCCAAGGTGTAGAAGGAATCCAAAACTTGATGCAATGTGGCTCTACTTATGTCAAGGACATAAGAGAGGGAAGGAGGAATCCACTAGCGATAGAGTATGTGAACCTTCCACTAAGGAAGCAGGTTCAAGTCATCCACCAAGGGATGAGGGGTTTGATTTGATTTGAGTCTCGCTGGGGAGAAAGTTTCACTAGGGAAGAGGGTTGAATTTATTTCAATTTTTAGATTTATATTTTTGAGATGAAACCTGTTGATTTGCGATGGACTGGACTAATATAAGCCATGAAGGCCTAGACCTAATTCAGATTTACCAATCCAAAGGGGTAGTCTACTAAACACATAGTAGGACTAGCCAACCAAAGGGATGTCTTTCGGTATGCAACAGTTATACTAGGAAAAAAGCATAGTAGACTTATATCTTCCAAAGTGGGAACCAGTTGCTGGGGTAATCTATTGACAAGGTAATAGATTGAAGCCAACCTAGGGCTGACTATTAAGTGAATGTCGTGGGGGACATAGATCAACTCAAAGATAGTAAAGATTAATTTTATTTTTAGATTTATTTTGATGAATTCTATTAATATGTGATGGATCATACTGAGAAAGAGCTTAAATCAACCTGGACCTATCTTAGATTTACTGAACCAAAGGGAATAACTTCCCGATTGATGGGAGAACTATCCGACCAAAGGAGTGCCTTTTGATTTGAAATGATCAATTGAATGGAAGAAAGCTCAGGGACTCACATCTTCCATTACAAAAGACCACTAGGTTAATCAGTTTCTTTGGTCAACAAATCAAACCCGACCTAAGGCTGCCCATCGGTTTGCCACAATCATGCTAGAAAGAATGCATCATATTCTTACATCTTCCAAAGCAGAATGATTATCGGGGTAACCTATTTTTAATCAAAATAGATTGAACCTGACCTAAGGGCGACTATGGAGTGAGTCTCGACCCGGGGACTTATCTCAACTCAGGTAGTCAGGCAATTCCTATAAGGAGTTTTGCTGACACTACCCTGAAGATAGGATGTCTACTTGGGAAAAAGGGTCCTTCGGGGGCTTGAATTCTTAATCCACAAGCAAATTAATTTATTTTCTTTATTTTATTTTTTATGGACCCTGTTAGTTTATGAGGGATCAAACTGAGGAGGAGCTTATATCAGCCTAGACCTATCTCAAATTTATTGAATATAAGGGAGAATATGCATCCGCTGAATAAATTCTCCAAGGGGTGGCTACTAGGAAAGGGGGATTGTTCAATCCAAAAGAAACCCGAGTAGTGTTTAAATGGAGTCACAAAGGATGTGATCCAAATAGAGTGCTCGCAGAGGATGGGGCCCCTAAAGGATTAATCCAAAACCCTAGAGAAGATGACATGGCTAATCATATATCAAATAGGTATTCGATGGTCAACTCAAGGAGAAAGTGCGAGGACTCACATCTACCAAGAGTGGTGTATCCACCGGGTGAGTCACTATCAGCATAATATATCAACCAAGGTGCGTCGATTTGTAATAATCGCCAGAAGAAAGCTGGGGACTTACATCCTCCATAGTGGAACCAATTGGGATAGTCCAGTTTGATGGTGTCCACCTAGGCGACCTGGTGAATGCCACTTGGGAACTTATATCAACTCAAATGTAATCAATAGGAAAGGACCCTCTGGGGGACTTATCCTAAACTTCAAATATACTCGACCTAGTTAGGTCATGATGATTAGTTTAAGAAGAAAGCACGAGGACTCACATCTTCTTAAACAAAATCAACACGAGATAGTTTAGTGGTTGGGCAGTGAAGTCTACTATACTAACAAGGTGCTCATTGGTTTGCAATAATTAAGTTAGGAAGAAAGTGTGGGGACTCGCATCTTCCAAACAAGTGACAACTGGGGTGACATACTAGCAAGGCAGCATGTAGACCCGACCTAGAGCTGCTAATGAGTGAGTACCACAGGGGAACTTGCTCCCACATCAAATAGCTCGAGATAAAGATTTATGTTTGTTGTTGTGCTTGTGTTAAAAGGAATAAGACACATCTCGGGTTCTCTTACACCTACCCTAAACATGCTAGGGGATTTTGACGAAATAGTTCCATGGATGGAAAATAAGAATTCACACTAAGAAAGGATGTCGCTTGGGTTCTCTTACACCTAACTTAGTTGTGCTAATCAAAATAGGATGCCTCACGAGTTCTCTTACACCTATTCTAATAGCACCGGGTGATTATATTTCTGTTGTGAAAGAGGGTTAGGATGCCACTAGGGGACTCTTACACCTACCCTAAAAATGTCACGGCAGATTCGCAAGATAAGCAAATAATTCTTCAAAATATGAGAAGATTTTGATGAAATGGAATCATATTTTGTTGATTGATAGAATTATTTTCAAATATGATTTATTTCATGGGTAATACTTCTTTAGATAGAGCCCATTAATTAGAAGCATCGGGTGTTCCCCATTACAATCAATGAGCTGATAAGATCCTCCTTGGTAGGCCTTCTTTATGATATAGGGGCCTTCCCAAGTGGTTTCAAACTTGCCTCCCATTTTTTCATGAGCAATAATTTATCTCCTTATGACTAACATAAGTTCTCCTACTCAGAAAGACCTAGGACGGACTAACTTGTTGTGAGCTTGAATCATTTTGGCCTTGTACAACTCGAGGTTCTAGCACGCCCGTAGGCGACTCTCCTCCAAACCTTCAAGCTCTTCTAACTGCAACTTTGTATTCTGCTCTGTAGTGATCTAGCTACCCAATACTATCCTTAGTGATGGGAGTTGAACTTCTAAAGGTAGAATAGCTTCGGACCCACACACTAAGGAAAACGGGGTGGACTGAATTAGAGTTTGGTATGTGGTATGGTAGGCCCACAAGGCTTCAACCAACTGCTCATTCCACTATCGTTTGTTGTCATCAAGAGTCTTCTTTAGTATTTGTATGAGAGTTTTGTTGAATGCTTCTGCTAAGCCATTTGCTCTAGGGTAGTAGATGGTGGAGTATCTCCAATCTATACTGTGTCTTTTGGTGAAGCTGTTGATCTTGGTTCTTTTCAATCCAGTACCATTATCAAAAATAATTTGTCGAGGCACCCCAAACTTATATACGATATGATTTTTAAAAAATTGAAGCACATGCTGAGCTATGACCTCTCTGAGTGGGATTGCCTCCGCCCATTTGGAAAAGTAATCGATGGCAGCTAAAACAAATTGATGCCCCTTAGAAGAAGGAGGATCGATTGAACCCACAATGTCGATACCCTAACACTCAAATGGCCATGAGGCTAATGTAGGGTGTAGAATGTTGGGTGGTTATTGGAGGACCGCACCGTGCACTTAACACTGATGGCATCTCCTGGCTACATCTATGCAGTCTGTGATCATATCATCGAAGGCCAGTAGTATCCGAGTCTCTTGATCTTTGTCTTCATCGTCATACTGGATTGATGCACTTTGCATAGACTTGAATGTACCTCAGTTATAATTACATGGGCTTCATGTTTATCGAAACAACATAACCACGTTTGATCAAAGGACCATCGGTACAGGGTGCCATCAACGAGAGCATAGGAGAGAGCTCTCTATTTCACCTGATGGGCTTGTGACTTTTCTTGAGATAGTTTGCTGGTGTTTAAATAATTTATGAACGGTTGCCTCCAATCTAGCTCCTTGTCCATTTTGGCAACGACAACCTCCCCTTCAATAGAAAGTCTCTCGATAAGTTCCGCATCAATAAGGGATAGACTTGTCTATTTTGGACCCTTATTGAAATGGACTCATCTTCCAAGCATGCCAACTCTTTTGCAAGTTTGGCCAAAGCATCTGCTACTGCATTCTCTGCTCGGGGAACCTTGTAGATGGTGACTTCAAGAATTTGAGCCAACAGCTTCATGGTATACTCGTGGTAATGATGAAGCTTAGGTTTGAGAACGTAGGACGACGATCGATTTGATGACCAAGCGAGAATCCCAAAGATGTTGATTCTCTTGACATTGATAGTGATGGCTAACTCCATACCGGTAATCAAAGTCTCATACTTGGCATCATTATTTGTGTGGGGGTTGGAAAGATAGTATGAGAATCCCATCACATCGCAGTCTGGAGTTAGAAGAACTATTCATACCCCTGCCTTTCCTGGAAGAGTAGATCGTGGTGCTTCCCCTTTATGAAAAGAAGCTACACCATCAAAATACATCTCTCATCTGTAGTTTTAACCTCCCCTAAGTTCATGATTTGTTCATTAGGGAGATCATCACTAAGTGGAGAATCAGTAGGAAGTGGGTGTGCTGCTAAGAAATCTACTAGTGCTTGCCCTTTTATCGCAGGAGGGGTATGAATGTGATATCAAACTATGAGAGGATCATGGACCATCATGCCAAATATTCGAATAGCATTGGCCGTGTCATGAGATACTACAGTTGATTGGTTCTAGAGATCAACTTTATCTTATGAGAAAGCATGTAGTGCGGACCAGCTTGTTATGAGATTGAATCATTTTGGCCTTATATAACTCGAGGTTTTGGCACGCCCATAGGTGACTCTCCTCCAAACCTTTGAGATGTTCTAACTGCAACTTTACATTCTGCTCTGTAGTGATCTTGCTACCCAATGCTATCCTTAGTGACGGGAGTTGAATTTCTAAAGGTAGAATAAATTCGGACCCACATACTATGGAAAATGGGGTAGACTGAGTTAGAGTTTGGTATGTGGTGCGGTAGGCCCAAAAGGTTCAACCAAATGCTCATTCTACTATCGTTTATTATCATCAAGAGTCTTCTTTAGTATTTGGATGAGAGTTTTGTTGAATACTTTTGCTAAGCCATTTGCTCTGGGGTAGTAGATGGTGAAGTATCTCTATCTCTAATCTATCTTCTACAATTGATCTTGGTGCTTTTAAATGCAGTACCATTATCATATATAATTCTTTGAGCTACCCCAAACCTATATACAATATGGTTCTTGAAAAATTGAAGCACATGCTGAGTTGTGACCTCTCTGAGTGGGATTGCCTCCACTCATTTAGAAAAGTAGTCAGTGATAGCTAAGATGAACCGATGCCCCTTGGAAGAAGGAGGATCGATTGGACCCACAATGTTGATACCCAAACACTCAAATGGCCATGAGGCCAATGTAGGGTGTAGAATGTTGGGTGGTTGGTGGAGGACCACACCGTGCACCTAACACTGATGGCATCTCCTAGCTACATCCATGCAACCTGTGATCATCGAAGGCTAGTAGTATCCAAGTCTCTTGATCTTCATCTTCATCTTCGGACTAGATTGATGTGCTTTGCATAGACCTAAATGTACCTTGATTATAATACCATGGACTTCATGTTTATCTAAACAACGTAACCACATTTGATTAAAGGACCATCGGTACAGGGTGCTATCAATGAGAGCATAGGAGAGAGCTCTCTATTTCACCTGATGGGCTTGTGACTTTTCTTGAGATAGTTTATCGGTGTTCAAATAATCTATGAATGGTTACCTCCAATCCAGCTCCTTGTCCATTTTGGCAATGGCAACCTCCCCTTCAAGAGAAAGTCTCTCGATGAGTTTTGCATCAATAAGGGATAGGACTTGTCTATTTTGGATCCTTATTGAAATGGACTCATCTTCCAGACATGCCAACTCTTTGGCAAGTTTGGCCAAAGCATCTACTTCGTTCTCTACTCACAAAACTTGTAGATGGTGACTTTAGGAATTTGATCCAACAGCTTCATGGTATACTCGTGGTAATGATGAAGCTTGGGTTTGAGAACCTTATAGGACCTGACAATTTGATTGATGACCAACTGAGAATACCTGAAGATATTGATGCTCTTAACACTGATAGTGATGGCTAACTCTAGACTAGCAATCAAAGCCTCATACTCAGCTTCGTTGTTGGTGCAGTGGTTGCAAAGATAGTATAAAAATCTCATCACATTGCTGTCTAGAGTTAGGATAACTATTCCTACCCCTGCCTTTCCTGGAAGAGTAGATCATGGTGCTTATGATGAAAGAAGCGCACCATCAAAATACATCTCCCATCGGTGAACTCAACCCTAAGTTCATGATTTGTTCATCATGGAGATCATAGAGAATCAGCGGAAGTGAGTGTGCTAAGAAATCGCTGTTTGTCCATCACGGAAGGGTACAAATGTGATATCAAACTATGAGAGGATCATGTCTGGATAGCATTGGTCTTGTCATGAGATACTACAGTGGATTGATTCTAGAGATCAAGTTCACCTTATGAGAAAGCATGTAGTGTTGTAGCTTTTGAGAGGCAAAGATCAAAGCTAGGCAATGTTTCTCAATAGGTGGATAGTTAGCTTCAGCAGGGATAATATGACGATTGAGGTAGTAGAGAGCGTTCTCCTTCCCTTCATCATTGGCTTGGGCCAACAATGCATCGAGAAAGTCATCCAATGCAATAGTGTAGAGAATAAGTGGTCTGCCCGGGATAAGGGCTACTAGAATAGGCGACTTCATCAAATACTGGTTGATGTCTTCAAAGGCATGCTGACACTTATCATCCCACTTGAACTTGGCATCCTTTTTTGATAATTGATAAGAATGGCTTATATCTCCCTGATAGGTTGGAGATAAAGCATCTTAGATACGCCAGCCATCCTTAGAAGGATCTAAGTTGAGTTAAACTCTTAGGAGATGGCATTTCTAAGATAGCTTTGATCTTTTCTAGATCTATTTCTATTCCCCAATGTCAGACAACAGACCCAAGGAATTTCCCTGAAGCTACTCTGAATGCACACTTCAAGGGATTCATTTTGAGATTATATTATCTTAATCGTTCGAAAACTACTCTCAAGTCAAAGAGATGGTCTTCCTTTCCTTTGCTCTTGACTACTGGATCATCAATGTAGTACTCAATTTGATGATGGATGAGTTCATTGAATATTTGAGGTCATGGCCCGTTGGTATGTAACACCAACATTTTTAAGGCTAAAAGGCATGACCCTATAATAAAAGATACCGATCAGGGTTCAAAAAAGCAATGTTTATTTCATCTTTAGGAGACATCTTGATTTGGTTATAATCATATGATCCATCGATGAAAGAGAAAACTGCATGAGATGAGGCGATGTCCACCATTAGTTCCAGTATAGGAAGAGGAAACTCATCCTTAGGACGTGCCTTGTTTAAGTCCCTGAAATTGATGCATATTCAAATTTGGTCATTCTTCATTTTAATTGGTACGACACTGGCTAACAATGTAGGATATTTTTCTTTCCTGATGAAACCAGCATCGATCAGTTTATTGACTTCAGAAATGACCTGTTGTTCGATTTCTAATCACATGCGTCTAGGAGCTTATTTAATAAGAGTAGCGATAGGGACTATTGCTAGCTTGTGGACTGCTACGTCAGGAGATGATCCGGGCATCTCTTCATAACTCCATGTGAAGCAATCTTTAAACCCAGTTAATAGCCTAACTAAGTCATTGGTTTCTTCTTCATTCAGCAATGAACTAATGTACGTCGGGCATGAATTTTCTTCTATCCCGAGGTTGATTTCTTTAAGCTTGTCAATTATTGAATCGATCTCCTCTTCAAATTTTGGAGGTGCATCCTTGATTTAGAGATCATGTGGATCATCTAAGATTTTTAAATACACATTCTCATAAGAGTTTGTGCTTTGTGAAAAGAACCTATCAGATTCAAAATGATTGGTAACAACTAAGCAGTAGTCATCATCATCGACTGGACCCACTATATTGAATCCTAGTCATGTTGTGGATTATGCTTCCCTGCTTGTATTGTTCCATAGCTTTTCAAAGTACTCTGACCCATGCTTGGACCATGTATGAAGAGCTAAACCTTTTTGAATAAGATTATGAACACAAGGCGAGTAAAAGTTAAATGATAATTCCATTAATCCTTTAAATGTATCCTCCTCAAGTTCTACATCAACTTCAGGACTTGAGAATGATGATTCCAAAAAGAATCTCTTCGGCTTTATATCACTGGAAGACTTAGGGACTTTCTTAACTACTAAACCTTCAAATTTATGAGATGAAAGTGAGGTTAGAGCTAAGGTTCCCAGCTGCTGCCTGATAGTTTCACATAAACCTTATTCAAATATTTTGCTTTGTTTGGAGGCACTGCTTCGTTGTCATCTGGATCAAAAGTCACCTTCAATGGAACCTACTGAGAGGGGTTGGCTGGTATACTAATCACATTAGACACATCCTCTAAGCTAGATTCCAAGTTTATGTGAATAGTAAGGGTACTCCTATGAACTGAAACATGATCTATGTTGGCTGATGGCCAACAAGGGGGTCTTTCACCTCTAGAACTGCCTCTATTTCTTTCTCTGCCTCTGCCTGGTAGAGGTTGAGTCATCCTATCCACATGTGCATATGATGAAATGAACTATGGGTAGAATGTGATATGCGGATCTATTTATTTTTCAATTCCCCTTTCTTGTTCACTTGGATTTTCATTTTTCTTTTCTTTTTATTTTGCCTTTTTTTTCTTTATTTTCTTTTTCTTTTAAATTTGAGTTTTGTCCAAGTTCAAAAGAAAGGGTTTTTGAGAAAGATAGTAGGTCACATCCTCATAAATCTTAACCTCTCTAACTGAAAATGGCTTTTCATCTCCATTGACACGGTATTCTATCCCATCTTTTCGATACGATGAGAGGAGGATGGAATCATCTTATTATATGTATCCAAGGTAAGCAGCAAAATGAAACATTTGAATCAATGATGTAAAACTTAGCTTATCTTCCGTCACCCTATCTCAAGGTAACACTATGGAACTAAAAACCGCCTTATTCATTGAATCCTCAACATCATGATCTCCTTGGAGTGTGGAGATGTTGATCCTCAAATAAACGGGTTCTTTGACTCATAATGTTCGTTCACCTAGATTAAAGAGAACTCACGGAAAGTCTGATCTTCCCATGTTAAATATGATGTAAAGGGGCGGTTCTGTGCTCGTCCCCAAAGAAGGGTCTTCATCTGTGATCACATGTGCTTCTTTGTTGTGTCTTCTCACTTATAGAGGTCAGCTGAGCTAAGCATATCTTAGAAATAAAGAGAGCCTTGATTAATGATTCCCTCATCTCTTTAGATAAGACAAGGGCATCGTATATGCTTAGCTTAGATGGCAACTTTCTTAGATGAGAGAGGACATTGTAGTCCCTTGGGGGTCCTCCCAGGCATATCAAGGTGGAGCATCTATGGAGGGGCTTCTCGATCCTCTACCAATGACTTGTTGCCTCTATCTTGAGGTATATCTACAGAGGTGGAACCTTCCCACTACGAAGGTTGACTTCGGTGATCTCTTGTAGTAGGGTAATAGAAGGTTCTACACTACACTCACACATAGCTTCTATGGGACCCTTTGAATGATTCCAAGTCTATCTCAAGAGGTGAACCATTATTGAGGAAGTCCAATTCTAAATTAGTAGGAAGATCAAAATTATTATAATTATTTTTGATTTGAAGGATTATCATTAAGAATAAAACTAGAAAACCATAGTGGTGATGTAATTCATAGCTTTATTCTTCAATTTATTGGATTTGATAGGAGGTACAAGTGAAATCAAGTAAAAGTAGGGTGAGGGATTTGATGCCCTTATCCACGATCTAAGTTCTACTAGTAGAAGAAGAAGAACTTAGAAGTAGGTAAATTAATCGCTAATGTGGTCTTTTAGCGTGGTGGGTGGAGGCTGGTTCGGTTAGTAGTTGTGCTATCCCAAGCTAACACATGCACTCTTCTTATTCTTTCTTCTTTAGACTCCACCTTTCCCCAAGTTGGCACTAGCAACTTGCAAACCTTCCTTGATGTTGGAGGTTTGACATATTGATTTTGAAGGAAAGTTTCTTGATCTTGAATGATCTTTTAGATATTTTGGATAAAGAGATATCCCAACCTTCTTGATTTTGGAAGGATCACAGTATCCCCAAGGATTACCTAATAGGCGGATGGTTGTTCCCACAGGTATTCTTTGAATAACTTCTGACACCAGTTTGAAGTTATGTTCAAGCCAATCCTTAAATGTGAAGAAATCCTCCAAAACATGACCTAGCATATGGTGGTAAGAACAAAAGTTAGGATCATGGTTTTCCCACTCTCAGGTCTCACAGGCTCAAATGGCGAAAATCAAACTTTAGAGATTCTTAAGATCTTCTTGATTACCTCCACGCTAAATGAATAAGGTTTGTTAAATAAACTAGGTGGACCATAACTTTGGTATGTATGTCCTTCCTGTAATGGTATGGTGAGGAGAAAGCGGTGTCAGCCATGGAGAATTCTGTGAAGTAGGAAAGGCTTCTGATTGGTGGTAAAGGAGGTGGAAGCGAAGGCTACTGAGGTCATGGTCTCTCGGGCTGATCTCTAGCTGGTTGCTTCCCTTTATCTACCATTGTCATTATTCTCGGCTTCTTCTCATTGACCTTCTGTGACTTTGGTTTGGGCAACTGGTCTTGAAAAGGCAACTGTTTAGCCTCTCTTTGTAGACTAGCCACCTTGTTGATTAGCTTCTCAAATATTTTGATAGTGAAGCCCTTAAGCATGAAGGCGACTAGGCCATGGATATTCTTTAGAAGAATCTCAATGGCATGCTGCTCAGATAGTTGTGGCTCATATTTCATACTTAGGTTACGTCATCTGAGAATATAGTCAATAAGGGACTCACTTAGGTGTTATTGTGCTACAACGAGATCGCCAATAGTAGCACTTTGCTGAGCTCCAACAAACCTCTTGATAAAGAGTTGCTCCAACTCAGCAAATATCTTTACTGAACCGTTGGAAAGTTTGACATACCAATCGAAAGCTATCTCTACTAGGCTACTGATGAAGAGATGGAATAACAAAGCATCGCTACCACCAGCATTGCAACAACTGGCCCTGAAGTGTGCAATATGCTGCCTCGAGTTTCCACTTCCATCAAAACTCTTGAAGGAAGGTAGCATGAAACCATTGGGATTTTGGATTGCATCAAATTCCTTTGGATAGGGTCTGCCCTTTGGAACCGATGATCCTCCCCGGGCTTGAGCAAATGCTTCCTTCACCTACTTCTCAACCATATATCTGATGTCTTTCTCCTGTATCGAGGTACTTTCCACTACCTTCCTATATATGCTAGTGCTAGCTTACTCAACGGGAGGTAAGGTCTTATCTAGGTCCAAGACATGCACTAACTCTGGCTGACTAATATCAATTATAGTATGATAAACTATTAGGGCTTATTTTTAAAGTAATGAGACTACTGCTAACAAGTCCTCAAGTTGCCTCATCATCCTATCCATTTGTTCGTCTTTTTACTTCAACTGATATCGGAGGTGTTGGGTAGATTGGGCTATGTCTTCCTGTTCAACCTCATCACCTTTCATGGCCTACTACTCTTTGAGGAGGAATCTCCTGGTATCTACCATGCAAACCCTGATTGAGTCTCCCAACAAATCATCTTCATTAGGATTAAAGGTGATCTTCTCCTCATCATTTCCCTTTTCATTTACAAGATAATGTGTCCTATGTCCTCAAGAGAATGATCAATCTAAACTAAATAATTTTAATTTTGGCTAGTGTGATCACTATCATGTCTTGAGAGGCACCTCATGCTTTGGAGAAATCCTATGATGAGGGGTACTCACTAGAAGAGACACACTCGACTATTGACTCTAAAAGGGTGACACTCTAGGAGGTTCTACTATCGAGGGTTATCATCTCTCCCTCCCTCATAACAAGCGCCACTATCTCTCGTGTCTCTGGTGTGTTGGTGAAGGGATGACCACTATGCTTTAAGGTCGCCACTCCCTTCGCACAACAACTGGGGCAAAAGGTCGAGCAAGAGAGCTCGGCCTTGCCACAGTAGGCGGTGTAGATGGAATATGATCCCTCGACCGTAGTCAAATTCCCAGCGAGTCAGCTTCACCCGGGATGCTTGGTAATGGCCTTCGGTAGGCGGAGATGCTTCGACATGAATGAGTGATAGTGAACGGGGGGTAAAGCGGTGTGGTGGAGACACCATCAACTCTCTCAGGACAGGGACCCTCTTCTTATGATGGGTCATCTCTATAAGAAAAATATTATATGTGTGATACGGGAGCAGTAGTCAGAGAAATAGTCAGGTGGTGGCCAAACCAAACCTTGCCTCTCTCTAGTGATGTATGTGCAAGCCTCTCGGCCCTCTCTCATAGGTGTTTCCCCACATGAGGAATGAGATCTCTCAAATCATTGAGCTCAGACTTCAGATCACAAGCTCACCAACTGCGTGAGAGTGAGAGGCACGACATGACCTCCTGCTCTAGCTAACTAGGGATTGGTGTTGAACCACTGGTGGAGGTGAAATGGATCCTCCTAGCATCTCTATCGACTAGAGAGAGGATGAAATGAGTTCTTGTAACCAGTGGGTGATAGGTACCTCCTCCTCGATCATGGCGGCCTCCATCTCCCTAGAAATACATGTATGATACTGCTTAATCATGCAATTTTTATTTCTCCTCTGAGTCCTGGTAGGGTGAGTGGAGTAAGAATTAGACCCAACCTCAAAGGCTGGAGAAGCAATCTCTAGGATCAGAGGAGCCTTACCCTTAGAGGGTGATAATGAGTGGGTGCTAGCCCTTACTTGGATAGCATGAGAAACCATGGGGTGCACTATCCATCCTTGCACTTTGAGTGACCACTACTGCTTCCTCTTTGTGAGGGATGTTAGAATCGATGGATCAATTTGAATGATGGCGACCTTACCCAAGTCCTACTGAGTTGTGAGTGCCCTCACAGTGATCTCACCCCTTGAAACCTCTACTGAAATGGATGAGATGGGTGAGATCAGCTCGGGGGAGATTGGCCTGATCTAAGGCCAAGTCCATGTCGTAGGGGAAAGTGTACATAAACTTTTATGAAATTGCCATGTATAGTCAACTAAAAATTGAAGAACTAAAGCTGTATGGCGAGGCGAGAATCTGCAATGTTGGAAACAAGCTTGGATCAAATTTCTATTTTGTTGATTTTTGAATTTGAAATTTAAAATTTGAACCCACATCCAACATCTTGGAAGTGTTAAGTGGGGTTCAAATGGATTTAGAAGAAGATTTAGAGATTTGATTGGAAGAGGAATTTTGAATATGAATCCAACTTCAACAAATTTGGGTATGTTGAAAAATGGGATCAAATATTTTTAGAAAGATGCTTCCATAGGTTCATGTTTGAAATTGGATTTTTTGGTTTTATTTTTGATTTTGTATTTTGGAATTCACTCACTTAGCAAATTTGGGTATGCTACGTGAGGTGTTTGAAAATAATTGTTTCTTTTTTTTGTTTTATCTTGTGAATTATTGTTGATTTTGAAAATTGGAATTCCCACTTTAGTAAATTTGGGTATGCTAAGTGTGTTTTGTTTTTGAAAGATTTTTTGAAAATAGGATTCTTAGCAAATTTGAGTATGCTAAGAAAATCCTAAAGTGTTTCATTTGTTTTGGATATTTTGATTTTTGAAAAGTAGGATCCTTAGCAAATTTGGGTATGCTAAGGAAATCCTAATGTGTTTCCTTTTTGTTTTGATTTGTTTTTTGATTGAAAGTGGAGACTTCACTTTAGCAAATATGGTATCTTTAAAATGAAGTTCCCTTAATTTTATTAATGAAATGTTCCCACTTATAGAATTAGTAAAATGAAATTCCAAAAGATGTGTTTTGGATTTTGAAAAAGGGAGACTTCAGTTTAGCAAATAGGGTTTGATAAATTGAAGTTCCAAATATGTTTTGAAAATTTTTGTAGAATAGATATTTCACTTAACAAATTTGAGTATGCTAAATGAAATTTCCAAAAGTGTGTTTCAAATTTTATTTTTGGAAAAAGACTTCACTTTAGCAAATGGGATATGCTAGAATGAAGTTTTAAATGTATTTTAAAAAAATTTGTTTCTTATTGATTTTTTGAAAAGGGAGATTTCCATTTAACAAATTTGGGTATGTAAGATGGAAATCGATTATGTTTTATTTTCCAAAGATGTATATTTTGTGTGATTATTGCTTTTTGAAAGAGGAAATCCCAACTTAATCATATGTGGAATATGTTAAGTGAGGATTTCAAAGTGATATCATTTTATTTGGTAATGAAGTTTTCATTCAATAAATTTGGGTATATTGAATGGAGACATTCATATGTGCTTTTGAAAAATTTAGTTTTGTTTGAAAATGAAACTTCCATTCAATAAGTATGGGTATATTGAAAGAAAGGTACATGTGTGATTTTTGAAAAAAAAAATTTTGATTTTATTTCAAAATGAGACATCCGCCCAAAAAATGTGGGTATATTGAATGGAGAGGTTTCATATGTGCTTTTTTGAAAATATGAAAATCCCAACCTAACACATGTGGAATATATTAAGTGGAAATTCAAAGTTATGATTTTTCTTGAAGAGGTAATATCCATTAAACACATTTGGATGTATTGAATGGAAAGACCCATCTTCAAATTTTATGCTTTTGAAAATATGATTATTGGAATTTTATTTTTGTAAAGATGATCTCACATATAACAATCATAAAGATTTTTAGATGAAGATGATTTAGGAAAAAAATTTAGCAAAATATTTTATTAAGTGCATTTTTGAAAGAGTGCTTTTTGAAAAGCATGATTTTTTATAAGGGTTTATTTTTATCTTTATTATTTTAAAATGAACCTTTCCTTACCATAGAAATGATAAGGAGGAAGTCTATAAATATTTTCTTTTTATTAGATCTGTTTATTTTTACCCATTGGAGAATCCAACCGGGCTTTTAAGACCAACACGGGATGAGGTCCTAAAACCTAAGATGTTTGGCTAACTTAACAAGAATGAAATAAAGCTATGCAATGAAAGATAGTCTTGGATTCATATCAAAGTACAAAGCCTAGTATCGATACTTGGAGACAATGATCATTTACCAAAGATGGAGAGAGGAACCTTCCCCAGTGGAGTCGCCAAAAAAATATGTGGTGAAATTTTTATATAGAGATGAAATTTCTAAACAATATAAATATACCTCTATCTTCACTCTATGTGGGATAAAATGAAGATCAAAATATACTTCTTTTCTTTTTATGCAATTTTTGACATCACGTAGATCCACAGATATTCTTATTGAGGGTGATCGGGTACGACATTGAGGAGAGGTATACTATCTCTAAAGATAAAATTCACCACCCTACAATGGACCTAATCAACTCAACAAAGACTCCTTAAAATAATGGGTCTACATGTGTGCCAAAGATTCTTCCCCTACTTTATATGGAAAAGTGAAGTAGGGTTGATTTTAAACCAAGTACATTAAGTTCCCTACAAGGGCAAGCCCCCATAGTTAATCACATCATAAGAAATGAGATCCCTCAGGAATACTCTCGATTAAAGTAAATGATTGTTGTCTCCAAAGATTTCAATAGGTAGGACTATCAATCTATTAATTTATTTCAGAAGATAAAATAGGATTGATCAAAGAGAGGGAGTTATTGTCGAAGCCAAAGAAAGATAATTAGGATATGTTCACGATGCTAGATAATCTAGCGAGCATCTCAAACTATCCTATGGTTGGGCTTTATATTTTTGAAATTGAATTATTCATTTGAGTTGACTTTTTATTAGAAGTTTAAGACTTATGATTTCACAACACAATGTTGTAGAAATGCCTAAGAGGTGAGGATTTATGCTTATGGCCATTGAAGGGAGAAGCAACCTCAGAACCTAAATCTAGGGAGCTTTGGTGAGGGCCGAAAGCACGACCTAAATTTAAGAAAAAATGGGTTTTTGGTTTGCCTCCACAAGAGAGGACAAACCACTTGATTGTTTGGATTTACAACCGCCTGAGGGTGGCCACCAACTAACTCCTCCTATGATTTTAAATTCATGTAGGCAAGTCATATGTTCTATGCAAGATAGATATGCTATTATTTATTTAGAAAGAGACTAAGTCCTTAAACTCACTCCCTAAAGAGAGTAGATCATGTAAAGGGCATGCTTCAAATGACCTAAATCTAATGCAAATCATGTTACATGATATTTCCATTTTTGGACAATCATTTGACTCAGGTTTATAGGATTCATATGCCTAATGCATGAGAAGTAAGATTATTGGCCAAAATCAATGAGAAGGGAGGAGGTATGTTTCCACCATGACTCTCAAAGGTCAAGCCAAGTTTCTCTAGCAAAGGTGGAAGCCCTCCAATCAAGAGTGGAAATAATACGCATTTGTGCATGATGTTATAAAAGAAATACTCATCAAACTAAGGGATTGCTAATTCTTTTACCTTAATTTTGGCCTGAGCTTTAGGTGAGATTATGAGTTCTTTATTTTTAATTTTAAATTATTACATTTGGTAGAAGATTTATTTTTTCCTAAGAGCCTAATCCACATCTAGGCCATACATCATGCAAGGAACAAATTAGGAAAAATATGACATCTTAATGCACAAGCTAAAAAAAATCATCAATCAATTTATAAAGCTAACGCAAAAGAATAAGAGGTCATTTGTGGTCAGGAACCACCACACAAACCCAAAAATAAATTGGATAGCCGAGCTCTATCATTATACAACCCGGACTACAAATGAATTAAGAACAATTAAGCAAGAAATTCATTATATTAATTGTTCTTTTCTTCTTTCTTCTTCTTTTCTTCTTTCTTCTTTGGTTCTTTCTTTTGGATGGTTGGAAGGTGGTTGCTCCAAAGGCTTCACATGGTACATAAGATGAGATCTTATGACCAATGCTCATCCTAATCCCCATAACAATCATTCCAAAATCTTAATTATAAAAATACATGGAAAGAAAAAGTAAATCTAGCTAACACCAGTAAAATAGAGATTAGCTAAACAAATCACACAAATCCCAAGCATGTATATTGGACTTATCACCCCGCACATGGGTGACTAAGTCCACCTGAAAAATTGGATTATGCTTAGGGGTATAAGCACCTGCACAATAAAATATTTATATTTTTATTTATTACACCGCCCCTTAAGCACAATCCCCTGCATAAAATAATGATTAGACTAAATTGTCCTATCATTCATTTACACACATTGACCCTAACATCCAGACTAAAACATATATCATAAAATAAAAGCAAACATCAAGCCATACACTGCCTTAACCTAAAGCTAGAAGTGGTGACTTAGTCTAAATGTGTGTGCTTTAGAAGGTTTATGTGGTATGCTTAACTCTAGCTTTAGGGTTTGTATTTTCTAAATGTGGGAGTGTTCAACTCAGAGGATGGTTTCATTTAAGTTATTTTACTGATTTGGGTTGATTTTATTTTGTATTTTTATTTGGTTTGAATGAATCTTACAATTAATTACTAAGTCTTAAAGAGAGGAAAAAGAGAAGAGAACTTCTCTTTCCTTCCTTACCTTAAGAAATTTTTAAAGGGGATTTATGTTTAGTTTTAATTGGTGAATATTTTATTGTGCATATTATTTAATCCTAAGTTTAGATCAATTCTAAACAAACTTATTCAAAAATAAAGATATTTTAAGATTAAGTAAAGTGAACTAAATTCACAAAACACACATCATTTCATTTATTTCCCAACATGTATAACATGCATATAAGAATATATATACATACAAATGAGAATGTTTAGCACACTTTATAATGATTGCTAAGTAGTTTACTTAAGAAATATTTGAATGCTTATGATGCATGATTTTCATTAAGTAGAAAAAAAAAGGTTTCTTGTCCAATTTTCAAATGCACACATGAATGTATGAAAGGCATAAGTGAGTATGACACCATTGTTAACTAGGGGTGTAAGGTACAAGACCTACTTAGGCTACTTAAAGCCTCATAACCCGGGGTTGTCAGACTAATATACCACTTTCTTAAATACAAACATATGTACAAAAGAAATAAATGGAAAAGAAAGGATGCAAAAGTTGTGTTGGTTGATTTATTTTTGTTTATGCTATTTATATGTACAAGTGTAGGTATCCTTCTTAAGTAATAGCATAGGAATGAATAGGAGATGGAATTAGGCAAGTGTTGATTCTTTTCAAATGAACTAAACACTTTACCAAATCTATTCAAAATTATACTAAAAGAGGAGAAGGAGACTACACCAAGGACATCCATATATTTTACTCACATGCAAGCTCATAAATAAAATATATAAGTAACACACTTTCAATTTTGGTAATTTATTCATATATTTTTTAAAATAATTTGGATTTAATAGTGATAATAGTCACTCATATTTCTATTTTAGTCAAAACATGCAATTTGACATAAAAGAAAATATTTCACTTTCATTTTGATTTTTGAAAATAATGAATGCATGAAATTCATATGACATACACATTTAGCATGTTGGGAAGGAACTAAAATGATGAAAGCATGTGAACACATTTACCCTAATTAATTCCTAAAGATAATCTTATGAAATAAGGAAGCTTACAGCAAATCAAAGTATTTTTAAAGAATGTTTGGTTTTATTTTGAGTTTGATTTAATTTGAGAAATGTGAGGTGAGTTTGCTATTCTTAACCCATTCCCATATGTGTATGATATTTAAGTTCAATTTTTAGATGATTAAATCCATTTTATATTTTGATTAGGTTAAGGTATGAATTAAGTGTATTAATTACCCCTTACCTATACCACCTTAGCATATTTAACCAAGTAATCATGAGCCAATGAGATGACATAAAATCTCATAAGGAATTTAAAATTGTAATGCACCTAATAAGAAAAGGCCTAATGTAATTTGGCTCATGATTAGTGATTAATTAAGCTAAGGGGGTTTAACTTAAGTAATTTCATAACCCCTCTCACACATGTGAGTTGGATTTTGATTTTTTTAATGTACTTAGGCTCTTAAACACATAAGCATCTATCCAAGATAGATTAATAAAGTTCTTGAAGGTTTTAGAATTTTATGAAATTAATTAAGGGGGTAATTACTGAATTAATCCTTAATTAAGGATGGATTAAGGAAGAAAAGGCAAGTTTAGGGATTATCTCAAGGAAAGTATCCCAAAAGTATTCCTTAAACCTCAAATTCACTTAATAAAAACTTAATTAATTGAATCATAGGGTTAAAACACTAATTATGCTCTTAATTAAGCTTAATTACATTAAAGGAGTAATTAAGGCATGAACTAGCAATTCCCTTAATTAACCCACCAATAAATCCCAAGAAAATTAAGGAAGGTAGGAGTCATCCCACTAATTAAGAACAAAAATTTTGGGATTAATAAGAAGAGTAATTAAAGGGTAATTAGCAAATTAATATTCCCAATAAAACCTAAATTCAAAGAAAAATATTAGTCAAAATCCATTGAAATTAATTTTAAAATATTCTATTTCAATTATCTTTCATATGCAATTTATTCTATATTTGTTTAATTTTTGTACATTTAGATATGAATTTTAGAAAGTTTTGTAATTAATTAGGAATTATTTCCTGATTATATTATTAATCCCGTCGGTGCCACGTGTGTCGCTGATGCGGCATGCGCTTTACACATGGCACGATGGGATTGGGTATTTAACTCATCACATCATAGCACCGCATGGCGGCGGCGCTACACGCTTTCTCCTCAGCCGTTCGATCAAGGATCGGATTGCTGAGATTAATGTCGTGGATCTAAAGGAGAAAAATAGAGATATTATGCATTTTAATCTTGGTCATCCATCCAAAATGTGTGGATGGATGGCCAGAGATCCATCCCTGTTATCCCTTATGAGCAATGAAGGTTGTCCATATTCTAGGGTAAGATCCGAGCTCGATTGAGCTTGGATTGGGCTAAAATCTAACCCACACCATCTGAACCTAATGGCAAGCACATCTAATGGCTAAAATTCTATGGGATTAAAATTCCTTTCACAAAGGACCAACATACATTGAAATTAAGCTTAGAAAAATGGCTAACTTCATTGGAGGTGATCACCTGCTCGATTCCCTCGAAGAAGCTTCATCTGGTTGACAAAGCTCTATTGAAGGTTTGAGCTCTTAAAATTGAGTGGATGCTTCTATGGACCAACTCCCCTTTGCCTTGAGCTCAGCTTTGGTCTAGGGCACCCTTCCTTTTCCTTTGGAGCTTGGGAAAGAGTTTAGGTGAGCTCGACTTGGTCCTCTGATGATACTTGAAGAAGGAATTGAGTTGGTTTGAAGTGTAGAGCAAGTTGGAATTTCAATGGAGTTTCCCTATTTTTGCTTAAGGAAAATTGAGAAGTGGGATTTTGATTTCACTCTAGGATGCTTGGGATAACTTGGCAAAACCTCCTCTAGCTTCCTACCCTTCAATCGAATGAGGGAATCTTGAAATGAAATCATATTACGGGGAGTATATCTCCCCCTTTGGCAATCAGATGGTCACAAGCCTCATTGCCATTTTGATCCAATTGAACTCATGCAGTGAGTTGGTTAGGCCATTTAGGATGTCCTTGAATTTGGTTATGGCCAGGGAATAAGATGGAGAACTTCCCATGTGCTTGAATTGAGTGTAAGGAGAATTTCCATGTGGCCATTTCAATGCACATGGTAGATTTGGCCATTGGGCTAGGTTGGGCTGACCCAAACCCATTGGGTGCACCACCCTCCCTAGTGTTAACTTGATCCACTAGGAGAGTGCCAAGTGGGTATAAAAAGGGTTTGACCAAATTCCAAGTGGAATTAGCCAAAATTTACCCTATAGCCTAGGAGTAAAATGGTCATTTGACCTTTATTTCAGTTTGGGTATGTTTGATATGATGAGAAAAAAAAAAGGTTTGGCCAAGTTTCATTGAATTTAGAGTTGGTTTGATGTGATTTGGCTCATGTTAACCCATTTAGGTCAAAATGGGTCAACTTGGGTCAAGTTGACCAAGTGGTCAAATTGGGTCAAACCAAGGGTTGGGTCAAGTTCATATGACCATTTGAAATATTTTGGTAGCTTAGGTTTGATTCAATTTATTTAGGTTTAAATTTGATTCATATGACTTCATTTAGGTCAAATGGGTCAAGTTGAGCAATTTGACCCATTTGACCTATTTGAGCTAGGTCAAGGGTAGGTTTAGGTTTGGTTGGTCATATGAAGTGGATTGGTATCTTTGTTTCCAATCAATTTTTTTAAAGTTTCAATTTGGCTCAATATGACCCTTTAGTTTGTTGGGTTCAAGGTCAATTGGGCTAGGTTAGGTCTAGTTGACCAATTGAGGCTTTGGTCAAGTTCAACAAGTGATTTAGAATGAACTTGACCCATTAGCTTTAATCAATTTGGCTTAGATCAAGTTTTGACACATTTTGACTTTTTAGGTCAAGTTGGGTCAACTTGGGTCAAGTGGCCAATTAGGTTAGGTTAGGCTCAAATGTTGACTTGGTCAAGTTCAAACATTGATCATGAATGAACTTAGATATTGGTTTCAATCAATCTAGCCTATGGTGGATTTTAGCTATGTTGGATTTCATTTTGGCTAAGTGTTGACTCGGTCAACCAAAACGTTTGACTTTATTTGACCCAATTTGAGTGATTGATCATCTCATGATAATTGTTGATCTGATGAGAGGCTTAGGTGAGTTTGATTCAATCCAATTTGGTTAGGATTAAAATTTGGCTCGTAAGGGTACTTTAGGTCAATTTGGGTCAAGTGAGGTCAAATGGCTTGGTCAAAGCTTGATTTGAGTTTGATTGAACTTACATATGGACTTATGATTGAAATATAAATCCATTTGCAAGTGATTTGAAGTCAAATGGGTTTTGATTCATTTGATAATTTCAAGTTCAAAGGGTGAACATGAAATGGATTTTGGCTTGATTTTGAATTGAGTTTTGGTTAAGTGATTGAAGTTTGTATTTATATTTGGATTTATGATTGAAGGATTGATTGAATCATGAAGGAAAATCAAGAGTTTGGCTTGATTTGAAGTTGATTTAGCTAAGTTCAAGAATTTGACTTGAAAGGCTTAGGTTAGATTTTGATTGAATTTGAACTTGAATTTTGGAGTTGGTTTTGGTTGTTTGAATTTATAATTCATTTATATATGTGAATATAAATGAGAATATAAATGGGTCATGAGAAAATTTCATGAGCCTGATGTGATTTCAACATGATCTAGGCTAAGTCCTTATGAGAAAATCTAGGTGACTTAGGAAAGATTTGTGAATTGATCTTGAATTTTGGATTTAGTTTCATTGATTTGAATTTATATTTCATTTATATATGTGAATATAAATGAGAATATAAATGAGTTGTGAGAAAATTTTATGAATTTGAATTGATTTGAAGATGATTTTTTTAGGCTAAGTCCATAAGAGAGGATTAAGGACTTAAGAAGGATTTTGAATTAGAAATTTGAATTTTGGATTTGATTTGATTGATTTGAATTTATATTCCATTTATATATGTGAATATATAAATGAGAATATAAATGAGTTATGAGAAAATTTCATGAATTTGAATTGATCTGAAGATGAATTTTAGGCCAAGTCCTTAAGAGAGGATTAAGGACTTACGAAGGATTTTGAATTTGGAATTTGAATTTTGGATTTGATTTGATTGATTTGAATTTATATTTCATTTATATATGTGAATATAAGTGAGAATATAAATGAGTCATGAGAAAATTTAAGGAATCTGAATTGATTTGAAGATGATTTTTAGGCTAAGTCCTTAGGAGAGAAATTAAGGACTTAGGAAATATTTGGAATTTGGAATTTTAATCATGGGTTTCAAACATGGATTTCAATCATGGGTTTCAATCATATAGCATTGATTTGAGTTTGGAGAAAATTAATTTGGCTAAAATTGATTTAGGTTTCATGTTGATTTGATTTAGAGTTTGACTTGAAGGAAGAAAGTAAGGAATGTGGTTCAAGTTATAGGGTAGGCAGATTTTCCTAACACCCTTAAAGCATGACCTACTCCTATGGCTAACTCTTCTAGTTAGGTTGAGTGTCCACCTAATCACTAGATGTGTCTTAAGACTAAGGATCTCTTAAATTCTAAGAGGAGTCCTATGTCTAAGATGGAGGGGTTCAGAACTCATTCTAAAAATGAGGTCAACGAGAACATAACGAACCCAGTTTAAATAAACCCTGCTTTACTTTTTCATGTAAATTAGGGGAAAACTCTCTCGTATATTCGAAGGCTCGTCATGCTTAGGGTCCTTATTAGGTGATTAGGTCTATTATAGGGTAGTGACTTCTATTTCTTAAGATAGTATACTATTCTTTAATGTAGTATGTGATCATCTTAATAAGTACATCCTCATATCTATATGGTGTTCCCTCACATAAACACAGAAAATGCACAAACCTAAAAAAATAAACACATCACTATTCAAAATCAATTAATTATAATTTTCACTCTAAAATATCTTCAAAATGAGCCTAAGTTTGTATTTTTTTAGATTTTTTTACAATTAGTTATGATTGTAGGAAGTTTCAGGATTAAAAACTAATTAATTAGCCCTAATTAAAATCTTAATCCCATCAGGCCACATGGCACGATGGGATTGGCTAATTAATTAGTCACATCTGTGTGCTGACTTAGCCGGTGGCGGACGCACTTTCTCTGTGAACCGTCTGATCTAAGATCAGATGGGCATGATTTGATCTACAGTTTAGGAAGGGAATCGAAGGATCTACCACCAGATTTGATCAGAGCCGTTCATCTTAATCATGTGGGATGGATGACTCATGATCTATCCCGTTCATGAATGATGAAAGATGGATTATGTCCATCTTCCCTCACTCGATATGACCTCACCCAAGCTTGGACTGTCTCCAAATTCTTCCCACACCTTTGGGGAAGGGAGACACACACATCCAATAGTTCAATTTTCCATGAAATTCAAATTTACTTCACAAAGGACCAACCCACTTTCCATACAAGGCTCAATTTAAGAAATTACCTCACTGAAGCTAATGTCCGATTGTGCAACGCTGGAGGTAGCTTCGCCTAGTTGAGGTGAGGCCCTATTGAAGAGCTTTGGGCTTGATTTGGAGTGAAAGGCTCGACCAATCTACGCACACAGGGGTCTCGACTCTGATCGAACTCACTCCTCCTGTGGCTTGGAAGCTTGGGAATTGGTTTGGTTGGCTTTGATAGGGTATGGTGATGGTGTGGCTAAGAGGAATTTGGGTTTGATTGCGAAACGAGGGAGTATGGAATGACACTGCCCTCACTTATTTTGGCTTTGCACGGGAATGGGAAATTTGGATTTTGGAGTGCTCGGGAAGGCTTGGAATCACTCTGTGGGATTTCAAAAATGGCTTATCAAGGCTCATGATGCAAGTGTGTGCGGAATTGTGCTCGAATTGTGGGGGTATACCCCTCAATTTCCCATCATGGATGGACGACAACATGCACATGTTTTACACTGGCTCACTGCCGTCCGCCACCGGAGTTGTCTCCATCAGGGTCAGGCCACACGCTAGGGATAGGAGAAGTGAGAGGATACCATGGATCCATTGTGCCAAGGTTGCAAGAGTTTGGATCCATTGGGTGCTCGATTTGGGTTGGAGGTGAGTCAACTCACCTCCAAAAGGTCCTTGGCCGACCTAGGGTGGGTTAGGTGGCTAAGTGTGGGAAGGTTCTTTTGAGTGAAAAGGGGGCTGCCATGGGGATGTTAGAGTTGACTTGGCTTGGATCCATTGGTTTTAAGATTTAAATCCCATAGTTTGATGGCTAATCCCCTTGGAGGGGCCCACTTCACTTTTAGGCTGATTTGGGAATCAATTAGGACATGTTTGGGTAGAGTTTGACTAAGTCCTAGGGTCCCATAAGTTGGTTTGGAGTGATTTAAATTCATTTGGTCAAAATGGGTTCATTTGGGCTAGGTTGGATTGGGTTGACCAATTAATCAAATTTGGTCAAACCAAGGCTTAGGTTAGGTTCATATGATGATTTGGGATGTTTTGGTTCAATTAATTTGGATTAGTTTGGCCTAGATTTGGTTTTGACTCATTTGGACTCAAAAGTGTCAAACTGGTCAAGTTGACCAATTTGACCAATTTGACTAAATTGGGCTAGGTTAGGTGTTGAGTCAATTCAATTGGTTAATTAGAAATGATTGTAGGCTTTGGGTTGGTTTAATTTAGAATTAATTTGAATTTTGGTTAATTTGGCCTTTTAAGTCAAGTTGGGCTAAGTTGGGTCAAGTTAACCAATTAGTCAACTTTGGCTCAATCATGGATTTGGTCAAGTTCAATAAGTGATTGGAATGAACTGGAGCCATTGGTTGCAATCAATTTGAATTAAATCATGATTTGATCCATTTTGGCTTTTTAGGCCAATTTGGGTCAACTAAGGTCAAGTGGCCAATTAGACTTGGTTTGGCTCAATTGATGGTTTGGTCATGTTCAATCATTGATTATGAATGGGTTCAATGGTTTCAATCAATTTGGCATATGATAGATTTTGCTAGTTTGGGTTTCATTTGGGCTAAATGTTGACTTGATCAAAGGCTAGGTTTGACTTAGTTTGACCCAATTCTAGGTGATTGATCACCTCATGATGATTGTTAATCATGATTAATGATTAGATAGAATTAGTTCAATCCAATTTGGGTTGGATTAGAACTTGGCTCAAAAAGGCCTTTTAGGTCACTTTAGGTCAAGTGAGCCTAAATGAGTCAATTGGCTTGATTAAGGTTTGATTTAAGTTTAGTTTAACCCACATATGAGCTTAGGATTGAAATATAAATCCAATTGCAATTGGTTTAGAGCCAAATGGCTTTTGGTTCATATGATAATTTCAAGTCAAAAGGGTTAACTTGGGTTTGATTTGGGTTGATTTGGATTTGATTTGATAATGGTCGTTTATGTTTATATTTGGATTAATGATTGAAGGAATGATTGAATCATGAAGAAATCCAGGAGTTGATTTAGATGTATTTTTGCCAAGTTCAAGAGTTTGGCTAAAAGGGATAAAATTGGGAATTTTGTTTGATTTAAGTTTGGTTTTGGTCATTTGAATTCATATTTCATTTATATTTGTGAATATAAATGAAGATATAAATGGGTTATGTGAAAATCACTTGAGTTTATAGTGATTTGGAAGTAAATTTGATTAAGCTTAAGGATGTAGGTCAAAAGGGCTAACTTGGGTTTTGATTTAGCTTGATATATTTTTGGTCATTGGATAGTGAGTTTCATTTATATTAATGAATATAAATGAAGGAATGATTGATTTATAATAAAATCAATCATTTTTGGGTTGATTTGGATCAAGATTTGATTGGGTTTATGGAGATGGGTTCATATGGCTTAAGAAGCATATTGATTTGGTTTGATTGGTTTGAATTTAGATTTCATTTATATTTGTGAATATAAATGAAGGAATGATTTATTTATAAAGAAATCAACCAAGCTTGAGTTGGTTTGAAGGAGCTTTGGCAAAGCATATGAAGGTGGTTCATATGGTTTAGAGAAAGATTTTGAAATTTAGACTTAATCATGGGTTTTAATCATTTATAGTTTGGAATTGATTCATGATTTGGATTTTGAGTTGAGAAAAATCAATTGGATTGGGGTTGATTTGAATTTGGTTAAGGTTAAGTCCATAAGATAAAATCAAAGGGCTTAGGAAGGAATTCAGAGTTTGAATTTAGTGATGGATTTCAATCATTGGATAATTGGATTTGATTTTGGAATTTGAATTTGAATTTGATGTTTGGTTTGAAAATAGGAAGCAAGGATTGGGTTTGGGCTATAAGGTAGGAAAGTCCTCCTAAATCTCTAAGGCACAACATATTCCTATGGTTAACTTTTATAAGTCTCTAGGGTTAGGTTAAGTGTTCACCTAATCACTAGAAGTGTCTTAAGTATAAAGAACTCTTAGTGTCTATAAGAGTCCTAGACCTATGATGAGAAGTTGAGAGCTCACACCAAAAGTGAGGTCAATAGACTCCTAAGGCAGATGAGTCTTCGTATATAACAAACATCTTTCCCCTACTTTACATGAAAAAGTAAAGCAAAGTTTATTCTATGTCAGGTTCTTTAGTTTCCTATGGAAGCAAGTTTCATAATTGATTACATCCTAGGAAGTTGAAATTTTCTAAGAATACTCTCGATTAAAGTAGGCAATCAATCATTTCCAAAGACTTCAAGGTTAGACTATCAAAGGATTGGGTATTTTTGGAAAATTAAGTAGGAAAGTTCAAGTGGAAAGACTTATTTTGAAATCTAAAGGAACATAAGTAGGGAGCACTCATGATACTAGGAAGTCTAGTGAGCACCCCAATCAATCCTATGGTGCGGTTTTATATGTTTAAATGAGTGAGTTTATTTTAATTTGAGTTGAATTTTTTATTAGAATGCTAAGGCTTATAATCCATCAATAGAAGATTTTGAAAATACTTAAGAGCTGAGTATTTATACTTATAGCCTGAAGAAAATAAGCAACCTCAAATCCTAAATCTAGGGTGCTTTAAAAAATGCTTAGAGCTTTTCACCCTGACTCTTCTGGACCTACAACCGCCTAGAGTTGCCGCCAGCTAACACATCTTATGATTTAAATTTATGTAGACTGGTCTTATATTTATGAAAGATATTTAGGCTATTATTTAATCAGGAAATGAGACTAAAATCCTAACTCACTCTTTAAGAGACTAGATTATGTTCGGTATGAAGATATGACTTAGACTAAATGCAAAACTTTACAAATTTTTATATCATTTTGACACATTGATTTGGACAAAGGCTTAGGACAATTATGCTTAAATTCATGATGAAATAGAGTTGTTGGCTAAATTAGCAGGAGGAGGTGATCTCCACTCCAAGTGACCCTCATAAGTCAAGCATTCTCCTATCATGCAAGAACCCTCCCTATTAAAGTAAGAAATAATATGATATGTATGATTGTTGAAAAATACATCATTCAGCTAAGGGGTTGCTAAATCTTTTAATTATCTTTATTATAGCCTAGGCATTAGAGTGAGATAATGAATTATTTTAAAATTTAGTTATGAGTTATTAATTGGGGTAGAAAAATTAATTTTATCTTAAAGAGTCTACCGCTTCCAGGTCACACATTCAAATATCAAGCTTAAGAAATATATGAAGAACATGGAATTTCTATTGTGCAAATTAAACACAACAATCAAACATGTATAGATTATCATGAAAAAATAAAAGGTAGTGCGGTCGGGTACCACTGTACACCCCAAAAAAAAAAAAGAAGTTAGGTAGTCGAGCTTCGCCCTTATGCAACCTGGATTACAAAAGAATATTTACAATTGAACTTGAATAGATGCTATGGGGATCTTCATTCTTCATCTTCTTCTTCATCCTTCCTTTGATTTGATTTGCTTCAAGGCTTCATAGGGCATCCCAGGACATTTCCTTTTAGCCACTACTCATCCTAAACCCCATAGTACTAATCATAATTCCTATTGCAAAATTACATATTTATGAAAAAGTAAAATCAAACTACACCTGCAAGGTAGATGTTAGATAAACATACATACAAACCCAAGCATTTATATTATGTAATTTGATTTAGTACCCTGCACATAGGTTAACAAGCCCACATGTCCTAACATGGATTATGCTTAGGGGTATAACCAGCCTGCAAGCGAAAGCATTTTTGTTTATTTTAGTGGCCCCATTTAGCATAATGGGATTATTTTTAAAATAGGCTTAGTGCTAATGATAATTAGTTGTTTAGGCACAAAAAAAATTTTTCAACAAGAATAAGTCGCCTGCTTGATTCCAGACGGACGCGCCGGCGTGTTATCGATCATTCGGCCACCGTCAAATGATAACATGCACCCTTTTTTTGGTGGTTTTACAAACCAGTGAGAGAGAGAGAGGAGGGTTTATTTTTATTAATTTTTTTAATTAATACAATTATTTAATTATTTAAAATATATAATTTAAAATATTTTTATAAAATATTTAATAACTAAATATTTATATATTTAGTTATTAATTTTTTATTTATATATATAATTAAATATATAATTTAAAAATATTTTTAATTATAAATATAAATTTATAAATTTATTTAATTTTTTTATTAATTAATATAATTATTTAAAATATATAATTTTATTAATTTTTTGTTAATATATAATATAAAAATATTTAAAATATATAAATAAATAAATTTTAATAAATAAATAAAGAAAGGAATAAATTATATTAATATTTTATAAATTATATAAATAAAGTAATTATATATATATATATATATATAGATATAGATATATATTTATAAATTTATTTAGTTATTTATATATTTAAATTATATAAATATTTTAAGTTAAATAACAATTTAAAAATAATTTTTTATAGAATATTTTAATTATATATAAAATATATATATATATATATATATATATATATATATATATATATATATACATATATATTAATATAAAGTCTATAATAATAATAATAAAAAATATATATAAAAAAATATAAAAATATATAATAATATATAATTTTAATAAAAATAAATAAAAGGAATAAATATATAATAAATAATAATATATATATATACATAAATAACTAAATATTTTATAAATAAATAACTAAAATTTTATATAAATAAATTATTTATTTATTTATTAACTAATTATATATTTTAAAATAAAATTTTTTTAAATAAATAATTAATTAATTAAATATATATATATATATAAAATAACTATTTATTTTATATATTTAAATATTTTTAAATTATTTATATAACTTAAAAAATATTTATATTTTAAATATATAAATAACTAAATAAATTTATAAATATATATATATATATAATAATATATATTATAATATATATATATATAAATATATTATATATATAATATATATAATATATATATAATACTTTTTATTTATATAATTTATAAAATATTTATATAATTTATTCCTTATTTATTTGTTTAAAATTTATTTATTTATATATTTTAAATATTTTATTATATTACAAAAAAATTAATAAAATATATTTTAAATAATTATATTAATTAATAAAAAATATTAAATAAATTTATAATTTTATATATATAATTAAAATATTTTTAAAATATATTTAAATATATATATTATATAAATTAATAAATTAATAAATAAATATAAATATTTAGTTATTAAATATTTTATAAAAAATATTTTTAAATTATATATTTTAAATAATTATATTAATTAAAAAATTAATAAAATAAAACCTCCCTCTCCCTCTCTCTCTCTCTCTCTCCACCCCAAAAACTAAGGCCTATTTTGCTAAAAAAAAAAATTTCATGCCTAAACAACTAATTATCATTAGCACTAAGCCTATTTTAAAAATAATCCCATAGCATAATCCCCTGCAGATAATAATATTAGGCTAACAATGGTCTGACATTCAGTCTACACATAACAATCTTAACATTAGTAATATATTACATCACAAAATAAAACACAACATCACAACATACACCGTCCTAACTTAGAGCTAGAAGTGGTGATTAGCATTCAAATATGTGTGCTTAGGCTTAATGTGGTATATCTTAGCTAGGCTTTAGAATTATCATTATATAAGTTTGGAATTGTTTAATTTAACATGAAGGGTGGTTTCACTTGAAGTTATTTAAAGGATTTGAAAATTTTAATTTGTACTTTTGTTTTGTTTTATTTGATATTTACTTAGCATCTAAATATTGTAAAAAGAAGAAGCAAGCTTAACCTCCTCCATTCCTATCCTAAATTATTTTCTAAAGGCATGTTGTTATGACTTGGTTTCTTTTAGTGGATGAATTTAGTGGATGAATTATTAAATGTTTTATTAATCCTAAGTTTTGGTTAATCTTAAAGAGTCATATTCAACATGAAAGGTATCTTAAGATTAATGAGGTTGAATTACTATCACATGGAAAATGTTATATCATTACTTTTCATCATCAATAGCATGCACATGATTTAGGACTTAATATACCCATACATGCAATGTATTTTTGGCACACTTAAATGATTATGAATGTATATATTTTGGTAGAAAAGAGGAATTTCATTCCTTAGCTAAGTATACACACACATGTATTAAAGTTTTAACCAAGTATTTGTCGTTGTTTAAACAAGAGAAGAGATAATATAATACCTCCTTTGAGCTACTTAAAGCCTTGTATTTCTGGGATGTCCAAACTATATACTTTCTATCTTAAATACATATGAATGTACATAACCGTGGAAATGAAAATCATGTAAAAGATTGTATTTTACTGAATTATTTACACATGTAAAATAAAGTTCTATCCAAATTCTAGTACAAGTGCAAATATGAATGAAATTAAATAAGTACGTGTCTTTATTAACCAGGGAAATAAGGTAATCTAAGACCTCCATGGGGCTACTTGAAGCCTAGTATTCCCGGGATGTCCATACTATATACTTATTAATACTGAAACATCACATACATGAATCATAAAGATAAAATAATACTTTGACATGTTTAAGTTATAAGCACATGTAAATCATATGTAATATTCATTACTTACATCAATTTAAACTTTCATTCATAATTTTAAAAATAGTTTTGGAATTTATTAGTGATAATATCCATATATATAATGGGATTAATCCAACACATGCAACTAATATACATAAGTATATTCATTTGATTATTTGATTTGAAAAAATGAATACATTATATCAAATGACATAAAAAAATTTATGATGATTGAAAAGGAAAATTGACCATTTCCACATAATTCATTCAACTTCATTAATTCCTAAGGACAATCATATTAAATAAAATTATTTAGGATCATCCAAAGTTATTATTAAATTTAATTTATAGATTTGATTTATTAAAATTTAAAGAGAAGAAAGAGCATTTGCTATTTTACCCCATCCCATGTTAGTGACTTAACATGTTTAAAGAAAAAAATAATAAGGTGACTTTTATGGATTAGTTAAGTTCAAATATTTAAGCAAATAATTTATTTTTTTTCTTTCCTAAGTCTCTTTAATTCAATTAGCCATTTAATTATGAGCCTCCAATGATATGCAAATGAGAAATTAAAATTGCAATGCACTTAGGGACTTAATCCAATGAGGCTCATAAGTAAATTTTAATTAAATTAAAGATCTAATTAAGTACTTATATGATTTTTGCACACCCATGGGTTAACCATATACTCCTTAAGGGTTTTTATGTTATTAAATACATAAAGAGAAACCCACATATTCAAATTAATTTATCTGAAGCAATTATCATTTTAATTTGGTTTAATTTCATCATTAATTATTTCATTAAATCTTAATTAATCCATATATTAATTAGTCCTCTTAAATGAAATGAATTTAGAGAAGTAATTAGGAAAGAGATCCTAATCATTCCACTCCATCATTTCACTATTAATAGTGAGTAATTAAATTTAATTAATTAATTTTTACTGTTTAATATTTTTAATAATTATTAAATCACTTAATTAGGATAATTAAAATTTGAATTTCAAATTGCCCCAATTACTTAGCCAATAAAGCTCAAGAAATTTATGGGAGGCAGAGAATATCCTAAGAAATCAACACATTTAATTTGAGACTGATTAGCTAAGTAATTAGGGCTTATTTAAGTTAATTAAGAAAAATTGCAAACCCTAATTAAGCATTGTTCACTATTCAAAGCTTATGGATTTTATTTTTATTAAATTTTCCAATGTTACCCTTTCCAAAATGGGTTTACTCATTTTTTTAAGATTTTTCTATAATTAGTCATAAATTTTTAAATTTTTATCTAATTAAACACATTTTTAATCCTTAATTAATCTCATAACCCGTTGGCTCCACATAGGTGCTGACGTGGCGTCGCTTTCCATATGGTGCCATGAGATAGGCCACTTAAATCAAACATGGCATAATGAGCTTTCATCCTCACCCACCCATTATGCGGGAGATTAATTCTGTGGATCTTAATAGATTAAATCAAATAAAATTAACTAATTAATCACGATCGTTTGTTCAATTCACGTAGAATGGTGGCGAATGATCCTTCATCCCCTGTGCTATGGAAGATGCCTATGTTCGATCTAAGATCCCTAGAGCTCGTGAGGCATCGAGATTGACTGCAAAATGTTCAGGGAAGAGATCTACAGAGATCCTACAGTGAAAATCACACGAAATTGCAAAACTTTTTACAGAAGACCAACTCCTAGAGACTTTTCTATAGTTTGCTAGAATTTATCTCACTAGAGCTCAAGACTGGTGGTTCAATGACTGAGGTAGCTTCGTCTTGAAGAGACAAAGCCCTATGGAGAAGATCATGAGTTTCCTCCCTGTCGGTGTCTCTGTGGACAAAATGTCATTATAGTAGTCACCGAAATTGGTCTAGGAGTGGTCTCAGGTGCTCGAATCGATCGAGAATCGATTTGTTTTGCCTCACTAGAGTTTGCCGAAGTTAATTGAAGTTTGGTGAAGTTTGAGTGGGTTTGTATGGACAAGTGGCTCAGTTTTATTTAGCTTTGGTCTCACCGATGATGGGGAGCTCAAGGGGGATAGGGAATGCTCTGAGCATGCTTATCTCAACTCACTAAAGCTCTCTTTGTGGTTTGAATTGGATGGGGAGGAGTGTACTCTCCTCTTTGATTGATCCAATGGCTAGGATCAAATCAGCTTTTGGCAATCATCCAGCTGATGTAGGCAGTCAGAGGTGTCAATGATGGGCTGAGGTGGAGGTCCTTAAGTGGCTGAGGGCAGGACATGGGTTGAGGTGGTGTGTACCACCTCCCCCAAGTGTACTAATGAGAGGACTTGGGTGAACTCACTCTCTCTTGACCCATGGCTGACCCAATCAACTTTGGGTCAAGTTAACTAGTGGTCCAAGTGTCCAAATTGAGCTAAGGGTGGCTGCCAAGGGTTGGTGAGTGGGTTTGACCATCCAAATGGAGATTGTATCTCATTTAGAGGGGTTTACCCAATGCATTTTGGCATAATTCAGGTCCAACATGGGTTGGGATTAGTTGGGCTGACCCATGGTGATCCAAGGATGAGTCATGCCAAGTTTTGTTAGGTTTGGGCTTAGTTTGAATGGGTTTAGCTCAATTTTACCCATATGGGTCAAATTAGGTTGATCAATTGGTCAAATTGGGTCAAACTAAGTGTTTGGACATGTTCAAATGATCATTTGGAATATTTTGGTTCAATTGGTTTGGTTTAATTTGAAGTTAATTTGATTTTAGCTTATTTGGGTTCATATGGGTCAAATGGGCTAAGTTGACTAATTTTGTCAATTTGTCCAAATTGGCTTGGGTGGTGGGTTGGTTTAGGTTCAATTGATGATTTGAGAAAATTTGTAGGTGTTGATTTGAATCAATTTGGATTTGAGAATGATTTAGTTCAATTTGTCCCTTTAGGTCAAATTAGGCTAAATGGGTCAATTGGGTTGGCTTGATCAAATTGAGTTCAATTGAAGGTTGGATAATGTTCAACAATCAATTTATGATGAATTTGAGTCATTGGTTTCAATCAATTTTATTTAGGATTAGATTTAGCCTAATTTGGCCCTTTAGGTCAAATTGGGTTAAGAGCCCAAGTTGGCTCGGTTTGATTCAATTGATGGCCAAATCATATTCAATACTTAATTTATGATTGATTGGAGGTATTGTCTTCAATCAATTGAGTTTAGAATGAAGTTTGATTCAATTTGATTCATATGAGCTAATTGGGTCAACTTGGGTTAAGTGACTGACATGGTTTGACCCAATGAATTGAAATTGAATAATCAAGGATGATCAATAATCATTGTAGATGGTATTGAATAGGTTGGTTCAATCTAATTTGGGTTGGATTGGAGTTTGGATCAAATGGATCTCTTAGGTCACTTTAGGTCAAGTGGACCAAATGGGTCAATTGAGTTGAATAGGGTCGAATTGGGTTGAATTGAGTTTTATGATGGATTTAGGATTGATTAATGGCTTTGATTGCAATTGATTTGGATTTAATCAAGTTTTTGCTCATTTGGACCCTTTAAGTCAAATGGGGTAGGTTGGGTTAATTGGATAGATTTGGTTCAATTGGTTTGATCATAAGTATTGGATGGGTTGGAAATAGAGATTTCAATGGAATAGGCTTGAGTCATAGGATGATTGTAGGATTGATTTAGGTTAGAGGTTCAAATAATTTTGCTTGGAGCTTCGATATGAAATAGGATTCAATTGGGTTTGATTGCATTGGCTTGGGTTGGTTTTGGATAGGTGGACAAGCATGAGTTTTGGTTTAGGCCATGGGATAGGTAGGAACAATTTAGCCTAAGGTATAACCTAAGCTAAGGACATGCCTTCTTAACTCTCTAGGCTTGGGTATAGTATTCCCCTAGTCACTAGAAGTGTCCTATGACTAAGGAAGTCCTAGTACTTAGAAGACTCCTAAGTTAAAGAAAGATGAGTCAATCCTCACTCTAAAAGTGAGGTCAACAACTAGCTATCACAAAGAGCTAAAGTCAAATGGATTTCCAATGGAGTGAATGACCTTAAATTTTTTTTGGAAAAATCAAGGGTTGTAAAAATATAAACTATATCAAAGAGATGACCACCCCATTGGGCACATTTTTTTCCTACCTCTACTTTAGTTGTAGTTGTTACTGACTATTTTGAGAATCTTTATAATACTCATTCTTAGGGTTATATAATCAGTTGGATTTTCCTACTAAAAATTCTATTCTATTTCACTCTATTGTTGATTTGATTGCTCTTATTTTAGCTCAAGAAATTAAAGACAATATCTTTTCATCCCTTAAAAACTCTTCTCGTTGGCCCAAAAATTTAACTTTTGAATTTTATAAACTACTTTAGAAGTCACCAAAAGACTTATTTACAAGCTATTTTTCATTTCTTTTCTACTTGCATGATGCCTATAGTCGTTAAAAATTTTGGTATTGTATTGTGCTAATCCCAAAAATTCCTTAGGTTACAAATATCATGGATTTTAGACCAATCTCTTTTTGCAATTTCTTCTACAAGACTATTGTCAAAACCATGGCTAGTAAAATGATCAAAGTGAAGCCTAATATTATCCACAATAGTCAAGACAATTTTATTACTGGCAGGATTTTATTAATAATATATTTTTGGAAAATGAAATCCACAGTGGCTAATGATGTTCTAAACTAATAGATTTGGTCAAAATTTTTGTGCAAAACTTGATGTCAAAAATTTTTTTTTGCACTCTTAACAAAAACATTATTTGCAATGGCTTTTGAGTGGGTCAAAGCTTGTGTTGACAATGTCCATTTCTTTATTTGTTAAGTGGATCAAAGCTTGTGTTGATGATGTTCATTTTTCAATTTTTTAAATGGTTCTCTTGAGGAGTTTTTCAAATAATCATCTCATTTGCAACAAGCATGCCCTCTCTCCCTATATTTATTTTACATAGTGATGGATGCCTTCTCCAATCTTATTGAAAATTACATTGCCTTTCATATTTATGAAGGAATTCAGATAATTCAATCGAATAAAGTCTCATTACCTAATTGCAAATATAATCTAAAAGATGGCGGAGAGGATTTCTTTATTTTACTCAACTTGTGAAACTACGTGAAAGAAACTTTGTCTCAATAGCAATAGACAAATTAGGGCTACTACCTCCCGGACATTGAGAAAGGATGCTTTTAGGGTGAAAGCTCTATTTGTTTAATAAGTCTTCTTGATAGAGGGATTGTAAGCAATATTTTTATTTAACAAACAGAATATTTCAAAAAGCAAACAAAATCCTCTTTATTTGTTGAGCGGATTAAAGCTTGTGTTAACAATGTTCATTTCTCTATTTGTTTTAATGGTTCTCTTGAAGAGTTTTGCAAATCCTCATCTAGTTTGTAATAAGGATACCCTCTCTCTCCATATTTATTTTACATAGTGATGGATTCCTTCTCTAATTTTTTCGAGAATTATATTGTCTCTAATATTTATGAAGGTATTATGATAGGTCAAAAAGTTTTTTCTCGCCTCCTATATACAAATGTTATTCTTGTGTTAGAAAAGGCATCTATTTTCTAGGAAAGTTCCTAATCATCATGACTTGAGCTCTTGTATTAACTTGATGCTATTTAGAGTTAAGATCACTTATTTAAGTGTTCCTATATCTATAAACAAGCTTCATTCTATTGATTTTTAACCTCTTTTTTACAAGATTTTTAATATATTAGATGGATGGAAAGCGACTTGATTCTCAAAATTTCAAGAGCTTTTATATTCTAACCTCATTTGTAGATTCTCTTTTTAAATACTCTAAGAAAGTTTCACCTAGTTTTTTAGGAGAAGACCTGCAGGCCTAAGAGAAATGGCCATCTTGGTCTGCCTAGCAGTATGACCATTATTTTTGCTTATAACTGATCTTTTTTTTTCTTCCTTTTTTTAGGCTTGTCTTTACCCATAACTTGTTAAAGCTTGGTGGCTAAACTTATATATATTTTTTTCATTTTGGAAACATGCATCTAACACTACCACGTCTTCCTAGAAGAATATTTTTAGTTTGGGAAACTAGTTTAAATCTAATATGTAGTGCTTCAAAAGTTGGATTTAATTTCTTTTGGAATCCTTTGATTAAGGAAATTCACTTATTGCCATTTTTGGCTTTAAAGTTTATTATATGACTTCTTTATCTAATAGCTCTCATGTTTCATAGACTATAGTTTATACATGAAGGTCAATGGAACCTTAGCCTCACCTCTAATTCTACATACCATGATTGAGATCATTAGAAAGATTTCTACTTTCTATGATTGCTTTGATGATATCAAATGGATTGGTTCATCTTTTCCTACTTTTAGAAAGTTCAAAATGATTTTTTTTCAATTGAAAATTATAGAGCGACATTAATTCTACTATTTAGCATCATAACTATGCCCTTAGATTTTCAGCTTATACTTGGTTATGCTTACTAAAAGGGCCCGTAACACAGCTTCATCTCAAAATTGTTTTTTTTTCTTTCAAGTTGTTGAAACTTAGGATCAACTTCTTTGAATGCATATTCACATCAAAGCTTCTTATAGATTTTTTTTTCTTAGGCAATAGATACTTCCAAAGGCACACACTCATTCAAATCCTCATGTTCATTATGAACATGCCTAACATATCTAATATTAAGATAATTTTTTTACTTTCTCATCATTTATTGATTGACCTATTTTACTTAGAGAGAAAGGAATAGTAAAAGATTTGGCCTTTCTACTACTAGTTTTTCATCCATCAATTTTTCATTAAAAAGGCCATTATCAACATGATAAGATATGGTAAAAATGTACAGATAATTTGGGAGAACTTGAATTTTGACATCATGCTTATTTCTAATAAATATATGGCTTCCTCAACCCTATCCCCTTCATGCTTTTTGGCTTTCTTGAGTTTCTATTGTTTGGATGATGATAAGTATAAAACTATCCATGATTCTAACTACTAATAATCAAAGGAATTTTTGCTCACCTCCTATTGGATGAAATTTACTAACTTGGGAGGTAATTTTTGTGTTTTTGCATATTGAAATCGCTAATCTTCTTCTACCACTCTCAGTTCATTGGTGCTTCAATCAAATTTTTTTTCTTAAGAAAGTCAGACAAACATTATTTTATTATTTTGGCTAGTTTATAAATCATATTTTCTTTTTATTAGTGCATGCTTTATTTTCTATTTCAATTTTTTGGTCTTTATAAGCTTAATGTAACTCTTTATATTGTAATCTTTATTTCTTTTTGGGTAAAACAAAATTTGGTTCCTGTCCTTACTTTTTTTTAAAGTTTATATATATATTAAAACTTGTTTTTTATACAACAACATTATCACACCATGCTACAAAACTTGGCAATTAAGCTATTGATTTTGTGATATAAATATACAAATTAAAAATCTTGCAAAGATGATATTTAGGAATTGAAATACTTCAAATATAATTAATAAATAGCATGAATAATGTATCAATTTTTTATGTTTCTCCCTTATTGCATTAAATGATAGCATAGAATTTAGTAATCTTTAATACGCAACTTAAAATGTTTTGAACTAATCTACATATGGCACACCAAAGAGAACATAATCAAATCAATGCTCTAAACATCTTCAGATATAGTGAAACCTCATAATACAAATTAAAAACAACTAGAAAATATTTTTATTTAAAATATTCCATACTGAGAAAGAAAACCAAAGATTCATAGTACACACAAGCAAGAAATTGATGTTCTCGATCGGTCATTATTTTTTTAGCTGCAGATAACTCACAGCATTGTTGAGGTAGTATTTTAATATTTTACTAAATTCATCCAAAACTTGAGTTCCATCGAAGTCCTTCTCCAAATCATAAAACACAGTTGTACTGATCATGGTATTGCCTTCTCCTATATAGTCAAGTTTGAAGGAAACAACATTATAAGCAAACCCCAGCTTCATAAAGCCTCCTTCTATCGCGAGGAAGTTCATGAGGTGATTGGCTTCATCAAATTCAACTATCCTCTCCTTGAAGTGTGCAAGATTAGGTGCATCTTTATATAAAAAAAAGGTGCACATATAAGTGCTAGAGGAAAGAAAGATCAGAAATTTATCGCTTATAATATATATATATATATATAGATATATATACATACATGCACACACACACATCATTTATGAGATAAAAAAATCATTAATTTATCAATTATAATCTTATTCTTAAGCTCAATCCCCTTTGAATTGCCCAAATATAGTTGTAGATCAACACTAAAAGAAAAAGGAAAACTTTTTAAATTAAGTATGTTTTAATTAATAATTAAGATTTGATTTTTGATTTTACTTTAGATAGCGATTCGTCACATAGAGGTGGACTACCACCTACTTATCGACTTAAACCGCAATTACGACCAAACTTTCATCGAAGAAGCCGCCGCTAACTTATCTAATACCGGTATGCCACGCCCGATAAGTGGTGATGGCGATTTCTAGGCCACCGGCCCAGCCCGCTTTCCTTTTGTAAAGCTCTAGTTGGGAAAGCTCTGGTTCTTCTCCTTGATTCTGCACGCAGAGACCCATCAGCTCCACCATTTGGATTTTGGCATTAGTCACCACCGCTCCACGCTCGGCCAGATCTTCAGTCGTGATCGCGCCGCTTTACCGTAATTTGTTTTTTTCTTCCTTGCTTATTTGAATTAGTAATGGAGGGAAGTTTTGCATGTTTTTCATAATTATTCTCCTAAAATTTCGTGATTAGGGTATACACATCGGATCGTAATTTGGTAGTTTATTTTTTTGCTTTGCTTAATTGTTATAAATAGGTGAGCAATATGGATTTTGTAATGGATTTTGAGTGAATTGTTAGGTTTTGTTACAACATTGGTCGAGCTTAAGAGTCGTGATCTCGCTTAATTTTGTTCTATGACTGCAACGATCATTGATGGTCGGTTCATTCCAAGTTATGTTGGTGGCAAAAATTGGCCCATGCGAGTGTCACGTCATGCAAGCTTAGGAGATTTAAAACAAAAGTGCTCATTATGACGTTGATAACTTAGTGGAGATTACATGTCATTTTCGGTGAGATATAGCTATGCTTGATGATGATGATTCGAATATCAGATTGACTAAGCTTCCCGCATTGATATTTACGTGAACAATGTATCGCCGCAAAAAACGACATCATCATCATGCCACTGTACATTAGTGCTCATTAGTTCGCTTTCAGTTGACTCAACAAAGCATTACCACAAGGAGATAATGTAAGCATTCACCTCACATTGTTGGTGTTTTTTATTTTTGTTTTGTGTAGGTATCATTTTTTTAAGAAGATGATATATGTTTAAATGAACCGAGATGCCTATTCAAGCGCAACTATGATCAACCTAGTTCATCTAAACAACTATGATGAGTATGAAACGATGAATAGTGAATCAAGCACTGCATCGGATGATAGCGATGCCGATGATGAGTCTTTGCTTGGTAATGCAATTTATGCGACGGCTCATGATCTTCTTCTTGAGTCATTCAAGGAATTCCGGATCAAGATGTTATGATTCCCACTAATGAGTACGTTCGGCTATGTCAGACCACGAAAGACTGGGATGTGGATATTGTATTTGATGGTCCATCTGATAGCTCAGGTTTTTCAGATGATGTCAAAATTCTGCAGAGTTATATGAAGGTATGTGTTTCTCAAATAAGAAGGAGCTCACGAATCGGTCGGTCCATTCTTAATAATGTCCTACGTGACATCCAATCGAAGAATTTCACCGTATATGTGCAACATCGTAATTAACTTTGCAATGGCGATGCCGTATAAGCAAGAGGTTGGGAGGCTCCGGAGGTTATCAACTTTAGGTTCGCCACATACGCGTTCCACCATCGAGTTCGGACATCGCCAATGCACTTCTAAGTTTATTAGTTACTTCATAATGCCGAATGCAATTTCAAATTGACATGAAACCCAAAGAGACATGGAAGGGCCTCGATTAAATGTAAGTAGCAATTACAAGGAGTCATATCGCCTCTCAAGCATTGTTTATGGATTCATTATGCTCGCGACCTTATATCGCAAGATTATGTCATCGATACATGTGTTTCAGACCGCTCGGCTTTTGGACCATCTATTACCTGGGGATATTGTCGACCGTTTCGATGGACGGACGTTCCTCGGAAAGTATCGGTAATGCTGCTACCATTGGTATTGATGCAAATAACGCCTATTTCCCTTGCTTTCGGTGAATAACGAGAATCAACCGGCTCGTTTATTGTGTGCCTACAAAGCCGCCAATTGTTTCATCGATTTTGTGTAATCTGGATATTTGTCCGTGGTGAGGACATCGTTAGCATGGGTTCCAGATTAGTTGGAAGAGGGTGGAGTGGCACCTTCCCGACAGAGTCCTTCATCGCTTCACTTGCCCAGATGACATGGACCTGGTCATTAGAGTCAGAGGGAAAGCAGACTGGTGCAGTACCATCCAGCATATCGCTTCATGGGATGCCCAGAGATCATGTGGTGGACGATGCTTACACCGACGATAGCCCCGGGATATGATCCTGGTTTAGGTCATGCATCGTTGTTGTAAGGCGCCATGCATTACCCCCGTGCACCCGAGCGAGCATATGTTAAGATAACTCTATAATTTACATATTTTCTTAGTTATTATTTCCACATATTTACATAGTAACATTTTAAACTAGTTTAATGTAGGCGGAGCATATTTTGGCGACGGAGGATCTTTTCGGCCTTTCTTCGGATGATGTGGACTCGCGATCAATAAGCAGCATACGATGTGATCTCGCCGAAAACATATCGAAGTGGTCCAGCCAGAAGTGAGCATATGTCACGGATATGACACATGTCTACGACTCGCCTCGACGCAAATGACATATGGGGAGGCCATCCAGCTATGCGATCCAGGACCATCTTCTTTTCCAGAGAGCACCTCCTGCATATGGACGGGGCGACGCCAGATTGGGTATCTCTACGAGACTCGTAACATTGGATCGATGATGAGCCATTCATCACCGCACGATCGTTGGTGTACCGAGCACTATACTGTGCTGCGATAGCCTATGATCGGCATAAATGTTTAGAGGTTTATTTATTTTGTATATGCTGTCGGATATTTTATTGTTCACTTTTATGTATCCGTACTTGATTTTATTTATTTATGAAATTTTTTGTATCGTTTGATTACTAGTACATTTGTCGTTGATCTATTTGTATTTTGGTATCATTTGTTCACCGGTATTACAAGTTCATGTTACATCTATTTGCATTTCATATATCGTTAAAAAAACTTATTTTTTAAAGAAAATCGAGTGCAAGTCGCCGCGATGCTATCTTAAGCCGATAATCGGTCGTCGACTATATTAGTCACCGCTTTACTGCCGAATTATCGCGGCTTATAAGCCGATAAAAGCGGTCTCCCACCTCGACATGAGCGGCTAATCGCCACTTATTGACTATCTATATTTAAATTTTTTTTACCGATATTTAATCTGTTAATTAAGTTTTAAAACATACTTAATTTAAAATTTTCGTCAAAGAAAAATGATCACATCCAAGAAAATTTTCCCTCGCCTCCTTTATTATGTGGACTTTTCCATAACAAAAATTTTCACTAGTGTAATAGTATTGAAATGAATTAAATTAGTTAAGAGCAGAAGAGGATCTCACCAGGGCCAAAACAAACATACAAGATTGAACCAAGGCCAATATTTCCATGGCCATCATCTTCAAGCATATGTGATTCTGTCAGAAGATCAGGAGTGGATTTTTTTATCACTTCAAATTTATCTTTGGTCAATGCCTTCCATAGAACTTCGATATCAATTCGATCAGCCTTAATTTGAAACTGTAGTTTGCTCGCCATTCCTAAGAGTTCTGTTGATCGATCGATTGATCGCTTAATGTTGTTCTGAGGAGAGCTTGAACAGAAGTTGATTTATTTAATAAATTCGGCTGTCGGCTAATAATTTAATGTCATTAATAGTTTAAATAATATCGATAAAATAGTTGTATATATTTATAATCATCAGATTTATTTTAAGTTGATATTATTTTGTCTCACATAATATTAGTAAGATATTATGTTGTTTTACATGATATTTATCTTATAATTATTATTATGAAAATATCTTATTTTGTTATCATATTATATATTTATATAATGAGTTCATATAAGATAATTTGGCCTAATATACATAATTGAAGAAATATCTTCACTATTTATTTCTTAAGAGAAATATACTTGAAAGTTTATTTTAGATAAAATTATTCATGATGAGAGATAATCCATTGAATTTATAGACTACTTAATGGTCTTTTACGTCGCTCAAAATTGATTCAAACTAAATATAATTTAAATCTTATTGGAACTAGATTCAAACCTCAATTCAAATCAAGTTTAAACCAAGTTAGAAATCATCTTTGCTCATTACAAACTCCCTAGTGGAAGGCATCACACAGAAGCATGACCGTTGCTTGCTGTCCATGTTTAATGGAGACCCAAGCATAGCTAGCTAGCTGACCAGACCATAATCTTAACAAAGACAAAGCAATCATTGATAAGTCTAAGCCGATGTTAATCCTTATACGCTCATCGATTTTAAACACATTTAACCATTATTAGCTAGATGTGATTGTTATTTATGAGAGTAAAATTATAAGTCATATGTTTTTGTTTTTCGAACTGCCAAAAATTGTCCTGAGGAATTCAAGAACAAGCTATATCGGTCCCAACCGGTTCAAAGAAGAGGGAAGGGGAAGGCTCACTTCAGATCGTAATGGAGATGCTGATTGCTTGAGCTTTGTTACTTTCTAATGGAGAGAAGGTTGTACGTTAAGAAAATCTAGTGAGGAAGATGGAAGAGAGGAGAGTAAATAAAGTGAACAAAGGATTTCAAGTGGTTTGGCCGTCAGACCTACTACAAGAAGGAAGAGATTTCATTAAAAAACAACAACAAAAAGAAGAAAAAAGTCTGTCAACGACAAAACTGTCAGTCTCCCCCTCTATCAGGTTATAAAATCAAAGTTCTCCTTCCTTGAATTTCTCACCAATGCAACGCTGTGGAGCTTACATTTATGCTTTCACAATTATATATATATATATATATATATATATATATATATATATATATATATATATATATATATATATATATATATATATAAGTATATAAAAAAAGGAAAGACTCTCCATTTATGTATTGATATCTTGAGATAAAATCTACATCAAAACCTCATAACAAAACACTAATTAGATCATCATCATTATCATGTCTTATTAACCCAACTCTATGGGATTATCTTTATGATTTTTTTTATTTTTTTTTCAATCGTTCCTCTTCAATTAAAAAGAACAGCTAAGATTATCCAAATTAATCAGCACCATCAAATAGAAAAGGAAGCAACATAAATACTGCATTGTGGAGAGACCGATCCCATGATCATTTGGAGCCACACAGATGATCAAAGCCGTTGATTCTGCAGCCTCCTCCACCACTGGGCCGCCCGGAAAGACGGGTGGGCCGGCCCGAGAGAAGAGAGCAGCACAATTGTGGGCCAATCCAACGGCTATCATCACCTTCACTTGCCCTCTCTTCGGAATCGGACGGCTGGATAGCCTTTGACTCCTTCCTCTGTTAACAAGCTCCCCTGCCATTTTCCTCTTCTAAGAAAAAAAAAACTACTAGATCAACTACTCTCCTCTCTATGTATATACATATATATATAAGTAGAGATCTTCCAGTGAAATGAAAAGGCTGCTAAAAGCTTCAAGCGATTTTAATTTTTTTTCCTTTTAATCGTGTGCATGAATCAGAGCCGTTGATTTCGTGGTACTGGATGTTAGTTGTCTTCGGATACTGTCGAACACAGCTATATGACAGGGAGTGCAATGGCGAGGGTACAAGACCGTGTATTTAGGACAGAAAGGAGGGTTTGGGCATCTCAATGCGAAGGGATGTGTGGTTATGATTCAACTTTGCCCAACTCATGAACTTGTGTAGGTTCTTTGTTATATTAATGATAGCCAAATCTTTGTGAGGTTAAAAATTTAGCTTGGAAATCATTTTAATCATCAATTTAAAGAGACTAAGATTTGTGTTCTTATGGTCCATGCACGGTGATGATTGAATTAGATGATGATCCTTTTAGTTCCTATAGTGTTAGATTTTGTTAAAATTGGTTTGGACTCTTAGATTAGGTGTAGATGGTATAGATTTAATTGATTATATTATAAATATCAATTCTTTACTCTGCAACCACAACCAACCTAATAACAATTCTTTATATATTTTTTTTACACTAATTTAGCTATTTTAGATTTCATTTTATTTATTTGAGAGCAAAGAAGGTGTCAAATGACAGGAAGGTGAGATGACAGTTGTTGAACAGATCGTTCATAGCTTTACTTTGTTGCATCAAAGCATGTTTCTTTTCTGCAAGGTAGCTGATTGTCATATGTTTATTGATGACAATGACAAAAATGTAAATATGACTTCATAATTTCATATCTGATATATCATATAAAATTCTAATAAATTGGATACAAATCTCGAGATAATATGTATATTAAAAAATTTTAAAATTAAAGTCAAGATCATCCAAACTCTAATTCTAATCAACTTAAAATCAAATAAATATCTCAATGAGACAAACCTATCAACACAAATAGTCGATCGCTTTGAATCCAAGTGGGCTTAAATGAAGCCCGAAAAGTAAAGTTAAAAGCTTTAAAGTAGTAATTGATGAGTCAAATAATATTCGAATCCAACATGGTTATAGTCAAAACAGGCGATTCAAAAAGAGAAATACAATGTGTCCAAGATTACTCAATTTTGAGGTCATTAAAACACTTAAATTTCGAGAGATTTATAATCAAGGGAATTGATATGGATGATCTAATTGAGTGTTTAGGGTTGTTACGTGCAAGAATATTTATGGTAGTAAAGTGAAAATATTTGAGTCATAGCTTTACATGAAAATAGAACTCGCACGTAGATAATTAGAGAGAGTATAGGTGATGTCAGAAAATTTACTAGGGAAAAGTCCAAAAAAAAGAGGGAAAATCATAAGGCCTAGCTCAGTTTAAATAATTCACTATGTATTTTAAGTTACAAAGCTTCATTCTTCTTCTAAGATGGAGGAGAATGGGTCATATAGTTGTGACTATATAAAAAGTAGACAACTATACCATTTGAATAATGCTACAATAATTGAATGATAGTAATCAAACTTTGACAGCCTTCAAAGATTATTGAAAATCACCAATGGTAGTGGTTGGCGATGGGTGATGGAGGTGGATGACTTTAAACTCTCTCTCTCTCTCTCTCTCTCTCTCGTGTGTGTGTGTCTGTGTCTCTCTCTCTCTCATGTGAGAATAAAGTTATATTTATAGAATTTTGAGAGAAGTATTTTGATAACTTTTGTCAAAATCTTAAAGCACTTCATCAGACGATTCATATTGATCCCCTTGATTATAGATATTTTTTTTTCTAGAATTTAAGTGTCCTGATGACTTCTAATTTGAGTGATCTTGGCCATTAGATTCCTCTCGTCAAGCCGCTCAATTCGACTATAAATATGCTAATTTGGAGATCATTTGACCATTTCATTAATGTAATTCTACTATAATTATGCTAGATTTAGAGATCATTTGACCATGCAATTAATGTCTTGAAGTTTCTAATTACATTTCGAAAGCTTAGTTTGAGCTAATTTGGTTTAGAATTGAACAATTCTTAGTGGTAGACTCGTCTCACTAAGACATTTAATTTGACTATAAATTTGTTTAAATTAGAGTTTGGATGCTTTATAATTTAATATAAATCTTGCTTCGAGATTAGTGTTTGATTTGATTAATTTTTTATGATATATCATTTTTCCTTATTTTTGGATATCAAAATTTATTTCATCAAAAAATATAAATTTTTACGAGCCTAAAATTCACTTGAAATCTTTGCAAAAATTATGATTACTTTTTTTATCCAAAATTATACCAAAATGCACAAATTTATTTTTTTTAAAAAATATATTATTAATTTTAAATTTATTAATTTAGATTATCCAATATTTCAGCGTGCATGTTACACACATAAATAAATAATGAGATACATTTTTACATAAATGATGCCAATAATTTTACTTATCATCATTATTTTTATTTTTATTTTTATTTTTAAATTATAAATGTAAAAAAATTTAGAGAAGTATTTTTTTAAAAAAAGAAGAAGAGCTTTTTTAATAAAATAAGAAAAGCCTTTTTTTTTAAGGAGGATGAAAAATTCTCTTCTTGTTTTCTTTTTTCCTTTATTTTTTAAAAAGAAGATGAAGATCTTCTTCTTTTTTATATAAGAAGTATAAAGAGTTTTTGCCAAAAGATAAAGAGTTTTTTTTTTTTTTTTAAAGATGAAGAGTTTTTTAATTGAAAATTTTGTATTATTATTTTTTTAGAATTTAAAAAGCATTACTCGCCTATAAATATCTCTCAATGGGATGAAAGAAATTACATCCCCCTCTCTTCTCTTTGTTTTCTCTACTAACATGTATAAATAATGCACAATTCTCTCATCGTAGGCTCTAGTTCTCATATGATAAGGCTTGAAACTGACCTGATTAAACGACGTGTATCCCGCATTAAAACTCTATTACAATTCATGGCTCCTCTCTTCATCTCCAAATCTTAGTTTTCTCCATCGACCTAAATAAATGGTGTGTGATTCCCCCTCGCAAGCTCTAATTTTTCTTTGTGTGAGGCTTGAAACTAATCTAGTTAGTCGGCGTGTATCTCACATTCAAGCTCTAGTATGATTATGGACTCATTTCTTCTTTTACAAACCCTAATTTTCTCTCTGTATAAATGGTGTGAGCATTCCCCTTCATAGGCTCTATTTTTCCTTAATATTTAGGCTTAAACTGTCCTGAATAGGTGATGTGCATCTCACATTTTGGCTCCATTATGATTTTAGGTTTCTCTATATAGAGGTTTGAAATTATCCTAAATAGGCTCTAGTTTATCTCTTATATCTTTTAAATATTTTGCACCCTAAAATATTTTTTTTTTATTTAAAAGTTTTTCCCTCCAACAAAAGTAAAATTTTAAGTGAAAATTTTATATCTTCACGTTTATGTCATTGAAAGATTGTGATATATACATATTTTCCTTATAAGGAGTTTTTGATATACATGTATCTTATGAAGCTCTCGCCCTATATCTTCAAAGGATTTTACCTTTTGAGTCTTATGATGTATTTGTACCTTCTAAGGCTCACGTATTTTGTGGTTTTGATGTACATATACTTTCTAAGGTTCTTGCCTTTTAAGATCTATTATATACTTATACCTTCTAAGATTTTTGCCTTATAAAGTTTTTTTATAATACATGTACCTCATTAAGTTTTCACCTTTTGGAGATTTTTGATATACATATACCTTTTAAGTCTCTCGTCTTTTGAAATTTTTTATGTGCATGTACCTTCTGAGGTTTTCACTTTTCGAAGTTCTTATTGTACCTATACTTTTTAAGACTTTCAACTTTTAAAGATTTTTGATGTACCTATATCTTCTGAGGCTTTCGCCTTTTGAGATTTTATTGTACATCTTCTAAGATTTTCTTAAGAATATAGATTCTATAATTTACTTGCTCTTTTGGAGTCTTTTTCTCATCAAAGGTTCCTTCAAGGTGTGCCTTCTAGGAGAGAAATCCACCAAGGATTTTTGACATATCCGAATTTGTTTATCATAGTGGTATTCGATAACGTTAACTTGTATGGATGAAATCAAATATTTTAATCCTCGTCTAAGATTATTTTTTAAAATATTACTCGATGATGTTAACTTGTATAAAAGAGATCAAATCGAATCATCTTTTATCAAGACAACCATTTGAGATTGTACCTAAAGTTACTTTTTAATTATCGTCTTATTTTGCATGATAGAAAGATCGAGTTTTATAATCACAATTGTGTTAGAATATCTACTTTTCAAAGTTTAAATTGCCCCCCGTCTTGACTTACTTCTAGGACTGATAATCAAATAGATAACTAAAGAGATTATTTACTTTAACTTTGTCCAAAGTGTTGATGTGGATGACCTTTTAAAATAATAATAGGAGTTGTCTCTTAGCTTCTAATAAGAACTAAAGAATTTGAGTTTGATATTTCTCCGATGCATACACAAATAATTATAGAGTATAGGGGAAACCAAAATTTTCATGTGAAAAAATCTAAAAAAATGAAAAAATTCATTAGATCTAGTTTGTTCAAACAATCCATTATGTATTTTGAGTTATGAAGCTTCATTCTTATCCTAAGATGAAGAAGAAGGGATCACAAAATTATTATTATACGAAAGTTAAGCAACTACAATATTTGAATAATGCTACAACAACTAAATGATGGTAATTAAACTTTAATAGTGTCCAAATATTGATGACGATCATCAGTGGTGGTGTTGGATGATGGTTGTCGTAGATGACAAACTTAGCTTCTTCATCTCTTTCTAAGCCTCCTTTGACTCCCTCTCTTATGTGAGAATGAAATTCTATTTCTAGAATTTTGAGGTATTTTGATAGCTTTAGTTAAAATCTCAAAATACTCCATCAAATGGTTCATATTACTCTCTTTGATTATAGATAAGTTTTTTTTATGAGAATTTAAGTGCTTTAATGACTTACAATTTAAATAATCTTGGGCTAATTAGATTTTCTCATTGAGCCACTTGATTCAATTTGAATATCATTTGACTATCTAATTAACATCTTAAAGTTTCTAATTATACTTCTGAAGCTTGATTTAGACTAATTTGAACTTGAGTTGAACAATTCTTGATACTAATGAACTTATCTCATTTAATTATAAATTTATTAAAATCAGAATTTATATGTTTTACAATATAGTATACATTTTGCTTCAAGATTCATACTTAATTTAATTAAATTATTCTGATATGTCAAGAATTTTAACTCTATTTATCAAAATATCCCTTCATAAAATACTATAAATAAATCCTCATTTTTTTCTTTGAAGAATAAATTAAGCTGAGAGCTAAATTTAAATTTATTAAAAAAAAAAATTTGAAGCTAACAATCATTGACATCCAATATCAACCACCATCAAAGCCTATTGTAATCTATTTATTTTTTTCTAAACTATTGCTATCTAATTTCTCAAATTTATAATACCACATTTTTCAATTAAGAGAAGTATAACTTTTAAACTCCAAGCATATATTAGATTATTTTCGCTAAATAAAGTTATAAGATTTTACCTTAATAAAATATTTCATATTAAAAAATTTTATTATTACCATATATATATATATATATTAAACATTTTTATTGAGCAAAAACTTCAAAAAAAAATTCTATTATTATGAGCTTTTCGATACACATCTTATCAACATTGTGACTTATTTTTTTCTCGTGAAAACATAATCTTAATTCTCAAGGATCAAATAAGAAAGAACGACGATTTTATTTAATTTCTACTCAACCAAACAGGCGATTTAAAAGTAATTTCATTTCAATTCATTTAGGTTGTAATTGGTTTGAAAGATGTAAAGAAAATATAAATATTTTACATAAACATTTATATTTGGAGTTTATTTTCAATGAAATGCTCAACGTCAATATAATTAAAAACACTTGAATCAAACTTTAAAATGCAAATAAACATATCCAGACAATTTCTCACCTAAGTCTAATAAAACATTTAAAGGGGAACTGTTAATGCCATAAAATTCTTTTACATTTACCAATGTAATATCTAAAATTTAACATTTATTTATAGAACACTCAAATCTTTAATATTATGTCAAAATATCACTAATATTAATAAAATAAAACATATCTTTTATATAAATGCATATATTTTTATGCGATTATAACACTCAAGTGTTATATAAATATAAATATTTAAATATTATGTATGTAAAGATAAAAACAATTTTCTTAATTTCTCATCAACTAAAAAAAAATATATGTTTTTCTCTGAATTTCTCCTCAGCCACCAAATAAATGAGTGAAAACAAATTTAAATTCAACCATTCACCATTTTCATTTCCTCTTCACTCCAAGCCAAACAGAGGACAACTATTTCCGTTTTCTTCCTTAAAATTTCATCAAACCGAACAGAGCCTTGGAGTTCCTCTTTTGCATAAATTGCGCATCAATCCGTTAAGAAGGGAATAAAATGAACATAATTGAGTTGCAGACCTAACATTTTATAGATAATACAATAAGTTTTTCATCATGGCAAACTAGTAGAGGGACAGGCTATTGATGATGAAATCATATAATGCAGCAGGAAAAATAAACAAGATATACAAAGCATTAAATCATATAGCAAACCTTTAAGACGATTAAAAAGCTGAAAAGAAAAAAAAAAGAAACAAATAATGGACATCAAGCTATGTGGGTACCTACTTGAGACATCTTAAGCACATCTAGCAAAAAAAAAAAAAAAAGCCTTTGCTGAAGGAGAATAAAAGAACAAACCCAAATATGAACAGAGATGAGAAACCTGCACTTTGTAGCATAGGCATGGCAACGATGAAGATACATTGATTGACCTTACGTTGCATTTCGTCAAGATCAGATTGCTGCCCTTAAGACACCAGCGGCGGCCTCACGCTTCATCTGTGCTGCTCTTCCACTGCCGCGAAAGTACATGTACACTTGCTGCACAGGAAAAAGTAAACAAATGAGCTCATTTTGTTAGCAAATGAAAATAAAAACAAAGCCTTCTTTGATCGAGTTTGGCTCGTTAATTGATGTAAATAGTCATTGGATTAAATCCAATGGCAGAGATTTAATTAAACACCTTTAGCCTATCGAATCAGACCAACACGAGCCTATTGGGTCATGTGCGACCCGTTTATGTTCAAACAGAAGTTGGATTCAAACGAACTCAAAATTGAACGAGCTGAACATTATATAGATTATGTGTGCTCAAGCATGACTCAGTTACACCCGTAGTAGTAAACATGAAGATGTAAAACTAAAAGTTTTACGCTCCTTTCATTCAATTATTCAACATTTTTTAAGTAAAACAAAGGAAATAATAGAGCAATAGATGGAGAAAGCCGTGGAAAAATGTATCACCTGGATGACCCAGATACTGAGCAAAGATTCTAGGCAAAAGAAACCAAAGCCGATGAAGTAAAAGATCTGCAGCAAAAGAATTGAGTGTAAGTTGAAGGAACCAAAGGTTTCACTAAGCAAAATTCAGAAAAATTTAATACAGCAATCCATTACAATTCCATGGAAATCTAATACACCACACCATTATTACTCCACCTTGGTAATATCTAGAAGGAAAATTAGATCAAAATTAGCCCCAAACGTAAAAATGGCCAGGAAAAATGTATTAGTTTATGTTTGAAAGAGTAGAAAGAACCTCCAAATAATCAAAACCATATAGTTCAACTGATATCTGCCGAATAATTAGGTTAAAAAAAATTCTATTTCACTCTGCCACAAAATAAAATGATTTGACTCCAAGAAGGAAGACAGGCTATGGGACTCTCAAACCCTGCAATTTGAAAATAACAGAGAGAGAATATTTTTCTTGTCTGCAGATCAATCCCCTACTGCTTGGTACGTAATTATATTATTACGGGATAGGACGTATCCGTATGATGAGAGTAGATTGATCAATATTCCAATAAATTTAAAGATATATAAGAATATATATCTTCTTCTAACTCTTTTATTTTAAGATGTTTATAGGTTTCTTTTCCTTCTCTTATCTCTGAGTTATAAGAGAGGAAATTACTATTATATGAATAACTAAGAGTGCATAAACAAGCATAATTATTATCACAGTATTGACTATCTATTGTAATTTCTTTACCTGATAACTTGTAGAGTTTTATTTGGTTTTTATATTTTTTAAACGTTTTTAGTTCATTTTCAATATTACACAGTTTAATTTTAATAGACTCCATATCTGGATTCATAATGATAAAATTTTCTCGCTAATCTGGTCTTTAAGTAAGAATTATATCTAATAGGGTCCATCACGTATTTTATTAGATGTTCATTATGCTAATACACTTATATCTGACATGATTTTTGACTATAAATTCTCCATTCTTATCAAATTCACATATTCCAGTAGTTTTCTTTAGGGAGATATAGGCTCAACAATAAACCACAACTTTATTTGATCACTTCAAAGAATCACAACATAGTTTTAGTTCGTTTCCTACTCTAAGCATACTCAAATCAGATAGAAATCATAAAACCATATTATTCAAATATCATAACATGATACAGTAGCATAACACACATAAATATAATAGTCAGAATATACTTATAGACATAGCTCAGAGAGAAGATAAATTTTAGCTTATGGCTATTACACATAATTTGAGTGGTAGATTTCTCTCTCAGTTACTTGCTTTCCTCTAGGATTTTCCTCTTCTTCTTCCTTTGAATTCCTTCTTGTATAGATGCGAAAAGGTTCATGGTAGATTTCTTTCTCTCAGTTACTTGCTTTCCTCTAGGATTTTCCTCTTCTTCTTCCTTTGAATTCCTTCTTGTATAGACGCGAAAAGGTTCGTTCAAAATTGATGCTGTCGTCAGTGCTGATGTCCCTGGTATGTGACATCACTACTTACGTAATTTTAATTCTGACGTCATGGCTGACGCTTTAGTTCTCTAGAAATCTGGTCTCCAACTTTTCTTTTACTACTTGTAAATTATTTTTACTTTTGCAGAATATGCAATTATGTGATTTTTCATTTTGCATTTTCTTGCATAATTTTTTTTATTTCTGTGCTTGCATATACCGTATTTTTTAATAACATGCTAATCCATTTTTTATACATAACTTCATGTATTTGTTTTGTTCGTTGTCGGCAATGACTGTAGATAAATAAAGTATTCGAGCAATAGTATACATATATTTGATGCATTTATTTTCTTTGTTTCTATCCAAAGTTGATAAAGATCTTCTTCTTTATTTCTTTTAGCCAACTTCTTATTCTCCGTGTATTTTGGCAAAAATTCACTGCTAATTCCAAGTTGTATCATTGCAACTGTTCCTTCTGTTAATTCTGGATATGTTAGTGATACTTTGGCATAAATATTCTCATGTTTTAAGATTGATTGAAATGTTTCTGCTGCATCAATAATTGTTTTTGGTAACTTGTTGATAGTCTTCAAACTTTCCAAATATACTAATTTTATCATCTCACTAGAATATAATTCTTGGACTAATTTTGGATCAGTATCTCCATATATGTAGATTACATTGATATTTCCTTGAGTATGAAAATATATTTGTGCATTAATTCTTTTTTGAAATAGGGCGAATTGCTGCCATTCGTGTGTTATTTCAAGTAAATCCTTTTGTTCCTTCGATTCTTTAAGTAGAACTGAAGATGAGTCTATATTTATATCTGATTTTTTAGTTATGCCAGTACTTGTAGAAGGAATATCTTTTTTATAATTGCACAGAATCCGTAATTGTGAGACAGAGGATAAATCTTCTTCATCTATTTCTCCATTAAGATCATTTTTACTTTTTATAGTTCAACTAATATTTTGTTGTGTAAGATATTTCACATTCTAACTTCCACATCTGAAATTTGAGTATTTTAGTATTTGGACGTAATTATCAATGAGTTGATCATCCGATTTTGTAGAAATCTTATCGGAGGTTAAATCTGGTTCATCCATATATTCCGTTATGTCTGGTATTTGATTGATCTGTAGATCGATGTCTCGTTCAATACTCATGTCCTGCAAAATTCTCGAGTTAATATTTCAGCAAGACAATTATTTTTTCTTTCAATATATTCAATATCAAAACTATAAGCAAATAACCAGCTTTGCCATCGAATAAATTGCTTATTAGGAAGTCAATCAACTATTTTGCCTTTTATAAAAGAAATAGCTGTCTCATTATCAATTCTAATAATAAAATGGTCATTTAAATAGGAGCAGAATATAAGAAGATCAGGTAGAGACCCTCTCCAATTCAGTAGGATATTGTTGAAAATAATGCTTAACTCATATTATAATCTCTGTATTACATCAATACTAGTTTATGAATAATACTCCACAAACTCCTTATGTAGATAAACCTATATCAGAATTAACCCCTCAAACAATCCTATCTAGTACAAGTAGTATAAGCTTTTCAACTACTTCAACTACTAGACAACAATTCATATCACCCAATGTTAGGAGAATTCATACACCTAGAAATAATCTACTAAGTCCACAAAAAGACTGTTCTCATGAACTAATCAGTGGATATGGAATCTATTTAAATCTAGACTGGTATAAAAATATAGCAGAAACAGTTGCCAAATGGACTATAGAAAATAATATAGTCATTTACAATTATAATCTTCAAGGTGAAGATGCATACAACTTCATTAAAAAATACTTTAACAGGTATTTGTAAAAATGGTTTCTTGATCTTAGATCAAGTCAGAAATAAGAAATTAAAAATACTTGTTTAGCCAAATCTACTATAAGTACACCAGGTAAATAGGTAAAAATTTATACAGATTTTATTAAAAGTGAATTTCTAAGATATAGAATTAGATTTACTATAGAAGAAAAAAAAAAACAATCTCGAAATTACAAAGCAAAAACTTACAGTTCTCAGTATTTGTAATATTTGTTATCTAAATGAATATAGTTGCGAATATCAAAAATTCTTTTATAATATTATTGCTGATGAACGTAATTAATATCTAGATATATATTTTTATAAACTACCTGAACCATATAATATAATATGAACTCAAGTATTTCTTCAACAATGCCTTACAAATATAACCTTAAGAAGTAGAATTCTATTTGCTGAAGAAAAGTTAGCAGAAATCTGCTAACAATTAGATTTACATAAACAAAATAAAAAAAATATAAACAATTTATATGTTGCAATAAAAATGATCTAGTTGCACATCAATGAGGATGTTCAAAAAATGCAAATTCATATACAGGATCATCCTGTAATAAAAAGAAGAAATTCTTTAAGAAAAAAATAAACATAAATTGAACATAAAGAAAAGAAATTTCATAAATAAAATAATTTAATAAAAAGTTTAAAATTTGGAAATGCTGGTTATGCAAAGAGGACGGACATTATGCTAATAAATGTCTTAAAAGAATAAAAGCTTTAGGAATAAAATCTGTTCAAATTATAGAAGAACAAGAATTAGAACTCATCTTTGATATCTTCGAAATCAATTACAAGAAGAAATCATGAATTATCGATCAGAAAAGATCTTATTGATCTATTATTATTCGATAACGATTTAGAAGTATACTTATATTACGATAAATGTCTGAGCAGCGAATAAATAATATAGATGAAATTATATAGATAACCAATCGCTGATAAAACAATTAATTCTTCCAGAAGATGAATATAAGAATATTAGAAAAAAAAATTATCTTTAAGAACAAAAGACTATTTTGATATGACAATATTAAATTGGAAAAAATCAATTCATTATAGCATTAGATAAAGAGAATATCTTATTGAAATAACAAAAGCCCAAGTACAAAAAATCCTTTATATAATTATATAATAAGAAATTTGGATTTATAAAAAATATATCACCCAGAAAAATATAAGCATGTATTTTTTGGAGGAATCCAAGTATTAATAAAAGCATACTTTCGTAAAGGAATAGATAGCCCTATAATTATATGGGTATACGATGATAGAATTATTTATTCCAAAAAAGATATTTTATTAGGAGTAATTCAAGAAAATTTATGTTATCAGACCTTAATGTTCAATCTACACCATAATTATACTATAAATATCAAGGATAGACATATAGATATAACTCTTACTCTTAAACATAAGTTACAAGTTCAATTAAGACAAAGAAGTGATGTCTACAGTATTACGTACCAAGCAACATATGCTTATAATAATTATCATAATACTGTAATATTCAGAACATATAATGAACCTATTCATATAGATTATATGTTCTCTCAAATAAGACAAACTATTCAATATAACAAAGTATATTATACAAATTTAACACCACCACTTGATCATTTATCTCTTGATTTTGGAGAAATTAGTAGAGTTTATGAAGTAATAGTTTTAAATTACCTAGAAGACAACTCTCATTTAATGAACATAATAATGATCTTATTATCCAACCAAGAAAATCTATTGATTCAAGAAAAATACAATATTCTAATAATCAATTAATTCTTAAGGGATATTATATTTCACTTGAAAATCAATATCTATTTTATTAGATACAGGATCACAAAGCTCTCATATAGATGCTTTCTTAATTCCTTCAAATTTACAAATCTAACGAAGTTAACCATATATGTATATAGAGTATTATAGTACTAAACATTATTATCATAATGAAACTAATATTTTATTTGGCTTCTAGGATATACAAAATCAAAGATTAAATTTTCAACATACTTTTTTAACTGATGACATAAAAAAAGGACGAATTCTTGTAGGAATAGATTTCCTACAACAACATACTGTTACATTTACTAATTCTATTGTACGAATTAATTCTTCTATTATCCCACGACACCATAGTTTACTTTCACAGTTATATTCAAATTGAATTATACAGCCCAACTTATGAACTTATTCCTATTCATGCTTTATGCGATACTAGAAGTGATATCACTGTCTATAAATATTGTATAATACCATCACATATCCTTCCAATCCAAGATAATTTACTCTTAGACACTTTTAATGGAATTCATACCATTAATAATTATTGGTCAAATCAATATATAAATTCTATGTGAAACTCTTATTAAAATACCACGATTATCGTGTATGGATGATCATGGCCCCGATTTCATCCTTGGTAATAACTTTTTTAAAGCAAATGTATTCCTTTACTCAATATTCTGATCATATCAAATTAATTACTCCATGTAAACATACTCTTTCTTGTCCTTTTATCTCTACTCCTACCTATCACACTCCCACCTTCTCCCTTGTTTTTCGCAGCCAACGTGGTGATCTAGATACACTTATAACAAATCATCTTTCAAAACAACGAATTTCATCCTCCCATTTATACTTTTCTATGAATTTTGAAAAAATATAACAAATAAAACATTTTGCTGAAAATCTATTTTCTAAAACCTTTTCAGAAAATCTACTTCAATTCTAAGCAAAAGATGAACCGGTTGGACGAATCGAACCAATTAACCCTACTCTCATCATACGGGTATGTCCTATGAAATACACTATCGATAACAAATTAGAATTTAAATCTCAAATATCTGAACTTTTACAACTTCAACTCATTGAACCTAAGAATAGTCTCATTAGCCATGTCTTTCTTGTAAATCATCAAGTAAAAGAAAGAACGATAATAATTATAAAAAATTAAATAATAATACCAAATTTAATGACTACTTTTTACCAAATAAATAAGTTTTAATTAACCAAATAAAAAATGCAAAATAATTTTCTAAATTAGATTGTAAATCTGAATTTTGGCAAATTAAAATACATAATGACAGTAAAGAATTTACTGCATTTAACACACCATAAAGACATTATCAATGGAATGTGATGTCTTTAGTCTCAAAAATGCATCATAGATATTTTAGACGTATGGATCATTTATTTTTGAATTTAATACTTTTGCTTTAATATATGTTGATAACATTCTTATTTTCAGCAATACTCTACCTTTACATTTAAAATATTTAACATTATTTTTACAAAAAACATATAAACACGGTATTGCTCTAAGCAAGAAAAAAGTCATTTTTGTTACTCAAACTATAGAATTTTTAGGATTAAAGATAGATTAAAGAGCTATTGAATTACAAGATCATATTTACAAAAAATTGATCAATTTTCTAATATTAATAATAAAAAAGAATTATACAATGATTTTTAGGCTATATCAATTATACTGAAGCCTTTATTAAAAATTTAGCAACTTTAAGAGCTTCTCTATAAAAGAAACTTAGAAAAAACATGACTTGGAATTGGGATAAAAAAGATGAAAGTACTTTACAAAATATTAAGTCACTGTAAAAATCTTCCTATATTAAATCTACCTAACAATGGAGAAAAATTAGTTATTGAAATCACAATTCTTACATATGTTGGGGTGCTATTTTAAAAGTCAAAAGAACTGATAAAGAAATTTTATATAGATATGCCTCTAGAACTTATACTCCAACAAAATAAAATTATCATATTAATGAAAAAAAACTTTTAGTCATCAAAAAGGCAATTAAAAAATTTGAAATATTTTAAAATAACCATTTTATTGTTAGAACTGATAATAAGCAGATATTTCTTTATAAAAGACAAAATAGTTGATTCACTCCCTAATAATTGACTTATTCGATAACAAAGCTGATTTTCCGCTTATAGCTTTGATATTGAATATATTGAAGAAAAAAATAATTATCTTGAACACATTAACTCGAGAACTTTTCAGGACATAAACATTGAATGAGACATCGATCTGCAGATCAATCAAATACTAGACATAACGAAACATATGGAAGAACCAGATTTAACCTCCGATAAGATTTCTACAAAATCGGATGATCAACGCATTGATAATTACGTCCAAATAGTCGAATTTCAGATTTGGAAGTTAGAATGTGAAATAACTTATGGCAATAAAATATTAGCCGAACTATAGAAAGTTAAAGATTATCTCAATGGAGAAATAGATGAAGATTTACCCTCTATCTCACAATTATGGATTTTGTGCAATTATAAAAAGATACTCCTACAAGTACTTGCATAACTAAAAACTTAGATATAAATACAGACTCGTACTTTCAGTTCTACTTAAAGAATCGAAGAAATAAAAGGATTTACTTAAAATAGTAGATTAATGGCAACAATTCGCCCTATTTCATGAAAGAATTAATGCACAAATATATTTTCATACTCAAGAAAATATCAATGTAATCTACATATATGGAGATACTGATCCAAAATTAATCCAAGAATTATGTTCTAGTGGGATAATAAAATTAATATATTTAATAATTTTGAAGACTATCAGCAAGTTATCAAAAGTAATTATTGATGCAGCAGAAACATTCCAATCAATCTTAAAATATTGGAATATTTATGCCAAACTATCACAAACATATCCAAAATTAATGGAAGGAACAGTTACAATGATATAACTTGGAATTAGCAGTGAACAATTTCTGCCAAAATATATGGAGAACAAGAAGCTGACTAAAAGAAATAAATAAGAAGACCTTTATCAACTTTGGATAAAAACAAAGAAAATAGACACATCAAATATATGGGTATACTATTACTCGAATGTTTTATTTATCTACAGTCATTGTCGACAACAAACAAACAAATACATGAAGTTATGTATCAAAAATGGATCAACATATTATTAAAAAATACGGTACATGTAAGTACAGAAATAAAAGAAAAATTCTGCAAGAAAATACAAAAAGAAAAATCACATAATTGCATATTCTGCAAAAGTAAAAATAATTAACAAGCAATAAAAGAAAAGTTGGAGACCAAACTTCTAGAGAACTAAAGCGTCAACCATAACATCATAATTAAAATTACAAGTGACGTCACCTACCAGATGACATCAGCACTTACGATATCATCAATTATTGAACGAACCTTTTCGCGCCTATACAAGAAGGAATTGAGATGAAGAAGAAGAGGAGGAAAATCCTAGGGGAAAGCAAGTAACTCAGAGAAAGAAATCTACCACTCAAATTATGTGTAATAGTCATCTAGACAAAATTTATCTTCCCTCTGATCTATGTCTGTAAATATATTCTAACTATTGTATCTATGTGTGTTCTTATGCTATTGTATCATGTTATGATATTTGAATAATATGGTTTTATGATTTCTATCTGATTTGAGTACGCTTAGGGTAGGTAACGAGCTAAAGTTGTGCTGTGATTCTCTAAAGTGATCACATAAGGTTGTGGTTTATTGTTGAGCCTATATCTCCCAAAGAAAACTACTGGAATATGAGAATTTGATAAGAACCGGATAATTTACGGTAAAAAATTATGTCAGATATAAGTGTATTAGCATAATTTCGAACATCATAATAAAATACAGAAGCGTGATGGACCCTATTAGATATAATTTCAATTTTACTTAAAGACCAAATTAGGGAGAAAATTTTATCATTATGAATCCAGATTTGGAATCTATTAAAATTAAACTGTGTAATATTGAAAATGAACTAAAATGCTTAAAAAATATAAAACAACCAACAAAACTCACAAGTTATCAGGTAGATACCCCCCTCCAAAATGGTATCAGAGCCTGATAGATCTAAAGAATTCTGTCTTCTTATATAAACGCGAAAATGTTCGTTCAATAATTGATGCTGTCGTAAGTGTTGATGTCATCTGATATATGACGTCACTGTTTACATAATTTTAATTCTGACGTCATGGTTGACGCTTTAGTTCTCTAGAAGTCTGGTCTCCAACTTCTTTTTTACTACTTGTAAATTATTTTTAGTTTTGCAGAATATGCAATTATGTGATTTTTCTTTTTACATTTTCTTGCAGAATTTTTCTTTTATTTTTGTACTTGCATGTACCATATTTTTAATAATATGCTAATCCATTTTTGATACATAACATCATGTATTCGGTTTTTGATCAAAAATAAAGTATTCGAGCAATAATATACTCATATATTTGATGCGTCTATTTTTTTTGTTTCTATCCAAAGTTGATAAATGTCTTCTTCTTTATTTCTTTTAGTCAGCTTCTTGTTTTCCATGTATTTTAGCAGAAATGGTTCACTGCTAATTCCAAGTTGTATCATTGCAATTGTTCCTTCCGTTAATTCTAGATATGTTTGTGATACTTTGGCATAAATATTCCAATATTTTAAGATTGATTGGAATGTTTCTGCTGCATCAATAATTGTTTTTGGTAACTTGCTGATAGTATTCAAACTTTCAAAATATATTAATTTTATCATCCCACTAGAATATAATTTTTGGACTAATTTTAGATCAGTATCTCCATATATATATAGATTACATTTATATTTTCTTGAGTATGAAAATATATTTGTGCATTAATTCTTTCTTGAAATAGGGTGAATTGTTGTAATTCGTCTGTTATTTCAAGTAAATCCTTTATTTCTTCCATTCTTCAAGTAGAACTGAAGAGTATGAGTCTGTATTTATATCTGTCTTTTTAGTTATGCTAGTACTCGTAGGAGTGTACTTTTTATAATTGCACAGAATCTGTAATTATAAGACAGAGTAAATCTACTTTATCTATTTCTCCATTGAGATAATTTTTAACTTTCTGTAGTTCGGCTAATATTTTGTTGTCGTAAGATATTTCACATTTTAACTTTCACATATGAAATTCGTATGCACTGAATTTGGTTTACAAAAACCTAAAGAAAACCTACCTTGATATTATGAAAAAACTAGTACTACTCCTGGCAGAAGTCATATTCAAGGAGCTATAAGGATTAATGAGATTATAAATATTAATGAATCATCCCAAGAGTTAGATGATTTAATCTCTGTATTATATCAACACCAACTTATGAATAATACTCCACAAACTCTTTTCATACATAGACCTATGTAAGAATTAACCCCTCAAACAACCCTACCTAATACAAGTAGTATACGTTATTCAACTACTTCAACTACTAGACAATAATTCATACCACCTAGTGTTAGGAGAATTCCTACACCTAGAAATAATCCACTAAGTCCACAAAAAAGACCGCTCATGAGCAAATATTACAAGAATCTAATTTATAAAAATATAGCAAAAACAGTTGATAAATGAACTATAGAAAATAGTCTAGCCATTTACAATTATAATCTTCAAGGTGAAGATGCATACAACTTCATTGAAAATACTTTAACAAGTATTTATAAAAAATGATTTCTTGGTCTTAGATTAAGTCAAAAACAAGAAGTTAGAAATACTTGTTTAGCCGAATCTATTCTATAGGTACACGAAAATGGGTAAAAATTTATGCAAATTTTATTAAAAGTGAATTTCTAGATATATAATTAGATTCACTATAGAAGAAGAAAAGGCTAAGAAACAATCCGAAATTGCAAAGCAAAAACTTACAGTTCTCAGTATTTGCAATATTTGTCATCTAAATGAATATAGTTACGAAAATCAAAAAATTTTTTATGATATTCTTGTTGATGAACATAGTCAATATCAAGATACATATTTTTATAAATTACTTGAACAATATAATATAATATTGAGTCAAGCATTTCTTCAACAATATCCTACAAAAATAACCTTAGGAAGTAGAATTATATTTGCTGAAGAAAAAATTAATAGAAGCCTGCCAACAAATCAACAAAATAACAACTTGTGGTATAATAGCCTAGTATATAGTGCATTTAGCACACCAACGATATTATCAATGGAATATGATGCATTTTGGTCTCAAAAATGCACCACAGATATTTCAAAGATGTATGAATCATTAATTTTATGAATTTAATACTTTTATGGTATCGTGTGATAATAGAAAAGTTAATTCGTATAATAGAATTAGTTAATGTAACAGTATGTTGTTCTAAGAAATCCATTCCTACAAGAATTCATCATTTTTCTATGCCATCAGTTAAAAAGGCATGTTGAAAATCTAATCTTTTATTTGGATATCCCAGAAGTCAAATAGAATATTAATTTCATTATGACAATAATATTTAGTATCATGATAATTTATATATATATATGGTTCACTTCATTGGATTTCTAAATTTGAACGAATTAAGAAAGCAACTATATGAGAACTATGTGATTCTGTATCTAATAAAATAGATATTCGATTTTCGGGTGAAATGTAATATCTTTTAAGAATTATGATAATTTACTCTTAGACACTTACCTAGAAGACAACGTCCTATTATGATATTTGAATAATATGCTTTTATGATTTCTATCTGATTTGAGTACGCTTAGGGTAGAAAATGAACTAAAGTGGTTGTGATTCTCTGAAGTGATGGACGTACCCGTATGATGAAGATAAGAGAAGGAAAAGAAACTATATTATGATGATTATTATAAGCATATGCTGCTTGGATCATGGATAATGTAGTATTCAGAACACATAACAAACCTATTCATATAGATTCTATGTTCTCTCAAATAGGATAATTATCAGCTTTTTTCCTTCAATATAATAAGACAACTATTTCTTTTATAAAAGGCAAAATAGTTGATTCACTCTCTAACAAGCGACTTCATCGATGATAAAGCTGATTTTCCGCTTATAGCTTTGATATTGAATATATTTAAGGAAAAAATAATTGTCTTGGTGACACATTAAATATAAATATTATAGATGTATGAGTGAATACATATACTTGTAATAGCATGCACAGAGGTTGAAATGTATAAATGCATATGTAGAACAGGTGAAGCATATGTGTAGGGTTATAAATTTTCTTAAGAGAGTAAAAATAAATGGATATCAAATAAACTTTTGCCTTTGAGTCGAATTTAATGAGCCATATCTAAGTTGTTGAGATAGGTGCAAGCAAGCCATTAACAAAGCCTAGCTTGGCTTGAGATCAAATCAAATTTATTTTGACCCAAGCATGTGTTGGGATCAGATTTTGTTCAGATCAAACAATTCATGCCCTACAATTGGACAATGAAAACTTCTGGAATAATTTGTGCCAAATAAAATTTCGTGAGCAATTCATCTAGCGTTCAAGCCATCTAAAAGAAAGCATTGGAAAAATACTCAAACATTTAGAAAGATAAGCTTCTGTCAAGTACAATATTGGGTTGTCCTTACACAATAGAAAATCATCCCAAGGCCCTTCCCTCTTGCCAAACATAGACACATAGACCCACAACAAAGAATGAGCTTGGTCATAACCTGAAATTTCAAACAATGCTCGAGAATGACAAAATACAATTATTGGTATAAATACATATGAACAAATCCAAAATAAAATATATCATTAATCATTGTATCACTAAGTGTCATCATCATCATTATATGCCTAATCCCAAATTACTTGGAGTCAACTTTTTGGATCACCATTTTCCATTCATTCCAACTGAGTGTTGTCATAAGTGTTAAACCTATATTTTACAAACTATTTTGAACAACTTTTAAGTATGCTATCTTAGAAACCCCTTTATCTTCCTAATCATTTGATACAAACTTTATTCACCCATCTAATCATGTGTTCAAACCACCTAGTCTAATTTTTTCACTTCTCTTATCTTCATTACATGTCACTCCAACCATTCCTCAAATGCAATCATTTTTTAATTTATTTCTAATTCTATAACATATTTTAGCATTCTTATTTTTTATCATGCTCAATTTGTTATTAACAACTTTTTTACTATACAACACTCAAATTCATACAACATTGCTATCCTAATAACAGCTATATAAATTTACACTTAAGTCTACATGATATTCTTTTATCACATAGTAATCTCAATAAACTTCTCCATTTTAACCACTCTATTGTAACTCGAAAAGCTCTAACTTACCTATATTTCAATACTTTTGCATAATATATTTAAGATTCTTAAACATATCGCATCAAGGTATCACCTTATCCTTTAATAATATTAACTGATAATGTTTTTCATATAACACACTAAAGTTGCATTTATACAATCAATATTTGTTCAACTAATTATAAGCCATTTATCTTCTAAACAATTTTACCATTATTCTAACTTTTCACTTAATTAGTAGATATCTCACCTATTAGAAATATTTCACCTACAAGAAGTATAAACCAAAATATTTTACTTAGAAAATCCATTTTTAAGTATCTTCATAACTAATATATAAATATATAAACTAAATGCTAATTCATGATGCAATCTTACTATAATTAGAACTGTAAAAGCACTCCACAACTACTTTTAATACTAGTGAGTACATGACATTCTCGACTAGGGGTGTAAGTGAGTCAAGCCGGCTCGCGAGCTGACTCGAGCTCGGCTTGTTAACGAGTTTGTGAGCCAAGCTTATCGAGCCACAAGTTCGAGCTCAAGCTCATAATCAAGCTCGAAAAATTTTTGAGCTCGAGCCTGGTTTGACTCAGCTCGATAACTTATCGAGCCGGCTTGTTTACATAATGGTGAATGCAATATATCATGTATCACTTTATTGGTTCGACAACTTATCAAACTTTTTATACAAGCTCGAGCTTTTTAAAAGAGCTCGAGCATTCAAGTCAAGCTCGAACTTCACTTTCTTTAAATTGAGTTGAGCTCGAGCTCAACAGTGATTAAATAAGCTTTAGCTCGATTAAGTCAAAACTCGACCCGACTCGTTTACACCCCTATTCTCAACCATGCTTAAGGCCTTAGCCACTTTGCTCTTCAATGATCGACGTGCTCAATTATGGTTGGTGCATGCTCGCACACACATTATACTCATGCACACTAGTTGTGCCACATTACCTTGTTGCGCCTGCATTCCCAAGTGCATAATCTAGTACCTCCTATGATTTTTGCTCTTCATAATCCTCATGTTATTGGGGATATGGGCAATTCAATTCTCTTTATCTTACTTCTAGTCTTTTGCATTTTTAGCACAAAGAAGCTTGTGGATAAAAATTTTCAAATTCTGCATGCTACAAAAAAAGAAATAGAAATAAAGTATATTGCCACTCTTTAAAATATACAAAGTTAAATTAGATAGTTCTAACTGAGCCAGGGGATTATTTCTTCTGGCTTTTGTTTCATTCGTGTCATTTGTTAGCCTTATCTATGAAATATTTTCTAGTTCTTGTCATCTAGCAAGACTTTTCCATTACTTCATATTGTACTATTTTCATTGACTGATAACAAATCTCTTAAAAAATAGTTAATGATTTGTTTTACATATCTTTAAAGACTTCATAGATTTGACACACACCTATCTTTCTTAAGCGACACCAAATCAATTCTAATGATACTCAACTATATACTTTCTCTTGATCAATAAAAACTATATGAAGGAACTTTTCTACTCTGGATACATTTTTATTATCTTAATAGAAAAATCATTGTCATAATAAATATTCTCAATATGAAATCAAATTGATCGATTGAAACTGACATATTTTTTCTAAGTTTTTATTCTGTTAATCCCTCTCCTAAAGTTTTATTGTATGACCCAAAAATTTGATTCCTCAAAAATTATCATATTTTAAACATCTCCTTAATGTTAAATATTGGTACCAAGAAACTTCTTTCCTAATTATTTGGTATTTTCATAGTCTTCAAAATTTTATTTCGAATATTATTAACCAAAATACTACAATATATCCCAAACACAAAATCATAATAATTATCTCTTCTAGAACTAAAAATTTAACTCTGTGATCTTCCTTATAGCTAATTTCACTTTTTTTTTTATCAAACTATAATATACTTTATTATTTTATTTATTATGCTCTTTCAGGATAATATTTTATTTAAATTTCTCATTTAATAATTTCTAAAATTATTGATTCATATTTCCTTAATTTATGTACAAAGATCCTATTATCTAAGCTTCTAAAAAATATTACTTAATCAAAATCTATAGATATTTTACCTTTTGTCCCATCTATTTTATAAATCCCTATTTCTCCTTTCTTAAACCAAGTCTATCAAAAAGCTAAGTGTATTTAATACAAATGTGCCCATCTATCATCAAGCATGCAAGCACAATATTCATCGCATATCCAGGCATATAAGCATATTACACATACCTAGTGGAGGCAGGGGCGGATCCAGAATTTTTTCTCAGAAGGGGCACAACAAAATAAAAAATATTATACTTTTATATAAAATCAAAATTAAAATATCTCATATAACAAAATAAAAAATTAAGCTTCACAATAATCTTAATTTTTTTATATTATACATCATCTATAATTTCTCCCTCCAAATCGATTGTGAATAATATTCCATTAAAAAATATTTCTAAATATTCTAATATTCAAGGGTCACCTCATATAAAGCATATAGTTAATGATTAAATATTCATTAAAGATATATTAAAATTTAAAATAAAATAAATTTCAATAACAAAGTTAATGATGATATTATTTTTTTGATGTAATATTAAAAATTTTGAAACTAATGAAATTGTAAGTTAATGTAAACTTCAAGCTCTACTAAGAACTTCCTCAAATATAATATTTTTTTTTCAAAACATAAATAAATAGAAAACATATATTATAATTTTTCTAAATATAATTTCCATCTACAAGCAACCAACTGTCATACTTGAACTTTTTTAAATATAGCATTTTCAATTTCATATATAAAATAAAAATAAAATCATTACTTAATGAACACATATGCAGCACTGATATAATTATTTAACAAAAAAAAAACTTCTTTTAAAGTAAGTTAGTTGGAATCAATTAAAGAACTAATTAAATTTAATAATGAATTAAAAAAATTAAATGGTTGAAATTAATAAAATGAATTTAGAGACTAATGTGTAATCTCAAAATTTATAAGAACTATTTAATGTTGAATTATAAAATAAAGTTCAGATTTTTTTCGTAGAATGTTTTAAATAATTTTACTTATCATGGCTTTTAATTATGATTGATTAAAATAACAAAGTCGCTTTAATCGTTTAACACGCTAAATCATGTACGCATGGTTAAATTGATTTATTTGAATCCTAGCAAAGAAGTCGCATGGTTAAATATGGATTTACAAAGTCTTAATTCCTAAAAAGCTTTTTGCATGATTAACTCTGGATTTACTAATTCCTGTTGATAGGCGGATTTACAGAAATTTAGACAAAACAGAAATGTGTGGAGGGTGGGAGGAAAGATGTGTGATCTGTTGCGAAGGAGGGTGGGAGAAAAGATGATGGGTACTTTGTGAGTCTCTTCATTTTTTATGTAGCTATGGAGCAGCCACAGAGCAGAAGGGTTGAAATAGTTGTAAAAAATAAGGATGAAATGACAATTATGCATAAACGATGATCCTAATTTTTTTATTATGGTAGCCAGTGGGGGCACGTGCTCCCAGTGCCCCCACTTTGTATCCGCCACTGAGTGGAGGTACAACCATATGCAGACATTTTATTCAAGCAAGTGTTCAGGCAATATCACTATTGTTTTTGGAACATCAAGTGGCTTAAACCAGTGAGCATATCCAATATATTCTAACTTTATTTGGAAGTTACGTCCAGTTCTGCCATTACTTACGCCCAGCATGGTAGGCTTGGAATATCCAAGAATCCAAAAGGTAATGTTTCCCGATAGCGGCACTCATACTACATAAAATCTCAAACAAAATGAATATTACAAGAAAACAGTCAAAAGCACACTTGCACTCACAAACATGCAAAATATAAGTTGCTGCAATAAACACTCTTGCAAGGCATTAAAGACGTTGTCTGATGCTCTCAGTCAAATGCTACTGTCATTGATATTCTTCTACTAATCAACGCAATCTGACTAATCATGAGAAAACTAAAAAATAAACTCGAGTATAGTGCGGCATTTGTTGAAAATGTTTGTTCAGAATGAGATATCCATTCACGGAAACCAGATGCATAACTGATACGAGATACTCACCCCAACTATAACATGGTCACCCAATAAATCTATGGCTGACAAAATTCCCCTGAAACACCAAATGATTAGCAACGAAATGAGTATACAGTAAAGAATTATTCTTATAGTTTATCTGAATGAAGATCATTGAACTATGAATGTTCAGCACAAGGAACTCACGTCAAAGATTCTCCCTTGAAGAATATTGGAGGAGCCACTGCAGCATAGATGCAGAAACCAATATGAACCTTAAGATTCAATACAACATCTATCATTTTCTTCATGTCTTTCTTAAAGCAAAAACAGAACTATTTATATATAATTTACCAGGTAAAACAAGAAAAACCATCCAAACTTCAAAGCACTTTCAGTCCTGCAATAATTTTTACAACTTTCATGCTAGTAAAAACTCGCAGATTTCATATAAGTAGTGAATAAAGTAAATGACAGAGAACAAAAACGAAAATTAGATTAGTAAATATCAAACTTTAGGTTTTAGATATATAAATATATAAGAATTGTGTGGTACGTATGTAAATCTCCCTAAAATATATCAATACCTCATGGCATTATAAAGAGGCCGGTACCATAACACATAAGCACCAGGAACACCAGAGATAAAGAAGATGATGGAAAGCAACCAGATCTTTACACCTGAGAGGAAAACTAAAATCAATGCCTAACGGGAAATAATTCAAAAACTTGCAACTTCAGAGATTAGTTAGAATACGAATAGATCCCAGGTCATCCATGTTTACCTTCCCCTTTAATCCAAGCAGTTGTTGTTGCTATAATGTTCCAAATCAGACACATGGTCAACCCTGCATAACAATCATTTTGTGATAGGACGTCAAATGTTAGAATTTGCAAGGATCGCATACTTGACAAACATTTTTTTCATGCATTTATGCCCCCTCCAACAAAAGGCGAAGCTATAGTGGGGCATGGGCCCCATCCAATTTTATAAGTTATAAATTAGGTTTTAATTTTAAGCCCATTTTCCATATTATTTGTAGCATTATGTTTTTGAATTATAGAATTTAGAGTAAAAAAAAACTTCAAACGCCAGTTATTAATCGAGTACCATGGGACAACAATATATAGCACCACTTATACCACGCAAAACATGGCCAAAGATTGAAATTTAAAACATGGAGATCTTGACAAGTGATCATAAAATACTGGTAAGAACTCATTTGACTGTTCTGAGTTAGACATTATATTTAAGAAAAATCATTATTTAAAAGATATTAATTTCAATTTCCATAAATATTATGAAAAATCTTGTAAGAAATAACAGTTTTATTTTAAACTAAAAATAGATAAAATCAATTATATATTTTTTTTCAAAACATCTTTTTGAGTTACAGGAAACTAAATGATCCCTAAAAGAGATTTAGTCTAGTTGTATTGATTTAAATTTAATATTCTTATGACTCATTTAAATTTTTATTAAAAATATTTTAAAAAATGACTTCAATTTATAATTAAGATCAAAATCATTATATATGTATAGGTTTTATTATATAATTACAAAAATTGTAAAATAATATTACTAGAATATACTATTTTAGTATTTGTAAATAATAAATTACCTTCAACTCAAATGCTATGATATTTAAAACTTTTTATACTGGATAAGGAATCATGTAATCGACCCACTTAATGAGATAAAAACTTCTTGTTGTTGTTGTTCCTGTATTGTAGACTGGGTAATGATTATAAGTGTTATTCAAATAATCATTCAATATTTTCAAAATATAAAAAATAAATATTATTAATTATAAATTTTTATTAGTATAGATATATATTTTTAGTAAAATTCTTAAAAAATTAAGATCATCAGCATTGGTTCCAAATCAAGATGAAAAAAATTGACAGCATTTTTAAAATTATTAATTTATGCCCCAATTTAAAAAAAATTTTGCTTCGCTCTCAATAGAAGCAGACTAGATCAGATCTACACAATAGCTCAGATCTACACAACATAAAATATCCCTACTTTAGCTTTATGATAAGTCATGTATGTTAATTTAGGTTCATTGGCCCTCATAAGATAGTAAATTGTATCAGATCCATATCAAATATCATAGGTTGAAAAACCAAAATATAAAAAATGCTTTAGTTTACATCTTGTAGATAGTTTGATATGCTCATAATGATTTTATTATTTTTATGTGTCTCTCTTTATTCTTAGTGACAATCTTCATGAATAGCTGACCAACATTTTATTAAATGCTTCCATCAAATCATTTGTTTTTAATCTATGATTGATAAATGTTGTCAATTAATTGTTTGTCAATCTACGAATCTACATATGCTTATACTTTTGAAGGATAACCACTTGTCTGGTATAATACAATGTGGTATGTCAAATCTATCGATAATGTTATAGGTAAAAAAAAAATTGATCAATTATTAGACAATAAGTTCTTTGAATGCTTACTTGGAGAAGTAGTCAATTACTGATAGCATGAAATGGTGTTTGATAAATGTTGGAAAATGATGAGTCTAATTATATTTGTGGGCCAATATTCAAATGGCCAAAATGAAGTAATCTTAAATGTATAGTGTTGCCATAAATGACACTCATGATAGCTTTTAGCATGATCGATGTAATCTCTCACCATCAACGACTAATAATAACTCATTCTTTTAATAAAATTGTCATGTTGCAGCATAATTAGTATACACCACAATGTCCTTCAAGACTCCAACTACAACTATATCAACTACATGGTCCACAAACATCAGCCATATTCGATCAAATGATTTACGATAGAGAATAGTATTCAATAACAATATAGTAGAGTTCTCTTCTTGATTTGTGTGACTAACAATTTATTTGCAGGTAATTTACCTTTTATTAAGTAGTTGATAAAAGCCATCTCCAATCATTTTACTTTTCTACTATAAAAGTTTCATGTTGTGATTTTAAAAATTCCTCTTGCTCATGTTCTTAAGTAGTCCAAGGCTCCTATTGAGAAATAGCTTGTAATGGAGAGTGAAGAACAACCAAGGATAAATCCTATTGCATACCTGTAAAGTTGATGGGGTTCCTTCGTCAACTGAAGTTTCACCCTACTTGCCTGAATTTGATTTTCCCTCCATATGCAATATTGGCACTACTTCTTCATTTGCATTATATTGATTTACTATGAAACAAGAAGTGCCAAGAGTTGCATCGTGCTAGCTCGAATATGAAGAAGGGTTTGCATAATTATTGGCTCTAAAACTTATTAAGCATTGACTGCAATCAACAGAAACTCTGTAATAACCATAAAAAGGGGTTTTTTCATTATTTCTAAAGCATAACGTCAGTTGAACCCCGATGACGCGATTCTGTGAATCGGAGAGGTACGTGACTTCTGTCTTCACTGAAGTCAAACTCCCAAACACACAAGAGACAGAGAGTGTGAAACCGATAGAGGGAGAGGAAGAATCAACCTCGCATGTGTATGCCCTAGTTGTCATCGTGAGTAGTAGTGGCCGAAGCAGAATCCCTAGTCGATGTTGGACGGCCGACATCTTAAATAGCCATCAAACCATCGTCGTCGAGGCCAACCAACTAGGTCACTATCGCTCAACCTCTTCACTGCACTGTGCACGCAATGAGGGAAGAGAGGATTTGGCTTAGCAGCGTGGAGAAGAGTACAAGAGTGAACCGAGAATAAAAAAATATAAGGTGAAATTAATGTTTTATTTGATAATTTTATGAAATTAAAATGTCATCTATATTTTAAGTATGTTTCAATTGTATTTTATGCAATGCACAAAACCCTAACGTTATACTAAAAGAAGATTTAAAAATTAATAGGATTATTGCAAGAAGAAACAAAGTAGTGAGAAATTTGACTTATGCGCCATTATAAGTATGCTTTTCACACTAATGTTATTTTCAATTTAATAAAGTACGTTTATATTGACTTCTACTTTCAAAATTATGAAGCCATAAACCTATGCTAATTTACAATACTGTTAATTAATTATGCATCATTTTAAGACCAATAGGAATGATAAATATTGAGTGAAATTAAACTAAATCTATTTAAATTAAGTCATTTTAACACCTTATGTTTATTTATATCAAGTAAAATTACATGAATTAAAAAATATTATATTAAATTTCGTACATGTATAAATATACTAGAAGAAAAGGTAAGCAAGCATAGGAAATGAAATAGTATCATATTATTATGTTAAATGAAGCAAACATTAAATGGAAAGAATTATGAAAATCCTTAACTTAAATTAAGTTAGAAAGAGTAAGTATTGATTAAAATAAATAGAGAGTATTGTGTATGTTAAATAAATTAAAAGTTAAATAAAATGAATATGATAGTCAATGATATTATTAGTTAAATTAGCTTAGTTTGAATATGAGAAATAAAGTTATAGTAAGTGTGAGAATATGACTAAAGAAAGTTGGACAATTCTAAATAATTCATTTAGAAAAAGAGGATATAATGTTTCAATAATGTACATATATGTATAGCCTCATGTATTGAATAGATTAATAACCTTATTATTGGTATTCCAGTTAAGGAAGTAAATCCCAAAGGGAAGGAAGTCTAAAAAGCTTCACACTAAAGTGGATAATTATATTCTTGCATTTATGATAAATAAAAAAATTTTACTTCTTTCTTATAATTGAATGCATTTGTATATAACTAGAAAAATGCTTCTTTATTGTAATTAGAAAGTCATTTATTTACCTCTTACATATTGAATAAACAATCTAAATATTAGCTATATATGTTGCTACCCATGTTCTTGTACATATTTGAATGATTAACTGTTTTGAACTAACATAAATAGCTTCTTAAATGCATGAAATAATTGAAATATAGATTTATGTTTTGAATGTGTATGATGGGAAGTTCACCCTCTTATAGTACTAGCTGAAAACGCAATATACCTGTGCACATAAATGAAAATGGAAATAGAAATAATTATATATCCTTTAGATGGATTTTAGTAAATATTTCTTTCTAGAAAAGAATTCTTTAGACAATGATTCCTATTATAGTTGAAAAATAAGAAAATATAATGTTTATACTAATTAAGTAATTTATGTTTCATTCATTCCTTGTATATTAAACTGTTTAAGCACACTATACTTACATGTTCAAATTATGATTTAAACCGTCATGCATATTAATTTTGTGATATTATTTTAATATAATATAGTAACATATTTATTCACTGAATATATAATTCAAACAAGTTGATGCAAATTTTCAGGTAACCATCCAAGTTAAATAGAATATAGAAGGGAAAACATATTTATAGTCATAAAGGGATTTCAAGAGATAAGTACTAATTTAGTTTATGTTTATATGACTTCAATATATGAATGTTTGTACTTTTAGACAAAGTTTAGTACTTGTGTATTGAATTTTTTTTTAATTGGCTCTTATGAACTTGGAAGTTGTTTTCTATCTTATACTTGCTTGGATGAATTTAAGTAAATGTAAGAAAAATCTTTTTTGTCTGACCATCTGTTCCCGCCTTGATATTTCAAGCTTCCGAGACAGGTCGTGACAAGAGTGGTATTAGAGCAAGATTTTAGACTTTGTGATATAACTTATGATCATAATTAAATAGCCATTAGAAAGATGATAAATTTTATAAAGAGATTTATATTTGATTATGTTGATTGATATATATATAATGATTAGAAATAATCTGTGCTTCTCAAGGCTATGAAATCAAATCAGAAAGATCCTATAGGTGATAATAGAGAGACATAAACTACTGAGTAATAGAATTTAGTGCAACCACCTACACTTGCTATAGTTGTATTTGCCCAAATGATGGAAGCAATAATCTAGATGATATGAAATCAACACACTCAAGCTAGTAGAAGTGGTGGAGTCCCTATAGATAATATCTTAAACTATTTTAGGACATGAGGCCACCTCTTTTCTCAGGAATAGGACCTATAGAGGCTAAAATTAGTTGATGATGATAGAGAAAATCATAGAAAATATGACATGCCCACCAGAAAGAAGGCATTAGCTTCATTTTTTTTGAGGGCGAAGCTAAGAGATGGTGGCAAGAAAAGTTGTAAGAGAAGTTTGAAAGAATATCTTGTAATCTAATTTCATAGGAGGATTTTATGAAGGATTTAAGAGATTAATTTATACCCCTCTCAGCTATGAGGAAAATGCAAGACAAGTTTATCAGATTAATACAAAAAGACCATTCTATCATGTAATATGAAACCGAATTTACTATGCTTTCCAGATATGCACATCAACTGATACCAAATGCAAAAAAGAAATGACATAGATTTTTATCTGTATTGAAGGATATAATCAAACAAACCTTGATTCCTCTGTATGATGACTATTCTGTGTTGGTAGAGAGGGCCAGAAGAATAGAGTTGGATTTACAGGCTACTCAGAGGAGGCGATATATTCCAAAAAGAAGAAATGATACCATCAACTAGGCCATTAAACTAATTAGAATTAGAATTTTATTTGATACTGGAGCATCACAATTATTCATATCTAAGAAAATTATGAGAATTATGGGATTAAATATCCTAGAAATACTCATAGTGTTATCAGTTGCAATGTCAAATGGATCTCACATAAATACTAACAAAATCTATTATGTGAACCTAATTATTTATGAAAGAAGTTTGGACTCAAATTTAATAGCACTGTTGTTATCTGAATTAGATGTGATTTTAGAGATGGATTAGTTATATAAATATCATGCTATTATAGAGTGTTGCAAAAAGATAGTCAAATTCAATATCTCTGGAGTGAAAGAATTCAAATTTGTTGGACATAAGGAAGTATTATTTATAATGATGTCTTGTTTAAAAGCTCAAAAGATGATAACAAAAGGTTATAAATGATTTCTTGCTCAAGTTATTGATATTAACAAAGAGGTAAAGAAATTAGAAGATATACCAGTAGTGAATGAGTATCCAAAAATCTTTTTAGATGATTTACTAGGTTTACATCCAGCTTAGAGATAGATTTCTCTATTGAATTAATTCAAGGAACAAAACTTATAACAAAAGCACCATATAGAATGGCGATCAAGAAATTACAGGAGTTGAAAAATCAGTTCAATACTATTAGAGAAGGGTTTCATCAGGTCTAACACATCACCTTGAGGAGCTCTTGTATTATTTAAAAAAAAAAAAAAAGATGAGAGCTTAAGGCTGTGTATAGATTATAGAGAGTTGAATAAACTCACATTGAAGAACAAATATTCCCCTACGAAAAATTGATAATCTATTTGATCAACTGGAAGGAGCTGCAGTGTTCTCAAAAATTGATTTAAGATCAGGTTATCACCAACTTAGAATTAAAGAAGAAGATATACCAAAGACTGCATTCAGTATAAGGTATGGATATTATGAGTTGGTGATAATGTCTTTTGGCTTAACCGACGCTCCAATAATATTTATGGATTTTATGAACAGAATCTTTAAACTATTTTTGAATTAATTTGTGATTGTATTTATAGATGATATTCTAATATATTCTAAAGATGAAGCTGCATATACAAATCATTTGTTTTATTGTAATTATAGATGACAACGCAACTCATGGCTACTGATAAAGATCTTTTCTCGGGTTGAATTCATTAGCTAAGTAATAGGACCATACGGATGTGAGAAACGAGATCTTGATAGCGTCATCATTCCCCAACCATCTTTAAGTTAAATAATGATGAATTTCATAAACATAAATTATAGCTACATGTTCATTATATTCACATTTAATTCATTGTCTTGTCGAAAGTTCTCGACTTGGGAGGTAATTAACTATAGGTGATTCTTTATGAAACCAGAACCTCTAAAGTCCTCACAAAATGAGGCGAAATCTTTGGATAGTGTCTATCTACTATTCCATTTACCTTCTGAAAATTTAACCGACGTTTAATTAATACTCTCTTCATTTAGAGATCAGTGACATTTTCGGACCCCACAATTGTAATAATTACAAAAAAAGATTTTTTTATTATTTTCGAAACATAGTGTCAGTTGAACCCCAACGCCGTGACTATGTGAATCAAAGAGACACCGACTTCGATCTTCACCAAAGTTAAACTCCCAAACACACGAGAGAGAGTGTGAAACTGATAGAGGGAGAGGAAGAATCGACCTCGCATGTGTATGCCTTAGCAGTCATCGTGTGTAGTGGTCGCAAAAGCAGAATCCCTAGTCGGCATTGGCCAGCCAGCATCTAAGGGCAAGCCATCGAGCCATCATCATCAAAAGGCCAACCACTAGGTCACTGTCGCTCGACCTCTTCACGAACCCCATGTGCACGCGTAACCAAGGGAAGAGAAGATTTAGCTTGGCATGTGTGAGCCGAAGCGAGCGACGGGTACGAGTAAGGGGTGACCAGAGAATAGGAGGATATAAGAAAGTGAAATTAATGTTTTATTTGATAATTTTATGAATTTAAAATGTCATCTATATTTTAAGTATGTTTCAATTATATTTATGCAATGCATAAAATACTAACGTTATAATAAAAGAAGATTTAAAAATTGATAGGATTACTGTAAGAAGAAACAAAGTAGTGAGGAGTTTGACTTATGCCTCATTATAGGTACAATTTTTCACACCAATGTTACTTTCAATTTAATAAAATACGTCTATATTGACTTCTACTTTCAAAACTATGAAACCATAAACCTAAACTTATTTACAATACCATTAAATAATTATAAACCATATGACCAATAGGAATGATAAATATTAAGTGAAATAAAACTAAATCTATTTAAATTAAGTCATTTTAACACCTTATGTTTCTTTATATCAAGTAAAATTATAAGAATTAAAAAATATTTTATTAAATTTTGTACATGTATAAATATACTAGAAGAAAAAGTGAGCATAGGAAATGAAATAGTACCATATTATCATGTTAAATGAAGCAAATATTAAATGGAAAGAATTATGAAAATCATTAACTTAAATTAAATTAGAAAGAGTAAGTATTGATTAAAATAAATAGAGAGTATTGTGTATGTTAAATAAATTAAAAGTTAAATAAAATGAATATGATAGTCAATGGTATTATTAATTAAATAGCTTAGTTTGAATATGAGAAATAAACTTACAATAAGCATGAAATTTTGATTAAAGAAAGTTAAACAATTAAATAATTCATTTAGAAAGAGAGAATATAATGTTATATGAAACAGAGTATATGTTTCAATAATGTATATATATATATATATATATATATATAACCTCATGTACTGATTAGAATAATAACTTCATTATAGGTATTTCAATTAAGTAAATCCCAAAGGGAAGAAAGTCTAAGAAGCTTCATACTAAAGTGAATAATTATATTCTTGCATTTATAATAATTTTTTTTTTTACTTCTTTCTTATAATTGAATGCATTTGTATCTAGCTAAAAATATGCTTCTTCATTATAATTAGTGATTCATTTACTTACCTCTTATATATTAAATAAACAATCTAAATGTTAGTTATACATATTGCTACTCATATTCTTGTACAAATTTAAATGATTAATTGTTTTAAACTAACATGAGCTTTATAAATGCATGAAATAATTGAAATATAAATTTATGTTATGAATGTATATGATTAAGAAAGTTCAACTATATCTTGGAACGCATAATACGTGCATTAAATGAAAATGGAAATAAAAATGGTTGTCTATCCTTCAAATGGGTTTTAGAAAAGTTTTTTTTTTGGAAAAGAGTTCTTTAGACTGTGATTCTATTATAGTTGAAAAATAAAAAATAAAATGTTAATGTCAATCAAGTAATTTATGTTTCATTCATTTCTTGTATATTAAGTTGTTTAAGCACACTATACTTACATATTCAAGTTATGATTTAAACCGTCATGCATATTAATTCTATGATATTATTTTACTATAATGTAGTAACATATTTATTCACTGAATATGCAATTCAATTGCAAGTTGTTGTAATTTTTCAGATAACCATCCAAATTAAAAAGAATATAAAAGGGAGGAATACATTTACAATCGTAAAAGGGACTTCAAGAGATATGTACTAATTTAGCTTATATTTTATATGACTTCAGTTTATAGATGTTTATACTTTTAGACAAAGTTTGGTACTTGTATATTGAATTTTTTTTTTTAATTGGCTCTTATGAACTTGGAAGATATTTTGTATCTTATACTTGCTTGGATGCATTTAAGTAAATGTAAGAAAAATCTTTTAATTCGACCGCATGTTCCGCCTTGTTATTCCAAGCTTCTGGATCAAATCATGACAAACTCATTGTTTATATTCATCATTTCTTTAACCAATTTAGTTAAGAGTTTTTTATTATGAGCTTGAGAAACTTAAGATATGGTGGCATAATAAAGTTACTCTATGAGCTTGAAACTCACTTAAAATAATAATCAACTTACATTTGTTGATTTTATATATACCAAATAATTGATTTATGACAAGACCAAAATTTGCAAGGCTTTAAAGCCCTATTCTTATATTAAGCTCAAGACTTGCTATCAAGGCCTCATACTCAAATTCATTGTTGGTTTATGATTTACTAAATGAAATAATAACTTGCACTATCAGAAGGATTGGATGCTTGAAAGGTTAGAGACATAGCAGTTGTTGTTGTTAAATAAGAAGAATATGCTCAATAAATAAATCATTACTAAGAGGTGAATTTACAAGAACAAAATGTACAACAAAAAAACCTACTAGAATTTGTCCTTTCAGTATCTTCGAATAAAAATATGTAATATAAAATTGTAGGGCCTAGATACATCTCATCAACTAACCAAATCAATTTCAATATAATCATTAAAACCTTGATTGAATAATTTTTTGAGATTAGGATGACTATGTGAGGGGGCATATAAGGATGAAGTTTTTGAGCAAATATCAAATATCAAACAATACTTCTCAATTGCAGAATAATGCACTTTTGCTCTTATAAAACTTCTAATTATTTAATAGAGACCTTTCTCGCATTCTTAATTATGTTGTGCATGCAATACACCTCGTGCATATTAAAATCTTGTCCTCCAAGTAGGTAAAACTTTCTAAATTTTTCTTTTATGATCATCCAAGCAATTAGTTGTCTTTCTGGGTATTTGCATCGTTCTAGATGCATCGAAGTCGCCCATTGAAGACTCAAAAAATTTGCACCCAACTCTCTTGAGAGAATTTTGTTTGTTTCAGGTTAAATTTTCAAAAGGTAAATGCAAATTCAATTGTAGATAAGACACTATCCAAAGATTTTGCTTCATTTACTATAGCTCAAAGATCTGGTTCCCAACTTCCTTTAAGCATAAACCTTTATGGTCAATTACTCTTTCTAAGTAACGAGAGAGAACTTTTGATTAAGATTAGTCATTAAGTGATAAGTGTTTAGCATATAATAACAACAATTTGATTTTAAAATTGAGAAAATTTACATTTTTATCTTAAAGCAGATGGTGGGAAAATGATGACTAACCTAAGAAAAATCTTATAATTTTGCATCATGCGTTGTCGTGATCTCTAGTCTACTTAGTCAAGGGTGTTAGTCAATTATGAATTATTTCGTTCAAGAGAACCATGTAAACCTAAAGTGAATGTTTTCTATAAGGACACTGTGAAGTCAACCTTAACTAATAAAAAGCATTATTGTCATTCTCAATTGTCAAGATTTCATTCCATCTTGCACGTATAAATTTCTTGTGCTATCTTCATACCAGGGATGAGGCAATATGGGTATCTACCCAATCTACTTCAAATGTCCCAGATGTATTATTGATGTATGTTCTATGAACAGAAAATTTTGCAATTGTGATTGAGGCATTTTAAATTTAATTCACACAACATTGTGTCAAGCGATGCAATAGGTCTTTTTTTTTGGATACTTTGATGTTTTGGACTTATGTATATATTGTGTTTTATAAGACAAGCAATTTTTTGGTGGTTTTGATTATGATCAAAACATCATGAACATGTCATGTGTGACATTGCCTCCATTATCAATCATTGATACCACATTTGACCGTATTGAATGGCGAGCACATATCGAGGTCAACAACCATTTTACCAAAAAAAAGGAGACACTTCAATGATTTTGATAAGCTGAAACATTTCAAGCTAACTTTGTGCAACTCTTTGTCTATTGTCCTTTGTTTTTGTCATTTTTGATTGAGTTGAGTTATTAAGTAGATATAGAGGTTATCACCAAACAAATTCTCCAGAACCCTATATGCAAGGGTGACACATAAATGTGGTCAACAAATTCAATAAATGGACTTAAAAGAAAAAAATTAAGATGCCTCTAGGCCCAACATGATATAGAAATAAAAATAAGTGATAATAAATTATAAAATTAATACTTTAACTACAGTATTTGTTGGCTTACATGAACAACTAAGGGATTATTTGGTTGGATGCATTTTAAGTGCAAAGTAAACTAAATGTAAAAATTTTAACTTTTTGAGTGTATGGTATGGTGCAAGTAAAATTCCAAAGTATTTGTAGTATATTTGAATGCAATAATCGAAAATCAAAAGAAAAAAAAAAGAAACAAAAAATAAAAATAAAATGAAATCCAACCATCGCGATGGTTGGCCGTGAAATAGAAGAATCGAAGGGGGGGCTCGGTTTCGATTTGTCGAAACAGAACTCCCAAAGCAACGAGAGAGAGAGAGAGAAAGAGAGAGGGAGAAAGAGAAGGGGAAACCTTGCGTGCGTGCCCTAGCCAAGAAAATGAGATGTTGATACTGAGCCACCGTCGAGCTAAGCCTTCGTCGATGTTGTAGCCTCCCGTGAATGTGCTAGAGGAAAGAGGGGAGTTGACCGTGAGGATAGCATTTGCAGCGTTGAGGAGAGACGGCTCGAACCCGTGCGCTTGTAACCGAGAAGGAGGAGGAGAGTCGGGACGCATACATGGCTAGGGATAAGCGACGGGATGGGGCTTAGGGCAAAACCGAGAGGTAATTTTATTTTTTTTTGGTTTTTTAAATAAAGGAAAGGCATTTATATTATGTAGGTTTCAATTTCAAAAAAAATTGAAAACCCAAATGTCCATTTTACTATACAAATGTTTATATAATTATTTCAATATAAAAAAAACTAAAATAATAATAATAAATAAAATAAAATAAAAAATAATAAAAATAATAAAATAAAATAAAAATAAAATAAAATAAAATATATAAAATATATATATAATATATATATAAATAAATTTTAAAAAAAATTATTTCAATATACAATATATATTTTAATTATATTAAAAGTTATGTAAATAAATCATAAATATGTTGAATAAATATGTTGAAAGATTTATGAGAACAATTAAATTGAAACCTATAAATGAAATGCTAAAATTGAAGCTTATGATTGAGATTAATGTACTAAAAATATGATTAATTGTATGAATAGATGAAGAGCATAATTCTACCTTTGTTTGAGTATAATACAAATCAAACCTAATTATTTAAACATATTTATAGAGTGAAAATTCTTATTTACATGCATATTAGTAGAATCATAATCTAAATTTAGTAATGAATAAAGTGAAATTGATAATTGATAAAGAATTTAATAAATTAAAGTATTTTAGATAAATATCGATCATTTAAATAAGAATGAGATATTATTTGAAAATTTTAATGTACAATAAACTAGAATTATAAATATTATCATAAAGAGGCGGTTATATTTATTTCATACCTTAGATAGTTATGAGTATTGATCGAGTTAATATTTAATAAAACTTGATTAAGGAAAGAAATGTTAAAGGGAAGAAGATTCAAGAGGAAGCTGCAAATTAAAGTGGGTAATTATATTTTTACATTTATGATAAAATTTATTTATTTTTATGTGCTTAAATGTATTTGTACATGATTATGACTTTTTCCTGTACTGTAAATTGTGATTGTTTTGCTCGTTTCTTCATATTGAATAACACGAATCTGGTCGTATTGTCATTTTCACAAAATTAACTGATTTACTATTATGAATCAATATGCATAGTTGTATGAATTGTATGCTATGAATGTGTATGTTTAAAAGTGGAGTTCACCCCCTTATAGTATTGGTTGGGGACGTAATATACCAGTACACGAAAAAGACCAACGGAATTAAATGGTAATGGCTACTTGTCCTTTGGATGTGTTTTGGTAAAAGTTTTTTTTTGGTAAAGGTTTAGACGGTGACTCTTAAAATGATTAATAAATTTTAAAATAAAGTTCATAAGAAATGTTCATTTGTACATACATCCTACATGTTTAATTGTTTGAGCAATTTCTTTTATATACATGTTATAATAAAAATTATCATGCATACTATTTTTGATTTTCTTGTTTTACTATAGGTAAAAGCATAATTCACCCACTGAATTTTATTCAATTGCTAGTTTATTTTTTCAGGTAACCATCCTAACTAGATGGATGATAGAAGAGAAAGTTATGTTTATCGCCGTAGAGAGACTTCACGAGATATGTATTGATGTCGATTATGTTGATTTATATTTTAAATTGTATTTCATATGAATTCTATTAGTATATATGTGTGGACAAATTGTTAATTGTGTTGTGGATTGTAGTGGCTCTTATATGATTGGAGAAACATATTGTGAAATTTTGTTTAAGATTGAAAATGTTAGGTAAGGTTTTCTTTTATCCGTCCGACCGTCTGTTCCCGCCTTGGTATTCCAAGCTCCCGGGCCGGGTTATGACAAGAGTGGTATCAGTGTCATATTTTATATTTAGGGACATAAGTATGATCATAATCAAAGAGTCATTAGGAAGATGATAAATTTTATAAAGAGATTTGCATATGATTATGTTGATTCTAGTGGCTCTTATATGATAAATTTATGCTTCTCGCCATGTGTAATTACATCCTTGATTCTGGGTATTGATGGTATGTTGCTTGATGGAAATAGAAGGATATAATTGGATTTGCAAATACTGAAGAAGAGATATTGAGAAGAAGAGGAATGATGATAGGTCAAAATCCCGACAAAATGTTCAAAAAAATCAATTGGAAGAAATAAGTCATATCTTAATGCAGATGTAGCGGTGTTACACGCAATATAGAGAGAGCATAAAGGAGGCGCCTCGGTCAACACTGCTTATTTGGCGGGGGACATATGGTAAAATCTTGTCACATCTTGGGTGTTCAGACAAGTGTTGACCTCCAGGAACTGTTGGTAGACAAAGGATGGCGATGTGCATCGATTATCTCCAACTCGAAGAAGGAATACACTCAGTTTATGCACTCGGAAGCAAAATACTGTCGATGTCATTCTGATGTCTTTATTTAAATTATTGTTAAAATTTTATATTGTGCGGATATATTTATTTTATATATCTACTCATTTATAGGTATGTCTTTATTAGTAAATCGGGTTAGAGTTTTATTTGATACCGAGTATCACATTCATTTATATCGAGGAATGTGTGAGAATTTTGGGATTGAAAGTTATAGAAATGTGAAATGCTCTTTGTGATGCAAATATGAATGAATCTAGAAATTTTTGCAGTGTGAACCTGAATATCTGTGAAAGAAGCTTGAATGCATATTTAATAGCACTACCGATATAAGAATTTGATGTGATTGTAGGAATGGATTCGCTATCTAAGCATTATCTACTATAGATTGTTGTAAAAGGATAGTCAAATTTAATATTCCTAGAGAAGAAGAATTCAAATTTGTGAGGCATAAAGGAGTCTTAGTTATGATGGTGTCTTGCTTGAAAGTTCAAAATATGCTAGGAAAAGGCTATGAATGTTTTCTTGCTCAAGTTACTGATGTTACTAAAGAGGTAAAAAAATTAGAAGATATATCGATGATAGTATCAAAAATTTTACGGATGATTTCTTGGGTTTACCTCCAATTAGAGATATATTTCTCATTGATTTAATTGAAGGTGTAAAACTTGTAGCAAAAGTACCATATAGAATAGCAATCAAAGAATTATAAGAGTTGAATAATCAACTACAAGAATTATTTGAGAAAGGATTTATCATGCCTAGCACATCCCCTTGGGAGCTCTTGTATTATTTGTGAAGAAGAAAGATGGGAGCTTAAGGATATGCATAGATTATAGAGAGCTTAACAAACTCACATTGAAGAATAAATACCCCGAGAATTGATCTTTTGATCAACTAGAAGGAACTTGATTTTGAATTGTTTTAAGATGAGTTATCATCGACAAGACCAAGAAGATATATCAGATTGCATTGATTCAAGATCTGGGCATTATGAGTTTGTGGTGATGTCTTTTGGCTTAACAAATACTCCAGCTGTATTTATGGATCTCATGAATAAAATTTTTAAACCCTTTTTAAATTCTTTTGTAATTATATTCATAGATGATATTCTAATTTATTTCAAAGATGAAGTAGCTCATGAAAATCATCTTTACATTATTTTGCAAACTCTGAAAGGAAATGAATTATATGCAAAATTTTTTGTGAATTTTGGATAAATAGATCATATTCTTGGGGCGTGATTAGTAGTGAAGGGGTTTGATGGATCAAAGTAAAGTCGAGCATATAAATGGCACCAACCATCACAAAGTCGAAAGTTTTTAGAATTAACGGAAATTACAGATTTGTTGAAAGGTTTTGATTGTCATTTATGCTAACTGAAAGTAGTCAGTTAAAATGATCGGTCGGTTGAAAACTTTTCAAAAATTGAAGAATTGTTTAATAAGATTAACTATTTCCTCGGAGACGGAAGGATTTTAAATTTATAGTGATGCATCGTTAAAGTTTGGGATGTATATGTAATGGAAAAGTGGTTTACTTATGCGAGTAATTTAAAATCATAAAAGAATTATCCAACTCATGATCTGAGCGCATTTGCATTAAAAATTTGGAGACATTATTTATATGGAATAAGATGTGAAATTTTCACTGATCATCAAAGCTTAAAATACATCTTTACTCAGAATGAGCTAAATTTAAGGTAAAGGAGATGGTTGGAACTCATTAAAGATTATGATTTGGATATTCAATATCATCTAGGGAAGACAAATATAGTTGCTGATGTTTTAAATAGAAAAATATCTGGTAGTGCTTATTGGTTGATCTCTTAATATGAGGAGTTGATTAAATATTTAGAAAAATTAAAAATTTTAATTATTCAATCTAAAGATGATCATGCTTTATTGTTAAATCAAATGGCTATACAATCAAATTTGAAAGATAGAATATGCGATATTTTACCTCAAGATGATGACTTTCAAAAAATTTTAAATTTAGTAAAAGTAGGTCATATAGAAGATTTTGAAATTGATGGAGAGGGATTACTAAAGTATCAGGGTAGAGTTTGCATTCCAGATATTGGAGATTTGAGGAAAGACATCTTACATGAAGCACATCATTTTAATTATACAATTTATTTAAACAGTAGCAAAATATATTAAGATCTTAAGAAAATATTTTGGTGACCAGGGATGAAAAGAAGTGTAGCTGAATTTTTCTACAAGTGTTCATGCTGATAGTTAAAATGACATCGAGCCAAGTGAACTTTACGACCTTTCGATATGAGTGAAAATGAGATGATATTCATGAATTTTGTGGTTGGCTTACCTAGATCAGAAGAGGTTGCGATCTTATTTGGGTTATTGATAGGTTAACTAAATCACACACTTTATTAAATAATCGATGTTGTAGAAAAGTTAGAAAGTATATTGATGAAATTGTGAAGTTACATGATGTCAAAATCTATATGTCGTCGGGATGGCGATTTACATCTAGATTGTAGAAAAATTCAAGAAACTTTAGGTGAAACTTACTTTCATTCACATTTCATCCTCAAACTAATGGCGTCAAAAGAAAAATTCAAACAGATTTGCTTAGACTTTATATCCTTGATTTTGGGAAAATTGGGAAATTCATTTACCTTTGATTGAGTTTCTACAATAATAAAACAAGTATTGGTATATGACTCATATGAAGCATTGTATGGAAGAAAGTCAAACAACTTTGTTAGGTAGAGGCAGTGAAAGAAGAATTAGAATGGAATGGGTAGATGAAATGAAAGATCTAATTAATTCGTGACAGATTAAAAATTGTTCAAGATAGGCAAAGGAAATACTATGATGCTAAACACCGGCCAATAGAGTTTGAAGTGGAGAATTTGTATTTCTTAAAGTTAGCCCCATGAAAGGTATAAAACGATTTGGCAAGGTTGAAAAGTTGAGCCCACGCTATATTGGTCCATATAAAATCTTGGAAAGAATTGAAAGTGGCTTATACTCCATACCTGTAAGTGCGTAATGTGTTTCATATTTCTCTTCTATAAAAATATGTTACTGATGAAGCCAACAAGATTATTGTTGATCATATTGATATTTAACATAATCTCACATTTGTGGAAGAGCCAGAAAGAATTATAGATTATGAAATTAAGCATCTCAGGAATAGGGAAATTTCATTTGTCCGTGTACTGTGAAAACATGAATCAGAACAAGAAGCTACGTGGGAGAAGGAATCGAAAATCTGAGGATTTTATCCTCATCTGTTTAATTAAAGGTATGTTTATTTCTATTATTGTTATTAAATTTTGAGGACGAAATTTTCATAAGAGGGAGAGATTGTAATAACCAGAAATCAGAAAAACAAAAGGAAACAAAAAATAAAAATAAAATGAAATCCAACCATCGTGATGGTTGGCCGTGAAATGGAAGAATCGAAGGGGCTCAGTTTGGTTTCAAACAACTCAAAGCAACGAGAGAGAGAAAGCAGGAGAGGAGAAAGAGAAGGGGAAACCTTGCATGTGTTCCCTAAAGGAAATGAGGCAATCTTAGCCTTTATCGAACATGTTCTCGATGTTGTAGCCTCTCGTGAATGTGCCAGATGAAAGAGGGGAGTTGGAGGAGGATAAGACTTTGGCGTAGAGGAGACGGCTCGAACTCGTGCACTTGTGACCGAGAAAGGAGTAAGAGGGTCAGGCACGTACATGGCTAGGAATAAGCGATAGGTTGGGGCTTAGGGCAAAACCGAGAGGTAATTTTATTTTTCTTTTGGTTTTTTAAATCGAGGAAAGGCATTTATATTATATAGGTTTCAATTTCAAAAAGAATTGAAAACCCAAATGTCCATTTTACTATACAAATATTTACATAATTATTTCAATATACAATATATATTTTAATTATATTAAAGGTTATGTAAATAAATCATAAATATGTTAAATAAATATGTTGAAAGATTTATGAGAACAATTAAATTGAAACTATAAATGAAATGCTAGAATTGAAGCTAATTGAGATTGATGTACTAAAAATATGATTAATTGTATGAATAGATGAAGAGCATAATTCTACTTTTGTTTGAGATAATACAAATCAAACTTAATTATTTAAACATATTTATAAAGTGAAAATGATTATATTACATGCATATTAGTAGAATCATAATTTAAATATAGTAATGAATAAAGCAAAATAGATAATTGATAAAGAATTTAATAAATTAAAGTATTTTAGATAAATATCGATCATTTAAATAAGAATGAGAAATTATTTGAAATTTTAATAATATACAATGAGCTAGTAGAATTATAAATATTATCGTAAGAGTGAATTATATTATTCTTGTCTGCTTAGATAATTATGAGTATTGATCGAGTTAATGTTTTGTAGAACTTGATTAAGGAAAGAAGTGTTAAAGGGAAAGAAGATTGAGAGGAAGGCAATTAAAATGGGTAATTATGTTCTTTACATTTATGGTAAAAGTTTATTTGTTTTTAAATGCTTAAATACATTTATACGTGATTATGACTTTTCATCGTAAATTATGATTGATTTTCCCGTTTCTTTACATTGAATAACGGAATCTTAGATATTGTCACGTCGTTTCACAAAATTAAGCGATTCTTGTTATGAATCAATATCATAGTTGTATAAATTGTATCTTATGAATATGTATGTTTGAAAGTGGAGTTCACATGATATTTTGGGGGGATGTCTTACGTGAAAAATGTCAATTGAATTAACAAATGGTAATAGCTACTTGTCCTTTGGATGAGTTTTGGTAAAAGTTTTCTTTTGGTAAAGATTTAGACGGTGACTCTTAAAATAGTTGATAAATGTAAAAATAAAGTTCATAAGAAATGTTCATTTATGCATCCTCATACGTTTGATTGTTTGACGATTTCTTTTATGCGTGTTATATAGCGTCATCACATCTTATTTGTTTTCTTATTTTATATAGATAAAAGCATAATTCACTCTAAATTTTATTGATTATTAGTTTATTTTTTTACGTGGGATCAGAAAATTATCATCTTCTTTGGAAAAGGAAAGAAGTTGTTTAAGTGTGGGTGATAATTTGAGATGAATAGTAGATAAGACCTTAGAGATTTTCTCATTTGGTGAGAACTTTTATATCGGTTCAGGGTTTCTATAGGCAAGCCATAGTTAATTACCTCCCGTCTTGAGAGAGCACTTTCGATTAAAATTTGATCGATGAATCGTTAAGAGCAGTATATAATTGCGATTGAGTGGAGTTTAGAACTTATGAAATTTATTATTTTAATTTAAAACTTTTTTGTGGGGGAGCGATGGCGATCAAGATCCATGGTTAGTCATCCGGTATGTGGTCCACAATTAGTCGAGGAGGTAGTCGATGACGTAGAAGGATCCTTGTCGACAACATGGGTTCGTCGTCCAAGGTGTCCTTGACACTGGGGTGGAGTTTGTCTAGGGGACAAATATAAGTCGACCTTAGTAACGTAGAATTTGCCCAATACATTCTACGTTTATTTCGAAGCCAGCATTAGAACATCAGCTGGCCGTGGCCAAGTAATTTAGTGGTGTCATGCTCCGTGAACCACGGTCAGGAGCTCAGTCGTGTAACATTTATGTGGTGCCATATGCTCAGCGGCAAAACCGGACAGAGGACAGAGCGTCCTTACGAGCTTTAGGAATATTTGAGTGTGAAGGTAGTTATGTATTTAATTTGACATTAATTTCTTGCAAAGTTTTCTTAATTTTTGTCAAAAATTCGGAGGGGTGGATTGATTTTATTTTTTTTAAGTTTTAATTTAAATAATTCATTTCATTTTTATTTATATTTTTGTATCTTTGAATTTTGATCATTATGATTGATTTTAGATTTGAATATATGATCATTTATCATTGAAATTTTAATTATAATTACCTTCGATCTAGGGTTAATATCGATTGATAGACCTTATCACTACGTAGGTTTCTGAGAGGATGGTTAAATTCATTATCTCGAAGTATAATCTTCAAAACCTTGTCCACTCTAGTTTGAGCACATAGAGGATCGGGTTTGGGACTTTTCTTGAATTTGAAGAAAGTATGTCAGTTGATTCATATCTTGTATTATATGATTAACTTCTAGATATTATTAATTTGAAATTCTTATAATATCAAATTTTTTAGGTTTTGTTATGGGACGGTCAGAAGAAGACAAGGGATGATGTAGCATCACATTCTTTTGTATTTGACTTAGTAATTACTCCACATCGTATGGATATCTCGTTCTTTGAAAATTGTATGGACATTAAGAATGTCTGTTGAAGTTTCGATGTCAAATTTTGATTTTGAGTTTTGTTAACGGGACCGGTCAGAAGACAAGCAGGGATTATCTGTTCTTTTGTATTATACTAACTTGCGTCTTTTGTTTGAACACTTTACATACATCTGAATATCTGTTCTTTTAAAATGTTGTATGGACATTAAATGTCTAGTTGAAATGTAGGTTCGATTTACAAGTTTAAATTTCAATATGGCATTTTTGGGTTTTGTTAACTTGGACGGTCGAAGACAAGCAAGGGAAGTGTAGCATCTCTTTTTTTATTTGACATGTAATGCAAACATGAGTTTTGATACGGGATTTTTAGGTTTTGTTAACGGGACCAGAAAGAAAGCAGGGTATCATTCTTTTGTATTTATCTTACTTTTGCGTGCCAATGTTTGAACACTTAGCGTCTGCAGTATCATTCTTTTAGAATGTTGTATGGACATTAAATGTCGAGATTGAAATATAGGTTCAATTTTTGAGTTTTGTTAACGGGACGGTCAGAAGACCAAAGAGCAGGGATTATGTAACATTCTCATCTTTGAATTTGAGCATTTTTTAGAAACTTATTCAAGCATATGGATCGAAGTCCCAGATAGATATAAGCATTTGATTGAGAATATCTTAAATAGTTCATTTAGAACAAATGACCTCTTTTAAATCACAAATGAAGCGAGGATATATGGGGAAATAAATCATTTGGAAACTTATATAGTCATATGTAGATAGGCTTAAAGTGGATTTAGGCGTTTTGTTTGAGCAGATCACCTCTTATGTAACAAAATCAGCAAACATAGGGCTGAAAATAGTGATTTGAAGCTATATGATATGTAGAGCAATGGGCTAGTGGATTAATTTGATTTGAGCCAAGATCACCTCCTTATGTAACAAAATCGCAAATAAGGGTGAAAATAATTGATTTGGAAGCCCGTATGATTATATGTGAGGGGTTAAAAAAATGAATTTAAATTTGATTTGGGAGATCACCTCCTTATGTAACAAAATCAAAATGCATGGGGGTTGAAAATAATTGATTTAGCGTATATGATCATAAGTAAGGTAATGGGCAAAATAGGCTTAGGCATTTGATTTAGGCTAATAGCTCTCTCCTATGTATAAAATCAGCAGTATAAAGGGTGAAAATAATTGATTTAGAGCATATGACCATCACCATAGCATTTATTTCTCTTGATAAGGGAGGGAATATAAAAATATGAGTATTGTATTTCATTTAAAGAGCAAGTGGATTAATTAAAATCCACCTCCTTCATCTGGCATGTGAGTGGACACAAACTCATTAAATTTATTAAAGAGGTATGGCAGACTTTATTTTCCTTTTTAAAAGAAAGGGATAAGGATGCCTGAGGGCATGTCACATGTCCATGCATGTGTAACATGAGATGAGCATACTAGATGGTTTCATACATGCAATTTATGACAGTAGGCATGTCGATCGTAAGAGTGGATGTAAAGAAAAGGAAAGAAGCCAAGAAAGGGGGGTTTCCCTTTTACAAAGTACTTACATTTTCTACTCTCCTCTTCTCCCTTAAGCCACAAGTTTTAAGTTCTTTCAACTTGCAAGAGGATTAAGGTGTATTCACATACTTGTGAGTTTCTTTTCTAACTCAACAATTTTTTATCTTCTTGATATATGTCAAGTTATATGGTAGATTTAGTTTATTTCATATGTGTTTGCTTCAAGTCTTTTACTATGTCTTATGTATGTATGTAAATCATGGTGGAATGACAAGTAAAGTAGAGGAGGTATGAGTATTCATATATAAAAAAGAAGTATTTCAAGCCAACATGTGAGCTAAGCATTTCATCTTTTCTATCTACTTTTTTTTAAAGAAAATTTGGCCTCCGTCATCGTCCCACATGGGGTACTTGAGGGGTAGGTCTTTACCATGAAAGTGTATGGTAGTGTCGTGAGAACCATGAAATATTTACCCTGCACGAGGCGTGTATGGGTTAAGACCTGACATTTCCGCGTTGGAAGCGTGAGCAATCTATCAGATTTCCAGCATTGAACAATGTGAGCGGTCTATAGCGGCAATAAATTTGCATTCACATGTATATGAAATTAAAGTATAAGCATTTATATGACATTTCAACTTCTTTTTTATTTTGAAAATTTTGACCTCCGTCGTCCATAAATTTCTTGAGGCCGGTCTTCCAGCCAAGAAAGGCGTGTATGGTAGGTGTCGTGAGACCGCGAAAATTATTTACCTGCAGAAAGGCGTGTATGGGTTCTGATGACATTTCCTTGCGTTGGAAGCGTGAGCAAATCTATAACAGCAGATTTCCACGCGTTGGAACAAGCGTGAGCAGTCTGAGTTTCGCGCGTGGAACAATGTGAGCGAACTTATAAATAGAGCAAAATAATCAAAATTCTGTGACTCTCACATGTGGGGTTGCCATGAAGACGAAAAGACATGTATATGTATGTCGTGAGACCGTAGAAATTTTGATAGCATAACATTTCCTATGTTGGAGAACATGGTAGGTCTTATATCACAAATTTAAAGCTCTTTGCATATAAATAAAAGGAAAATGCGCATGTAAATTTGATTAGAAGAAATAATCAAAATTTACATCCTCTCCCCAAGTGGGGGTTGCCATAATGAAGGCTGGCACGCCCCATGTCAAGAAAGACATGTATAGGTGTATGTCATTGAGACACCATGGTAGAAATTTTGATAGCGCATTTCCTACCATGTTGGAGAACATGGTAGTCTTATATCCAAATTTAAAGCTCGCATATGCATATAAACATGTTTGCATATATACTTAAACAAGACATTTAATGAGGCATTCGTTTTGTTTACATTTCAGAATTTTGCATTTGAAGCATTCAAATATGGTAAACATAAGCTTTAAATCACGTGCAAGCGCTTCCATTCTTCTCATTTTGAATATAAAAGAGAACATATCTTTCTTAAAGCCCACAAGTAACATAAGATTAAAGGTCGAGAGATATCATCTTTTTGAGATAATCATAAAGAAGACTTTGCATATCCTATATCTTCAATTCTCAACATTTTCATATGCATGCGGATAATAGAGCAAAGAAAATTATCTGTCCAAAAATGCTTTCTTTTCATTCTTATATCAAGAGAAAAAACATACATCCTCACATATTAAAGTGAGCTTTCAAAGATGAAGTCATGTAAGCTAATGGGATTAGGATTTCATTATCACAACATGCTTTCATAATTCAAGAGCAAGAAGAAGGCATAAAAAATATATCTTGCATGATTTCAACCTCAAATACTCATGGACAGCAAACATATAATTGTTTTAATGCAAGATAGAGACATGGAAATTGCTTTTGAGTAAAGTATGAACAAGCAACCTTGCAAGATGTAACTTTAATGAAACTAAGCACCAAAAATGAAAGCTTTAAACTTGCACAAGGCCACATTTCAAATTGCACTTCAAAGGCTTATGACTTTGTGATCACAAAAGAGAGGAAAACAAGCACATTGCTAACAAAGTCAATCAACCTTCTTCCTTTCAATTTCAGATTTCAACTTGCATATGAAAGAGGCATGATGCATATAATTCCCTTCATATGAAATAAATTGAAGCAGTAGAAACATGGAATTCATGGAAACGACTTTATATCTCATCAAACAGCAAGCTAATTGATTTCTCCCTTAGATAAGAAAGTTTAGCAAGCCTTATACTCATCAAATAACAAAATGATCGATTCCCCCTTAGGGGAAAATATTTTCAGCAAACATCTTGGCCATTAAATAACAAAATGATTGATCCCCATAGAAAAGAAATCTTTCAAAGCATGGCCACAAATAACAATTTTCCCCTTAGATAGAAATATTTTCAGTGCCCTTATGCCCATTAAATCGATTTAGTTTCCCTTAGAGGGAAAATATTTTCAAGCATGGCCATTAAATAACAAAATGATTGATTCCCCAGAAAAGAAATTTTTTCAGCAAGCATGGCCTTTAGACAACAAGCTAACAATTTTCCCCTTAGAAATATTTTCAGCATGCTTATGCCCATTAAGACAAATCGACTTAGTTTCCAGAGGGAAAATATTTTCAGCGGCCATTAAATAACAAAATGATTGATTCTAGAGAAAAGAAATTTTTCAGCAAGCATGGCCTTTAGACAACAAAACAACAATTTTAGATAGAAATATTTTCAGCATGCCCATTAAAAGCAAATCGACTTAGTTTCCCTTAGGTAAAAAAAAAAAAGCACAATTTCAGCATGCACATCCTTTAGAAGGAGAAAACAATAAGCGAAACCAACATATCCACAGGGAGGAGAAAGCCGGGCAGTCGTTTCGTCGATGATGGAAAGGAACAGAATGAAAGAAAGGAAAGGAGGAAACAACAACGAAAAGCATAAATCAATCACCTTAATTTCATGCTATTACAAACCGAAACAAATCCAACCATAAAACACAAATGGAAGGGAAAGCAATCTACATTTCCTTCAAGAGAAACCCACATAACAAAATATAACTTAAGATTGAAGCAAGAAACAACGGGGTTTTGGTTGGAAGAGGAGTTAGGAAGGATCGAGTCCTCTGTTTGCTCGACTAGGGTTGATGAGAGAGAGGAGAGGAAGGCTACTGCAGGGGAGCTTCGGTAGAGAGGGAGATCGATCGTCCAGTGAGAGGAACGAGAGAGTAGTATCTTGCCCTAGAGCCTCGATCGGAAGCGACAAGAGAAATCGCTTCGAGAGGGAGAGACCGAGGCGAAGCGAAAGTAGAGAGAGAGGGTGGTCGAATGAGAGGAGTGATCGTGAAATGAGGTCAACGCCCTCCTTTAGTTCTTTTTTGAGCCGGCAGCTAATTAGTTACTCAATAGAATGATCATTCATTAGATGTAGGCGGGAGTTAGGTAGGGGATTAAAGATTTAAAGGGATTAAGCGGTCATTAGTCCCTTTAATTAATTTAATATTATTTTATGTGATATTAATTTATGCTAAACTGCCTGAATATAGTTTTTGTTGTTTATTTGTAGAAACGCCAGCGATCAATTTTGATCGGAGGCTGTTGACAGCGTCGGCGGTTGAAGTGAAGTTAGTCGATGCGTCGAATTGGCGATGCTGCGCCTTTCGGGTCGGTCTCGAAGGCGTTGTTTGATAGAATTCGGCGTTTGACAACGGCTGATTTCCACGACGAGTGTTGGGGTTGTCGAGCTTCCAGAGCCGATATCTGCGCATAATTTCATTAAAATTAATTTTAATTTTTGGATCGATCATTAATTGATTCGATATTTTCTATTTAATTATTTTGATGTTTTGACGCATTATGAAGCGAATTTTCAAATCAAATCGAATTTAATTAATTTCGATTGATTAGGGCATTTAACCTATGTCATTTACTTAATTTTAAATGAGCACATAGTTGTGAAACATTTTCAAAGTAACCATCTAGATGGATGATAGAAGGAAGGGTTATGTTTATATTAAAGAGAGGAGATGGTATTTATAGGTTATGTTGATTTATGTTTTAAATTGTATTTCATATGAATTTTGTTGATATATGTGGACAAATTGTTAATTGTGTTGTGGAATGTAGTGGCTCTTATATGATTGGAGAAACATATTGTAAAATTTTGTTTAAAATTGAAAATGTTAGGTAAGCTTTTCTTTTATCCGTCCGACTGTCTGTTCCCACATTGGTATTCCAAGCTCTCGGGCCAGGTCGTGACATTGAATGCATTGAAAATGCGATTTATTTTGTATTTGAAATTCACCCAAATTAAGCAAATTTCAAATACACCAAATGGTGTAAAATGAGAATGGTCATGTGTAGCCCATACCACCATCCCGCGGGTCAGCTTGTATTTCATGCCATCATCACGCCTTGCCGTAAGTGGCCAAAATAGATCGCGTGGGGCCCCTCTTCACCACCACCAAATCCAATACTATTGTACATTACATTCATTCTACCAAATAATAAAAAATAAACCCATATATTTGTAGAGTTTCCAACCAAACAACTTAAAATAATTCAAATATATTACACGTTATTGTATTGCACTCCTTTTGACAAATACATAAATTGAAAAAAAGACTTACAAAATTTGACAGCATACTTACAGGCGTAAATAGGACCCTCCCATTGGAATAAAACTCTTATGAACCAGGAATTGAATGAAAATAACCAAAGCAATGCCTCTATTTATGGGCAAAAAATCCTTCTTCAAGAGATCCGTTTGAGAAAAGAAAAACAAACTAAGGTTGTTTTAAATACATAATAAAATTCTAGCTCATAACTTTCGTAATTGAGTCGAAAACATAAATACAAGCCGACAAAATGTGAACATTTAAGCTCCAAATAAAAATCTGTGAGCAGTTTTCACTATTTTATCTTTAATAAACATGCTATTATCATTCATCTAATAAATTTTTTAATACATTATTCTTAATTTTATTGCACATCTATCATAATATTCTCAATTTTGCGGTACTTAGTTTTTTCATTTATAGAGCATCCAAATATTCTACATTTCCTACAAGCCACTAAATTCTTTTTTTGTCAAAAAAATGTCACTTCAAACTTATGGGCTAACCATGACTATTTCAGTCAAACAACAAACACCTGTTTCATCATCAAAAGTAGCTTCTCTTATAGATGATGAGGCAATTACAATGCTGCTTAATGATTTCTTAGATCCAACTATCCTTGTGTGATGTCAGACAGTTTTGTTAATTCCCCATAAGGAACAGATACTCGCTCACATAATATAAGAGAAAGGATGAATGAAGAGGAAATTTTGTTTGAAACTAAATGAAATACTCTGAGAATCTTCAACTATTCTTACCCTCAAAAGGATGTTTGAAATAGTTCAAAAGTTTTCGGCATCACGTAGTACACTCATAGATATAGCTGTGAAATAGGTGAAATAGATGTATCACCTAATTTTTAGTAATATAAATTGGTCATCCTTAAAAATAAGGAAACGAATTGTACTTTAGTGAAACAAAACAACGTTTCAAGTTGAAAACCAAAAGCATACCTAATAATGATGCAAATGCAAAATATTGCATCCTTTGTAGGTAAATCGGTATTTCATTAGCTATATCATGATGGATGATGGGGAACAAGGCTGGCCAGTTTTTAACCTCTATAACAATTCCAGCTGCAATAAAGAAAAACGAAGGACCTATTAGCCTAAAGATTATTTTCTACTTGAAAGAAAACAGGCTCCTGACATATCTACCTATTATTTTATGCGGAAATAATGTAGTTACCTCGTGCTGCAGCTTCTTCTTTACGTTTAAGCTCCTGCACAGCAAAGAAACAGACAAAAATGGTCATAGAACATATTCAAATTATAAATTCCAAATATAACCGTAAATTTGTCAATATTGTAACATAAGCTAAGACACACAACAAGCAGGTTTCTTGATAAGACAAAATTTACTATTATATAAGCATGATAGAAAGCACGTCCAGTACTATTTTGCATCAACAAGCAATAACTCCAATGGCAATGCCCTCTGCCCATCAGAGAGCAGGGCGAGGTTCAAATTTTCCTTAAAAAATTGTATCAATAAAATGCTGCACTACACCATAATGGTAAACGCGTGACTTCTAAAATATGCATATTAAATGCGTGCTTGGCTTTCATAAATATCATGTGCGCAAAAATAAAAAGTCTTTAAAAAAACATAATAAATCAAGCACATAAAAAATACAGAGCAACTGTTTTGATAGCCTATAGCTTAATCTTACAAAAAAAAAAAGAAACAGAACACAATTGAAGCTTAATTACACATTTTTACGTAATAGATTATAAATATGTTATTTACAACACAGTATAAGACTGAATATACAAAGTACAAGAATCAGATATTTTCTAATATTATTATACAGAATAGAAAACATACAGTATAGCGGTATATAAACTGGCAAGTATATATAATGCAGATTACATCATATTTCACTTTATCATTTTATAAGATAACAAACAAGATTAACTTGATCTATGTGCTATCTAGCTGAAAAATCTCAGATTTTATGTTGATGAATATTTGAAGTTATGGTGAGATATGGAGGAAGAAAAGTGTTAAACGTAGGGAAACATAATAATAGGAAAAAAAACTCTATTTGGAGGTCTGCGTAAATTATTTTGGTATACCTTGGACCCTAGTACTCATTCTCCTAGCATAAATTAGGGGATCTCTAGTGAATATGAAAAAAATGATTTTCTTCTCAGCATGATACCAAAGTGAGAAGAACCATACCCTAGCCATCCTCTTAAAAATCTTGATCATCTCCCCACCCCACCCCACCCCACCCCACCCACATTTCGTTTCTCCTATGCCTCTTCTTCCAGATCCAACCCCCATTCTCATCACTTGCAAATCAACTACTTGATGCCACCGCTCACAAATGATCCCACACCTGCATTCATCCATGATCCCTCCCCTACGATCTCATCCACACTCTTTGCCCTCATACTTGCCCATAACCCCACTACTCTTCTGTGATGAGACATTTGTATGTCTAGTTCTGTGTAATAGGACCCATCATAAGGAAAACAAACATTGACTTATTTTTTTAGCAATTATTGAGTTTCTAGTTGAACTGATTTATTTATATGCTGATTCAATATGTGAGAAACCTCCCATGCACACCACAATTATGTTTTAATGATTTTACTACTTAAAGGATCATGCATATGATTACGTAAGAGTGAGTCATATGATCCATTAAACTATAGTGTGATACCAATGGCATATGAATGTATGACGAAACTTTTCGAAATTATTTTACATCTTTTTTATAAATAGTCTTCACCATATTGTAGTAAATTAAATGTCTTATTGAAATATGTAAAACTAGCTTATTGGACATGTCTTTTTTATGATTGGTATGTGCCTATACAAATTAGCTTTTTGGCCTAGTATAGTGTCCAATAAATGAATATCTTTTACCGATAGTCTTTTCATATTTTTTGAGCCTTGTGTTAATCAAATGTCAATTTAGATGGATCTCAATCTATCCATAAAGTAACACCAGATATTACTCATGAGACTTATGAGAAAATTATGCGAAGAAAAAAGATAGATGAGTAAAGCGAGAATGTATGAGTAAATAAAAATGTGAATATATGTCATTAAAAAATACATTGATAACCAACTGAGTCTAAGTATAATGAATCTAAAAATAGCTAAAATATCCAAAATAGTCTAAAAAGATCTCACATGAGAACCAAAAAGTCCTAGATATTTTATAAGGTTGAAGGGCTACATAAATGGTTATACCACACTTATAAAATAATAAAGAAATGTATAGACTTTAAGGTTTGTTATGATGCAGACATGTGTACACTAGCTTGATGTAGCGGGAGGTGTTACCTCAGAATGACGTGATCTCCCTTGAGGATCAACTCATCAAATCCTGAATATGGGGCGAGTTTACTTAATGAGTCACTATCAAGCTACTAGCAAATTCACTCACCGAGGTCGTCGGTTTATACAATGGGCAAGTTCACCAAGTGAGTTGTGATGAGCTTAGCAAATGAGGTGGTAAGTTCTCTGTCAAAAGCTGTTCCTTATCCAATGTGTTTCCTTAGCTGCCAAGTGAGTGGTGAATCAATGTGGAACAAGCTCTTGTCAAGCTAGCTTCATCGAGTCATTAAGTGACTTGAAATGGTACTTCATGATGAGTTACTTGGCCTGATGTATACCATGTATATACTTAGTTCTCCAATTCTCACACCTATTAAAGTTGGCTTACAAAAGGATGAGAAAATTAATGGTTGAAATAATTAATAAAAGAAATTATTTCAGGTTACAAGAACTAAAATTATTAGAGCATTTACTCTTCTATAAGTATCTTTTAAAAAACGTGTTACATCACTTTACTTTGATAGGAGATGCAATAGTTGAGAAGGCCATTGGCCTTTAAATTGGGGGATTGGTGAGTCATGGAGTCATGCATCTTTTCTTTTTTGCCTTTGTTAAGTGCATTGATGTGATGGCTTCCAAGGATATGATCGGCAACACGGGAAATCACAATTTGTAGAAGGTGCTTTTGAAAAAGTACAAGGTTGATGTAGAGGCCAGGGGGTATCGATCAAATCACCCATTGGAGTGACAAGTATTTTTTGCAAAAATTGTTGTTGTAATGGGTGTTGTGCCTACTAAAGTACCTCGGACGGTGGCTAACATTCTGATCGAGACAAGTGCACCTCGACATGAGGAGGAGGTACCATTAGTGAGACTACAAATAAAGAGGGTGGTGATATGTGAGCAACTTTCGCCGGCACACAACGAGTTGGTAGAGACTTTGCTTGCTGAGAACTATCATGTTACTTTTTTTATTTTTGGATATACTTAGGCTTATCATTTAACTACAGGCGGAACTAAAAAGTGGTTCAGGTTCGCCAACAATTAGTAGTTGGCTTCCAACTTCCGTAGAAAATGAGTCAGCTTATGACGAATTCCTTCCTGGTAGACTAGTGAACTTTTGTCCAAGCACACCTAGAATGTATATGTTTCACCTTCTAGTGTTAAACCAATTGTATGTCGATGTTGTTCACTATCAAATTTTATTGTGATGGTTCATTTGGTCAATACAAATTTTGAATGGTAGCCAAATGATTCACACAGGTATATGGGATAGACTATTGACACCATCTCCCTAATTGCCAACCTTAATTCAATCTTAAATTTTCAATCAATGGCCATAAATCAAGGACGTACCATGCTACAAATGGATGAGAATCAAGTCTTCCTCTATGATGATCTTAATAAGATAGTTTATGCAGAGAAACTACTTGGTTATGTTGCTAAGGAGATTTGTATCTATACACAAGAAAGTTATCAATGAAATGAAATAATGCCTCGTTCTTAGTTTGACAAATTTTACAAAATTGCTAAGATTGGCCTTCACAATAGCACTATAGATCAATCCATCTCCGTTGGTCATACATTGTTTGGTTCTATCACATATGTTCTTTGTATTGATAGCATTTTACACATAGGAGTGTCCAAAAGGGCATCTCTAAGATTAAAGACTATCTATAAATGTGCTTTTTAACAAAAGATCTAGGAAGGAAAACATATTTTCTTGGAGCAGAATTTGTCTACATTAGTAAGGGGTATCTCAATCTTAGAAAAATATGCTACCAATCTTCTTAAAGAATATTAAGTTGAAAATTTATTGATACTCCTATAAATGCTTGACAACTTATGATACTGAACCATTTAATGATCTATCTTGGTATCAAAGTTTAGTTGGAATTGTCACTATGTGTGGCATGTTCTTTATCGTTGGTGTTATGAGCCAACATGCATAAAATCTAAAGTAGAAGCATGGGGAGTTTATTTTGTGCATACTCAGTTATTAGAAAGTCTCCCAAAAAAGAATTACTTTATAATGAGGCCAAGCACTTGAATGTAAAAGCTTTCTCTGATGCTAGTTCCAGTGGTTTCTTTGAAGACTAGAAGTCAACTGTGAATATTGCAACCTTATTGAGGTAATCTGATCACCTAAAAGAAATAAGCACAATTTTGTAACCAATTCTAATGTTCAGATTGAATAATGTTTGGATTTCATATGGTACAGCCTATGAGGCTATGATTCTATACTGTGATATCATACAATCATTTATATTACCACCAACCCTGTGTTCTATAAAAGAATAAAACAAATTAACTCTGATTATCATTTCTTTTGTGATGTCATACTTTTCAAGAAGTTTAATCTCAAGTTGGCTCATCCATTGAGTGACATATGTTTATTTGAGTAAAACTAAAGACCATTGTACACCTTTTTCTATTATATGGAAATCTCTAGTGAATAATACCTACAAAAACCATTTCTCCTCAACAGAGAAAAAGCAATAGTTAAAAGAAGTCGAAAGAGCTGTAGAAAAAATATATCATTTTTGAAAAACCATGTTTTCCTTGATGAGCCAATATTGGTTCTTCAATTTAGGATTCCAATTTCCAGGTTTGCATCATTTGTATTTCCAATAATCCAAAAAAACCTCAATTAGACAAACAAATATGGTTAAACACTGAATCTGGAGACAACCCTTTTGCTAAAGCATTATATCGGGCACCTCAGCTATCCCATGGAAATGCTAGTCAGTTGGAAATCTGACACAGGAAATTTTGAATATATCACACATCCCTCCCCACTCATATGAATGTCCGAACATAAAGAAGCAACTTATATCACTCGTTGTCATCTGAATGTCTAAACATAAAGAAACAGTTTCCATTACTATATTTTTATTTTTATTTTGAGAAATACATTTTCTCTTCTTGCCAATTCTGTCTCCTTTGCTTTGAGTTCCTTCTCCTTCTTCTTCAAATCCTGCACAAAGAAAACGTATGAGCAAGTCAAGGAACCAATAGCTTCATAATGATGCACAGAAAGTATTCATCCGCAAAAAATATGGCAAACAGCTTTAAAGTTGACAATCTTGGAGTTAAATTATGATATTTTAAGCAACAAATATCTTTCTTCTTGAAGAAAACATATATGTAAAAGATGGTGTAGAACCTATGAAAGGCATGAATAGGACACGAAATGATGAAATGAGGCATACATGTATCTATATGTATGTGTTTATCTTGCTCTCTTTATCTCCCCGTGTGCATTTTTAATTTGTTGCATAAGCAAAAATGTAAACATGTACAATATATAGGAATATGTCAAGTGTAAAACATACATAGAGCAAGTGAATGGCAGATTAAAATACAATGGATTTACTGTCTTATCAAAATTAAGTGGGATAGCCTGTTCAATTTATGATCCATCCGCATGACTCCATGTTGATCGTTCCCATAGGAGAGTCTACAGTGTTAGAATGTTCAGTAGAAAAATTTATGTCTTATTCGTTGTGCCAAGTATCATGTCAGACCAGATCTCCAAGTGTTCCATTTGAATTACATCACCACCATAGAATCTCTTTAAAGTACGTGATGAAAGCCATCTTAGGATTTAAAATATGCAAAGAAACACATAAAAATCAAAATTCAATTTTCCAACTCCTAATTTAGGCAAAGATTCTCTCTTTGATGTAATACCAAAAAGATATACTTAATTTTCATCAAAATCTGAAATTTCAAAAGAAGCCAAAGTGCAAACATTAACTTCCACAACGATTAAATTCATCAAAAAAAATAAAGAAAACAAACATGTAATGAACTTTACCAAATATCAATTAGAAAACAGCTTAATTGAAAGAACAAGTATCAAAGTCACTAATTTAAAAATCTACTCACATTGATATAAGGAAAAACAAAAAATAAAGTTATCAATGAGACTTGCACCACGCTTGAAGAATTTGCATCCAAGTAGCACAAATAAATTAAAAACAAGAAATTGGTATTTTAATTTAATAATTAATTATAAAATACACATGTTAAGGATCCTACTTAAAACTCAAAAATTATAATCCTTCAAGATTTAGCCAAACTGTAATTTTCAATTTAGCAGTCCATGATTTAACACAGCAACTAGTTTGGTAGAAAAAGGAAATAATCTGACAAACAAAGCTATAGTAGGAAAGTCATAAAACCAGGCAACCATAGCGCAACATGGCATGCCACTAAGAGATATGAATCAGCCGCAAAAAGATAAAACTAAGAGAGACAGAGATAACACATCTTTTGCAGAAAGCAAAGCCAGGTATAATCCAGATTTGATCTCTCCTACAATACCCAAATGCCAATCAACGCTACTGTAGAAATTTTGGAACGGAGAAACAAAAACAGAACAGAAATTTTCAAACCAATCGGCTGGACAGAACAAGCCGCTTGACACAAATGAGGAATTTAAGAGAAGAATAAAAAAAACTTAGGAGTTACCAAATCCACAAAGGTATTCAAAACAATAAAGAACAGTTCCTAGGCACCAAAATCATAGGCATATTGAAATCAAAACAAAATAGCAAACAAAAAAATAAGACAACCATGACAACATCAAAATGTTGATTTGCATCATTTTTTCTTGAAAAATTCCGCTTCAACAAATAAAGCATTTGATGTTTGGAATAATGTACTTCCTACCACCAAAAGTAAACGATCTCTATATGCAAGCATATGCAGCTAGAGGTATAAAATTATTTAGTAAAGCATTAGTTAATGAAAATAGAGAAAAGTATGAGGCATAAGTAGCAAATTTATGAAACACAATCACACTAGATATACTGAAGATTGGATTAATATCAAAACACCATATAAATTTATAAGCATTCATCCGTAGGTTTCAAAATTTATGCCCGAATCTCGAGACAATTTTTGTTGTTCTGAATTAAATTTTCAAAAAACAGATTAATTTTGCAGATAAATATTGTCTAGTGAGTTCATCCTTATTTTACCAAGATTTAAGATCTAGTTACAAGTTTCCCAAGAGCACCTATAATTAATTTCACAAATAGTAGAAGATATTTCTACTATCAACCACCAAAAGTAGACAATCTCTATATGCAAGCATACACAAAAAGAGGTACAAAATTATTTAGTAAAACATTGGAGTTAATGAAGATAGAGGAAAGTATAAGGCATAAGTAACAAATTTATGAAATAAAATCACACTAGATATATTAAAGATTAGATTAAAATCAAAATTTTATATAATTTTAAATTTATAAGCATTCATCAATGGGATCTAAAAATTTGCACCTCTCCCTTGAGACAACTTTGTTGTTTTGAATTAAATTTTCAAAAGGCAAATTAATTTTTCAGATAAATACTACTCGAAGATTTCATCCTTATTGTATGCAGATTTTAGATCTAGTTACAACTTTCTCAAGAGCCCCTATAATTACTTGCTAACCCCTCCCGACGAAGAGAGAGCTTTCAATTAAGGATAATTGTTACTTAGCATATAGTAGCAACAATGTAGATTTTAATTTTGAGAATATTTGGGAGAACAATTACAATCACAAAATCCCATAATTATATCATCTCAAGCTATCGTGTTTATTGATCTACGTACTCAAAGAAATCGAACTAATATGATTGAGGGATGCTTATCAACAGCCATAAGATGCATCATCCAAAAGAATTTTGCAAACTTAGGATAAATGTTTGTCTAAGAGGATATTTTCAAAGTCAACTCTAGTTTACAAAGGGTATTGTACCCTATCGAATACACCCTATGACTTACTTTTTAAACTATTTAGGTCATTAGGGAACATAGTTTGACCATAATAATAATTTAATAGTGTCATTTTACAACAAATTACTCTATTAGAGAGTTCAATTAATAACAATTTTTTTGGTATCATTTGATGACAAACCCATAAAATCAAAGGACATGTGTCATATCCCTATTAACAAGAAACTTTTGAGAGTGACCATAGAGATGCACCAAATATGACATTGGCTTTTTGTGAGTTGATCTTAAGCTTAGATTTATCATCCTCAATAAATGGTTGCTATGGAAGAATAAATTAATTTCTTTTAAGCTTTAGGCAAGTAGTTTCACTTGAAATTTTCAAATTTTATGATTTTCTTGCACCTTTTGTATCTCATTAATATTTAAGTTAGAAATAATTGTATTGAATATTTAAGACATTTTGAAAAAAAGTATTCCCTTCAATTGAGGTTTGATTTCAACATAATCATCAACGTCAAGTTAAAATGATTCCATTTGTCATTTTAAGCCTTGTGACTCCTCTTGCATGACCATAGATGTATACCCAAAGTAGTGGATAAGCCAAAGTGACCTGACAGGTCTGGTTACCGAGACAAACATACTCTCTATAAAGGAAACTCAATAACGAAGGCTACTATAATATACTCGCTAGAAAGGATACCCGATAATAAAGGATCGACCTGAGCCAACGAGTTGAGGACTTAAAATATAACAATGACTCGGAGAATAAGTCTTAAATCAACTCGTCGACTAATACTCAAAGGGATAAGACTGCTATTCCTCTCAGCTCAATCTTTACTTGCGTACTCTCACGACGATGAGCTCCTCGTCTCTATTGTCCCCTAAGTCTATACCTGCTCACATATATATCCGTCAGTCCTAGGCGAGCATTCACTTGTATTCAATTTATTGTATATGTATTTTCTATATATAGTCACCCTTGGTATTATAAAGAAGAAAGTCTTCTCTTATGGAGGACATTTTTCTGTTTCTCTAAGCCCCTAATCTTTGTACTCCGATTTTGAGGAACAAAGTTTATTATTTCTCTTACACTACTCTGCTTTCTTGTCTTCCTGTTTGAAATATTTATGTTTAACCATATTTCCTAGATATTTCAAAGATTCCTCCTCCATCTACAAACAAATTGAGATCCAAACTTCTTTTAAGCGTTGTGAGCATGAATGAAATTAAGAACCAAAAGCCAAATATAAAAAGAAATAGGACCCTTAGCACGAGATTGCTCAGCGGACATGAAGCAAAATGTCCAACAATTCGTAACACAATAAGATTTGCAAGACATGGAAGATAAAATTACTCACCTTGTATAGACAATCATAAAGAAACCACACCGTGAAAAACCAAGAGCTGAAGAGAATGAAGGATCCACAGGATCGGCCACTCACTAAGCTAGCCAAGAAAGAAGAGATTTATCTAAGGTTCCCAACTCTGATAATGAATTTATGACACAAGTGAAGAAGAAGATGTGCAAAGAAAGTAGCAACAAACTAATGCTTTCTCCGTAATGATCATTGAACTTCGCCCTCCTCACATGTTCAAGATCCCGCATCTTGATCATACAAAGATTGAATAGATCCAACCAATCATAACATATTTTTAGTCAACCACATCGCTATTGGACTTGGTGAGATGAAAAAGAGTCAACTTTTCTTTCTTAGATGGTTCTCGCGCCTTCCTCTAGGAGTTATAACATCACTTACTGATTACAAAAGGATGTTCGCCACACAATTCACTAGCACCCCCCATTAAAGAGTTCCCAAGCTCGCCTATAGATGAGACAAGAATTTGACGAGTCTTTAAGAAAATTGATTATTAGCTTTCAGCGAGAAATGCAAGAAATTAAAGACTTGAAACTCGCAGTTAGCCATGCAACACTCGCTCAAAGCTTAAAGGAGGGCCCTTCAGATATACCTTAGAGCTCCAACAACTCAAAACACTTATTGAATTACTGGAGTTAACGAATAACCATGTAAATGCTGATGAGTACAACAAAGTTGTCCAACTATCATCGCTGACTAGGACTAAAGACTCATTGAAAAGATCTTCGAAGTGATTGCCCAAGGATGGATATCAAAGGCGAAAAATGGATAAGAGGAGATGACTATAAGTACAAGTACAAGTGCGAGACTTCAGAAACTCGACAACTCGCTACCCAGGAGCCGACTATACACTACTTGCTCTAGTGACTCCTCTTAGAGTGTCAATGGCAGAGTTGATAGAGGCAATTCAGAACCACGACCGATCAAAACATTGCGCTTATCATCGTGATCATGGGCACGACACTGAGGACTATTGTCATTTGAAGAGCCTAGTGGATGAGTTAATAAAGGAGGGAAAACATAATGAGTTCATTAGGAGGGAAGACAAAGAAATTGTCAAAGCTAGCAATGAACATGTACCGCACACACTGTTCATATCACTGGAGTCATAGCCGCTATCTTTGGGGGTGATGGAGAGTCCTCCAAAAAAGTGAGTGTGAAAAAATGTGGTCCATAGAAATAAACTTAGCTGCCATGATACAAGCACCATCTACAACCACAGTCCTAATAAGTTTTTAAGAAAGAGACAAAACCCACTATTGGAAACCCCTACAACAATGTAATCATGGTCGCGATAACAGCTATGATCACTAACTACCGGTGGGAAGCATTTTAATTAACACGGGGAGCTCGGCCACTATTATTTTTAAATCTGTCTTTATTAAGTTATGACTAGGGAATTCCAAACTCGCACCCACGGGAAGATCATTATACGATTTCTCAAGAGAACAAAGAGAAACTAAAGAAATGATCATCTCCCTATCACTTAGGGAGAGAGCAAGAAATATATCATGGCCATGATTAATTTCATCGTAATAGATGCTCTTGTTACTTACAATGCTATCTTTGGCTGACCTCTACTTAACGCATTTAAAGCGATGATGTAGACATATCACGTAGCCATCAAATTTCTCACTGGAGAAGATATTACTGTTGAAGGAAATCTTAATCAATCCCACACGTGCTACTTGAAAGTCGTTGATAGATCAAGCAAATAAAATGAAGCATTGCAACTGGATATTGCGCGAACAGAAATCGAAGTCCTTAAAGAGATAAAGAAAATTCTGACCACACAAGGCAATGAGCGAGTATTACAGGTCAGCTTAGCTTTCTGCCTTGAGCATAAAGAAATCCTGATGCAAACTCTCTTAAACAATTTGGATGTATTCACTTGGACGACAGTGGAGATACCGTGTATAAACATCAACATTGCTTGTCATCGCCTAAACGTTCGCAAAGAGATGCAACTTGTCAAGCAAAAGATGAGAAAAATTATTGTTATGATCGTCGAGCTCATTAAGAAGGAGGTCACCAAATTGCTCGAGGCTAACTTCATCAAAGAGGTTCAGTTGATTGTCTAATGTGGTAATGATGCAAAAATCGGGAGGCAAAAAGAAAATGTGTGTCAACTTCACTAATACAAACTCAGCATGCCCAAAGGATGGGTATCCTCTCCTATGGATAGACACGCTTGTTGACTCGATAATTGGTTTCTTTGTGATGAGTTTCCTGTACTCATTCTCAGGATACCATCAAATCCAAATGCACCCTGCAGATTCTAAAAAAATAATGTTTATTACTGCTGAAAGGTTACATTGCTACTGAGTTATGTCTTCAAACTAAAGAATGCAGGGGTGACCTACCAAAGGCTAGTAGATCGAGTATTAAATAAGAAAAAAGAATGAAATGTGGAAGTCTATGTGGATGACCTACTAGTTAAAAGCAAATAGCCAATACAACACATCCAAGACCTTGAAGAAATATTTGCTACATTGAAAAGATACAATATGTGTCTTAACCCCCTGAAGTGCGTTTTTGATGCAATAGCAAGAACATTTTTGAGATTTCTCATTACCCCCAGAGGCATAAAGGTAAATCCTTATAAAGTAAAGACCATACTAGACATGCCCTCACCCAAAAACATAAGAGAGCAGCAACGGCTTACAAGGCGATTAGCAGGATTGAACAAATTCATCTCAAAGGCTGGGGAGCAATGCTCACCATTTTTCAAGGTTATCAAAGCAAAAAAAGTTGAGTAGACTTCAGAATGTGAATAAACTTTTAAGGGCATAAAGACTCTACTGGCATCATTCCTTTGTTGCAGAGCCTACAGGAGGGAGAAGTCCTATTGTTATACTTAAGAGTGGAAAAAGACTCGATTAGTTCAATCCTTATCAGAGAATAAGATGAAAAATAATGGTTCATTTATTATGTCAGAAAGTATTTGCGAGGTGCTGAACTGAACTACCCACTCATGGAGACACTAACACTCGCACTAATTACTTCGACCAGACGACTGCGACCTTACTTCCAGGCACATTCCATACAAGTTGTCACTAATAGCCCTTTCAAATATGTACTCTCCAGGCCTAATCATTTGGGAAGATTAATGAAATGGTCTATAGAATTGAGTAAGTTTGATATATCATACTCGCCTCGAACCGCGATCAAAGCCTAAGCACTAGCAGATTTTTTTGTTGATTTCAGCAGCTCACATGACATCCTAGTTAACCAGGAACATTTATGATGACTATATGTTGATGGTTCTTTTGAGACAACAATGGGGGCAAGTATAGTGTTAAGAAGTCCAAGGAATTACAATAACACAGTCAGTCAAATTCAGCTTCAACGTAATGAACAATAAAGTCGAATATGAAGGTTTACTCACCGGGTAGAGATTTGTTAAGGGACTAGGAGCTACACATATAGCAGCTTACTCTAACTCGCAACTTATAGTGAGACAAGTTAACGGAGAATATGAAGTTCGAGAAGAATCATTACAAAAATAGCTAGTTAAAGTAAAAAACTGAAATTGGCGACTAGAGTATTTCAAAATTGAGCAAATTCCTAGAGAAGAAAATCAACTCGCCGATTTATTATCCCGAGCTAACAAACTTGGGGAGAACGCGATCATACAACTCACCCAGAAGTACAAAAGAGGGAGAGCTAATGCAAGTTGAGTATGAACACTTACCGAGCTGGATCTATTAAGAACTATTTACATATTAGAGAAGTCGAAAAAATGACAAAATTTCAACAACAACAACAACAAGCCTTTATCCTAAGTGGGGTCGGCTACATGTATCCTTCGTCGCAAATATGTCCTATTATATGTCAAATTCTCATTTAATTCAAGTATACTAGGGTCATTTTTTATACATCTTAATGAGTCTTTTTTTATCTACCTCTACCTTTCTTAACATAAGGCAAATCTAATGTATCTACTCCCAACTGTCATCCAACGCTTTATGTGGTCAAACTTCTAAGGCGACTCTCTAATCTTATCTCACCTTTGGAGCTACTCCAACTTTTTCCCAAACATATTCATTTAGCATTTTATCTCTAAGAGTAAAGTCACTCATCCACTGAGCATCCTCATCTCAATACTTAACTTATCTCTTTTATCCATATTGCACCATAAAGTCATCGGTCTTATCACCATTTTTTATAAAATTTTCCTGTTAGTTTTGAAACTTTTCTATCACAACGGATCCTCCACTTCAACCATCCAACTTGAATTCTAATAACATCTCCATCTATTTCACCATCATTTTGAACAATAGAGCCTACATCAATGCCACTCTTATTAATGACTTGTCCACCTAATGTCACAACACACTACAAGAACTTCTACAACTAAAATTACACTCCATATATTCAGGTTTAGATCTACTTAAGCAAAAAACTTTTAGACTCTAATGTTGACCTCCATAATTCAAGTTTCTCTTGGACTCCTCTCTAGTCTTATCAACAAGAAGAATGTCACAAAAGCATACACCAAGGTACATCTTCTTGTAAATGCCTAGAAGAACATCCATAACTAAAGCAAAAGAGGGCTTAAAGCGATTCTTGATGTAATCCAACGAAATAGGAAAATATTTTGTCAATCCTCTTTGTGTTTGGACACAATGCTCTAGTATACATATCCAATGACTTGAATATAACAAATATTAACTTTCTGTTCTAGAACTCCAAAGAACATCTCTTGAAACTTTATCGTAAGCTTTCTAAATCAATAAATATCATATGTAAATCCTCCTTACTTTTCTATACTTCTCCATCAAACCTCTTAACAAATGTATAGCATCCATAGTAGATCTACATATGAAACCAAATTGTGAGAAACTTTTGTATCACAGTAACTATGCTCATTACTCTCCCATAATTTTAATGTATGACATATTAACTTACTTCCTATAATTTGCACACTCTTGTGCATCACCTTATTCTTAAATATAGAACCAACAAACTCTTCCTCCACTTTATGAATTCAAAAGGTTAAATCAAAGCTTATACATAAGAGGAGAGTTATTTCAAAGATCGTGTGAGAGAGTCTGAATAGAAGAAAATCTTTGAGGAAATATATTATGGCGTGTGTGACAGTCATTAAGGAGAGAGGATACTCACCCAGAGAATCCTGAGACGAGTATTTCTAACCTACGCTCAGAAGGATGTTGAAGAATTTACGAGGTGTGTAAAATGCCAAAAGTTCATAGCACTCTAGTAGCATTCATCACAACCTTTGCAACCCATCACCAGTCCTTAGCCATTCGTTGTTTGAAGAAAAACTCAAGAGAATCTCTGAAAATACTTTTAGCTAATTTGGAGGCATTGTATAAACATAAAAAATTGTTAAAAGTAAGCAATAAAAAATAATAAATTTAGAAATTGTTAACCCATAAGAAGCACTTCTAAGTGAGGCTCCATCATATGTTTCTAAAAGTTAATCAAAATGAAGCAAAGCTTATCCTCATTGCTAATAATATCAAATGTTTGGACTCTAACACTTGGGATACTAATATCAACAAAAATAATAAACTCTACATCAAAACCTATGTTATAAGATCTCTCCCCTATTATTGTCCTCGATGTTGTATGATAAACTCAGAGTATATTGAGAAGCTCTTTAACTAATTACTCCCAACTTTTCTAAATCATATCTTTAATCTTTTGAAAATAAGTCGACTAGTGACTTCAATTTGTTTATCGTTTGAGGATATGCGACAGTCATATGGATGAATTGAATAAAAAGGTATTTAGAAAAAGATGTAAATAGTTTTAAAATTGAGTTACATTATTTATGATAACTTTTTGAATGAAAGAGAAAACCATCCTTTGGTCTAGTTTTATTAAAGTTGATGTAATCTATACATATGCTCCATATTCTATTAGCTTTCTTAACCATAATCACATTTGCCAACTAGGTGGAACAACATACCTATTAAATGAATCCAATATCAAAAAATTATCACCTTCTTGCTTAATTGCTTATAGACAATATGGAGCAAAGTTCATTTTCTTAATAAGTGGTTTGAGTGTTAGAGCAATTTTAAAATAGTGCAAAACTATCTCGGAATTAATCTTTGGTATATCTATTAGATTCTAAACAAAACTATCTTGGATTCTATCATAAAAAAATAACCTCTTATCACTCCTTCTCAAAAAGCAAAAAATCTACTTATACCTTTCTTGAAGGATGAATAGTATATGAATTAATTCCTTAACAAGTGATGCCCTATGAAGTTTATCTTTATCTCTTAAATCAAAATTTGTCAATACCCAAAGTCATTGAGGGTTATGACTAAAGCATGTTTAAGATGATATGTATGTGCTACTTTTTTTATTTTCAAGTAGTTCACCAACCCTAACAGGAGTTGAAACAACTATTTATAGATCTAACACTGATGCAAGAGCATCAAAGATTGACTATAAGTATCCCAGAGATGGCATTATAAGTCAACTTTGATTTGAAAACTACAAATTGAATCAAGCGATACATTTTATGAGGAAATTCTACAAAAGTGATAGAGGGATTGATTGTCACCCATATGACGGTCCTATGGCTAATTTGAGCCTCTCCCTATTTAGACTAAAGTTGAAGAATATAAAATAAAACAAGACATCAACAAAACTCTCATTATCAATCAAAATTCTCTTAAAATTATAGCAATAATCATCAATGCCAATATTAATGACAAGTTGGTGTGAAGTTTGAAACCCATCAACAAAAGAATCATCAAAAATAACCAGCATGTGATTTTTTTTGATTCAAACACTTCATGGGTGGTGAGTAGGATATGGGAAGATAATAGTGTTTCTCCTTTAAGGGTCTCAATCTTTCCAACCATATAATTGTTGTCTTGTTGTTGTCTTGGTTGTTATTAACTTTGACCTCTAATAAGATAATTATTAACTATATAAAGTTGATTTTAAATGAATTGATAAGAAAAGTCATGTTGTATTAACCTTTCAATCTTTTCCTTCAACCACCTATAGGCATCTATAAAATATCCATGAATTTAATAGAAGTGATAATAATGCTCTTGATTTCAGTATTTAGCCTTTGTGAATTAAGCCACTTGATAATCTCCTCATCTTCATTGGCATCAAGATACAACAACAAGCATTTATCCCACTATATGGAGCTACATGATTCCTTCTTCTCCATTATGAGCTATCAAGTGTCAAATTCTCATTTAATTTCAATAAAAATATCATTTTTTATACTTCCTAACCAAGTCTTTAGGTCTACCTCTACCTTTCTTAAAATAGGTCGAATCTTATACATCTATTCTCTTAATTAGGTCATCACAACCGACATTTTACATGACCAAACCATCTAACGTGACCCTCTTTAATCGTATTTTGCTATTGGACTACTTCAACCTTTTAACATATATATTTATTTCACATATTGTCTTGAAATGTAAAGTCACTCATCCACCTGAGCATCCTCATCTCTACAACATTTAACTTTTCTATCACACAACCTCGATGCATTCCACTTCAACCATCCAACTTGAATTCTACTAATGACATCCTCATCTATTTCACTGCCACTTTGAACAATATAACCGAGATATCTAAAGCATTTAATCTTTTAGTGACTTGAACACCCATTATCACAACCCCTACTAGATCTTCTACAACTAAAATTACACGCTATGTATTTTATTTTAGATCTACTCAAATGAAAGCCTTTAGACTCAAAGGTTGACCTCCATAGTTCAAGTTTCTCTTAAACTCCCTCTCTAATCTTATTAACAAGAAAAATATCATCAATAAAAAGCATGCATAAAGGTACATCCTCCTGTAAATGCCTAACAAAAACATCCATTAACTAAAGTAAAATGATAGAAACCAATCATTGATGTTAAGGTGTGCACTAGTCGATTTAAATCAAAAAAATCAAACTGAACTGACATATTTGATCGATTTGATTCAGTCAGCAAACTCATGGTTTAGTATTTTGTTGTAAATGCTAAAGTATTTGATTTTCAATTTTTTGATTTGATTTAAAAAAATAAGATTGATTAAACCGAATAAACCAAAAAGTTAAGAAATCAAATATAAATATCTAATTTTAGTTGTAAATGCTAAACTATTTTTATAAATCGATAAATTTCTATTTGAAAAAAAATAATGTATCAAATTTAATAGATTGTATTTTAATTAATTAGTTCATTAAAAAACTGAAAAGCTTTTTTTTATATGAAATTCAGTTTAACCGAAAATCAAATTATAGTTTGGTTTTATTCATTGTTTGGACAATCCATTATTTTAAGTTGTTTAGTTTGATTTATTCAACTAAACAGAAAAGTTGATTGAATCAACAGAACAAACCTAATGCACACCCCTACTTAATGAAATCCAACTAAAATAAAAAATACTTTGTCAATCCTCCTCGTGTTTGAACTCAACCAATAACTCCAATATATATATCATTAACTTGAATAAAAGCAATATTAACTCCTTTCATTTTTAGAGCTCTCCAAACAACTTCTCATGGAACTTTATCATATGCTTTCTCAAAATCAACAAAATCATATGTAGATCCTCTTACTCTCTCTAGACTTCTCCATTATACCCTTAACAAAAGTATAGCATCCATAGTAGACCTACATGCCATGAAACTAAACTTTGAGAAACTTTTGTATCACATTGTAACATATAGTCAATTACTCTCTCTCATAATTTAAATGTATGGCACAATTAACTTAATTCATCTACAATTTACACTCTTTCCCATCACTTTTATTCTTAAAAATAGAAACCAACAAACTCTTTCTCCACTCATTTGACATCTTTTTAATCTTTAAAATAATATTAAAAATATTAGCATAAAATATATTTAATGGTATATACTCCTACTATCTAAATTCATGTTATTGTTGAAAGAAAAAAGGAGGAAGACCTTGATTTCACTACTGATCATACTTTCTTTGTTGGGCTTTTGGGACACTATTTTATTATTCATTGTTGCATTTGCCAAATGATTACTCGAATAATTTTTTATTTGCATTGATGACCTCATCAACAATAAACTATGTTTCAATTCTATGAATGAGATCAACATAAGAGCAAATAATTTCTCTCATCAAGGATAAGTAAAAATATCTAGTACAAAAACCTTCAAGAAAAATATCGTAGTAACTTAGGATTCACCTAGAAACTAATGAGCTTCAAAAGAGAAAATTTATAAAAAAAAAAAAATTTAAAGTCCCTCCTTCATTTTGGCATATCCTAGAGAGATGTGATGGGTTTTTAATGATCATTCGGTTAGCAATGAATTTTTCAAACAAAAAGTCTAACAAGATAAGCAAGGCTATGAATAGTTCTCTCAAAAAGAGAATAAAATCATATATAGCTTGTCCCTTAAGAATAACGAGAAAAACCTCACAAAATGATGCATCAAAAGCTGTTGTATATGCATAATGGTCCATAGTGATCAATATACTTATAAACATCAAAGGACCCATTATAAGACTTAAAAGTTGGCCATTGAGGGTCTATATGGGGCAATTACATCTTTTCATAAAGTTGGTGGTAAAGTTGTTATAAGGAAAATAACTTTTTAAAAAATTATGAGTGTTGTAAATATTTTTTAAAAAAATTCAAAACCACCACAATTTAGCTCTAGTTCTACAAAGTAAATTTTCACCATAATTTTTTGAAAAGCAACCAGAAAATTGGCAGCCAAACATATTTGTGATTGCTTTCTGAAAAGCAAAGCATCCAAAAAACATGCCCCAAACGCATCCTAAAGCTCACCATAATGGGATGTTGGAGGATTGCATCATTCAAGGGTAAAGACTCCTAAAAGTTGCGTCTAGGAGTAGGCTGTCTATCTGTTAAAAAAATTTCTTTTGGAATAATGTGTCGTAGCTCATCCCATATAGCTTCACGTGATGTGTCCATAAAATGAGACTAGGTTAAATCCTTTAAGACTAGTATAAGTTTGCATATTGGTTGAGCAACACAAGAAAATGAGTTGAGTTAGAAATGTCAAATAGTTCTACATTTGGATGCGGTGTAGGAGAAACTTCTGCATGATAAGAAGAGGTTCCACATAGGTATCATCAACTATAATAAATCTATTCTATTGTGTAGTTGGCAATTCCATTGCATTGTAATGGAACCCTTTATTGGTCAACTTCATCTAAGAGTTGAAGGATTTGAGCTTAATTTTCTTTCATCCTTCACATGTGATCCTCCAAGGATAAAACTCAGGGGCCTACTCTTGCTTGATCATGGCATCCTTTGTTGAAAGTCTAATTCCCAAATTGATGACTGTTAGAGTGAGAAGATCCATTATTGCAAGAAATATGCCTGTCAGCCATTAGAAAACTAACATGTAAACTTGAACAATATCCTAAACATAAACACAAACCATATCACAAAATAATTTAGATAAAGTAACAAAGATAGAAATCACTAATTGAACATTCAAGCCTTGCATCAATACAAGAAGAATAGAATTCACATCCAACTAGCTCACATAAGACAAAGAGAAGAATAAATTTTTATTAAGTATCTCATTAAAAAATGCAAATCTCAAAAGTTATAATTATAACCCAACACTAGTAGCTTCTTAAAATCCTTTTAGATCTAGCCTAGAGTACAGCTTCAATTTAGTAATCTTAGACTTCCCACAATTAGCAAGTATCAAGTCCATGATTGAATATACCGGACAAAGCGATAGCAAGAAATAGCACAACATATGGACAAACCACTTGGAGATAGAAATCAGACACAATAAGGTAAAAACAAGAATAACATAGAGGATACTAAATGCTTTGCATAAGACAAAGCCAGTGATAACCAAGATCTAATCTCTCCTATTATAACCAAGTGCCGACTAAAGCTACAGTGAGAAACAGGAAACAGAGAAATAAAAAAAGAGTAGGAATTTCTAAAGTACATGGTCGGACAAAACAAGAATAAGAAGTGGTCAATATGACATTAGAGTCAAATCTAAAATAATTTACAACTTTAAAACAAATCTACCAAGGTACTCAAAACATTAAAAATCACATGCAATTCACATAGGCATGTTATACAACAATAACAATAAACTTTTATCCCACTATATGGGGTCGACTACATGAATTTTTTTTCTCCAATGTGTCCTATTAAATATCATATTCTAATTTAATCTTGATAAATTAAGGCTATTTTTTATAAATACTGACCAAGTCCTTTTACCTTTCTTAACACAAGGCCAAATTTTAATACATATACTCTTCTAACTAGGTCATCGGATGGCCGGCATTTCATATGACCAAACCATCTAAGGTAACTATATTAGTTTTTCATTTTACCTCTAAGTGTAAAGCTACTCATCCACCTGAGCATCATCATTTCTAAAACACATAATTTTATGCTTCTCTTTTACTAGCCAACATTGTATGACATAAAGCATTGTAGCTCTCACCACCATCTTAATAAACTTCCCTTGAGTCTAAGCGATACTTTCTTGAGTTTAAGAGATACTTTCCTATCACACAACAATCCCGATGCATTCCTCCACTTCAACCATCCAACTTGAATTCTACTAATAACATCCCCATCAATATCACCATCACTTTGAACGATGCACCCAAGACATCTAAAACATTCACTCTTTTTAATGACATGATCACTCATTGTCACCACTCAGCCACTAGATCTTCTACAACTAAAATAACACTCAATGTATTTGGCTATCTATCTACTCAAACGGAAGCCTTTAGAATCTAAGGTTGACCTCCATAATTTAAGTTTTTTTTAACTCTCTCTCTCTCTCTCTCTCTCTCTAGCCTTATCAACAAGAAGATATCATCAACAAAAAGCATACACCAAGGTACATCCTCTTGTAAACGTCTAGTAAGAACATCCATAATTAAACCAAAAAGATATAAGCTTAAAGCAGATCCTTGATGTGATACAACTGAAATAGGAAAATACTAGGTCAATCTTTCTTGTGTTTGAAAACAAATAACAGTATACAAATCCTTAATTACTTGAATATAAGCAATATTAAATGCTTTTTTTCTAGAACTCTCCAAACTTCTCATGGAACTTTATCATATGCTTTCTCTAAATCAGCAAATATCATATGTAGAAACTCCTTACTCTCTCTATACTTCTCCAACAAACCTCTTAACAAATATATAGCATTCATAGTAGATCTACCCGACATAAATCCAAACTGATTTTATGAAACTTTTATATCACGTCATAATCTATGCTCAATTACTCTCTCCCATAATTTTAATGTATGGCACATTAACTTAATTCCTCCATAATTTGTACTCTTGTATATCACTTTTATTCTTAAAAATAAGAACTAATAAACTCTTTCCATTCATCTTGTATTTTTTGTCTTTAAAATAATATTAAAAAAATTCATAAGTCAAAAAATTCCTTAATCAGCATTTCCATACTATATTAGAATATTAGGTCCCACTGCTTTTCCACTCTTCATTTTCTTTAATGCCTCGCCAACCTCTGTTTTACTAATACGATGATAAAAATAAAAATATTTATTTTTGTTTAGGTACTAAGATCGCTAAAATCAATCATATTCTCATAACCATCATTGAAAAGTCTATGAAAATATCTCATACACCTATATTGAATATCCTCTTCGAAGAAAACATAATAATAAAATAAGAAGAATATTAAACACAGATTATTGAATTGTATCATAGTGCTTTATAAACATAATCAGGCCAAGCAGCCTTAGTTGCCTCACAATTAAAGCAATATCTACGGTAATTGTACTAGCATTGTCAAAGATAATTGTGCCGATTTTGTCGTATGGTCTCCCTAGTGTAAGAAATCTCATTTTCATTGCGAAGTGTAATTCTGTTCGCAAGTTTTCGTACATTGAATGTACTTAAAAATAAAATCCTAACCCTACATGCAAATAAAAAAATTAAAATTAAAATAAATAAGAATGCACTAACCTTATTAGAGGAATCTAGAGGTATATCTGCTGCTGCAGTAAGGTCATTGTAGAAATCAGCGGGTTCAGGTGGAAGTGGTGAAAGCCTAGAATTTGAAGCAGGTGGCACGCTGCCTGGATTCTACAACAATATTGGAACATAATGCAGAAAAGAATTTATGTAAGATAATACTATCAAAGAAACCATAAGCATGCCCTAAAATACAATGATAGAAGCATCAAATTAACAGGAAACGAAACTACAACTTTACAAGAGACTTCCAATGCATTCATTACTGTGAGCAGAAAGAATTTACAATATAACATCTCTACAGTCTTACGGTCATGTAAAATGCGCCTCTTCCATAATTTGATTGCCCAGCTCCTTTTCCATGAGTTGAAGTGTTCTAAAAATTGAAAGCATTAGAAAATAACTTCATTGCAAAAAAAAAATGTCGGTATAAAATCAGTGCCCAGTAGGAACATAACAGGAAAAGAATTACGATGATAAAATTACAAAATCCAATAAGAGAAATAGCAATATCTTTTTGAGCTCAACCAATGAAATAATCTATGACAAAATAAAGGATATGCCAAATAAAAATTTCTTTAATAACCTGATCAACATGAATTTGGAGGGGATGGGTAAACTGAAATACAAAGTTCAAGAACTTAAAAGTTAATGTGAATAAATTTATCAAGCTACATAAAAGCAGAGACTAAAATTCTTATGAAATTTCATCCCTATGGTATCCTAGTAAAATGATGATAGCATACATATAGTCCCCATTCAAAAAAAATAAAAGACTGAAAATGGTGATTCTGATGATTAGTAAAAAAAAGGTTTTCTAATAACTAAACAGGCACCAAAGGTTGATATTCCCACTTGCAAAATACCCAACCAAATGACATGATCAAGAAACCCTCACCCCTTCTTGCCCTTGAGATCACAACATGAGATTACACTGGCTCACAGGTGTCCTCATGACAAGGCATTCTCGTCCCTCCTCCCTCTCCTTCGTTTCTATCAACAAACAGCTGAAAATGTTCTTCCTCTTCAACCGTGAGCCAACCACTGACCTTCATTCTTATTTTCTTCTTCATCAACTTAAACACGAATAGTAAATAATCCTCATTTTCCCTCACCTTCATCAGCTTGCCTTCTTAGTTTAAGAAAATAAGTAATTTATTTTTTTTATAAAGATTGTTATGAAATTAATAAAAATTATCTCGGATTTTTTTTAAATTAGGTTAAGCTAGTTTGGATTTTTATTTTCTCGTTTGTATTTTAACTGTTTAATTACCTTAATCTTAAGTTAGGATTTTCAATCGTTCTATTAATATAATTCAGTTGTTGTTAAAGTAGGTTAGGACTAGATATTTATTATTAATTTAATGTCAATACTGAAAAACATTGTGATTTTATGATCTTAATTGGATGACATAATCTAGTCCTTTTGCAAATCTAATCCAACAAGATGGTATGGCAGCCTAGGTTAATTAGGTTACACCTCTTTTGATGCTGAATTAGTTTTAATACCTTCCTATGCATGCATGTAACTGATTTAAGGTTTGTATTTATTTAGGAATTTCAAATTAGCACCCTTCAAGCATTGCCATTTTAAAAGATAGAAGGTTCAAGTGCCACAACCAGAGATAAATAATTATTATTTATGGGGTGCAATCCTTATTAGTTAATAATATGTATGTATATATACCCATAAATTCTTTTAAATATTCATAATGAAATATCAAGCTATGTTGATAGATGCGACTTGCTTTATTGTTGCATAGATTATTGTCTCTTGAATTGTTTTCCAAAGTGGAAAAACATGCTTTCATGCAATACCTCTATTGGGTTTAATAAAATTTACCTCAAATAAATTATATTTTATTATGAAAATTATACGAGTATTTCTGTCAATATTTGTTTATGATGTGCTGGCCTGCTTATTGTAATAATACATGTGTAAATATTAAGCCATTTTGATGATGACTAGCCCTCAAAGAAATTATTACATTTTCATGAGATTGGTTCCCACCTTTTCTTAATTCAAGGTATCATAAAATCAATTATATATATATATATATATATATATATATATATATATATATATATATATATATATATATATATATATATATATATATAAAATGTGTCACATATATAGAGATACATGAATATACTTGATATGATGACATGCATGTTAGCATAGAAATACATTGCTTATAGTTTACATATAATGATTTTGAGCATCACCATATTGAAAACTATCCTAAGATATGTTACACTTTTTATTTATGCAATAAAAATTTAATAATTAGATGACATTAATTGCACTATTAATAATAGTTACTCATTTCATTTTCATTATTCATACTGCATGCCCCAGTATCTTATCGTTTATACATTAATAAATAGAAATTATTTGCATGACTTAAATTATTAAACTCACTCACTACAAATTTTTATCATAATAGGTTCAGCGGGAGTGTTTGATAAACCACAGCAAGAACAAACTTTTTAGTAGTAATAGTGCATTTGGTATTTTCAAATTTATGTGGTAGTTTCATTTTTAATTTTGTTACGAGTTTGGGTAGATTTGCCTTGCAGTTGTTTCTTCCAGTTTTCTTTTTAATTGTAATTGTATCTCATTTGATGTATCAATGATATAAACTTTATTTTTGAAATAGAATAATATTCATCGTTTATTACTCTTATTGTGATACTATTTGTCTATGAACTCTCTTCATATGAGTATGAAATAGGTTTCATATTCTTACATCACAACCCATGTTGTCAGAATGTACCACCTTACAATCATAGAGTGTAAATGTTTTAACATATCAAGAAACACTCAACAAGAATAAATGGAGAATGAGAATTCATAAAGCCAACTATAGATAATTGGGATAATGCAATTGATGATGGTGATGAAATTAGAATACCTAAAAAAAATAATTTCAATAGATAGAATGAATGCCACCTAAAATTTATAATATTTATAATTATCTATAAACAACATAATGCAAGACGTATTGAGGTCTAAGACTAATGCTAGTACAAAAGAACATTTTTTCCTCAAACGTTATCATCAATACTTGCAATGCACTTAAAAATTCCACATCCAAAAGCATTTGCATAAGTTTGAAAGGTAACGAAAATTATATTATATTAAGTTATTATAAAATATTTGCCTCATGGTTTTAGTTATAACCAAAAGGACCAAAAACACGTAACTTCCTAGAACCTATTGAAATTAAGTCACTTACAGCAAAGTTTAGATGGATGCGCAAAAAAAAAAAAAAAAGAGTTAAAAGAATAGCATCTGTTGAAAGTAATTAAATAAAATCATAAAAAATAGGCTAAGGTAATTTACCATGTATAAGAGTATATGATGCTCTGCTAAGATGTGTAGATAAAACTGATGTTGTCTAATTAGAAAGGAAAAACGGAACTAAAAGGTAGATTAATGGAAGTCTAGAAACAAGATCTACAAAGAGTTTTAACATGTTAGGAAACACTTGATAAGAATGAATGGAGAAGAAGGATTCATAAAGCCAATCTTAAATTGTTCGGATGAGGCTAATGATAATGAAGAAGTTGAAATACCTAAAAATAGTTCACATGGCTAGAATTTTGATAACCATAATATTTATAGTTATCTACAAAACTATTAAGATGAAGAACGTCTTAAGGTCTAGGACTCATGTTAGTATAAGAAGACAAGCTTCCCTCAAAAGTTAGCATCAATGCTTGCAACACACTTGAAAATTTCAAGCCCAATAATATTCATAGAAGTTTGAAATGAAATATATATCATATTCAATAACTCATTAAAAAGTATATGCCTCATGGATCAATTAGAATACGTCTTTTAAAACAGCAGAAAGGCCTTCCATCATAAGAGCAAACATTTGAGAAAATCACAACCCTAGTCTCATCAATCATTAAGGGGTTCTTAACAATAATGTTTTGTTAAGACATGAAGATAAAATTGATGTTACATTATCAAAAAAAAAGGTGGGACATAACGTAACATGGATTGAAGTTGAAGAACAAAATTTGCAAAAAAATAAGCTTAACATGGTAGGCAAAACTCAACGAGAATGAATGAAGAATAAGAATTCATATAGTCAACTCTAAAGAATTAGAATGAAGCTAATGACGATGATGAAGTTGGGATACTTAAAAATAATTCTTATGGATAGAATAACTCCTTTGATGACTATAACATTTATAATTATCTATTTCTTACATTATGCAGACCATCTTAGGGCAGGAGTGAAAGCTCACTAGTATAATCCAAAGAAAAGATGTATAAAAAAATGCACAAGGGACCATAATTCATAACTTATTTTAGGTAGAGATTGATCTCTTTTGATGCAAAACAAGAAAACATAAATAATTCATTCCAAATGATAATGTAAAATTTACCAAAAGCTAAAATTCTACAAGAAATATGAAAACAAATATAAAACCTCCATAACAATTAATATTCACATCAAAAAGGGGAAACATGTATATAAAAATTTCACCAAATTTCAACCACACAAATAAAATAATTACAAAATAGTTAAATAAAAAGATATTATAGAAGTCACCAAAGACTCAAGCCACACATTGAAACCAAGAGAAAAGTTTTCCCCAAAAATTGTTGTCAAGATCTACAATGCATTTACAAAATCTATATCCAACAGCGCACAAACAAATTTGAGAGAAAATAGAATATGTATGTAGCAATTCATTGTAGCATACAAGCTTCATTAGTCTTATTTACAACCCAAAAAAGAAACAAAATTAGTATTTTCTCAAAATCCTATAAGATTTAGACTAAAATTATAAGGCATATCATAATTCCATCACGATAGTAATTTTCAATCCCAGAAAAGCATCTATTCATAAGGAAGGCCAACAAAGTAATAAACCAAAGACAACAATAGAAAGAAAACTAGACATCCTTGATACCTGTTATAAGAAGATTAGCGTACACTCATCGCTAATAGCAACTCAATTACAAATGAAAAACTAACAAAACACTGCACATTTGGAATGTGGCAAAATTTAACCAAGCCACTTAGCAATTCATAGCAACACAAACAGCATGTTACAATACTGACAACCACAAGTCTGCAATGGTCGATCCCAAGCTACAGTGCAAACTCGGGATGGGAAAAAAAATGACAATAATAAACAACGATTATACATCTCCAAATCATAAACTGGGCAGAAATAAGGATCTAACATTCACAACATAGCACAAAATAGAGATAACGCAACAGAGATCTTCCAAAATTGTGGTTAAATAGTGATTAAAAAGAAAATAGGAGAACTAGCAGAGGTGAGCCAAGCCTGCCAAAGTAATCAAAAGTCTAGAGAACTTGTCATATTCTCATAGGTGCCAACATAATAAGCATGTCTAAAATATAAACTGGAAATAAAACAACCAAGCCAAGTCAATGCACATGATATTCATATCCAGTAAGAATACATTTTCAAATTTGGATAAGAATAGCAACTGAAAATGGAAACCACATTAAAAACAAATCTTGGAGTCCCTAAAATGTATCTAGAAATTGATTAGATTGTTAGAACCTATCATCAACCCCATCCATGTCTGATATAGCTTGTTATCCCTGGCATGATGATAGCCAAGGAGGAGCTTATTAAAAGAAGGGGGATGAGAGATTTCAACCAAACCACATAAATGTATATGTGCACTATCTTATAGAAATCCAAGACAGAAAAAAAAAATACTAAATAAAATAGCAAGACACTTTTCCAATAACAAAAGTTAACCAAAAATCTGCGATTGAACAGTTCAACTCTGTAAGAATTGGGGTAGTATTTGATTAATTTTAACTTAAAACTCATTTCGAAGCAGACCACAATTATTTAAAAGAATGTCCATTTGCCCAGAACTTCAAAAGGTAATGCTAAGCACCAAGTTAAGCTCCAAAAATTCATTCAATAAATGTCTTCCATGGCAGCAAAGAAAAAGGATCAGTTTCATAATATTATTCAGCAGGTGAAAATTTTCAAAATAATGCGATTGAACAGTTCAACTCTGTAAGAATTGGGGTAGTATTTGATTGATTTTAACTTAAAACTCATTTCAAAGCAGACCACAATTATTTAAAGAATGTCCATTTGCCCAGGACTTCAAAAGGTAATGCTAAGCACCAAGTTAAGCTCCAAAAATTCATTCAATAAACGTCTTCCATGGCAGCAAAGAAAAAGGATCAGTTTCATAATATTATTCAGCAGGTGAAAATTTTCAAAATAACTGAAAATTAATAAGGTAATTCAAAGTGCAGTCGTCACCATAGAGACAAAATTGAGAAATGAGTTGCAATAAAACTATATAAATTATCTGCAGCATAATTACCCCCACGGTGATTGTTCAACTAAGAAATTTAAGTTCTCATCTTAAAACCCCGCCTGCCGGTAATGGCTTTGAAAATTTTCAATTCGTAATTCCCACTTGTCTAGACTTACTTCGCTTGAGGTAACAGAGTACCGAGACTATACTACAATTACTGCTCAATAACTTCTTGTGTTAATTTAGCATTATGCTTTGGCATCACAGATCTCACCATTAAAATTTGCCCAATTCATCTGTATCACATGCAACCAACGATTAATCCCTAAAATCTATCAATAAGATGTCTAAAAAGTAAAATGTGCACACAACAGAACGACAATAAATCTTAAAAGAATCATGGAAACACCACAGTCAATACTCCATCATAAACCAAAATCACGCATAACAATTTAGAAACATCATAAGTAACGGAGTTTGAAAATGCCGAGATTATCATCCCTCGTAAAGCGTAGGCATTCATTCTCCAGATCCAGTGAGGAAATCTCATCACTAAATCAAAACTCCATGATCCCGCAGAAGGCGATAATGTCGACTCACCGCAAATGGATTCAAGTCCTCCTCGTCAAACGGATTGCTATCGTATCGACCAGCCATGCGATAGACAGAAGAAAACGAGAGCGAGAGCAAGGTATCGAAAAAGAGTAACCACTATGCCCTGTATCGTTAGAAGTGTGGTTTGGTCGGGGTGATGGCTTTTGTTTATCTTACATTTATAAGAAGATGAAATCGTGAAATGATAATGGATAGGCAAAAAAAATATAAAATATAAAATAAAAAATTATTCAGGTCTGAGAATGCCAATAAAAAATAAAAAATAAAAAATACATACATTATCATCTTATTCTTACATATTTGCAAATTAATCATTTTCAACATAAAAATTATAAATTGACATTCAAATATTAAAATTCATAATAAAAGCCCAACTTATATTTTTTATTTTTGTAAAATTTATAATATGCATAAGTACATGAGCCACATAGTTAAAAAAAATGATAAAAAAGATTAAATTATAAATACATATATTTTAGATAATTAATTTATAAATATCCCAAAAAAAAATTATTCACACTAGGGGACATTCAAACTGCCCCTCATCTTGGGCAAAAATACTACAACAAATTATTTATAGGAAACATCAAGAACAATCATTGTGCATATTTTATTAAGATTATAATAATCTTTTTATTAAAAAAATTGAATAAATAACATTTAAATTTTAATTATTTACAACACTAATATTCATCTATTCTTTTGAACTATTGAATCTATTTTTGTATGCATCATAAATTTTAAAAAAAATGAAAATATATATTAAATAGTTGTGAATTTAAATATTTGAGAGACAAGTTGAAAAATAAAGACTAGAATGTATGAGATTTTTTAAAAAATATTTGAGTCAATTTATTGACAAATATATGCACAACACAAATAAGATATAAACCTTAAATCTCTTAATTGATAGCAAAATTTTAAACTAAAACTAAAATATCTTGCAAAACTTTAAGTTAGAAAGATTTACATACATAGCATTTAAAAATTTATTATTTACATAACTCATACTTCAAATATTATATTTACATATATAGCATCTCAAGCTTTTTAAAGTCTACACGGCAGCTCAGATGGTGACGACGGTATAACCCATGATTCATTCTTCGATGACGCAATACCCATCTGGTGAAAAGAAATGCACAGCCGGGATCGCTCGCAGGAATTAGTGCCTGAATCGCACGCCATAAGTGGGTGGGATCGAGATATTCGTCACACAAAAAAAAAAAAAGCTTTTTAAAGTCTCAAAACTAGCATTCTGTTAGGTATCGTCTCAATTCCCGTTTTATCATCAACGGGAACACTTTTTTTTTCTTTTTTTTCTTTTTCTACTCTTCCGGCATGACCAATTCATCACAAAGCCATACAGCCATCCCAGCAAGCTTCAAATCAGGTATTCCCCGCATATTCTCTAGTAAAACTTGTCACAAAGGGAAGATTTTTGTGTTGTATGATATTCTGAATAGAAAAGTAAAATGAGCAGATTTGCTTCATCTTGATCTCATGCACCTATGGCAAAGAGATTCATCCTGTCTTCTTCATCTCACTCAAGTACATAATGAGAAGAAGGGCCTTCAAGAAGTATGCAAGGCATGGGCCATCCTCTATAACATCTGCTCCACGATGTTAACCTAACGATCATCGTCTCCCTTGCCACTTATGACCACAACCTGTTTGATGAAATTCCTGATAGAGAGCATGGACATTTCTCTCCAAGTATCTTCCCCTGAATCACATGATGAAAAAGAACCCTTTTTTAAATGGAATTTATTGTATCGTTAACCAGCTCGTAGTAATTACTTTGGTTTTCTTGTTATTTATATATTTGTGGTTTTGAAGATATTAATGTATTTCGAAATATGAACTTGTAATCTGAAATTTATTAGTAATATATTTCTCAGTTTTGAGTTTAGTGCTTGAATATTCTTAACGAAATTATTTCAAGTAGTCTTGTGTGGATGGAATGATGTATATGAACGTCTGCTAATTTAAAAAGATAAGATTTTAATCAAAGTAGATACATGAATACTCCTGCTGATGATCTACATCAATTAATGTGCTGAATTTTACTAGTATCTCCAAAACGGAGCAGTAGCATCGGAGCATTCTCAAAACATTGGGAGTTATTTTTGGTGAATCGAATATCAAGCTGTATTGTTTTAGTAAGGTTGTATAGGATAAAATTTTTAAATTAGGCATGATTATAAAATTAATTAGCAAACACGAAAAATTAGCAGTAGAATTATTTTCGTAGCGTTGGCGTCAATTGAACGTGATAGACGCTAATTTAAAAAAAAAAAATCAGCGATATTTGCTATTTAGTCGTGGGGATGTTGGAATCGAACGTTTCTCATTGACTTTGTTGACCAAAAGGGATTGTATATTTTTTACATAAAGATACGTTGCAGACTTGAAATATTGGAGTAGCCCCCGTATTTTGCCTTTATCTATAATGTAATCGAGCATTGAGATCGTAACGAATTAATTTCATGTTGACCAATTATTTTGTTTTTTGCGTGCGCACAAACTTCACGAAATATTGGACCAAACTCTTATTTGCTCAGACGATTCACCCGATCAATCGAGCGTTGGTATCATTGGAATCGAATGAAATTCCCCACAATTATAGCCCGGTATGCCTGGATGAGTCCGAACGGCAAGATAAGTGAGCTAGTTCAATATGTTAGGTTGCGCGTTTTTGCAACATACGTATCGGACCATAATCGTAATCTTTTATCAACATAAAAGTCGTGGAGAATTCAACCAACGATACTAAGTCGCCGATTCTGATATCATAGAGGCAAAATAAGTTGTTCAATATTTGGCAGCAGCTTTTGCGTGAAAACTTTAGACGGCCACAATCGTAATTTTGGTCAGAAAGTCACGAATTTTATTAATGATTCCAATAATACTGATTATCGACAGGGATGCCGACAGCAAAATATGAGGGCTCAATATTTCAAGCGCGATTATCAGCGCATTTGTAAAACGCGCATGACCGCCAATCGAAATTTTTTGTCAACATGAAAGTCGTGGAGAGTTTCGTTATGATTCCAACGATAGCAACCACACTCGATTCCGACACCGGATAAGTCCGATATGGGCAAAATACCGTTTTTTTAAAAAATTTCGACGCGTTGTCCGTAACGGTGACCAGATGACGCGTAATGGCGGCTAATCGTGAATGCGCGACTACTATTTTGCTTCTTCTTTTTTGTCGTGTCTAATTTACTAATTAAGTTTATAATTATGCCTAATTTAAAAATTTAGCCCGTTATATAGATATATCGTAAATATACATTTATAATATTAACTGTTATACACCATTTACTTTAGATAAGCTACGAACAATTTGACCTCATATCAAGCTCCTTCCACCTTTTCATTCTCGACATCACCAACCGCACCTGCCTCTACTGTAACGGAGTTACGAGCAGATTGACAATTTTTAAAGCTAATACTTCAGTTTATTCCGGTTGTCTGCAGTTGAGAGAAGCTTGCAGTAATCAAGAATACATCCTCGAAAATTAATGACAAGACGAATCTCGATTTAAATGCTTCGATCTAATCACCGATTTCGAAGTTTTCTAATCAAGCCTCGATCGAACATAAGAATATCAGATACGATCCGATAATCGACTGGGATCAAGTTATCGGACGAAAATGGATCTGATCCGCCAAATGGTCACCAAAATCGGCGTATTTATAGCCGATCTCAAGAATCCAACGAATCCAAGATCACCACCCGGCATCAACGCACATCATCAAAATACACCGAGGGGATCGATTGCCGTTATGGGAGTGGGGAGTTTTCACATTGCCGGCTATAATGCTTCATTCTCATTTTACCGTATGACTAAAGTAGAACCACCTTTTTGATTTACTATTAGAATTGCTATATAAGATATTTAAAATATACATTTAGATAATTTATATTTTATATTTTTCCTTTAAGATATTTGTTTCCGCTAGACCTTGAACTCATATGAAGCATATTTCCACCTTTTCACCGATTCAACGTATTTACTCTACTGTAATGGTTAGTTACGATATTTTTTGCTAATTTTTTTATTCCAGTTGTCTGCATCTAGGAATAAAATTCTTGCAGTAAAGAAAGCAAATTGATAAGTATCATTTTCATGATAATTTGACAATAATTGTAGCTTTCTTTTATTACAACTATCCTTTTAAAAGATTGATAATTTTTTGTTGAGAAATTTACGTACATAACACACAATTCTAATATATTTACACATATAATATCTGAAATTTAATATTTACAAATATGGCATCTTTCCTAAGCTTGAATAAGTACATTTCACTTTTAAAAGTTAACAAAAGTTTTATTTTTATGTAATATTAAAGAATATATATATATATATATCAAAATTTAGATATTAGATTTGTAAATATATAAGAATTATGTGCTATCTACTTAAATGCCCCTTTTTTGTTTAATATAGATTCCATGAGTATATACATGTTCACACTCATTATGAATCACAAACCAACTCTAAACTTTATATATTCAGAAGCTTTACTGTTGTACACCATTAAGCTAGTAATAAAAAGCATTCAAATGCATCATACAAGCAACAATTGTATCCACAACAGCTGATTGACTCTTTCAATTAACCAGAGTAGCTTTCAAATAACTAAAGTTGAACCAAATCTGAAGACAAGAATCAGCAGTTAATTAACTCGAAAGTTGTTAACTTTAATTAACACCATCCAAAATTATAAATTTTAGAGCTATTTAGCCATAACGAACACCAAACAAATTTGAGCATTTTATTAACTGAGCAACCAATGCATTAACTTACTGAAATGAAAAATAAAAGAAAAAAAATTCAAAATCAGTTTCGAGTTATAAATATTTCAATCATAATCCAAGCTTTTAATGATATACTTAGTTATTAGTCACATAATCACACAAGTGATGTGAAAATTTCAGCAAAACAAACATGCAATCTGAAATAGAAGACAAAAATATATCGCTGAAACAAAAATACAATATTTTTAGATACATATCTTGGCAACATTCACAATGATGGGATCACACACCTAGCAGTCGACCTTGAGGCACATGGTGAGGACTTTGCTAACTATGATGCTTTGGAGTTACTATGAGCTCGAAAATTCGCTACCGATCTCGATGAAGAGAGTAAATTAAATGTCAGTCAAATTTTCAGAAAGCAGATGAAATAGTAGATAAGATACTACACAGAGATTTCACCCTCATTTTGCGAGGACTTTAGATCTGGTTCCAGGTTTCCTATAGGTGTAAGCACTTATAGTTAATTACCCCTCTCAATACCGAGAGAGCACTTTCGATTAAGGCTAGTTGATAAGTCACTAATACGAACGTATAGTAGCAATTAGTGAAGTTTTGAAATTTAGATTTATGAAATTCATCATTCTTTAACTTAAAGTTGATGGTTGGGGAATGATGATGCATGATCAAGATTTTATGGTTCCGTCATCCCGGACTGTCTTGGTCCCTAGTCTACTAAGTCAGAGGAGGTAGTCGACCCAACCTCGATCGGATCCATCGCCAGTATAAGTGTGCAAACCTCAGACTGGGTGGTGTTTGTCTAAGGAGACAAGTTTAAGTCCACCTTAGCTAATATAGGGTTTGTTGTCCTATCTAGTGCACCATATAGTTCATAACTCAAAGGGCAGAGTCATTGAACATATGGGCTACAGTCGTGACCGTAATATAATGGTATCATTTGGCAGCAACCACTAAGTCAGAGGATTATGGTCGTAACTTCATCATATATTGAGTCTATTGGCCAAATTACGCGGACAAAGGATACTGACCACGTTCTTACTAGAATGAGATTTTTTGAGAGTGAATATAATTATGTACTTGACTTGATATTAGCTCCTTTATGAGCTAGAATTTTCTTAATTTATCTCCTCAAACAAACGATGATGGAAGATAGATGAATGTTTTAGTTTTAAGTTTTGAAACAATGATTTGCTTTTAAATCGTTTGGGCTTAATAATTTATTGGATTTATGTATTTTAATTTAATTTAATATATTTTTTATGGTAATATCACCCCCAGTTAAAATCTCTGTTCAACACAGCCATCATTGGGGATATATCTTGTTAACTTTGTTTTTTTGTTTGCAGAGGATTGGGTTTATATCTAAAACTTGTGATTGTATTTTTCATATTGAAATAGAGAATTAATTATTTTAAATATGAAAATTCTCTATTAAGGCATTTGTTGATTGTTTGTAAATATAAAATACAATCATCTTTTTCTTAATAATTAAGCATTTAATTTGCAGCTAATCTTGTCAACCCCTGCTTCTTCAAGAAGGATTGGATTGGTTGAGCAAGATTTACAACTTTCATCATATAGATGAAGCAGCCCATTTGAATTCATTTTTTAATTTTGTTGAATTTTGTATAATTCAGAAGATTTACATGCATGTAGAGGCCTTTCAAGCTAAGTTTTAGAGACTTCTCGTAAAACATATAAATTAATCAAGATAAAATTTAACTCTTTTTCAAGTATTATATTTGAATTAATTTTTCTTAAAACATGCATATATAAGAGTCATTTTGTTATTTTCACAAAACTCGAAGCTATAGTTAAGAGTTTATAAGTGCCTCAAAATATGTGTTCAATTGGCTTGCAACTCCAGATGACCTATACACACATTGATGCAATAATTCGAGTATTGAATTGCCTTGTAATGTGTGCAAGCATCGCTCTTTAAGATTTATATTTTGTGAAATATATGTCTTTTCAAAGCAATGATCCATCATATTCAAAACTTCTCATTACATACATATTTTCTAATGTAATAGTTTGCATAACAATCCACTTTGAGATTTGTGTATGCTTTTATCTTTTACTTGTTTGCATTAAATCATACCACTTTAATTAGTTGATTAAATAATCTTTAATTTCATGTAATTATTGTCTTAATAAGATGAGGTCCACACATGGCTCACTCCTCCCATTATAGATAGAGGGGATATGAGTCCATCCCCACTTCCCACTCTCCCTTCATTCTCTTGTATTGGTGTGCAGTTAGTTTGTGCATTTAAACAACTTATGAGAGAATTATTTTATCTCTTTCCTTTTTTTTTATATTTGCATTTTAACAATGTGGCCCCCGCACATAGCACTCATATCTTCTATAAATAAAGGGGGGTGGGATAGCTTTCATTCCACCGTTATTCCTCCCTTCTACTTTCATCTTCACATAAGTTTTGAGTTAATATTGGAAGTTGGAGAAATCTTACTTAGATATTTACTAATAAGTATGATCCTTAGTCTTTATTTTTTTCTTGTATTTTTCATCCTCTTCTTTTCATTTTATTTTATTTATTTATTATTATTATTTTTTGGGTGCAATATGTCCAATATGATATCATGCCTAACTCAATTAAATTTTTTACTTAATTTAAGTCATTTTAGTTACTCAAACACTTGGTCCAATTTAAGTCTCCTGCAAGTGTATTTCTTGGCATTACTCAAAGATTCGTGTCATTCCTCAAAGTGTGCAGAGAACACTAGGTCTACCCACCATGCCAAGAGATAAAATAAAGTTTGGTTTAATCATGATATATAGAATAATTAGCTAATAAGTTACATATATATATACACATTAACTTTTTCTTTAATATAATTGCATCTGATTTTAAAAAAATTTGTTACATTTTGATTATAAATCTAAGGTCATATACTAGCAGTAAATAACTATATATATATATATATATATATTTCACATTATAATACATATTTATTTATTCAATTATTAACTTTATATGACCTTAAGCTAAAATTAACTTAATCTAACGTGAAATGATTTTTTTATTTAATTAATGTAATAATACTAATCCTATTTAACTTAGCTTGATAAGAATTATTTTAAATTAATATTTATATTATATATATATATATATTTAAATTTTTGTTTGATTGATTTTTTATTGGTCTGAAACAATGATTTTTTTAAGCTATTTCCACCGGCTCCATACATGTTTCAACTTAAAAAAAAGGGTAAAACTATGTGGAATACAATAATATATATATATATATATATATATATATATATATATATATATATATATATATATATATATATATATATATATATATATATGCATTCTCATCATTTCATTGTTCCTTTATCGCGCAATTCATATTGCCATTGGCATGTATAAGTAATTTTGTGTTTTACATTTGCACGCCTTCCTTATACAAAATGAATATATTTTCTAAGTCTATTCAACTTATCAAACACATTAAAGTAGCTCATTTAATCAATGAACATCATTTATATGATATCGAGGGTCATCTATGCTCGATTAGTCTAATTTATAGAATGTCTATTCGTAATCTATCATCGTCACCATATGCGATCAAATTAATTATGAGAGCTTTCACTTAATTAATTTTTATGCTATGAAGGCATAATCATAATCAATTTGACGAACAAACATTGTGTAGCTGGTTTCGATGGTGATTGAAGCCATTTGACTTTATTTTGCACATGAGACATTCTTTTATTTAATGACCATTTTTTATTAAGTTAATTAAATCGATCATGCAATGGCTCCCTTTGTAACTTATCTTGAGTATAGATGATATTTGAATGACTTTAATTGTGATTAAAATTATCTCTATATTTGATCGAATTAGTATTGTAATTATCGTCTATTTAAATCTCTTGGCTCGCTTGACTTAGTCTTTGCTCTTGTTGTATACATGAAGGTCAACTGTTGCAGGTGCAACCACAATGGAGCCCTCTTTCTTGATTGCCTTCTCGACTGAGGAAGCTGGCATTACATCGATCCACAGCTGCAAGACGAATCTCTTTGCCACAAGTTCGAGAGACCAAGATGGAGCAATCTGCTCATTTCTGTTTTGTAGGTTTTAAAAGATCCTGTAACTTGATAGTTCTTCCTTCGTGATAAGTTTAATGGAAGAAGTTGAAAGGAATACATACTTTGAAGTTTGTCGAGATGGCTACATTACACGATGATGAAGTAGTGATGCTGGAAGAATAGAAGAAAAAACGGAGGTTTGCGTTCCCGTGGGTGATTAAAGGGGAATTGAGGCGGGAGCTAACAGAATGCTAGTTTTGAGTGTTAAAAAAAAAAAAGTTTTAGGCGCTTTACATGTCAATATAATATTTTAAATGTAAGATACCTAAGGCCCTGTTTGGTTGAAAAATAAAATAAAATAAATGCAGTAGTTTTAATTTTTTATACACTTGGTATGATACAAAGTAAAAGTTTAAAGTGATGTGATGCATTTGAAATTCATCAAAAGTTTAAAATTTGGTGTATTTGGAATTTGCCAAAATCTGGGTGAATTCCAAATACACCGCCAACGTAAAATCTTATCGCCGCACGCTTTGTCGTCCGCCATCGCCTAATCGCCACCGTCGTTATCACGACTCTCACGCATGCAAAACCTTCAAAATAATTTACATTACATTTATTTTACCAAACAGAAAAAAAAATTCATTTATTTATAGAATTTTTAACCAAATAACTTAAAATATTCTAAATACATGATTTCTTTAATCAGATACTTTTTTCAGAAACCAAATAGCCCCTAAATAGAAAACTTTTAAGTGATGTAAATCCCCTTTAAGTTACTATAGGATTGCTATCAATTGATACTTTGTAAGATAAAATTTTTAAATTAGGCCTAATTATAACTTTAATTAGCAAATTAGGCATGACAAAAAAATAACAAAATAGGTCCAGTCACCCGTTTAATGGGTGACTAGCGCCAATGTGGCAGCCACTTCAGCGCCAGTCATTCGTTGAACGGGCGACTGACATCAGCTTAATTTTTTTTAAAAAAAAAAAATTGGGACAACTGTAGTATTTTGCCTATATCGGGCTCATCCGGTGTCAGAATCAAGCGTGTTTGGTATCGTTGAAATCATAAAGAAACTATCCACAAATTTTATGCCAATCAAAAATTGTGATTGTGGCCCAGTACACAGCACTTTTTGCAAATGCACGCAAAGACTATGTTGCTGACTTGAAATATTAGAGCCGCCCCCGTATTTTGCTCGTATCAGACTCATCCGATGTCGGAATTGAGTGAACTTGATATTTTTGGAATTATAATGAAATTATCCATGACTTTCATGTTGACTAAAAATTACGATTATGGTCTGATACACAGCAATTTTTGCAAATGCGCTCAAAAACTGCGGTGCCGACCTAAAATATTGGAGCAGCCCCCTTATTTTGCTCATATCGGACTCATACGGTGTCATAATTAAGTGAACTTAGTATCGTTAGAATTATAACGAAATTATCCACGACTTTCATGTTGATCAAAAATTACGCTTGTGGCCCGATACGCAGCAGTTTTTTGCAAATGTGTGCAAAAATTGCGGTGCCGACCTGAAATATTGAACCAGCCCGCTTATTTTGCCCATATCGGACTTATCCAATGTCTGAATTGAGCAAGATTGATATCGTTGGAATCATAATAAAATTTTCCACGACTTTTATGTAGACCAAAAATTACGATTATGGGTTTATACGCAATAATTTTTGCAAATGCGCACAAAAATTGTTGTGTCATCTCTCGGACATACCCTTCATTCCAACGACATCCCACACTCAGACCATCTATGTCTGTAGAGTAGAAATATGTAATGTAGATCTGCCTACATGAATATGCTCCCATGCTTATACCTACAGTAAATGTAGGCAACAAGTCATATTCTTGCGCTTCGGCTTCGTCCCCTCATGAAGCTCCCTGTACAAATGTGCAAGCATAGTTGATCCTAATGAGAACTCCCTAAATGTGTCAACATCCTCCAATAAGGGCAGATGCTACAGGTGAACCTCCGAGCCAAATTTGTCTAGCATATGAAAATAGCCAATAACAAAGAGTATGTATGCTCTGACATGCATAGTAAACTGAAGCTCCGAGAGATATAAGTAAGAATCCCTGTAATATGTCCAACGCAACCATCGTAAGGGTAAACAGGTATGTGCATGTGCCTATCCCATTCAAAACTCTAATGTGATATGAGGCTGGATTAGATCGTGGTAGACAATATGTGGCTCTGGATGTGCTCTTATTAGGGGTGTAACGAAGCTCAACAAGCTATTTACTCATGACTCGATTAGAGCTTCGTTTATGTTTATGTTCATTTAATTAATTGAGCGAACACTTTGTAAATACTCGATTATTAAATGAACAAGCTTGAACAAGTTATTGTTCAGTTCAGTTATGTTCGTGAACAGTATCATTTAAAGCTCACGAACAAGCTCGTTAAGGAGCTCGATAATGGCTCGATTAAGGCTCGATTAAGGCTTGTTCACAAACAATACTGTATAAGGCTCGATTAAGGCTCGATAATGGCTCGATTAAGGCTCGATTAAGGCTTGTTCATAAATAATATTGTATAAGGCTCGATTAAGGCTCGATAATGGCTCGATTAAGGCTCGATTAAGGCTTAAGGCTCGTTAAGAGCTCATGAACACAATTTTTTAACGAGCTCAAGCTCAACACCATCCTAAAGCTTCAATCAAGCTGAGCTCGAGCTTCGATCGAAAACGAGCTTGAACTTGAGCGTACCTTGCTTGGTTGGTTCGGTTTTTTGCGACCACAGCTCTTATCAACTCATCGCATGCGGCCAAGATACCCATGCCTCATTAACGGTCCTTAAGAAACAACCTGAAAATATGATTAACTACATCTCTAAACTACACATGCACCATAACATCTAGTCTAAAAATATTACATCACAAAATAAAATCAGGCAACAAATCATGCACCGCCCTAATATAGAGTTAGAAATGGTGACTTAGCCCAATGTGTGTGCCATTTAAGGCTTGTGTGGCTTGTCTTATCTAGGCTTTAAGGTTGAAATTTTCTAAGTATGAAAGGTTTAATTTAGAGTGTGATTTCATTTCAAGTGATTTAGTTGATTTTTCAATTTTAGTTGACGATTTGATTTGGTTTGAAGGAACTTACACTTAGTTACTAAATGTTGTGAAAAAAAGAAAAAGAAGAGAACTTGTGTTTCATCCCTACCTTAAAATATTTCTAAGGTAGATTCATTAATGATTTTCTCTTAATGAATATTTTATTATGTGTTTTAATTAATTCTAAGTTTATATTTGCTCTAAATAGCTTTATTTAATATGAAATGCATCTTAGGATTAATTAAGGTGGATTCCTACCACATGACACACACCCATTTATTTCTTTCCACCATATAAATCATGCATATGAATAATCCTAAGCATGCATATACATGCAATGCAAAGTTTTAGCACACTTTGATGATGGATGCTAAGAGATATGATTTGAAAATTTGGATATTCCATGAATGCATATCTTTATTATGTAAAAAAGAGAGATTTCTCATCCATTAACTAAATGCACATCCATATGTATAAAAGATAAAAGTGAGTATGACGCTATTATTTTCTACACCTGGGGCGTAAGATACTAAACCTACTTAAGGCTACTTAAAACCTCACTGGGATATCCATAATATACCACTTTTCTTAAATACATGTAGATGTAAAAGAAATAAATGGATGAAGAATCATGCAAAAGATTATGTTTGATTTGGTTATATAATTTACATGTGTAAATGTGAAGATCCTTCTTAAATCATAACATAAATACATGGAATAGATTTAAGCAAGTGTTGTGTTCTTTTCAAATGAACTACACACAAATCTATTCAAATCCATGTTAAGAGAAGAAAAGAAAATAACATAATACACATCTTATGCTATAATCACATGCAAGCTTATAAGTACTTATAAGTAGAATCACTTCATTCATAATCTTTGATTTATTGGTTT